>OW443340.2:18750000-20000000 GCA_937001555.2 Hypsopygia costalis | reverse complement strand
TAATGAATATTAAGACAATTATTACTTAAAATTCTACTTAAAATAATTATTTATCGTAAGCTGATTAAACTAAAGAGTTGTAATTATAAAATAAAGTCATTATTGTGATAATTGTGCCATTCTTTAGACAGATTCATCAAATCATGATGGTGTATGTCATAAATATAAGACTTGTTTGTTAGCATTTTCAAATACTTTAATGATTATTGTGAACTCATCTCAGTAAATTACGCAAGGTTAATTATATTAGATTTTATAAAGTTACTTACTAAAATAATGGATCTATCTGTGAAAGTGAAATCTAGGAAGACTGAGCTATTCGATAGTCGTTACATCGTTAAAATTTTTCTGGTTACCTAAACTACTAGATTTTAATTGTTTGCTCGTTGTCTAATCTTACCATCAGATTAGAAATAAAATAGATTTTATATATTTTTTATAAACTACCTATATAAAGTATGTACATGACACTTGATTCACTTACTAACAGTTCATTTTGAATTGAATAGCGAAAATCATTCTGATTTCAACCAATCCGGCCGGATCCGGTCGGATCCGGCCGGATCGATGGGAATCGGGTCGGATCCGGCCGGACTGAAAATGATGCCGGATTGCAATCCCTAGGTGTGAAGCTCACCGCAATTTTTAAAGCCAAAGCCATTCTCATGTACACTTGATGCACCCTGTCAATTAGCAAACTAGGCTCTGTTGAAAAAAAGTAGGCCATATAGACCCTTCCTGAAAAAACCACCGGACCCGGTGGTCGTGAGTTCGATCCCCGCACAAAACAGACATCTGTTTTTCTTATTCTGCATCAACCCGTAATTATCCTACGACTGGGATATGGGTATCTTCTCCATCGAAAGGGGTTTAGAGCGTACTCCAGTATGCTGCACGACATCTCGCAGTTAATGTCGGGGCCCAGTGTACTCGTACTGTAGCCGCCTAAAGGCTATTGACGTGGCTTAACGTCGGAGAAATAAAGTCATCCATAGATAAGCTTCTGTCGACGTTGCTTGACGAGCTCGATGGTCGAATGGTTAACAATGGCCACTTTGACTCCGAGGTCGCAGGTTCGATCCCCGCACTAGACAAATATTTGTGTGCATAACATGCCTGTTTGTCTTGGTATGGGTGTTTTTTATTTATTATATGTAGGTATTTACAAAAAAAAATGTATTTAAGTATAGTATCAGTTATGTAGTACCCATAGTACAAGCTTTTGCAAACTAAGCAGTTTGGGACTAAATGACGCTGTGCAGTTTGTCCAGGAATATTTATTTATGCTTAACTTATGTGATCGATTAGACTGACACACGAAACAAAATCATCGAGTTCCTCGATGCTTTCCATCAAATACAATCCCTCGCCTGGCCGCATCCAGCTAGCGAACGTCTAGATGTTGATCTAGACGCGTTCTTTTTATTTTTTTTAAAAAAAAAAGGTCATTGCGTTCACCTAGTCATGTATAAGAATATCTATTACGATTAAATTGTTAACTCGTTAATCGTTATGTCGTTGTACGTATTATTAGAGTCGAATGACCGGGAAGCACTAAAAAGTACGATTAATTGCACTAAGGGCAAACAGTGAAGCCAGTTAAACAGCGTCTGTATGGCGCTGGTTCTCCCCTAACTCCAGGTTTAACTACTCTAGTCGTATCACCTTGCGACACCTCGGCTACTCTATACAAATGTCGCGTCGTTAACTGTTACGTAAATAATGACGTCTGTGCAGAGCGAGACTGAGCGTGTGTGAGTGCGTTGCCATATAAAAATTGTTCCAGATTCGTCTCAGAAGGGAGGTCGATACAAAAGAGCGAGAGGGACTGGCTATACTATATGTGGTACCATTGCTTATACTATGAACTTGCTCTAAGTACATTGATAATTAGATTTTATTATTATATACTGTCCCCAACCCGTCTGGCCAGCGTGGGGAGTGTAGGCCAAATCCTCCTGTCTGGGACGGATGAGAGAGGGTCGTGCTCCTGTAGTGGAGACTAAAATGACCTGATGATGATGATAATGATTATATACTAGCTTTCATATACGGCTCCTTTCGCTTAAAGTTCTAGAGAGTAGCCTTCTCCTAGGTTCAAGTTATCATAACACCAAATTTCAACAAAATTGTTGCGGCAGTCACCGCAGAAGACAAACGCACATTCGCAGTTTATTAACACTACTGCTAATATATCGTTTTGACGATTTCCACCATCCTCCCTAGCCCGTCCAATACATCAATCAAACACCTTAGGACTTCACTTTTTTGTTTTCTCAAAGTTGCTTCAAGGCAAGTTTGCAGACAGCTTCGTGAGCTCATCATAAACAGTATAAATATTTTCATATAAATATTAGGAAAATTGTTTAGAATATCATGGCTAGTAAAAGCCACGTTATTACGGTGTGCCTTATTTCGGCACTGCCCAGGTCTCAGATCTTGATTTTAACTAGACAAAAAATTAGTCGTTAATTTGTCGAAATTTGTCGCCCAAAGCAAAAAATTTGTCGGGGTCCCGTTAAAGAGTTATAAGGTTTTTTTTGTGGCAGTGCCGAAATAAGCTTATTTCGGCACTGCCCACTCGGGATCTATTAAACTACAAAACATAGCGAACATATGATTTTCCCCAGAATTAGTCGTCAATTTGTCGAATTCAGACACCAAGTATCAGAATTAGTCGACCTCCCGTTAAAAAGTTATAAGTATTTCTTTGTGGCAGTGTCGAAATAAGCCTTATTTCGGCACTGCCCAAAAAAAACGACACCACCTAGCGAAAATCTGATTTCACCCAGATGTTGCCTTGAATTTGTCGAAATTTGTCGGATATGAAACACAACTGGTCGATGCGTAATTAAAAAGTTACACGCATTTTAATAATTCTCATAGTAAATATAGTCCGAGATCTTGCATCAAAATTATGTCATGCACAAAATGCAACAGTAAACGTTTCATTTCCTTCCTTTTTCAGAGTCTGGCAAAGTTTGTCAATGCATGCAACTGTTTTCCGATCTACGAATGCTTTAGGTGTTCTTTAGCACTACATTAGTTGCTTTTTACGATAGCCATATGTGAATGGGGTGGTGTTATTCTACTCTGCCTACGTTAGGCTCTCTGACTACAACGCGAATTATTAAAATGCGTGTAACTTTTTAATTACGCGTCGACCAGTTGTGTTTTATATCCGACAAATTTCGACAAATTCAAGGCAACATCTGGGTGAAATCAGATTTTCGCTAGGTGGTGTAGTTTGTTTGGGCAGTGCCGAAATAAGGCTTATTTCGGCACTGCCACAAAGAAATACTTATAACTTTTTAACGGGAGGTCGACTAATTCTGATACTTGGTGTCTGAATACGACAAATTGACGACTAATTCTGGGGAAAATCATATGTTCGCTATGTTTTGTAGTTTAATAGATCCCGAGTGGGCAGTGCCGAAATAAGCTTATTTCGGCACTGCCACAAAAAAAACCTTATAACTCTTTAACGGGACCCCGACAAATTTTTTGCTTTGGGCGACAAATTTCGACAAATTAACGACTAATTTTTTGTCTAGTTAAAATCAAGATCTGAGACCTGGGCAGTGCCGAAATAAGGCACACGTTATTACGGCCCTAGATCTCCTGTCTGTCTACCAAACGTTGCGGTATACCCCTACTACGAAAATCGAGATATCGAAAATAAGTCGAATAACACTCGTGTGAGTGTGCAATATTTTCCTTAAGACAAATATTTATGATCAAAATGTCGTATTTATTGTTTTGTTTATGAAATGATTGGTGTTGTGCACGCTTGATGTAAAATAATAAAAAAATCATACCTACTTGTGTCGTTGTAGTACAAACTAAACATCTAAAAATTTGAGTTGTGATTTTTTACTTACGTCCCGCCTAATGTGAAGCGGTTACCGTAGCTATATACGCTCTTAACATAAAATATCACCCGCTGCCAACGCAGTTTCATGTTTCTTTTTTGAATACTTTCTACAATAGACATCTGTCGTAATACGGATTTCTGTATTTATTTGTTTTGTTAGACAGTGTTAATCAAAACATGTAAGCCCATCCTATGGATGTGACTGCAGCTTTGTCGGTAATTTGACTTAATCGTGGTTAATTTCGTAGAGATATTATTTTTTCCTAAGATTCATAATGTAGTTAGTTTCAGTTGCTATAAATAAATAATTTTATAAATAGCTACAAATAAAAAATATACAATTCACTACAAGTCGAGTTTTAATAGTAATAACACTGCGCTACCTATGAACTGGCGGCCGCCCGCCCGCCCTTCGTTACAGTCGCGCCACGCTCTCCGTGCAGCGAACTCGCGCCGAAGCCTTCGCTGAAAACATAACAGCACTGTATACACGCGCTCTTTGTTTTGTTTGAAACGGTAGGTACTATACAGTTTAACCTTATGACTTGTATAATTGTTTGAAATATTTTTTACCCGACTGACGCTGAGTGTTGCATACACATGAATGTTTTTATATTTCTTTGGCACGCTCTACAATATAAAAAGCTTGACGGATTTATATGGTTCGTCTCAGCTGTGAAAGTGGCATAGGGTGCATAATTTCAATATGGCGTCTCTTTTCGCCAAAATTTTGGTTCTTCAAGCCGGATTTGGCTAAAACGATAAAAAAAAATAGTATCATAAAAAAAAAACTATTAGAATTTTCATTGGGGTTTTGTCTTTTCGTTAATAAATCCTTGTTTCTAGTATTTGATATAAGTGAAAATAATTAAAGTAAATACTTAATTAACACTTTACTAACAAACTTAAACTAATTGAGCACTTTACCAATCAATTGTTAATAAATAGATGTATACATTTTGTTGTATAATATTGAATTAACATAAAATCATATTACATAGGTATGTTATATATAAGCAGCGGTTCAACTTACTTAGTTAATAGTACATTGTGATTTAAGTGCGGAAAATACGTTAACGGTTTTAAAACAGAGCGCCATGGATTTAACGTTAAAATTTGCAATTATTTCCAGCCACATTCCGTTTCGATACAGTTACAAAGAAACATATAGGTAAATAATATGTATGCAGGGTATGAAGTTATTATTGTCTTGTTGTATTGAATTATTTATTGTATTGAAAGACGCCATAATATTGTCTTGAGACTTCGACTAAAAACACCAAATGAGGAATCTGCGCCTCGTATATAAACAATAATAATCAGGCGGAATTAATTTCATAATTATATCTACAGCGGAAAGTTTGCACTAATGAAGCGCCATTTCAACCGAAATTGAGTTTTATATACAGTGCGATAGAAAATTTACGACTGATGACGAACTGTATGTAAAACTATATTTAGATTAAAATTGCATTTAATTTGTTTTTCCTTTCCATCCGCGAAATAATTTTCGCAATTTATACTTATATCTAATTATCGGAAATCTCAATTCAATTAACATTTGAAAAAGATGGGTATTCGTGATTTTTATTTTGGTAAGTTTTTTTGTTTGTATTCTTAACACGAATTATGGTGCTATTATATGTTAATACAAAGAATAAAGAAAACTAAGCAACAAATTTGGAAATTTTATTGAAATTTAAAATTATTTTATTCTTTAAACTATATTTTTAACGTTGGTTTTACTGTTTTCTAATGCGAATTAGATAAAGTATACAATTTGATCGTCGTTATCATTTGAAATTGTGTAACAAGCTGAGTTATATGATTTTCAATCCGAGAATCCGACAATCCACTGATTGCATTTAATTAAAAAGATTATTTTATCAAATAAAATATTAATATACCGAATAAAAAAAAATGATTTTTCAATTAGTGACCCGCCCCCGCTTTCGCCCGGGTGCAATGTAATAAATAGTGTACTAGCTTTCTACCGCGGCTTCGCACGCGTGAATATCAGTTATCGCGCATTCGCGGTTCCTATCCTATTACCTATTTATTATGGACTTCTAATATGGTGTATACAAAACTTCATGGGAATCGGTTCAGTAGTTATGACGTGACCACTATCACAAACAAACTCAGTTTCCTGTTATTAATAAATAATTGTAAGTAAATTATAAATATAGTAAGGATGTTATTTGCTGGTCACGTAACTTTCCATATACTATTAAAAAAAATCAAAAAAAAAAATACAAATCATCTGTCTTTATAATATTAGTACCTATTGTTTTTTCTCTTTTTGTACTACGTCGGGTGGCAGACAAGCGTATGCTTGTCTGGTTTGGCAGGCGGGCCATACGGCCCGCCGCATGAAGCGGTTACTGTAGCCATATTAACTCTCGCAGCAAGAAATATCCTTCGTGTGCCGCCACTCCCGCTGCCAACACAGCAACTCCTTCCTTTCTGGTGACCTCACTCACACGCAGCAACACAACAACTCTCAAGGGAATTGTTATTTGGCTGCGGTATTCTGTGAGGTGAAGGTACTTCTCCAGTTGAGAGCTTACAAATACGCTGTATACCCTTACCTCTCTTATGCCAGAGTCTCTTTCGCTAGTCGGCAAGATGCACAACACAGGTGAGATTGGCTTTGGCTCAAAAAATCTTGATGAGCCACTTACACCCCAAAAGTGTAGATGTAGATTTTTTACCTACCTGTTGTTATCAAGAGCTCAAAGCATTTTTGCTTCAAAACATTGAACTGTGTTTCCGGGTCGTGGAGAATGCGAACATACGCTTATCAGTCGGAAGTCTCTTTTTGCAGTTACCCAGTACATAATTACATAGATAACTGTGTTTTACACGTTTCACGTTGAAAAGGTTTAAAAATAAATGTATCACATTTTGTACTAATATTCTATCGGGACAGACAAGTTTTTACACGAAATACCTTAAAGTAAACTATTGATGTGCATTGACTGACACAAGAAAAAGAGCACCTAATTTACTCCATCATCATGTAAGGAAATGAAACTGATAGATACGATTTTCTGTCTCGCGTCACGTGCTATTTCTTTATTCAAAGTAAAGTACAATAATGTGCGAAACAGTTATATCACAGGGCTACATAAAATCTTGACTTTCTCTAATTCATGTTTGTTCCACCAACCAGGGGCCCTACCGGTTAATCTGAAGCAGATTCCTATCGGATTTTTTTATTGGGAAAAGGTAATCTAAGTGCTTTATAAAGTCCAAGGAATAAAGATATTTTGACTTTGACTTTGACTTTAATTGTGTTTAGCTTAGCTGGTAGAAACCATAGAGCTCTACTGACTGACCTGAAGATGTTTGTCAAAAACTAAAACCAAAGACCTATTTTTCGAATCAAAATATTTGATGGTAAACGGCTTCAGCTGTCCATAAAACACAGTGTAATGAGTATATGTGAGGAAGCTATGGGGGCGGTAGTCGCATGCTCTACATAAAGTATATACAAATTTACCTAAAGTATATACAAATAAACCGAGTCAGGATAACATTAAAATGTAAAATATATACATACATTCCGTACAACTAAATAAAGCGAGGATAACATTAAAATATATAGGAGGAACACGAATGAATACATTCAGTTATCATCTGAGCGTGCCCGGCTGTGGCGCCCGGAATTATCTGACATTGACAACCATTGTGTCACATTATCACTGCTTCGGAACGTCCTAAACATGTATTCTTTAATGTATTTTTCACTATAATTTTACTGTTTTCAAGGAAATGTTATTCCTAATACGATAAACCAATAAGTGTTCTATTATAACGCTGTGTAATATCGCAATTAAAATAAAAAGTTGTGTTGTGTTTCTTTGAAAAGAAATCAAAATGCTGTCAATGAGGCCTCTGGATGAGAGGCTGTTCAATTTCAAATCTCTTAAGGAGAAGTTTGAACAACCCAGGTAATTTAAACAAGAATATAACATTTGAATAGGAATGAAAACCAATTTCATTGAAGTCGAAGATTCGTATTCGTACGAATTTCGTTGAAGATGAAGTCGTAAACATGCGAAGTATTTATAGATAACAATATACATAAATTACTTTAATGAAGTCGGTCTCTCTTTTATTTATTTATTTGCATATATAGGACAGCGTAAATAGGCTAGTTAGGGAAGCGCATAAAGGAAGAAGCTTGGTGACCCCGGCTCGTGTTTTTTTTTCTGGTGCAAAGGATCGCATCGCGTGGTAATGCCGCCAGTGTTTTGGGCACTTTTGCACACTGAGACATTAAGGGGCAGAAGTAACATATAAGGTTGACTGCTAATTTGTACATATGCAGTCATTTAGAGAAATATAAGGACTGGGGATTGTTTGGCAACAGTACATTGGCTTGGAATTGTTGGCATGCAAAATATTATCCCTAGATTTCGTGAGCAAATCAAAACAAAATTAACATGGGACAACCGTGGGTGCACCCTATTTCAATTTATTACAATTCAATTTATTTCTCTGCTGAATCAGAAAGTTATGGAATTCGCTGCCGGCACCCATGTTTCCCTCTTCGTTTAACTCTGGCTCATTTAGACGAACTGTGAAAAAATATTTGTATTGAAAAAAATATTTCATTATAAAAATATTGTATGTGTATATGTCGTCAATGACTGCCAGCGCAGCGCTAGTCGCATTGATGTCGTCCTCCCATTTGGTTTTCCTGCGCTTTCCATCAGCCCAGGTGGAGATCTTTTCGATGACCATATTAGAAAAATAAACAAAAAGATTTTCGAAAATCGATTCAATACCACTGATAAAGATAAAAAAAGGGAATAAAAATCGGTCGTCCTTGGAACCTCGTCGTTTTGTAAAATTAATTAAAAATTTAAGTTTACCAAAAAAAAGACGTAAAGGGATTGTTTTTGCGATTTATCGCATATTTATTACAAACAAGTCTTTTCCTTGCCGTTAGGAGTGTGTGTGTGTGTGTGTGTGTGTGTGTTGACATTATTGTCGACAAATAGCAATAAAATTATATATATAACTAGGTAGTTTGTTCCTAATACTCTTTAGTATTAACTTGTATTGCCATGCCCGTAGTAGTACTAGTTACTGACATAGGTTTTAGACTCAGCAGGAATTGGCATTGGGCAGGCTACATAGCTCGCGAAATTGACGACCTTTTGGCATACAAGTTCTGGAACAGTGTCCAAAGACCAGAAAATGCTGCATAGCACGGTCCTTCACCAAATTGACAGACGATCTGGTAAAGATTACAAGGAGCCGGGATGCAAACGGATCCAAATTTGACATGAGTTCAACATTCATCGAACCTCATTATAATGTTTATTATGAAGTAAATGTCCTCGAAGGTTCAAGTTTGTATAAAGGTTTATTATTCGTCTATAACAACTTTTGTTTGTTTGTTTGCAGGTTGGGCGGCGGTGTCCAACGAAGCGCTACGCATGCCGAGATGCCGCATCGGGGGGGCACCATTGCCGAAAGGTAAAACTATTATTTTATTTATAAATAATAATAATACAAGAAATGGATAAGAAACCAGGCTCTGGCGAAAAGAGGGGTAGGTCATAGCGTATTTTTTAAGCTGCCCCCTACAGGCGAAGCACCTCCACCTCGCAGAATACCGCAGCCAAATAACAATTCCCTTGAAGGTTATTGGGTTCATGCGAGTGCGTGAGGTCACTAGAAAGGAAGGAGTATAGGCATGCAACGGATCGGAGCTTGGTGTTACTGATCTCCTTGGGCGGTTGTGATTGCTTTCCATCAGGTAACCCACACGCTCGCTTGTTCCCCTCTCATATAAAAAAAATATATGGAATACGTTTTTGTATGGTAGTAAAGATATTTAGCTTGGATTTTCGGAAAGGTATTAATAACTACTTTACATCGACGAGCTTGTCTGACGATCGATGCTTCCTCTCAAATTGCCAACGGTTTGTTATTATTTGTCTTATAGGTACTTACAGGAATACAAATATAGATCTTTATTATATATCCTTACCTACACTAGCATTGGATTATTCCTATTAATTAAGGAAAAACAACAGAAACGTTGAGCTGCGTGTTATTCAGATGTGGACAATATAATTTTAATTTACTATTTCCTCTACACTCGCCTATTTATAATCAAGTTGACACAAAAGGCCAGCGTGCTGTGTCTGTGCTTTTGTCTATTAGTCTATTGCATCGTTTCTCAGTCTTTATTTGTTGTGGCAGTTATGTATGAAACAGCCTTCTCCTTAAATATTTAATTGGTTTAAGAAATCATTAATTAATCAAATCTTGCAAGTTAAATTTGACCTTCTTACCAGTGTCAGATATAGCTGAAATTTGGCACAGTCGTTTGGTTCTCATGACAATGCACGATTATCTAAATGCCGCAAAAAATTTTTTAACCCTTAAACGTCCGCCACAATATGGCGATTTATAATTGTCACTTAAACCCAAACATGTTATATGTACCATATGAAAGGGCTTGATGAGAGAAACACAGTAAATAAACATTTAGTCTATGATTTAGTTCTTATTTTTAGTATCTACTAATAAAAGCTTGGATAAAAAAAACTATTTTGTTTGTCTTGTTTTATTAAATTATTAAGGAAAAATTTATTTTAAATGGTACTCGTACTTTTGTATGGAAAAATTGGTGTTTGCTTGGCGGCCTAGTGCACCTTAGAACAGTAGTAATAAAGACTACTTAATGTCACGTTCCACAGTGTTACATAAATATATGTAAACATTCTTAATATATATGACTTGTTCAAATTCCTCGGTCTGCGTGCGTCCACTAAACAATTAACCCTAATGGGCTCGGATAAGATATGCTAAAGGTTAACTGGGACTGAATACCGATATATAAATGTCCATATTTGTTATTTGTTATCGTTATTTACTGGTTATGTTGATATTATCAGCCATCATTTGTTATTGTTCTATGTTTGGTAATAGGCATAGTGGTATAGTTGTGAAAGGTGACAGGTATACTGATAGGAATAACTTCTATTCCATAGTGATTGCTTATACAAATGGATGGGGTTACGTAATGAAATAAAAAATAGATAAATATTCCTGGAAAAATTACACATTGTCATCTAGTCAAAACTAAGCAAAGCTTGTACCATAGGTACTAGAAAATCGTTTGTTCGTATATTTTTAAAGTGGAACAACAAAATCAATAGTTTTATGGTTTTAGTTAGTAGAGATAAATCGTGATGCACAAAGTCTGTCATCATCTTTTTAACCGATTTTAAAATTTTTATAACTTATAGCCGACGTGTTTTATGTTCGGTCAAAGTTTGATGGGAAAGTCCATTTTAAAGGTATGAAATTATAAAAAATAAATATTACCATTGTAGAAACAATAAAAAATACCATAACTTTTGTTACGGCACTGGCTACATAAACGCAATATTTAACATAGCTGTCGTACAAATTTCTGATTTAATGCATATAAAATAGCACGGTGTGACGTCATAACGTGGTGGCCTTTTGTATGGAGCGTTTTCGGGATAGTCGAAAATTGTGATCTTCAAGTTATCATATCTCGAGAAGTTTTTATGCAATCGAAGTAATTATTTCACCTATATTTATATTATTGTGACGTCTTTAAATAACAAATCGAAAAAAAAATGGGATACAAGCCTATTAGTTCCATAGCAATGAGGAGGTAAAACCTCTCAGGAACCGTATATGTAATAGGTATGTGAAAACAAAGTCCCTGTCGATGTCGAGCGGTGCGATGGTAGAAAAGACTGTAGACGTCATGGCTTACAACTCCTCTGAACACAACTCATTGAGAAGCATGGACATCTGTCAATTGCCTGACAGATGCAAGTTATCAGATGTTTTAATAAGAGTCTGAATGAAGATGTAGGCAATAAGAGTCTGTCTCATTATCTCTGTATTTAACGTAAACCAAACTTTGTTTCCAGGTTGGCGGCCCTCCAGGCAGCCGGCGCGAACGACTGGCGGGCGAGGGTCTGCCGCCTCAGCCCCGACAGAGAGGACAGTAAAGCGATAGAACGAGCTAAGAATAAGATCAATGTAAGTACTATATTCTCATCCTTCTTTTTTTAATGGAAAATGCTCACGTAGGTACATCACGAAGAGAATGGCAACATCATTGTCTATTATAATAATACGAGAAAGTACTCCTAACAAATCCCTTCGATGAGAATTACCGTCTATACTCCACTATAAGTCTGTCTCGCAGACTACGTGGCGGTTTCGGGATTGATTTTGGTATGTGGGTTTGTTTATTACCCTTAGTTTCCCCACTAGTTGGCTAAACTTCACCTCTATATTCGTCCTAATTCCTCTACAAAATTTTGAGGGCAATTTGCTAACCTGTGAATTCACCCATCATTTGCAGATATCCAAAATCTTTATACACCTAAAAGAAATATGAAAATAGCTTCACCTCCCCTCTGAGACGAATCTGGAACAGTTTGTATGGCGCCGCATGCACACACGCTCATTCACGCTCCGCACAGACGTCATTGTTTATGTAGTTACCAACGCTTCATTTGTATGGAGTGGCCGGGGTGCGGTCTTGGGATACTGAATACTAATATTATAAATTCTAAAGTGTGTGTCTATCTGTCTATTTGTTACCTTTTCACGGCTAAACGGCTGAACAGATTTGAATGAAATTTGGTAATGGTATAGATTATCCCGTTGAACGACTTAGATCGCCATTTGGCGCGATATAATCCATATTCATGCGGACAATGTCGTGGACGTATGCTAGTAACATATACATATTCTGTCTATCTTGTACTTACACGCTTATGCACGCATTGCTTTGAGCGCAAGTAATAGACGCACTTCTCGATTGAAGTGGTAGAGTGCTCGAAACGATGTAATTGTTACACGAGACTTGAGTGGTCACCATCTGTTATGGTTAATACCGTACTGTGCTTGGAGTGTGTGCATTGAAAGACTTGATGGATGCATTGTCTAGATAATGGTGCGTAAATCATAAGGGTGCATGGACATAAGAGAGGAATTCTGCTACTGATTGTAATAACAAGTTCGGCTGTAACTATAAATTATAGAATATGAGCGAAGTCGCTGTACGGAAGACTAGTTCCCTGTAAAGTTTAAGCTAAATGTGATTTGTGGCTGTTATTTTCTATAGATGGCCATTAAGGCTGCTCAGTTCGGTTATTGTTTATCTACATTATGTGCATACACAATACTATAGTTAGGGCCCATTTTCATATAAACATAGAAACATTAGTTCTTCAATATTTGAAGTTAGGGTCATTAGCGTCCAAAGTTGCATTAAAATTAATTTTGGATGTACCAAAATTAATTTTAAAGCAACTTTGGACGTAAATACTATTATCATATCATATAAAAACTTCAACATAATTGTGCATTAAGCGTACTATATTTACTGAAAAGTTTGAGTAACTTTATTTTCGTAAATACATTAAGTAGTTTTTCTGTAATTCCAGTTCTCTCAAACTACTATCAATGGGCTCGCCTTTCCTTTTTTTCACATAATATACTACTTATTAGTATATTATTTGAAATACTATTTATTTATATATTATTTTAAAAAAGGAAATACGAGACTAGTGTAATATGTGTGTGAACTAGCTAAAAGAATTGTTCATCATTGGACCTATCTGTGTCTTACAGCGCGCTTAGTGATGTAACAACCATTTTAGAAATGCCTATCGACGAGTTGATCCAAGCGTACTGCGTACTCTTAATAAGCCAAATGGTCATATCTTCGTTTAACACAGTTCCTTGAATTTTCCATACTTGACCATTATCTGCAAACATCACTGAACATTTCGCATGTTATAAATCAAAGCAAACCCAATCGATTTTCGTTGTCAAGGCCAAAACTCGTGGTAGTCAGAGATATCACCCATCAAATATCAATACTGCGAAATTTTCTTTGCATGTGAAGATTGTTTATGGTGCGGAGAACGGCGAATTCAGTTACGTAAATATACCATAACTAATTTTTTTGTGATTAATATTTTAGATGCCGCATTTTGGATACTTCTATATATTCTATTATGTTATTAAAACTTACGTACATACAGGGACCAATTACACAGCGACATCTACACCCAAATTAAGCAAAGCTAGTACTACGGGTACTACATAATTGATAAATATACTTAAATACATTTTTTGTAAATGCATCTAATAATACATAGAAAATACCCAGCCCAAGACAAACAGACATGTTGATGTAAGAAAAAGTTTGTCTTGTGCGGGGATCGAAACCGCGACTTCGTAATAAAAGTAGCCATTGCTAGCTATTCGACCACCGGGCTCGTCTTAATATTTTTTAGTTTCGATTTTATACGGAGATCTTCATCAGGGCAAATGTCTAGACGCTACCTCTCTTTCTCTCTGTCTTTCTATCGTGACGGATACACTTTGTTTTCTTTTTCGGTATGATGGAGAACGTAATGTACCGTTGAAAAACGAAAAAAATAAAAAGATATTAATTTTAGGTCATTATTAAAAAAGGAAGCAATATATGACATGTCTAAATATCCCGCAAGGGCCGAATGGCAAATATAATATGAATTTGAATAAACCAAAAACGGAGCTAAACCGACAGAAGCGAAACTTTTTTCCACACACATAGACCTTACGATCCATGAATCACTTGATATGTCAATGTAATGCCCTAGCTGGCAAACGAATGGAAATCGTAGGAATGGAATACACGGGGCCTAGCGCCTAAGCTGAAGCCAATTCCCATCGGGGGTTTTTGATTGTGAAAATCGGACTTCTGTTTGAATTTGTGATAAACATCTTCAGTTTATTTGGAAGAGCGCCCTCCGTCCCTACCGACTAAGCTTATTATTATTAGCACAATTTTAAGGTGAAGTTAGATTTTCTCTATCAAAAAACTAGGTGGTAATCTTCAGTTTAGGTGGTAAACCCCCAGAGGCCCTACCGCCTAAGCTGAAGCCGATTTCGATCTTTTTTGTTAATGTTTGTGATAAACAGTGATAAACATTAAAAAGTGGAACGCGTTGCCGGCATATGTATTTCCTCATTCATACATGGGATTCTTCAAGCGAAACGTGAAGAAGTATCTTGTTGGTCAGCATGGCAGCGTCAACTGACAAGACATCAAGGTCTCTTGTCCGTTGCCGCTGCGATTGAGGCTCCTCTTTTCGCTTGCCATCAGGCGATGCATAGCCAATATGCTGAGCTAATATAAAATAAATAAATATATCTCCGTCCTTACCTGCTAATTTATTATGCGATATAGTATGTACTAACAGTACTATTGGTAGTACTACAGACACAATTTCATGTCCCTAGTGCCAATAGTACTTGCGACATAAAATTGTATTGACATGTCAGATATACCATTGATCAGGGCCACTGATTTGAAATGATTACGAGTAAAGTGTAATATAAAAATGACAGCTAAATTAGCTAAACGTTTCGTGTGATACGAGAAACATTTACGTTTGCAATTCGACACGGGCACCACTTGCAAGTGATCTTATCTTTAGGCACCAAAGATGACGGTGTAACATTAACATTTTTTTTACTACGTCTGGTGGCAAACACGCGTGCAGCTCGTCTGATGTGAAGCGGCTACCATAACCATGTATACGCTCGCAATATTAAATATCACTCGCAGGGACACAACAACCCTCAAGGGAATTATTATTTGGTTGCAGTATTCTGTGAGGAGGTACTTCCCCAGTCTGGCAGATTACAAAATACGCTATGCCCTACCTCCGTTTTCGTAAAGCCTCGTTTGTCAGTCGGTAAGGTGCACCACATGCAGGTGAGGTTATCTTAGGCTCTAAAGATGACGGTGAACCTTTTACATCCCAAAAAGATACGTTAATGTTTTTTGACGGAATTTTAATTGACGGAATGTGTACTACATAACAAGAGTGAAGGATAAAATCGTGTGTAGCTGAATGGTTGTGCGTGGATCTCGATCATTTATTAAATCATAATGTCCTTTGTTACAACATACAGTAATATGTTGCGTGTATAATCTACGTTCTTTACAAAAGTCCGGGATCTATTTTGCACTGTTATTAGGCTATATTAATCAGTTGTTTCTGCCAGTAAGGTCACTAATACACTTAAATCACGGAGACCATTAAAGCAGCGTGAAACTTAAGCATTACCAGCTAGGAATTAGTCTAAAATAATAATTACCTAGAGCTGTTTACATTAAACGACGATTTTTTTATTAATCTTTCTTAATTCATTAATCTTTGTAAATCAACAAATTATATACAAAGGCGGACTTAATGCCAATCATACAAGCTCTATCAGTCAACCTTAGGTTGGTGCAGCGATAATATACGGCATGGCACAAGGCGCATATTACCCATGTAATAAAAAATAACTAAATCATAAAATAGGTGTACAATACTGTTATATGTATATTGAACAACGAAAGTTACAACAATTTATCAAAAAACACAAACACTTACATACATAGCAGATATAATAGACAACCCAATATATGTTTAATTTAAAATAAATACAGGTACATATAAATACTAATACATAATTTGACGAGCTCGGTGGCGTAGCGGTCAATGACGCGGCTTCGACACCAACGCTCGTGGGTTCGATTCCCACATAGGACAAACATTTGTGTGCATGAAAATGTCTGTTTGTCTTAGTCTGGTTGTTTTCTATGTATCTTATGTATGTATTTACAAAAAAAATATATAAGTATTTACGTATGTAGATCAGTTTGTCTAGTACCCTTATGGGTACTACTACACAAGCTTCGCTTACTTTGGGGCTAGATAACGCTGTGTAATTTGCCTGACAATACAATATTTAAAATATATAATAATACTAGCTGCCCTGTACGTGCTTCGCTACGTATAAAGTGAAATACTAAAAAAAAATTGGAACATCAAATTCATTAATTCAAACAAAAAAATATATTATTAATTGCTAGCTATTTTCAAACTTAATCCAAAACATTTAGATAAACAATATTTTTTGTTTTTCCATTTTGAGCATGAATTAACAAACGGCTGGGGAGCGACCGACTCTACCGACTCTGGAACAGGCAACATAAAGTCGAAGCACGTCCAAAATGAAATGACCGCATGAATGACATAACAACATGCTTGTACTGTTAACACTGAAAAAAGTTTCAATTTGACAGCACAATCCCCATCTGAAAAAAGTTTCAATTTGACAGCAAAATCCCCATTAACAAAATGATCCGCCATTTATTGAATTCATTTGTTACAAAAAATGTGATAAATGAAGAACCGCTCTACCGATTTTGTGCAAAATTCACATAAATCTACTAAATAGTCCGAACAAAGCCTAAACATTTGGTTTGGATACCCGTTCTTGAGTTATAAAATTACAACGAAAATTGGCATTGATTTTTACATATATAGATTATGTGCTAATGATTCTTTAATTATTAGTCACTTAAGTACTTTTTTAATTTGTTAATACTTATTGAATCATTACTTATAAAAATAGCACTTGCTGTTCTTTATATTTATGCTCGAGTGGTACGAACATTCGCAAAACTTAAAAAGCACGCAAACAGATCCATACCACAGAAAAAAACAATATTTCTGTTGACCATGTCATAGCATTATGCTGATTCAATTTTTACAAACATTTTTATTATATTTTCATGTCGCAAAACAGGAAGTCGTGTTGATTACAGACAACACGACACTTCCGCCCTGACTCTATTATAGCTTTTATGTTTACTTACTAGGAGCGGCTTTACACCTTGCAAAAAATTTACGACCGTTGTTCTGTCCAATTTCACTAAATGTAACTTTGGATTAAGTAAATTAAAAAGTTGAAGCCCGCCCAAATACATCTACGTAGTACATGCACAAAGTCATTCCAATGCCTTGAAAACATTGCTTTCGGTAATGGCGCCTAATTGTTTTGTGGTTATTAGGTGGTGTGTGCTGGTACAAAACGCAGTTTTTTTTTTGGTGCCAGAAAGTGCCAGATAAGCATGACATTTTTCATAAAAATGTAGGTCATTATATCATCGTCCTGTATCTCTCTCAGCCAAAGACAAAAATATTTAAATATTTTCAGACAAATTACACAGCGCCATCTAGCCCCAAAGTAAGCGAAGCTTGTGTTATAGGTACTAGACAACTGATAAACATACGTAAATACATTTTTTTTTGTAAATACATACTTATGATATATAGAGAACACCCAGACCAAGACAAACAGACATGTTCATGCACACAAATGTTTGTCCTATGTGGGAATCGAACCAACGAGCGTTGGTGTCGAAGCCGCGTCATTGACCGCTACGCCACCGAGCTCGTCTAATAAAATGAAATAAAAAACCTCTGTTGAATGCGTCGTATGTAAACGTTTCATATTATATTTGTCTGGATTATAGTAGGCATGACTACCTTATACCATTAACTACAATACTTTCATAGGCAGCATCTAAAAACATTGCAGATTCGACACTACGAAACCGTGGGACACGTCTCCAAAATGAATTTAAGGACAAAATTTGCATCCTAAATACAATAACATGAATATTCTCGCCCTTATTATGTTAAATATAAGATAAGCTTTGTAAGATAGCAGCTATCATCTCGTATCGTTCAGTATTTGGACCATTTCCAAGGGAAAATTGTAATCTTGCACGCAGAACGTTCACCTAAACCTTTATTTGCATCCTATCCGTCAAAGGCCATCGACATGATAATAGAATAGAGATTGATTTGATTATTCTGAATTAAGATAATGCCTGCGAAAACTCAGTTAAAAGTTAAGTAATCATTTTGAGATTACACCTGAAGAAAACTCTTCAGTTTTTACGTCTTAAAACAATTTTTTCTTATTTTTTTAGCATCAGCGTAATTGGGTAAAATATTGGTCAGGTCATATTTAACCTTTTTTAAATCGTTACCTGTTTCTTCAAAAGGTATTCGTTACGTAAATAAATATCATGCGGGGGGGGGGGGGGGGATTAAAAGAAAGGAAAGAGCAACAAGAGATCAAGAAGAATATTGAAGAAGACTATTCAGCTTTTTACTCTAGATACAACCCATATTCCATCTTACGTCTGGGATACGTGTCTCCCCTTAATCTAAGGGCTTTAGTAAAGCGTACTCCACTTTGCTGCTTAACTTTGCGTTGGTGGACGCCAGCATTTTTAGCTGCGGTATTCTCTAAGGTGGTGGTATTTACTTCTATTGTACTGGTTACTAGTCGGATGCAGCCACCAAGAACGTTAAAACCTCCGTAGATCTGTGAGTGCAGCTTATCTAGATCCCTATTTCTCAGTTAGCAGAGTGCAACACGTGCTTTACGTTGGTGAAAATATCATCACTACATAAATGTATATCTATATAAATAAATGTAGTGATGATATATTTCACCAATGTAAAGTACAGAGCACCTACGCATCCGTGGATACAAATCGGATCAATAAATTCCTACATTTATTTGTGAATGCAATTCCGCTAAATCGTAACATTCCAACCCGTTCTATTTGAGCTCATTCCTTTGTCCCGAAAACTCGATAGCCAAATAGAGAGGGCCTTGTCAACAAATTCCACAACCAGGCCAATACCCACTCTCATAATAATACTCTGATACCAAATGGAGTCCTATTTCTAGCGATTGTCGGAAAGGACTGAATTCATTACTCTAGCTAGAATAAGATATATCGTTGCCAAATATAGGCCGTTGGCGTATTGATTATGCTTTCTCCATACAAATGGGTACCCCAATATTCACCCTAAATTTTAGCACTACAGTATCTTTCAATAAAATTTGATAATCTTGTAAACAAACTAGCTGACCCGGCAAACGTTGCATTATATATAGGGGTATGTATGTATGGTAGAAGGGTGGAAATTTGTAGTTGTATGTATTTTTCAAACCAAATTATAATAAATTAAAAATTTTGTCAATAAAATAAAAAAAAATATTTAGGGGTTGGTCACCCTTATCATTTAGGGGTATGAAAAATAGAAGTTGGCCGATTCTCAGACCTACCCGATATGTACACAAAATTTCATAAAAATCGGTCCAGCCGTTTTTGAAGGAGTTTGGTAACACACACACGTGAATTTTATATATTTGATATTAAATTTTTATACTATGTCGGATGTTAGACTAGCATACGCCCCGTCTGATGTGAAGCCGTTACCGTTACCATATAAACGCTCACAATATGAAATGTCGCTCGCGCCCTCCTCTTTGCCAACGCAGCAACTATTTCCTTCCTGGAGAATCGCAGGAATATCAAGAGAATGGTTATTTGACTGCGGTTTTCTTTAAGGTGAAAGTAGTAATCTAGAAACAAGAAAATAAATAAAATTAATTATTTTTTTATTTATTTTCTTGTCTCTAAATATCTATCAGTTTATATAATTAAATAAAAAAAAATGACGATAATAAATAATTTTTGACACAACTATTCCGTTCCGAAAGTTTTAGCAACTTGATATTCATCTTTGTCCAATTCTTTGTGTCCTGCTCGTATAACTTAATTCCCATGAAAATAGGACCATGTTTTCACTTACGCCCGACTGGCACAATCCAGCCCAACCATATATTTTCTGCCATCTTTCCCCCAATGACCGTAAGGTAGTAAGATCAGTCGAGTGTGTTTTCGCCCTTGGGATCCCGACGAAGTGCTACATGGGCTTGGTTGACCTCCAAATTAGGGATTGTTATGACATAATAAGTGGAGAAATAAAATGTTTACGAGCTTATGCCATTTTATGAAGATAAATTTAGCAACGATATGGCTTATTCGCGTGGTTGGTTTGAAGGTTATAAATGCGTAGTCCATTTTGTTCATTCTGGGGCTACTCGTATTTTAGGCGACTTTATTCATGATTTATCTATAGTATAGTAGAACTGCCAATCACGAGATTGTTTTTATGTATCTGTTTCTGGCAGCCTGCTGGTAAGCAAGCAGTTTAAACGTTTTAAATAGCTTCCAGGTGACCAATAGTATTCCGTCCGAGCAGTACAGCTCTGATTCCTCCTGCGTGTCCTTAATTTTCGCTAGAGCTATAACCAGTATCATTTGTTAATCATCGGCATACATTTTTCATATATAAGAGAGGGGGGATGGGGGCAAAGGACATGTGTGTCACCTGGTGGAAAGCAATCACCACCTCCCATGGAGATCAGCAACACCAAGGAGTCACCAGCCTTTTAAGGGAAATATAAACTCTGTTCTTGAAGGCTCCCATGTCGTAATTGTTCGAAAATACCACTGAGGGAAGTTGATTCTACTGTTTCTTCACCGATCGTGGTATAAAATGTCTTAGGAAACGTACTGTAGTAAATCGCCAATTATCAAGTCATCAAGGGCATGTGATAGTCTTAAGACCACAGAATAAGTAGGTAAAAGTGATTTGATTGTATTTTCCTTTGTCATGTCATGACTCACTGTATATAGTGTATATCTCAGAAACATAAATAAATATGTATTCCTGAACTACTTACACAGCGCCATCTAGTCCCAAATTAAGCAAAACTGTAATTAAATATTCCATATATAAATATATACATAAAAAACACCCAGACCAAAGCAAACATACATGTTCACATAATTGTATGCGTATTCGTTTAAGTTACTGTGTTTCAAAGTCTTATATTATCTTTGATGTTTGTACTCTACTTATCATTTCAGATATTTAAAATTGGCTGGAAGAGATCCCTTTATAGGATAAGCCCGCCTTTGTACAATTGGTATATTTCTTACTGTATACTATGGAATGTAACGTACAATAAATTTCTATAAAAACAACAATAATTTTTCATGTCGACTATTTTATGCCCTTGCCAAATCTATTTTCTTTACTCCAATGGAGACCCTTAAAAGCAATGTCATTTAACCTCCCAAAGTTACCTTTCTAAGGGATAGAGTTGAGTCAGCGATTATCAAAGACCTTTTGCAAAGTTCAGCCTATTTTTACTCGAATGACACGCTATTTATAGCTAAACTACCCTACTGCGACCTTTCACGGGGTTTTGTTTTAGCTGATATTGTTATAATCAAAGGTTTGAATAACCTTTGTTGTTTATTAAGTAGGTATTTCCGCTTCCGTGAGTATAAATGGCGATGTAAATGTTTGTTACGAATTTGTAGCACAAGAATTTGGTCAGTCAGTCAATCATTTTATTCTTTTATTTATTTTACCTGTGATGACGCTAATTGCTCCCTAAAATTATATGTGACAGTTTTCTAATAAACTAAGTGTATTGTACCAAAGTTCGCCATGTTACATATATTTTTATTTTCAATATTAAATGGTTGGCTGGAAGTAGGGTTGCCATCTCTAAACGCTAACAATCAGAACAAGATGCGTGAAAACTCCGGATTTTGAATCTTAAACCGGACTTGTTTTTAGTACTAGTACTATTTTTTAATCTGTGACAAGATGGTTATTCGCAGCATGGAGCGTACGGTTAACCCTAGACTACAAATGAAACCCCGCCCGCACGCTCCCCGGACGCCCTACAAACTATTACAAATCCGGGGAGACCCGGGCGGATGGCAGCCCTAGCTGGAAGAAATCCCATGTGGTATAAGTCCGCTATTGTATATGTAACTCTCCTATTCTTTATAATTATGTGTGTATTTCTTTTGTACAATAAAGATTTTACAACAACAACAACATCAGCTTTATGAATTCGCGCGGAAATAAACAACACAAAGTTATAACAAAATTCCATTTATACAAATTTCAAATAAAAAAATACATATTTCGCTACGGTATGATGCAAGTAATTTTCTCCATATTTGCTGAAGCAAGAAATTGGATTTATCCCTTCCGGAGCAGGTTTATTCAATCATGCTCCAGCGCCATCTATATTTGCGGACGGATATTAAATGCTGCCGTAGCGGTTTCATGCGGCGACCTATACAACTTATTGGTATATGTTACCTACACATACATATACTATGTACATGTTTCATTATAATTATAGCACCAGCACTGAATAAAAATCATAGTTCGATGAATAATATTAAAATTAATAAGAAATTATTAACAGAAACAAAAAGACAGACAGCAAATTTCTAACATTTTTTCTTACATCTTAACAATTTATTTTTTCGCGAACGACATATTGATATAATATTTTACAAACTAATATTGACGAGCCCGGTGGTCGAATGGTTAGCAATGGCCACTTTGACGCCGAGGTTGCGGGATCGATCCCCGCACACATTTTTTTTGTGTGTGTATATGTCTGTTTGACTTATTTTGGGTGTTTTCTATGTATTATACGTATGTATTTACAAATAAAAATATTATTAAATATCAGTACCCACATTACAAGTTTTGCTAAGTTTGGGACTAGATGGCCGTGTGTAATCTGTTCAGGAATATTTATTAGGTATTTATACATCCTATGTCACTCTCCGAGACGAGATGAATCTCATATGTTGAAATCCGTCAAGCACTTTAGACTGTAGCCCGTACCAAAGAACAAAGAAATATATATATAACATAAATAATACCATGTAAATAAATAAAATAAAAAAATAATGTTGTGGCTCTAATTTAGTAGTACTAGCCCCTTAAATGGCTTTGGCGTGAAAATGTAGGTAATCAATCTTATCGTTTAAAACCGTAAAAAAATTAAGATAGGTACACAAGATTTAAGTTCTTTAGTAAATGCAATCAAGAAATTCTACCACTAACTTGCTAACGATGCAGCATTCTAGGCCACATTTGACTGCGTAATTTAATATGTACTTACCATACCTGCCTCCATATTTGGATAAGCATAGCTCTTCGTAACCCTTGCCGTAAATGGACGCTGTAAGGTCACACCTCATACGACCAAGTGTCGGTTGTAATCGGCTTAGCTTCTGAGGTGAGGTTAATAACGGCTTTGGATTTGCATGTTTTTGTAAAATGTGTGCTTGTGTGTTAAAGATAAGGGTGGATGGTGTTATGTCAAAGTGTATAATATTATTAATAGAATGTATAATATTAATAGACTTATTTCAATATCGATTTGCATTACTCATTATTTGCTGTTGTTAGTATCGATTTGTCATATAATATACATTTGTAACCTCTAACTAGAATTTATTGTCAAAAATAGGAGAGGATGGTATTATGCAATAATAGTTATGTATTGTTCCAGTCGGGTACGCAAGATATAAACATTCACACTTATAAAAATGTAAAAAAAAAAACAATTAAAACCAAGAACATGTTGAATGGAAGAAAATTTTCTTTGTTTAAATTTGGTAAATATTTTAATGAAATTTGGTAGGTATGAAGAAAATACAGATTAGTTTCTGAGATTAACGTTAAAAATAATATTTCCATATTACTCTGAAACCGCTGAACCGATTTTGATAATATTTGGTAAGTAGGTATGTACATATAAGTAGTATGTTTACTAAGCATCGGAATCATTCAAGAATTTTTGAGATATTAAAATTCATGCAGAGTAACACTTTCTGTTTACTTACATCAGACACTAAATAATAATAAAAAAAGGATTGATAGCAACAAGTTCCGAGCTAAGTACCAGTTTATTCCAAATCTATGTTTTAAACAGCATACGGCCAAGCATAAATTAAATAGTATTAAAGTTAATGATAATAAAATGCTAAATTACTCGGCAATTAGGCCTCGTATTCGAGATCGCAGTACTAGTTATTAATAGATATTATATCATATTAGGTTCAAACTGTGCCAGAGTGGTTGCCGATTATGAAATTGCCCCACATAATGTTTGGCTTTAGATGTGACAGCTAATTATAAATTTTGGCCACGGCGGTGTTAGTGCGGACTCAAGGTGGCTGGAGTATAAATATACGAAGCTTTTTCTAACGTGTTTCTGTTCGAAGAGAAGTACTGGAATAATAAAAGTGCCAAATGCTGGTTATAAAAGAAATTAAAAACAAACGTATCTGAAATTAGAATGGCAAATTCATTCTCTCAGGATGCTGAACGACGCAAATATCGCACGCTATACAGTTTCGAAATATTTGTTCAGGGATAAAAAAAAAGAAAAAAAAGTTTATATGATTTATCACAGACGGCTAAGGATACGATATGTTTTCATGTTAGGGTATCTTAGCATATCGAGCGAAATGTTGCAAGCGTCTATATGGCTACGGTAACCGTTTCACATCAGGCGGGTGGTATGCTTGTACCCGACGTAGTATAAAAAAATGGAAATTGAGGGGAAATAATATCATAACATCAAGCCTTCGAAAGACTGAATCGAACGAAAAATTATTTAAGTAACGCTTTTGTGCTAGTACTGTTTGTAATTCTGTGCCTTGAATACTATTTCTCCTTTACTCTATTTTAGAACTTCGTTTTCGTACGCGTAATTGATACGTCACTAGAATATCATAACCCCCACTTTATCTATAAAACCAATAACGATCAAAATACTCGTACATCAGCCAAATAACAATTTCCTAGAGACATAGATAGTTATTGTATTCATTCGAAACACAAAAATATTTAACTTCTTTCCTTCATATATCTGTACAAGAAATAAAATCTAGATTACCCAAACATTCAACTTCCTCAGAATGATTGTCAATTTCGTATGAATTCGATGCGCGTTTTGTTATAGTTAATCGGGTGTCTAAAGAAGATAATATATTTTTTGCAATTGTAGCTACAGTGGTTTTTTATGTAGGCTGAGTACAGTTACATAGTAGAGTTTGATTTAAAGTGTTTTAATTGTTAAAGTGTGTTAAAATATGATTAAAAAGAGAACTGTTAAACATCGTCCCTTCCGAGAAATTTCGTGGCGTACACTGCGTAAATATTTATAGCTCGACGATTATAATATATGAAGGAATAGTTCCCCTTATAAAGTGATAAAAATTCCGTTTAATTTATATTGACGCCATGGGCGGACTAAGGCCTAGGCAATTTAGGCACGTGCCTAGGGCCCGTAATTTTTGTGGCCCGAAAGTTAGGTTTTTAATTTTCATTTTGGAAGTGAAAACTTCTTTTAGTAGGTTCGGAAATACATACAATATTGCCTATGCTTCACTTTAGCCTTAATCCGTCACTACTTGACGCACAATAACCATATGTATGTATGAATGTATGTGCTGTCAGTTCTGACTGTTATCATTAGACAGTCGTTAAACCTAGTCAGTGACATTTTTTGCGACTGGAAAACAGAGCTCTGCCAATCCACAGTTGAGCTGTGTGATGGAGCTCGTTTTAAATCCCTCAATTGCGCCTCAGTACCTTGTTTGAGAGGAGATATTTCAGCAGTGGGATGTAAACATCCCACTGCTGAAATATCTCGGCTTAGCATGATATCACATGGTTTGATATCATGCTAAGCCGAGCGAATAGCCTGTTGTATATAATTTTATTTTTTCCTACTACGTGCACGTGTATCATGATAGTAAGAACAATGTATCAAAAAACCTCCACAGTTAATTGTGTGGCATAATTCCAAATTACGTTCACATTTCGAGGGGCATACTAAAATTTAAGTGCGCTTCAACCTTGCATTATTTGTATTACGTATATTTTATTGTTACCCTGTTCAATTATGTCAGTGAATTTTAAAAAGTTTCCTGATGTATTATGGTTTTAAGTACGTTATATATCAATGCGTTATTCAACCTTTCATGTTTGTCAGGAACTGACATGTCTATAAAATACATATAAAACTCGTAAAATCATTGTAAGTTGTTATAAAATAAATCAGGCATACATTTATTTATCAAAAGTAAACATAACAGAGTAATAATATAAATACATATAATAAAATTGAAACTCGAACGAAGTCGATGTCAATACATAGGAAATATAATATATTTATAATATATTATATTATAATATATTTATAATAGCTTTATCGGATATACAACAACAAAAACAATAATTTTGTGAAATTTTATATGTCGCCCTCTCCGTCTGTATGAAAGCGTATAAAAATTACTGCCGATAATTAGGTTTTCTTGCTGTTATAGTGCACGCTTCATCTATCGGGATATATATATATCACACATAAAAATTAAGAAATATTTCTTTCTATATATATAAAATTCAAAATCCTGACTGACTGATTGATGATATATCAACGCACAGCCCAAACCACTGGGTCTAGAGATTCCAAATTTGGCACGTTTCCTTATGACGTCTAGGGGTGCACTAAGAAAGATTTTTTCAAAATTCAACCCGTAAGGGGGTGAAACGGGGGTTCAAAGTTTGTATGGGGAAATCTTAAATATTATTGATTTGGGAGTTCAAAATGTCTTGATAAATTACCTGTTCTTTGACTCAATTGCTTTCATTGTCCTCATAGTATCCAAATTACTCTCAATATTACAATATACTTATTTTTCTATCGTGTTTTGTTGATAGGAAATCCTATCAACAAAAAAAATATCAATCAATCAATCTTTTTCAAAGTGGTTTGTAAAGTTTTAAACTTAAACTGCCTTGTCATGTTTTCGCTATATTATACATATATGTTTTGATTTTTATTACTGTAAATACGTGTATGTTTTGTAATAAATAAATATAGGTACAAGATATCTAAGAAAATATCAACCATATCCACGCCCTTGCTACAAAAAATTCAGAGCAATTTTGAAGTGTTCAAAATGATTTCGGAACAGGATACATATTTCCGGGAAGTATATTACTCGTAATTAAAATTTGTGTATTGTTACCAAAAGTGGTAAAGATTGCACATGACGTCGGTTGTCCGGCACTGACCCAGCTGGCGATCGAGACGCGCCGGCGGCGGCACCAGTTGTTTGGACCGCGTCGAACCGGTTGCGCGTACGCACGCCTGTCGCGAATTTTTAAATAGCAACAAATCGCTACTATTAAGACTTGTTAGTGCTGCGTTTTTTGCTATGTTTTCGGATTTTGTACCTTTCAACGTAAAAATTGTATGATTTCGCCCAAAATTTCTGCTTTTTTGCAAGGATCTGTAGTGTCGACTTTCGAAGATGTTATCTCTATGAAACATTCCTCAAGTTTAATGCTATAATATCCTTAGCCCAATGTTTTAATGGAATTATCTTGTGATACCTTATCGCTTATCTGTACTATCTTGTCGATTGCCCTTGATATAATCAGTGGCAGGTATTTGGCAACGGAAGTTTATTTTTGTAGTAGGAGAGTGTTTTTATATTTTTCACGTGAGTGATGATTTTGGGTATACGCATGCGTTTCAACTCCTAGGGCTCTACCGCCGAAGCTGATCCGATTACCATCGGATTTTTTGATTGCGAAAACTTTACCTTAGATTGTCAATAATCACGTTTAGCTTAGCTTGTAGAAACCATAGAGCTCTACCGGCTAAGCTGAAGTGGTTTGTCATTAACTTAAACCTAAGATATATTTTCGCGATGGTAATCCGATGGCTTCAGCTTCGGTAGTAGGGCCCCAGGTCATATAAGTAATAGAATTTCTCATATTTGTCATTCATGAACTAAACTACACACTGAAAGTGTTGGAACAAGTGACAAACGTTTAGTAACAGTCAATTATTTAATATAAATTTCGTTTAGTCTTTGATGTATATTTAGAAAATGTGTGATCTTCCCTCAGGGCAATAGTTTAGTAGCTATCGTAAACAAAGATTTGTTTACTTCAGCATTTTCAATTATTATTGTATCTGTGGTGTTCATAATTTGTATATTGCGCTTTCACTAGTCACGCGCATCCATTTCCTTTTCTATAGGAGCCATAATTAAACGTATACAAATGTTGATACTGGGTACGAAAGTATTCAGGTCACAATTTCTAGCCTTAGTGCACGATTTGTATTCAGTGTAAACAACTCCAATTTATTTCTTCTTTAAATCAGTCCTTATTGCCGACATCATTCTTTATTGATATTTATTAGGTCGTAACAAACAATCATTTGTTTACTTGATCTCTGGGGCACTGTTATTGAGAATCTTAAATACTTTTCAATACAAAGTCCTTTTGATTTGATTCAATAATTTGCATAATTGTCTATGGGCAGTAGGTACTAAAGCAGTTAACTCTTGGTGTCTTGGTTTCTGATCTCGGATTTTAATTTGATTCTCATTTGAATGCTGTGTTTAAAATTAAACATCATCTTTTTGTCATGATCGTGCTCTTCGTTAGGCTCGAACAAGTTGACATATTTGGTATTCGCTGAATGTTATTATTATATTGTACATAAGATATATATGGACCGTTTATGTCGAGGAAAACAACATTGTGATTTTCCTTAATACAGATATTAAATATAAATAATAAAATTTAAATATTATGCAGCAATAGACCGGTTGATCTAGTAATTGTAAAGGCTATTTATTGCCTACGAAATAATTTGGGTATCAACATCAAAAGGTACCGAAATGATATTAGTTTGTCTTAAGTCTAAATGAGATTATTTACTGGCCCCTAATTATTTAGTGAGATCATTTAGTGGTCGTTGTCTTTACTCCCGTGGTGTAGGGAATTCCGGTTTTGGATCGGTACTACGTATAGGAATGTGATGTGGGCGTTCATTCGCAATGTATTATTTTAATAGCTATTGGCTTCAAAGTAATTACGTTTTTCTATTTGTCTTCTTTGTCGTATGTTAATTCGTGACATGTTTTAGTCTAGTGTTAGTTATTTGCGAGTAAAATTTTGTCACGTTCTTGTCAAAGACTTGTCACTTACTTGCTTTTCATGAGGAGGTTCTCAAGTCGACTATATTTTTTTTAGATCATTTTCAAAAGAATTTTTAAAGTCCTTTATGAACAGCTACTTCCTCAGTTGTGGTCCGATTGTGTTGTTGGATGTGACGAGTTCCTTGAGTCAAGGCATCGAGATGAACTTACGATCTTGACGCTCCTATAAAATTGACGGCGTTAATATATAAGATGCGTCATTTGCCGCTACTGACCAACAATGTTTACACACATTGTAGGACCTTTGCGTGAGTCATTTGCCATGTCCGTAGCCAGATGATAATGGCGACTGATCAGAAATCAGAATGATCCCTCAGTATACGTTCGTGTTGCGATTGCTACACTCGCTTCATTTGCGTTTTGTTTTTGTTGTAGTTTTTGCGATTTGTTGCTTTTAATTATCGGATAAATTTCAGCGTCCAAGATGTTCACACTCAATGTTTTATTCATAACCGATTGATTACACACGACTCATCGCGATCGTGTGATTGTTAACAGTGCAAAAAACATTTATTGCTCAATTAGTTCCCAATTACAAATGGAGCGCAACGTTTTCAAGGATTGCTAGTGGAATATACACCACATTCTCAACGTATTCTAGTCAGTGATGTGATTGGACATTTACAAAATGTTTTACGAAGTGATTTTTGGCTTTGGAGTATTACTTTATTTATTCTGGAAATATTTACTTCAACCACAAGATACGCCCGTACTTTCTGAGAAGCCTTCTCATTTGGATACAGAAGAAAAAGATGCTTTTGTCTCTGAATTCGAAAAATCTGAAACCTATGATTTTAAACAGAATCTGATACAAAAACCGCTTGTTACTAGCCAAGAAATATTGGTAAATGATAGTAATTATGATCAAACTGCGGTAACTAGTATAAACTTTCTAGAAAATAAAGAAATTATTACGCCAAGTATATTGCTACAACAAAGGAAACAAAAGGGTTTTAATAATAACGCTGCAAAATGCAGTGATAATAGTAATCTTATCTATAATTTGGAGGATAATGATATTTATAACGAAGATGATAAAATATCAACATTTAATCACGAAAAGAAAATAACTCCGAGTATATTTTTAGAACAAAGAAAGGAAAACTTACCTATTGAAAAAGTTGGCAAACGAGAAAGCCCGCCAAAAGAAAGATTAGCTGAATTCCTCGAGAAAACTATTTTGAGTGATGACAAAATACAATCAATTATTCAGAACCTTTCTTTGGACAAATCGGATGAGCCATTAAAAGAGGAATCTGTCTTATTGAATTACGAAGTGCAACCGATACAAGATGATAGAATACCTAGTCCAAGTGTGAGTGAAAACGCAACAAAATTGTTAAGTTCAATAGACCAAATAGGAAATTTATTTCCTAAAAATACAAATGTTTCAAATTTTGTAATTGCACCCGTGGCTGAAAGTGAGCCTGAAATTAATAAGCCTCTTTTGACGCGAATACAAAAACAATCTGGTTTTCCGATTGGTCTTAATTTTGGGTCTGTAATTGGTGAATTAAAAAATAAAACTAAAAATGGTGGACTAAAACCGGTGTTTAAAAAGTTCGATGCAGATACTTTGGACAGCAGCCAGGCACGTAAATTTCAAGTATTTTTATCTTAAGGCATGACTAACTTCAATGTCCCTATGGATACTAATTTAACAACAGCTGATCAACATTTTAAGGGCATAGGATGGACTCATTTAATTCATATAGAATTCGTCTAATATGTTGTCATAGTCGGTAATTATTAATTCATATCTAGGAATGATTGTATTTAAAAAAGTATGGATATAAAATAAGTTATAGCCATTATGATAATTCTATATTTACATAGGCAAGTCACGTATAATTTAACAACTTGAAGAATAATTTTGTTGAGTTTATGACTTGTGCTACGCATTTAGTAATCTGTGCTAATTCACAGATTTATTCTTGCGTTGATCAAGGCTCGAGCTATTATCGCTTAGAATCAAAACTAGCAGGTATTTGTTTGTTAAATGTTAATAATGTATTGTTAGGCGCTCGTTTAATTGCTAATTGGTCGTTTGTTTCACCACTAGATTATGCATCCTTACTTTCTTTATTTGCATTAGAATTCGTGGTTGTGCTTTTCAGACATCGTCGGACATGTCTAAGATTTATATATGTACTAGCTGACCCGGCAAACGTTGTTTTGCCATAAAAAATAGATAAGAACCTATTCTCAGACCTACTGAATATATATTATATAAAAATTCATCAAAATCAGTCAAGCCGTTTCGGAGGAGTATGGTAACTAACACTGTGACACGAGAATTTTATATATTAGATATAACTGGAGAGAGTTTAGAAATCTAGGATATCTATCCTCTGATATTATGATTCTTATATTTATGCTACAAACGTATTTAGACTCTTAAAATGAATGTGAATAGAATTTAGAGTATTTTCTGAGTGGCTAAGTTATAACGAAATACGATTTTTTATTATTATTTAACTTTTTTTCCTCCTCTCCTCCTCCTCCTCCTTGTCTCTGACGGATGAGAGAGGGTCGCGCTCCTGTAGTGGATACTAAAATGACCTGATGATGATGATGATTATTATTTAACTTATTTTAAATAGTATATATCATGGACGTATATAATATCAGGAAACGTCTTGAGTTATACAATATCTTTAATGAGCTCAATAGTCCGTGAATGTGTCCCATATCTAGTTCTTGTTAACACTTAGTATGTTAGTATAAAAACCATGCATTGCGTATGTGATATTTGCACTTCTGACGTCGCATTCTTTATGAAAAACGTCATTATCTCTTGCACTGTTTCTAGTCTGAGGCAATCTTAGTATTATGTCACAATAACTCGTGTAATCTTCAAGTGTGTCATATTTGTAGAATAAACCTATTCTAGCAGCATTTACTTTTATTATCTTGTTGTTACCGTAGTACTTTCTAATTTAATTCTTGTAATATTTAGTTGGATTATACCTTATTTACAGAGCTTAACGCAATAAGTCTTCTAAAACATGATAGGGCAGGAATAAAACACTTGTTGTACTGTGGCTGAGCATATTTCAAATATTTCCTGCTTTACTAAATCTGTTATTATTAAATGACCAGTAATTGTAGATCACTGTTATATAGTGTCTAATGTTTTCTCTGACGGTCATGATGAAATGAAAAAGATATTATTGGCAATCCCACTTTGGATTCGTGCCAATAGAAAGGTTCATTGACAGACAACCAAATTATTATACGCGCTTAGTCAATTTAATAATATTTTAAGTATTTATCAAAATATTATTTCAGAACTTCTAGATCTGTACTTCTAACTCTGTAAGTTTGCGATTTGCTAAGACATCACATTTTGGCAGTGCTGGCATTGGTACTCTTGGAATATAATGTGGCTTGGAATATACCAAGTCCCTGTCCAAATTGACATACCGTCTTCATGTTTTCGGGAAATGAACTCACACAACCTTTTCCAAGCTACGGAGTTGAATGTTGACAATCTGCCAGAATTAACAAAGAATTTATTAGAATGTGAACTGAGGAAATAAGAATGAAAATAATATGAAATTGCAATATATATTATATATCTAATGGTTTGTATCTTTTGTTACAGGAATCTTTGAATGCTGTTGTAGACGATAAGAAGAAGGTGCATATAGAAGAGAATGAAGTAGGATCAAATATCTTAGCGGATAGGCGAAATAAATTAGAAACAGCGGCTCAGGTAAGATATTATTACCACTCTATGACTTTCGTAGATAACGTCAAAGCTATTATAGCAGACAACACAAACTAAACGGATAAAAACTTGGATTTTACACATACCATTTCTTGCAAGCAAGGGATGCTGTCCCGGCCATAGCCTGATTTATAAAGCTCATGTTATATATGTTGCGAAGTATTAGCGAGTACATCGCTGGTTTTTGAAAACGCCACGCAACGCAACGTGTTCGGTTCGCTGTGTTTGAAACGAGTTTTTTACCCCACTGCGGTCTAATCTAAGGGTTACGTTTTTGCGACATGTAGGTACACTAGTATGTATGTGTGACTTTTAATATATATTTGTTATGAATATCGGTGATACAAAAATATATACTTATAATAAAGTAATTTGAGATAATAAATTGATAAAAGAACGCACATTCTTATCTAATCGTAATGTAATTTATCTAACTGGCGAATACTATATGCAGTTTTTTATGTTATACAGTTTTTGCTATTCAGTTTATAATATAATATTAATATATATATTATTTCTTAAACGTATGTGTACTTAAAACCATAGGTATAGTATAGCTTATAGGTAGAAGATACAAAAAAAATATGATTTGACCACAGAAAAAACAACATGAAATCACCCCCGCTGCCAATGCAGCAATTCCGTCCTTCCTGGTGATCTCACTCGCTCGCAGGAGCACAACAACCTCCAAAAGAATTGTAATTTGGCTGCGGTCTTTTGTTAGATGGAGATACTTCACTACTCGGGCAGTTTCAAGCTCGCTGTACCTCTCTTTTGTCAGAGTTTCGTTGGTCAGGCAGCAGGATGCACTATGTGCAGGTGAGGTTGGCTTTGGCTCAAAGATGGTGACGAGCCACTTACACCCCCATTATCATTCGTTTGTTCATTCATACGCAATATACCACGCGATCAATTGAAGGTCGGTCCATCTTCGTTATGTCAAGTTCAGCCTTAAAGACGTAGCAACGGCGAAGGTCGGCTACAAGGTCGGTATATCCTTTGACAGTAATCTCCCATATCCTGCTGAACTGAGCTGAGCTCTTATTGATCATTGAAATTTATACGTTGTTCTTTGTAAGACCCATCATGTATTCGGTATCTCACTTAACAATGAAGATATATTTTTTTTTTGAAAAAAGGGGCGCATACTCGCTTATTAGTCATCTGATAGTAATCACTACATTATATAAATAAATAATATTATGATACAGTTTCGAGTGCCACTGAATTTTATAGTAGGTAATTGATTTGAAGACGCGAGTCCGAGAACAGCCCTAGTTAATGCTTGAACTTTATCCTAACCCCATTGGGTTAGCTGGAAGAGTTCCCTTGTAAAGATAAGACTCACATTTGTATATTTCTGATAAAACTACATTATGTAATTATTATTTATGTGCAATAAACAGTATATATGTAATAATATATAGATCGTTGCATGTTCCATTTATCTTCAGCCTCATAACGACTGTCTGACAGATTCATGGATACGAGTATATTCATATCAATGAGGGCATAGTTACCATAAATTATAATATAACTCTTTAGTTATTGTCGACATGATAACTCTTATAATAAACAAGAAATCGAATAAAACAATAAATCAAATTGTAGAACAGGACTTCCCTAACATTGCGCGAAGGTAGACTAAAAATTGCAAATGGATCGAATGCTAATATTGTAAAAATAATTAATCAGAAAATTCGTTCGGTGTTTTTTATACTTATTGCTATTGTGGTTTAAACTTTTAGGGGTGCAAAATGTCATTTGCCTGTACTGTTTTTTTTTTAAGTGAAAACATCTTTAGCGGCGTTGTGCACTTTTTGGGATGGGTAAAAAATGTTAAACTGCCGTCAGGACACGTGACCTGATCGAAAATTCGTAAGACGGAGGGAGAGTAGACCGCCGGCGTGGCTTAGGAGAGGAAGTAATATCCCTCTCTCGACCACGCGGTGAAAATGTATGCCTGCTCCTGCTGTTTATTTTTAATGTAATATAAATTGTCATGTTTGTGTACGATAGCGCAATAAATGAATATTGTATTTTACCACATAAATGATAGTACCTACTTTTATACTGATGACCGGTTAACAATTTTGACTGTAACTTAAGGGCTCTGTAGTTAATGCAGCTCACCATACAGGCGTGGTAACCACTTTAAGCTCTTAAGCATTTCGCATTGCGCAAGCACGTTTAACATAAAACCGTCAAGCGTTCACGCGGAATGTCGTTTAAATCATTATGCGACCTCACCCGGCCCTTTCCTCACTACCGCTGAGTAAAACTTACTAAGGCTTAACGTAATTGTGTTAATAAATATAACCTTACATTAAGGCAGTTTAAAGATCAAGGGAATTCTCAGTTTGTATTGTTTATTTTTAATGAGGAGATATTGTGACACTGTTTGGGGTAGGTACAGTATTGACGTTGACATGATTATGTGATAGGCTAGACGACTATTATTTATTTATTTATTTGACATATATAATATTGTAATATATATACAAACTAAGTTGTAATTGTTGTATTATCTGATTATTTTAAAAAATATACCCATATTGGCAAGTTTCTTTCAAGCATTTCTTCTCCGCCAATGGTCAATACCGAAATGCTAATAAATAAAAATACTGACAAAAAATAAGAATATTATATACAAGGGCCTTAGGACAGAGTAAATAATTTCATTTCACTATGTTCTAAAATTATAAAAAAAATATATCAGTATCGTAAAATGCACGAAACTAGAGCCATCGGCGATCTCCAAATTTTTATAACTTATGTCCGACTTGTTTTAGGGTCGATGAAAGTTTGGCGGAAAAGTCCAATATAAAAGGATAATATTATTAAAAAATATTAACTTTGGAAAAACAAGGAACTTTTGTTACGGCAATAACTACATAAACATAGCTGTCGTACAAATTTCTATTTTAAAGCATACATAATACCTAGGTGTGATGTCCTAGTGACCTAGGTGTGTGTGGTGTGATGTCATAAGTTCATAACTCAGTAGCCTTTTGTAAGGAGCGTTTTCGGGAAAGGCCCAATTTGTGATTTTTAAGTTATCGAGATCTCGAGAAGTTTTTATGCTATCGAAGTAATTCTTTCACCTGTAGTTCTATTATAATGACGTCCTTACACAACAAATCGAAAGAAAAAATGTCGTCCAGCCTGTTATGTATGTTGTTTAGGCAGACAAATGTTTGTATTGTGATGGAATCAGCAGAGCTCCTGAATACCCCTGATGCGTTGCTATGGTAGCGGGGATAACGCCCAGTATACCGAGTCAATTCCCCGTGTAAATATCGGGTTATTGTTTTATTTCGTGGAATATGACTAATATGAGTAATTGTATACTTGGTCGGCCCTGTGATTCATTTGTATTCCTTGTTTATAACAAGTCACTCCCACGTATAAAGATAATATGGCGTATGCGGTCAAACGCATTTTGCGGTTGAGGTACAGGGGTTCTTTGTATGATTAGAATGCGAATTATGAACGTAAGAATGAAACTTATTAAGGAGAAAACATATTGTACTCGTAGGTAGAGCATTGCGAGTTTATCAAAATAATGAACATTCTTTCTAACAAGGCAGGCCACCATACATTCCCACCACTGTCTTCTGTTCGCCGTGAATCCTTATTCATCCCACTGCGGGGATACAACCTCCCCTCAATCAAATGAGTTTAGAGCGTACTCCACAACTCTGCTCGACTGCGGGTTGGCGGAGGCCAGTGTTTGGAGCCGCCTAAAAGCCTGTCTTGATTTAACGACTGTCATCTAATGACAACAGCCGGTCTGACGGCTTAACGTGTCCTCCGAAGCACGGAGGACCTCGAGCTAAATAAACCCATCCATGGACAAGCTACTTTATGTATATATCGTAAACTGCATTCGTGAATGTCTGCACTTCTCGAAGATTGACTGATAGAGAATGCTTCTAGCATTAAATTCCCTTCGCCTTTTGTGTTTATATGTTGTGGTCAATGAAGTGTTTAAATATCTCTTATATGTATTATAAGTATGTATTTACAAAAAAAAAGTATTTAAGTACTTTTATCAATTGTCTAGCACCCACAACACAAGCTTTGCGCTTAATGTGGGAATAGATGGCGCTGTGTAAATTGTCCAGAAATATTTATTATTTATTTTATATCTATATACCACAAAACGGGACAGGGCCCCACCACACATTCCCACCACTGTATCCCCTGTGTAGCCAGGATTAAATCGCCAAAAAAGGCAATGAATAGTGAAGTCCATTGCAGTCCCGGGGGTAAAGCTATGGCGGCCTTGGAACTCACAACGAATTTAATCAGAAGAAATTACTAAGACGCTTTTGGAATTTGACTTGCCCTCTTAGCAATGTGAGAGACACCAATATGGCAAATAAGACTATATAGGTAGATTACAAATCTAATTTCTTTTTTTTTTTAGGGATGGCGCAAGCGCGTGCCCCAGAGCGATGCGTCGCTATTCACTGTCGCCGGGCGCTTGGAGCGCGACAAAGTAACAACAGCGACTCCCCCGCTTACGCCTCCGCCTGTCGCCACGCCGCCTGCCTTGGCAGTAGCATCGCCCGGTGTTCCTGCACCCAACAAATTCAGGTATGAATGTATACCATTAAGTTAGGACCCAGCAAACCTTTGCAAGATGCCAAGTATACGGCCCGCATTAATAATTAATTATTTTGATTTGGTAGTAGTAAACATCCATGGAATATGGATGGAAAACAATATGTTCTCACAGACATACAAAGAGAGGTATTTACAAGCTGCCTGACTGGAGAAGTACCTCCAACTTACTGAATACCGCAGCCAAATAACGTTTCCCTTGAGGGTTGATGTTCTTCCTGCAACTGGGTGAGGTCACCAGGAAACAAGAAGTGGCTGCATCGGCAGCGGGGGTGGCATCGCGCAGGCGATATTTCATGTTGCGAGCGTTTATATGGCTACGGTAACCGCTTCACTATCAGGCGGGCCGTATGATTTTTTGTTCTCGACTCTATATTAAAAGTTATATACTCGACGTTATATAGAAAAAAATGCTTGATTACTATCATAATAAAAAGCAAAGAAAAAGTTAAAAGCCAGTTTTGATAAACGCGCACGTGACGCGGAAACTTAGAACGGAATGCGTGTGCTTTTTTTCTTGTCTTTGTTGTGGATCAATGAGGAGATCGCTTGTTAGGAGTCAACCTTGGCAAAATTGCCAACCAGCAATGATACTGGTCAACTTTTCAAATTTCGTGTCTGTCTTGTTGACCGTTGAAGAGTTTCTTTATCTAGAGCTAATTCTTAATGTCTATTTAAGTCATGGTTACCATAAAAATGCATTGTCATCAGAACTGAACCTACATTTAAAAATTCAACTTCGTAGAAAAAGAGACCGTAGTAGTCCAAATTATTATTTGTAATTATTGTTATTAAAGAATGTTTCCAGCATTAAATCCGTCTTTTGTACCATTATAATGTTGTGGTCAATGAAGTGTTTAAATAAATAAATTATTCTAATATATGCATATCATAAATCTATTTCTTTTTAATAACAATTTTACGAATATTTCAAGTTACATAAAAGCTTGTAAAATTATAATTTACAACCACCTAACAGGCTCGCTTGACACTTAGAAGATTATTTTGTCCATCAATGGATTATATTATCTGATTAAATTTGTATTTATTTATGATTTGGCCAGGCTCATTCAGACTTCCTCAATATGGTGATTGTAAGATCATTAACACCTACGTTAAGTCTGGCTCTATCAATAATATCCGTTTTAGTAGACCTATGTCGTTTAATTTGTTAGCGAATTGCGTTTGCAATATGTCTGAAGTAAAAAAAACACTTTTACCCGATTGCCATTGGCATGAGCAATGTTTAATCAATGACCATTCTTATAGACAGTGGACCATTCTTAATACATCGAATATGTAAAATTCTCGTGTCTCCTCCGAGACGGCTGAAAATTTATATATATATATATATATATATATATATATATATATATATATATATATATATATATATATATATATATATATCAGGGATGTAACGGAGCTTCGGTTTCGATTCCGATACGTCGGAACTTCCGATTGCTTTTGCATCCTCGGTTCCGACTTCGGTTCCGATAAATTTTAAACCGAAGTCAGAAGTCATATCGGAGATCGGCGGCCGGCGCGGCGGGCGAGGGTGGGTAGACGGGCCGGGCAGCGCGAAGCCGCGGCGGAGTCGCGATCTATCGATTTTAGCAATTGTTTCATTGTTACACTGTTAAAGTATTGATAATAAAGATAACACTAAGTTAGTGTCACTGACGAATAATGATGTGTAATTATTTCATTGAAAATGATATCTACACATATCTCTGACTGACTTCATATTTTATTCCGATTCCGGTTTCGACTCCGATAAACCAAATTCAAAAATTCCGATTCCGGTTCCGGTTCCGATATAACCACATCCGTTACATCCCTGATATACATATATATATATATATATATATATATATATATATATATATATATATATATATATATATATATATATATATATATTATTTACTAGGTCTGAGAATAGGTTGTATCTATTTTTTTCTACTAAAATAATCCAAGTCGACATTTTTGCAATTCTAACTGTATTGCTTGTTATTTCCAGATCTCGCAAACAAAACTCCCCAACCAATGGCTTTCTTTCGGGGCCGCTTCGCTCAGCATCCTGCGCTGTAGTCAGCGCTGCTGCCGTCGAAGTGAAGCCCAAAGAAGCAGCTCGTATCGACAGAGAGTCTTTCAAACGAAGCCATTCTGTCAGCGAGAGCATCAGCAGGCTGGATGAGAGTGAGTTATATTTATTTCTCTTTTAATAATTGATTTATTCAAGTTTTATTTTGTGGAAATCATTACATGCAATCCAAACCGATCTGTGTATGTTTGTTTAGACAAAATGAGACTAAATTTGTGTTTATTAGGCAAATTGAGAACAAAAAACCGGACAAGTGCGAGTCGGACTCGCCCACCGAGGGTTCCGTAGGTACGTAGTATCATTATTAAATTTGATATTTTTCATTATAAATAAGAAATAATGCGTCGAAAAAAATAAATAAAATATATTTTGCAATGTGTACATCAAGCCCTTTCATATGATACCCCATTTGAACTAGTAATTTCAATTTGAAATTTCGACACCCTATAAAAATATAGACCCCCTATTTTTTAAGATCTATTTACAAATGTATAGTTTTGAGATTTATTCCTGTACTTGTAGTCTATAGTGATGTTACTTGCCAAATTTCATAGTTCTAGGGCAACGGGAAGTACCCTATAGGTTTTGATTCCCTTGAGTGTGTCGAAATATGCGTTTTTTGCTGAATAAACGGCCGTAACTTTTTTCTACGTAAACTTAGCAGTTTGATTTTTTTTTAACTTCATGGGACCGTAGACCTGAGTATACAGTTCAAATTTCAGCTTCATACCTCCACGCATTCTCGACATAGAAATTCTTGACAGACAGACAGACAGACAGACAGACAGACAGACAGACAGACAGACAGACAGACAGACAGACGGACAACAAAGTGATCTTATAAGGGTTCCGTTTTTCCTTTTGAGGTACGGAACCCTAAAAATGAAGTGCACTAGTGGGTGTTCATGTGAGCATACATGCTTAACTTTAGACGAAAATGGAGGGACATTTATACAGAATTTCTTCACGTATTTGTTATTATTTTAATGTGTGTTCGTATGAATGCAGAGTCGTATAGAAGTTCGTTTTCACATTGATTTATGTAACGAGCTCGGTGGCGTAGCGATCAATGACGCGGCTTCGACACCAACGCTCGTGGGTTCGATTCCCACACGGGACAAACATTTGTGTGCATGAACATGTCTGTTTGTCTTGGTCTGGGTGTTTTCTATGTATCATAAGTATGTATTTACAAAAAAAAGAGTGTATTTACGAATGTTTATCAGTTGTCTAGTACCCATAACACAAGCTTCGCTTACTTTGGGGCTAGATGGCGCTGTGTAATTTGTGTGACAATATTTTATTTATTTATGTATAAAACTTTTGTGACAATTACGTAACATTGCATAAAGCAACTAAACATGTGAAAAGATTGTCCATATTTTCCCCACTAAATGACATTTAACTAGACACGACATAAAACTAAGATAATTTACTTTTGTTTAAACACAAATTTGCACTAACATTCGGTTTTAAAAGTTACAAACGTTTTACAAGTACAGTAAGTTTTGTAAGTATATACAGGGTAATCCCTAGTTAACAGGACTGAATTTTTCGCAAATTGCCTCTAGGACAACCCCCTTCAAGGAATAGGTCTAATTACTTGGTACCCTGTATGACAAAGGCCGTTGGTTCTTATGGTCTAAAAATATGGTTTCATTTTGCTTTCTTGCTCTAACATCTCATTTAAATAGCGATAGCCAGACTTCTGTAGCGTAGCAAAAAGCCTTACGTCTATGGTTTAATCTATATTACTAAAACCAAAAAATTCATATCCTTTCAGAAGAGGAAGTATCGCCAGGCGCAGAGAAAAGTGGTTGTCCTGTCAGAGTGCCCCGTGCAGACGATGAGACCTTCCAGGCTTTCTTCGCGCCGCTGGAGCAGCAAGAGAGGACAATGCACCCAGGAGTCGAAGTAGACCTGGATGCCATCGATAGCAGCTCTCGACAATTGTAAGTCATAATATTTAATTATTGTAACTGATATAGGAATATCAGTTACCATATACTAAATATAACAGTGATTTGAGAAATGAAGGGTTTTTAAGCATATAAGTATAATGTATGTCTAATTCTTTAGCACGCTCTACAGCCTAAACTCGTATAGGCTTTCAGGCATTGCATTGATTAGAATAACACATTTAATGATTAATGAATTAATTTATATTGTTTTCCTTCTTGTAAAATATTAAATTTAGTTAAAACGCAATATAGGCATTTGGTGAATTAGGTATATAGCGAAATAGGCAGTTTGATAAATAGGTCATCAACGACTCAGACAACATAGCTTAGTCCAAATGCTTATTTCAAATAACATTTAGGCATAACGGGAGTTAGGCACATTAAGTTTTAGGTATATAGAGAACAAAGAAAAATTAAAGCCGATATGACGAGTATGCCCAGCTCCTTATTTGATATTTCAAAGTGGATATTACTTGTATATGTTTTTATCTCATCTGTACATATTAATATACAATGTTATATATATATAATTTTATATAACATTATATAGTATATAATGTTATATAAAATTTAAAAGCGTGTTCATAATTATTTTATTTCTTTCACGGCTATCGTATATTTGTAAGGCGTATTATATTATGGCGGTTTATATTACGTCGGGTAGCAGACTAGCATACGGTCCGCTTGATGTGTAGCGGTTAGCAGCATGAAATATCGCTCACGCGTCGCCACCCCGGCTGTCAACGCAGCAGCTCTTTCTTTCCGCCTTTTGACTTCGCTAACTCGCAGGAACACAATGACCCTCAAGGGAATAGTTATTTAGCTGCTGGTATTCTGTGAGGTGGAGTTACTCCCCCAGGCAGGCAGCTTACAAATACGCTGTGCCCTACCTTTTTTTTGCCCAATAATGTTAGGAGTAAATGGCTATTATTATAATAAAATTAATTATTTATGTCTTTTTTTTTCAGGCTAGCAAGCGATTGGGCGAGGCGAGCTAAGCGCGAGCGACGGCAAGCTGGCTCGCGGAACCCTCTCAAGGCCCTCGCGGCTAGAACTGACCTGAGGGAGGAATATTTAACGCAACCCTCCACTATACGAGAGCAACTGCTCAAAGAAAAGGGTAAGCGAGTTTTCTTACCACAACAACATCCTTTATTTGCATTTTATCACGCCAAAAAGAAAATAAAATACGGGTTGCAGTCCGGGAGTGCCGGCAGAAGTGAAAACTTAAAAATTAACGTTGTGCCTTTTTGAATATTTTGAAATGGTTAGGGAATAATTTCGCACGAATTGCTTTATTTATCAGTATAAAAGAAATATAATTTATGTGGTAAAATGCAATATTCATTTGTTGCGCTATCGTACACAAACATGACAATTTATATTACATTAAAAATAAACAGCATTAGCAGGCATACATTTTCGCCGCGCGGTAGAACGAGAAGGGGATATTACTTGCTCTCTCCCTCCGTCTTACAAATTTTCGATCAGGATACAAAAATTAAATAACGCCGCTAAAAAAGATTTCACTTCAAAAATACGACAGTAATGAAAATTAAGCTCGTTATGCACATCATTATTTTTGGGTACTTATTTGTGGATAGTGAATGTGATAACCGTCACGTTCGAGTATGTAGCTATTCGCGCTCGGCTCTGTAATGCTCATTTGGATAAAATCGGCAGTGAGAGAGCGGGACGGAGCGAGAGATGAGGTCTTCACTTCTGTCATGTGGTTAAGCATGTGGTGTTTTTTTTTTATATTACTGCACAGAGTTTTAATTGCATCTAAACCTTACTATATTATATACATTTAAACCTACAATCTGTGTACTAGTTTTGAAGATTTACATTTGTGTTACTAGTTTTTCAAGTAAATATTTTGACCCTTCCAGTAACTGCCAACTGCGGCTTAGCAGCAGAAGCGCTCGCAGCGCTAGCGACGAAGGAAGACTTTTCGAACGTTGCCCTACGGAGCGCTTCAACAACTTGCATACCATCCCACGGCACTAAACCGCTCATGTTGCTTCAAATAAAAGGAAGACGGCGAGTACAGGTACGAATATATTTTTAAGGTATCATATGCAAGGACGTTAATAATATAAGTGTCGTTCGGTGATCTACCATCCAAATGATCGCCGGTTTTAATACAAATTTCACGAACAAAAAATCCAGTATACTTCACTCGCATGTATGAAAAAACAAATACGCCGAACGGACCGAATTTTAAAATTCTTAATATGAAATCTTATCATAGCCGAATCGGAAGGAACCGCAGAACTCTGATGATGCGGAAAAATTGACCGAATCGATGGATGCGGAAGGACTCTGACAGTATTACCACCGCTCCGTTACCGCAATAGTGCGTTTAGAAGAAACCGCCGCTAAAGTGCAGTTCGTCCTTTAAATACAAACATTTGTAATGTGTACTTGTCTATGAAATGGCAGATCTATACTCTAGTTTAAACTTTTTTTATATGGGGGGGGGGGGGGGAAGGAGCGTGTGGGTCACCTGATTGAAAGTAATCACTATCGCCCATGGAGATCAGCAACATCAAAGGGTCGCCGATCCATTGCCAGCCTATTATCCTTCCTTTCTTCCTTTCTGGTGACCTCATTCATTTAGAAATTTCTTCTTTTCCAGACTCGATTGGTGGAGCCAGTGCATACGAGTGTCAACCGCGGTGACTGCTTCATACTCGTCACCACTGATCAAGTGTTCCTGTACATAGGATTCTACGCTAACGTTATTGAGAGGTGCGTGGTTTATTTTAAAATAGACCTAATTTATATGAGAGTTCAGTTTGAATTCGTACCTTGATTTCGTTGATAAGTTACGTATATGATAGGTAGGGGGTATATTTCAATTCCTTAATATAAAATAAAGTCCTGTTCCTGTATTTTAAAAATAAGTAATTATTAAAAAAATTGAATAAAAAAAATTAAGTCATGATATTTTTATTTCACGTAATATAGAATAATTATATACATATGAAAGTTTGTATGTACTATCCTTCTGTCGAGTGTGTTAAGATTCTCTATGATTTTTTCTATATACCGCTTCAAAGCCACTACCGTAGCTTATACACACTTGGATTAAGGGCCCAGATTGCCTAGGCGCGACATCGTTTTTGAGCGACCGCAGCGCTACTGTTTACTGAAACAACCGACGGGGCGGGTGAATGACCCAAAGACAGCGCGATTTTCAAAATGTTTTGCGACAAACGTTCCACGTTGAGTTATATTGTTATTGAAGTTGAATATTTACAGCATAACAAAAATGGAAATAATAATTGGAAATAAACGACGAGTGTAAAATATTCTAAGACTAGTTTTTCGTTATAAAATGATCCTAATTACTAGATTAATAAGAGTAGTTGAGACACAATATTTATGTTTTTCTATTTATAATAAACAATCAAGAGCAGGTCCGGACTGACCTTTTTGTATTCTACTTACCAAAAATTCCAACTATGTATTTCTTTGTAATTTTACTACCAAAGTTTATTCTTATTTCGTAAAATATTCATTCAACAAAATAATTGCAAATTCAGTAGGAAGTACGGTCGAAATAACATCGAGCTTTCCTCGCTAGTGTATATCTCTGCGCAAGGAAATGTGCCTATTGCGTAAACTCAAATAGGGTGGTGGCACCAATTATCGGCCATGTCAACTTTTTTTCAACTTTGTTTGCACTTTTGCTACGCTAGTATACGAAAGTATAAAAATGATTCATATAATTAAAAGTAAGTAAACAATAACAAATATGAGTCGCCATCTAAAAAGCGTGCTAGGGTTGTACAAAAATAAATAAAACACAAGTTTATAAATTATTAATATACTAATTAAAAGTAAGTAAACAATAACAAAATATGAGTTCAAAATTCTACGATTACTGATCAAATTCTGATTTCTGCTAATTTGATGATAAAATCAATTGCTATTGCAAAACCTATCAGAATGAAAATGTTACCAGCTGCCCGATTCACGTAATAAAAACCGTAGCGTAGGGACTTAAAAATGTCACTTCGTTTTTTGCAAATTAAGCCCTTTTAACCGACTTAAAAAAAGAAGAAGCTTCTCAATTCGCTGTCTTTTTGAAACGATTTTGATGATTCTTTACACCAGGTAACTCTTCAAAATCATATAGGAATTGTATAGTAATTGAGCTATTGAAAGATTTATGACAATCCAAGACTAGATAAGTAAGTGCGTTTAAAACAGAAAACCAAAAGGCGATTTCTAAGTTTCTAAGTTAAAACGACTTTTGGACTGGCGTGTTTACGTGAATCGACCGGCTGGATAGTTAAGTTACCTCAGTCTCTTTCAAAATCATTAGGCGTTCTTCTCTTTCAAAACACGTAAAGCTCTTTCTTTCCTCTCTTTCATAGCCTCTATGATACTGGGCGCGTCACGAATGCCCATGCTTCGTGACTGCCGAGGATCAACTAATTCTGGAAGTAGGCAATCGTAATAAAACCTAACTAATTTCATCTCCATTTTCTCCTTCCAAAATTTGTCGTCCTTTTCTATAATATAAACTTTCATAGGTACAGTAGCACCAAACCAGATGCCAAGCAAGCAAACGTTTCTTTTAGTAATATGTACCTGTCCCTGAATTTGGAAATACCAGTTATGATTTTTATTTATGACATAACTCTTGGAAGCCCAAAAGGTATGTTTGGCCATTGCTTCATCAAGAGTCATGCCAGCTAAAGAATGTGGGCACTTAATTTCAATTAAACCGTTTGCATAAATGCCATCTGGTGTATTACCAAGAAATTCATATTGATCGTCGACGAACAAACCTTGTATACTAATATTCTTTTGAATTTCTAACTGTCTAATTTCGGTTTCTTCGTTTTCGATACCGTACCGTACAGCAAGCAAACTGGAGATATTACTACCATAAACGATTTTACCAACAAAAGCAGCACAACTTGTGCTCTCTCGTTTTTTACAAACTTCCCCGAATGATGATGAGGTTAGTAATTATCTCCTTGTACTCATCCACTCAGCACTACTTCTTTGCAAATGGGTCGACCTTTCAAGCTCCTCTCTTTCAGCACAAGACAACTTTAAATCGGCTAAAAAAGATGGCTTGGCTTTCTCATATAATTCTGGACTCAGATCAGGTTTTTCGCAGTTTGGTCCATAGTGAGCGTCTTTCGATACAGTGTTGTGGCTTTTTTTCAATCTTAATTTAGGTTTAGCAATTAAACGGTTTCTACGATTACAATTTTCCACTTTCGCGATCAAAGGAATCGGACTACATTTAAATATGACTTCATGAGTTTTACTATGAATCGATCCCGTATTAAAAGACACAACAGCAGCTGCGCATCGGCCCGCATAAGAACCACGGGAAGAATAATTTACACGCTTACCCCCAACTAATTTGGCAATTACTCCGTTAAAACTTTCAACTATATTACTTGTGCAATTATGAATTAAACTTCTAGAATGATATGACAGTCTTTTACTTAAAATTTCTACCGCGTCCATTAATCCGCATCCAACAATTGTTGGAAGTAATCCAACAGGTTCTATTCGACGAGTATCAGGTCTACAGAAATACTCCTTGCAATGTTGGTGATTACCAAATACGTGTTGTGGACCATTTAGGATATCTTCACTAAGATTTTTTATTTTTTCTTCGAGTGACTGATTTTGATCCGCCCAATATTTAATCGCGCATTTTACACCCGTTCTTAAACGCAAATACCTTTCTTTTAGGAATTTCCGCAATTCGCAAGGATACTTAGTGTCTTTTGACAGTTTCTCCAAGCTATTGCAGTAGTTTCGTAAAAGATGATTTTTGCATTCAATTTTCTCTACTATTAAATTATCGTACGGACGCGAATCTAATATTTTTTTATAAGTACTAGAATCGCCGTCTGCTACAAATTTATTATAAATTACACCGTGATCAACAATGGAACGTTTAAACCCCTCAACTATTATGGTCGATTCCATCCCGGTAGATGATCCTGAATAATTCTTGAAACAATGGTGTTCCGGGGGCTGACTGTTGTTCTTTGCGGCTCGTGCACAGACTACGCAGTATTTATTTTTAACTCCAAAAAACAATACTTTATTAGTTTTAATGCCAATTATCGCAGCTGCGCCGGATAAGGCGGAAAAATTCTTACCATAAGATCTCTTCCTCCAACAACCGTCAACAGCAACAGATATTAATGGTGTACCATTTTTATCAACACTACCTATAGACTGCGTACTCTGCTTCTTCCTTGACAGCTTCTGCCATGGAATGTGTTGCTGTCTTTTCCCACCAATCGCAAACCGTATTATTAATTTCATTGTATAATGAAGGTGACATGATTGGTAACGGTTACTGCGGCAGTTAATGTTTTTAACTGAGAGTAGCTCCCACCAGATGATATGATACCAGATACAATTTGATGATTCACTTCCATGCTATCTTCTTTCTTTTCAACCAAACACACAGTAAACTTCATACTACACATACTACATTTCATGATGAGTTTTGAGTCCAGACCAACTTTTACTTCACCTATTATACTGAGGTAACTTAACTTACAATCCATTGGACCGTGGTCCCCTATGGCCTGAAGAGCTTTATAAAAAAAAGAAATATCTATTACTCTACGCCCAACTTCCACTTCATCCACCTTTCCCTCTTGACTGTTTTCAATAACTAGTTCCTGTAAAGAAAGATAATGACTTTATTTTTTTTTATAAAAAATAATTAAAAAAGAATGGGCCAAATTTCTTCAAACATAGCTAAGAACTCCCTTAGAATACATCTTTGAAACACATAACACTAGATCAAAATCTTGAACGTTTTATATAAATAAACGTAATAAAAACTGGTTGTTTGTAAAGTCGGTTCAGGACAATAATTTTAATAAAAAAAGCTGTTGTTTCATTTTTAACCTTATTAATATTCCTGTTAACATAAAAAATAGCTAAACATGTTGTTTAGCGTTTTCATGCATTTTCCTAATGTCGGCCGGGTGGCCGATATTGGGATTTATCAATAAATAAAGATCCCTAACCTCGACCCTGCGATTATTTCATAAAAAAGACAAGTAAATGTAAAAACCTTGGTTTTTCTTCAATAAAAAACAATATAAAATACCATAGGTATGTTTAATTCCATTTAAATACTAACTCAATGCGCTCGCAACCGGGATTTGACTCGCCACTGCCACTAAACGACACAAGTCGGTACCGGCGCGTGCTCTATTGCCAACTGAACGTTCAAATATTGAAGCACCCGCACCAAAATATGGATTATTCGCATATAGAGTCGCTTTTTGAATAAAAACTATTATAATTTTAGGGTTATTTTAATAGTTAGGGTAAGTGCTCCAGTGAATTAACACCCACCAGTGAATGAACAAAACACACATTTTTCAATATAATAAGAAATCTAAGCTTTTCTACTCAAGCCAGTATTTTTTTCTCAATCGAAACATTATATTACGTCAACTGAACACACAGGTATTTGCCTGTGACCTATAGTTTCAAAATCGCGACCGCCTAAAATGAAAGTATTCTGTCGTATTTTTGATTGTATGGAGCAGAATTTAGGGCATTGCTGAGACTTCGTGTTTTGATATTCACTTTGTAGACACTATAAGTGTGATAGTGTTAACAAAATTTGATAGTAGGATGTAAAAAGAACTGTTTTATCTTACAAAAAGCAGATTGCATAAATTTTAATTATCATAAATAAATTATAGGGGTGTTCGATAATTGGATCACGAAATTGAAGAAAATCTAGTCAATGAACACACGGTTCATTCATAGGAATTGACTTATTTTATAGTTTTAAGCATTTGGCATCTTAGCCTTAATGCAGTTGGCTAATTTTTTGTACACAACTTTTATAAACGGTTGTCAATTTTTTGACCAATATTCGAACGAGGTGTTCTTTTATTATTACCAGTTTATCCTCCATACCTAGCCTGATATCTTCAGTAACTTTTAAAAGTGCAGTAATAGTACTGTGTCCAGGACGAAAACCAGACGGAGTGAACTGATTAAATAAAATAAATAAAGATCTCCACATAGAAGTGCCTTTCAGCTAAAACGACCATGGAAAGACAGCAAAATGCAAGCTAAAAAGAAATTAATAAATAATGATGACATATAGAACCAATCTTCTATTATAGAAATATAATAGTTTAGAAGAGAAAGGAGAATCTAACATAGAAGTGATGAATAATAATATTAATAATTTTATAATAATAATCCAGTATTAATATTATGTTTTAAGCATTTGGCATCTTAGCCTTACGGTCTGCCCGAGGGGCTATGCGAATGGGTTGCTAGCTTCTTGTCCAGCAGAAGCATTAGAGCCGTTGTAGATGGCAGTTGCTCCGATACTCGTAGCATGGACATCAATGCTGGCGTCCCGCAGGGTTCTGTATTGTCCCCGACGCTGTTTCTGCTGCATGTTAATGATATGTTGTATAATGACAGCATTCATTGTTATGCGGACGACAGCACCGGGGACACTTATTACACGGGCCGCGCAAATATCCCTCGTTCTTTGGTGGAGGAGAGCCGCGAACAACTTGTGTCGCAAATTGAGAGCACACTAAGTAGAGTGTCCGACTGGGGGCGACATAACTTAGTGCGATTTAACCCCTCTAAGACACAAGTCTGCGCGTTCACCGCTAAGAAAACCCCATTTGCTGTGGCTCCACACTTCGAAAACACACCCCTCACCATCGCCAATAGTATTGGTATTCTAGGAGTTGACATCTCCAGCGACGTCCAGTTTCGATGTCATCTGGAGGGGAAGGTCAAGCTGGCATCGAAGAAACTAGGTGTGCTCAACAGGGCGAAACATTACTTCAACCCGCGGCAAAGACTTATACAAAGCTCAAGTTCGGCCGCATATGGAGTACTGTTGCCATCTATGGGCGGGAGCGCCTAGATACCAGCTTGCACCCTGTGACTCGATTCAAAGGCGTGCTGTGAGGATTGTTGACGATCCCAAACTGACAGACGGTTTAGAACCTTTAAGTCTGAGAAGAGATTTTGCGTCCCTTTGTGTGTTCTACCGTTTGTACAATGGGGTGTGTTCAGAGGAGTTGTTTGACATGATGCCCACGGCTTCCTTCTACAGTCGCACCGCTCGCCATCGACAGGGAATTCATCCTCACACTTTAGAACCGAAATGGTCACGTACTGTGCGGTTCCAGAGAAGTTTTCTTCCACGTACTATCAAGCTGTGGAATGAATTGCCTGTTGAGGTTTTCCCAGGAGACTACAGCATGGGGTTCTTCAAAAAGGGCTTGAAGAGGTTTTTACAGGGTCGGCAACGCGCATGTGATGCCTCCGGTGTTACAGGCGTCCATAGGCTGCGGTAACTGCTTTCCATCAGGCGGACCGTATGCTTGTTTGCCACCTTAGTGGTAAAAAAAAAAATGTTAGATAGTTCTCTTTAGGTTATAAAATATCAAGTAACACGCAATTATAATAGTAATCATATCGTCTATTTAATATAATAAAAAAATATATATATTTACAATAACAATTACCCGAAATAAACTCTTACATAATAATTTATATATAGAACTGATATATAAAAGTGGTAGTTCATTCAAGGGGTTTCAAAAGGTTTATTCACTGGATTTTTTTGTTCATTCTCTGGTGATTTGTGTGTTCAATTTATTGAGATAACCTGCATTTTATACAAATATACCCCATATTTGTATAAAATGCAGATTATCTCAATAACTATCAGCATTTTTGCTAAAATATGTATACTGTATCAATCATGAATAAATTGTGAACATAATAAAATAAAATATTTTTTGGTTAGGATCTCATAAGTAGCTGGCTGTAATTTTCAAAGTTTGGAATGCCCTTAAGGGTTCATTCAATGGAGCACTTACCCTATATTCCATTTTCTCGCAAAGGCCGATATTAGGAGGAGGCCGATACTAGAAGACTTCACCCTACTGAGATTTTGTCTTCGTCCATCACTAACTAGGTATTTTTTTTTTTTTTATACTACGTCGGGTAGCAGACAAGCATACGGCCCGCCTGATCTGAAGCGGTTACCGTAGCCATATTAACGCTCGCAACATAAAATATCGCTCGCGCGCCGCCACCCCCGCCACCCCCGCTGCCATCGCAGCATCTCCTTCCTTTCTGGTGACCTCACTCACTCGCAGGAAGACAACAGCCCTCAAGGAAACCGTTATTTGGCTGCGGTATTCTGTGAGGTGGAGGTACATTCCCCAGTCGGGTAGCTTACAATTACGCTCCCTACCTCTCTTTTCGCCAGAGCTTCGTTTGTCAGTCAGCAGGGTGTACCGCATGCAGGTGAATTTGGCTTTGGTTTAAAGATCTTGTTGAACCACTTACACCCCAAGGTAGTTTGTTTATTTATGTAATAAGTCTACAAGAATTACGTATGTGGTATAACAACTTTCGTCTATAGTGTGTAGTCTAAGCATAGCAGTGTTGCTTGGAGTCTCGGCCTGAAGGTTTTCTTTATTTTCAATACTGGAAATATTATTCATCATTATTATCCACTTTATAATTATTTTGTAATTTTTGTACAACACCAGACCCTAGGCGCGTCGCGTCTCTTTGGCGGTAAGTATGTCGACAAAGCCGCGTGCCCGTGCTATTTCTGTTATGAAACATACCTACTTCCACAATCTGATATTTAGACAATAATGATGAACATGAAAACGAATACTAGGTAGAAATTGACTTTATTATTATATAATACAAACCAATATTTACATGCTATTGTATATGTCTGAATCAAGCGATCTAAATCATATGACATAGGTATTGTATTAGCTTTATAATGTACCCTGTTCAAATGAAAATAAATTATATTATTAATACTACTTAGACAGGATAAGCACACAAATAAAACTAGGATTTTTACATGACACTTTCACAGAAATCTCGTAATTTTTTTCTAGGTAGGTATTTAGGACAAGACGTAGTAAAGTAGGCAGATAAATAAATAAGTAGGAAGGAACTTACATTTTTTCCGAGATCTTTTGGCTTTCATATTTTTATAATGCGTACTAAACTTTCTTTTCCCTGGCAAATTCAAATTCAATCAGTCCTGCGAAAAAAACCCTCGATTACCGACTAGATACGTTTATGATATTGGCTATAGCATGTTGAAATCATGTTTCAAGCCTGAATTGATACATATTTTACAAGGTTCATAAAATAACCTACTCAACAAAGTATCTAATTCATTCTTTGTATTTTTTACGATTTATATACATTCATTATATTGGTAAATTAGTTATACTTACAGTTTTTCACAAAAAACACAAATTCACAACACGTAATTTTGCTGGAGCATCCGACGCGCGTGGTGTCACCTTGACATATAAAAACACACTGGCGATTAGTGGCGATTAGTAGTACTAATTCGTAATATCGGAATGTGCGTCATTTTTCATACATTTTTCTATGGAGAATTTACGTAAAACATATCTAGATTTTAGGGCTTTAAAAGAGGAAGTCTTTGTTTGTAAAGGTACAAAAAAAAAGTATATGTTATATTTATTGGTTTCTTCAGTGTTCAAAAAGTGTTTCTTTTTATCAATTTGTGTTGATTTATTGGGTTAAATCTGAAAAATACGAAGGCATGTTTTTGCATTTTTTCTCAATTTTGTGCGTTTGTTGACCTTTATTATAAAACAACTATTAGATTTTAAGAGTTTAATATAATCATACCATAATTTTTGGTCTTTGATTGTAATATATACAAATTATCATTGATATCAATCATATCTAAATAGGTTAAATATGAAAAATCGTAACACTCTTTTCACAGTTTTCACGATCTGGCCCCTTAACAAAGAACACTTTGGGCTAAAATACTAAATATTTTTGACGAAATTCGGTATCTGTAGCTATTTTTTAAGTCCATGTATAAATCTAGTTTAGTATAAAATTTTACTTTCGATCTACTAATGTTTGTATACGTCCAACAGGAATCGCAGTACCGACATCGCCACGCACATACATAACACAAAAGACCTCGGCTGCAAGAACTCAACCAGTGTCATCAAAATTGACGAACACTCCAAAAACTACTCAAACAAACACTGGAACCAGTTTTGGAGTCTTCTCGGTCTCACCGATAATGTAGAAGACTACAAACCAGTCGAAACAGGCAACGCGGACGAAGACGAGATCTTCGAATCGTGTATCATACAAACCAACATGTGCTACGAAGTCATAGACGACGAGTTAGTGCCCATCAAGGAGTACTGGGGACAAATGCCAAAGATCGCCATGCTGCACCAATCGAAAGTCATTGTATTTGACTTCGGCTCAGAAATGTACATCTGGTACGGAAAGAATGTTCCACTCGAAAGCCGAAGACGAGCAGCCCAACTAGCTCAAGAACTGTACGACGAAGGATATAATTACGAAGAATGCCATATCAACCCATTAAATGCAGCTATACACCAAGGAGTTAGAGAAACAACAGACTCCCCGATCAAAGCTTCGAAGAGCCGGCCCGAATGGGCGATACTATCTAAAATAACACAACACATGGAAACCATACTCTTCAAGGAAAAGTTCTTGGACTGGCCCGATTACTCCCGCGTGATAAAAATAAAGCCTCAGGAGAATAAATCCAACAGTGTCGAGATAACTCCTTGCGATGCTGAAGAAATGTGGTCGAATGAATACCAGGACCCAGATCTCATTTTAGAAGGGTCCCACATCGGTCGCGGTACGCAATATTACGACAAAAATGAAATGAGGCACTATGACATTAAAACAAAGTCAGTTTGTAAATGGGTTATACAAGAATACGATTATCATAAAGTGGAAAATGATGCTGAAATGGGTGAATTCTTCTCTGGTGATAGTTATATTATCCGATGGGAGTACCAAATTACAGTGACGGGACGGGAATTGAATGGGAAGCCTTCGAAACATAACATCACTGGGAGAGACCGGTGCGCGTATTTCTGTTGGCAAGGCAAAGATGCCAGTTCCAATGAGAAAGGTACTGCGGCGTTGTTAACTGTCGAATTGGATAGAGAGAAGGGACCACAAATTCGAGTCGCCCAAGGCAATGAACCTCCAGCATTCCTGAACCTCTTCCAAGGCAACCTCGTCGTCCACCAAGGAAAGAAGGACACAGACAAAAATCGCTTCAAACTGTTTGTTACGCGTGGTAACCTATCCAACGAAGCTTATCTACTCCAAGTGCCATGCTCAGTGAGACAGCTACGCAGCCGTGGATCTCTTCTTCTTGTTGACACTGAAAAAGGCTGCCTTTACATCTGGCACGGAACCAGGAGTATGAAGCACACTAAGAATATAGCTATAGAACTGGCAAATAAGCTGATTGCGAGGAAATCACAGTACCTCTTTGGAGATAAAGTAGGTGATGTGAAAATCACGGAGGTTAAAGAGGGGGAGGAGCCAAAGGAAGTGTTGGATGCCTTAGGCGTGGCTAATAAGCAGCATTATAACTCCGTTTTGAGTGGCGGGAAGGAGGCTGGAGGGGACGACACTGCAAGGTTGTTCCATTTCACGGACTGGGGCGGTCAGTTCGAAGCTAATGAGGTGTTGTCGCCTCTCCGCCACGAACATCTGGTGACACCCTTTCCTTTTGAACAAAAGGAGCTGTATTCGGCTTCGCAACCAGGTGAGTTTATATTTATAATTAAATATATCAGATTTATTGGATACAATAGTCATCCAATATGCGATAATAAATCGATCGTAATAAAGTGTGAAATTACCACGACGGGTTTAGTGCTGATGCAGACCTGTATTATCATGTTACAGAAAATTCACGAGGCCATAATTCTTGAGGCACATAACGCCATCTATTATCGAATGCCTAACATAGCAATTGGTTAATGGCGTTATAGGACAGTATCAATTGAAAATGTATTTTTTCGCTATCTAAATAGACCTAACTATGAAAGATGGATCTTTCACCCACCCCGTAATATTTATATAATTTTATACAAGAATTCCTCGTTTAAATAGCATAGTATTTATGTACTAACTTTGAGCAAGGATTTCCTTCCATTTGTACAGATCAGGCATCTAGATCGTAACACTAACACTTCCAGTATAATGTGGTCCCGCGTAGTGCGACGAATACTACGTACTTGTCTAGGTTACGTTGGACCATTTTATACTGGAAGTGTTACGATCTACAAGCTGTGTGTACATAATCATTAATGTAAGATTTTCGTTACCTATGAAATAATGGTTTTCCAGCTCTATTCCTGTTGGATGATGGAAAAGAAGTTTGGCTGTGGCAAGGCTGGTGGCCCCGTGGGGAGGACGGCGAGTTGGAGCCGGCGGAGAGAAATACTGGTGGGTAACAATATCTGATAATGAAGAGCAATCTATTAATCAATCCTATTTGGCAATATATTTTAATACTTTGTTTTTATACAATGTCGCATGGCAGATAAGCATATGGAGCGCCTGTTGGGTAGCGATATTAACGCTCGTAACATGAAATATCGTTCGTGTACTATCACCCCCGCTTCCAACTCAGCAGCACCTTAATTTCCGGTGGCCTCACTCACTTGTAGAAACAACAACCCTCAATTTTCGAGCAAGTGTATTGACAAATAAAATTTAGTGTACTTTAATTTAGTTTAACGAATGTGGTAAAATTTAGTTTTTAGTGCGCGTGTTAAACTTTTCGAATAAAAGAAAGAGTGAGGCGTTCCTGCGGTTGTTGTATTCCTGCGTGTGAATTAGGTAACATGAAGCTGAGTTGGACGAGGGTGGCTGTTTAAATGTGAATAAAAACGTATGTTTGGGACACTAAGCGGTTTATTATATTTATAATTACAACAAATATACTGACACATGTTACGACATATTTTTTCTACGACCAAGAAACGCATGCGCACAAATACTCAGCTCACAGCTTACAGTGGCGTTGCGCGAACGATATTTCACGTTGCGAGCGTTAATACGGCTTGACATCAAGCGAGTCGTACCACCCAAATTAGTATTAAAAAAAATACAGCTAGGATCGACGGTTTAACGTGTTTTCCGAAGCATATGGTATGTAACGATGATATTTGTATACCCAGGTGTAGGAGCATTCGCAGCGCGATGGCAAGCGATGCGAGCGGCGGCGTTACGCACGGCGGAGGCGTACGCCGAGGCGGCGCGAGGCAGAGGCGGAGGCGGAGGCGGCCGGCGGGACGTGCTCGTGGTGGCGGCCGGCCTCGAGCCGCAGCCCTTCACGGACCTCTTCGACACCTGGCTCGAGCACGACGACGCCGCGGAGGCGAACATCGAGGTCAGTACACTGGTACTACCTACTCTACGGTGGTGGGGTGACGTGATGTATATAAAAGGTTCATATAATGGTAGAGGACATGGTACAATAAAACAAGGTATAATATTTTCTTGACTATGACATAGTTTAGGGGCTATAAAAGATAAGACTGTATTAGGTAGTAGGAAAGAAAAGACACGTTGGTAATAAAAAGGTGGGGTTTAGGCGTATATTTTATACGATCACAAAGTACAGAAAAACTTGCCGACATTACATGGAGAACAAAAGCGCAATAATCTTCTATGTCAAATATAAAAATAAAACTAATATAAAACCAGAGAGTATAATAAAAGTATACATATAAATAGGTAAAAAATGGTTGCCGTCGGTAACAGGGTACCAGCCAAGCTGAAACCGATTACCATCGGATTTTTATTATCTCGAAAATCAAACTTCAGCTTAGACTTATGGTACTTGTGTTTAGTTTAACAGGTAGAAACCCAGGAGCCTAACCGGCTAAGCTGAAGATGTTTGTCAATAACTAAAAAGTAAGATCTGTTATTAGAATCAAAATATTCGATGGTTATCGGCTTTAGCTTCGGCGTTAGAGCCCCAGGTTGTGAGTTCCAAGTCAGCCGTAGTGTAAATTAAGTATCTACCTATTGTAAGTTCTATGTTACTATTAATGTATGTATCCATTTATAGTAAGTGTATTAACCATTTATAGTTCAGTTCTACACTCTTCTCTACCAGTCTCTTCTCAGTTCTTCTACTATACTGGCAGGGTCGCCATCTAAGGTGCGAGTGTGGTGGCGAATGAAACTAGCTAATCCCTGTGTACAACTGAGCTATATTTGGTTAATATACTTATTATAAATGGGTACATAGACTAATAGTAACATACAACTTACAATAGGTAGATATTTAATATAACCTTTTCACTCCCGGGACCACAATAGACATCACTCTTCATTGAATTTATGGTCACCGCTGTTGGCTACACAGGAGACAGTGGTGGGCCCCCGTCCCGTTAGTTAAATAATAGTCATGTGACTAAAAAATGACAGATTTTAACGACCAATAGTGACATAGCTTAGTAATATGTGGAAAGAGTATACCTTATTTTATTGTACCATGGTAAAGGAATAACTGTTCAAAGTTTATTTTGAACAATCGCGATGTGTCGTAGACACGCACAACCCGTTACGCACATTTTACATGAATATGTGCGTAACGGGTTGTGGACGCAGAGAAACGACCTCATAATGGCGACCGCGACGTGTTACCCTCCGCCGCGCGCGATGGGTCACAGTCCGAGTCGTAACTCTATGTTATGAATTCTTTGATCGTTTAGTTATCGAGTAACGTACCTAATATTGGATGTAGTAGATTGAAGACAGACATTTTGTAATTGATTGGACACTATACAGACAGGGGTATAGGTATAGGGTGAATCACGTAAAAAGTTATTTAACCGAATATACTGTTTAATTATTCCTTTCACAAATACACAATCATGTACAATAGAATACAACGAAAGTACCGAACGTTCGCTGAGTTGGAGACGACTAGCGTCTCGTAGAGATTCGTGTGGGCATTGTTGTTTTTGATTACGCAGCGATTTGTATATATTATATAGTGTAAATTACGAATCGGAATGACTGAGAGCATTTCTAATCAAATTTTCTGAAGAATGGGGTTGATTGGTTATTCTCCAATTGATTGGATATCGGACTATCGAACCCGCGTTGATAGTAGGACACCTATCTCCTGTGTAGCCACCAGCAAGTTTTGGGGCTCTCACTATCTTTATAGCCAGAGCCAATCTCACCTGCACGTGGTGCATCTGCAGACTAGCGAAAGAGGCTGAGAAAAGAGAGGTAGAGTACAGCGTAATTGTAAGCTGCTCGCCTGGGGAAGTACCTCTATATGACAGAATACCACAGCCAAATAACAATTGAGGGTTGTTGTCTGTGATTGGGTTACCAGACCGTAACAAGTTCATGTTGAGAACGTTAATGAGGCTACGGTAGCTGCTTAACGTTAGGCGGGCCGTATGCTTGTCGGCCACCCGACGTAGCATAAAAAAAGCCAGGATTAACAGCGGCGGAACTCACAACGAAGTTAAACAGAAAAAAATAGTAGGAGTGACAAGCTTTTAGAATTTTATTGTGGTAGTGTAAATTCCAATTCGGGTAGATTGTTTGACGAATAACACTATCAAAGACAATTGTACCAAAGTTTAAACTTACAATTTCAGCCTTCATTTTGCTTTGTTTCAAAGTGAGATATACGCTTTCACCTGGGACGCCAATTAATTCGCGAGGTACCGGTATTCATAACGCTTATAAATCACTGTATCTATTAGCACCAATCGCTTATTGCACTGTACATTGCAGCACGGGTACAAGGCGGGCGAAGTACTGTCGGGCGCGTGCGAGCTATCGAGGCTGACCAGTTGCGATGCTGTGCTCCCACTCGCAGCTTTACAGAGACGTCCGCTACCTGACCACGTCGATCCTCATCATCTCGAGAGGCACCTCACCTCTCCTGATTTCCTGGTACGTGAGCCATGTTTTTAATTTGCTATTAATAGCGGTACGTGATGGAAAAATAGTAAATGAAGCTATATCAGCAAGGTCATTCAATCACACAGATCTTCACCATTAGTATTCTTCTTCACATTTCAATGCTCCTAATTTCCTGGTACGTATAATGGACTTTCTATTATTAGCGGTATATGGCAGTAAAATTAAAAAAAAAAGATCCAATGTGGTTAAATGTTTTCGAGAGATGACATAAATTCTTCTAGATTTCTACCATGAGATGGCATACGGCTCGCTTGGTGATATTGTAGTGTGAATACATACCCCTTTATGTATCATTACTATTAATCCTATCTTCTCTTAATAAAATCACTTATATTCGAGACCCAGTGTTGCATCATCTCCCAACCATACATGGCGACCCTGTCAGGATCACTTATACTCGAGACACACTGTTTGTATCATCTCCCAATCTAACAATATGAATTTACTGCTATGCATTATGCATGTAAGTATAAGCTAAGAATGTTTCCAATGGCGGAGTTACTCTCTCTCTTTCTACCGCCTCTGGGGTAGAGCGAGTGGAACGATCGCTGTAGGCGCAACTGCTTTTGAGTGCCGCCGATTTAATTACATATTATGACGATTTTTGTAATACAAGTTGGTAACTACAATTATGTGATTTTAGAGCGTTGACTAAAGGACGCGGTGTAGCTCCCCTCTATCATATTATATTCGAGAGCCGAGGTAGCTCGCGCTTTCTCGACTCTTTTTTCTTTATGAAGAATTTTTGCTATTTTTATACAACTAAGTGTGATGCCTCTGGTGTTACAGGCGTTCATAGGCTACGGTAACTGCTTTCTATCAGGCGGGCCGTATGCTTGTTTGTCACACTGGTGCTATAAAAAAAAAATAAGGTGGCAAACAAGCATACGGCCTTCTGAAGGAAAGCTGTAACCGCAGCCAAAGAATTAGTGCAACAGGCTTCGCCGATCCTTTACTAACTTATTAATATCGTTATCTACCTCTGCAGTGACCTGTATGCCGTCAATCCATATTCATACCACTGCCGAGACACGGGTCTCCCTTCCTTGAAGGGTTTTAGAGCATACCTCACCACGCACCACGCAAACTGTGGTTTGAGTCGAGTATTTAATAACTTATCACTAAAACGTTCATTTCTATTCTACAGGAGGCTTTCGGAATGACCAAAGAAGAATTTGGAGCACTACCCGCCTGGAAGCAAACTAATCTCAAAAAAGATGTCGGCCTCTTTTGACCGGTGCGCCTCCGCCAATTTGTACTGATCTACTAGAGTACCGCGCAGCCAGCGCGCCAACGCTCGCCTTTCATAGAATATAAATATTTTGTACAATCACATCTATTTCGTACTTTTTTACTGAAACGTTGAAGGATTTGATACAATTAATGTTAAGAGCACGCTTTAAATTCAATAGTAATTGGAACAGTTGTTTTTTACTAACGGATTGTAACTATGTATTCGCTCTCGTGATATTTTCATGTAACCGTCGTAGAACATAGATGTAATTTTCTATAATGGATTTGTATGTTGGAATTGTGTCAGTGGAGATGTTGTTGTTTGTCGCATCCATGGCATGGCATGTGTTGTACATAGTTGTTTTCTCATTTTATTTATTTATTTTATTGTCGTTCTCTATTTCTCCCAAATTTATATATTAACGGTATGAGTTTTTAACTGATTGTAATATTTAATTTTAGATATTGTTGTTTTAGTTGCCAGCATGGATATGACAAAATTGCAATTATTAAGTGGTGATATTTTTCGATTTTATTACGTTAGTCAAATAGTACGTTATGGCAACATACGAGTGGAAGTGATAGACGTGTCATATCTGCTTGCCGTATTATTTGACAGTAATAACTTCGTGTTTTTGTAAGGCAATGTATCTGGTCAAAGTACGGTTAACTTGTTATAAACCGCTAGATATACAAACATACTTATATGGTTATACGCTTTAGGGGTAGGCTTATTTTCTGTGACGATTAGATTTGTACTAATCGTGGAACATCTGAAAACACTCTTTATCTTTGATACAATATGTTCATGTAAACTTCTAATTGGCACAGAATATATATATTTTAACACATCACATATCTACTCATTGCTACTCTTTTATACTGTGCGTTAGGTGGACCATATTTTGATATATTAATCTACTATTCTATATTTCGTTCAGGCTTGGCAACTTAACGAAGTGTAACTCTATGACCGTTAGTTAACTTGACATTTTGTTACTAAAATGCGTGGAGCGTTTTTCGACTGAGGTATTTAAAAAATCAGTACAGACTATCGTCGGGTGTGATTTTGAAGCACAAGAGATCTAAATCGATCGACGTGCCACTGAGGTTTATACCTGGACCCAATTTGGGTCTTTACTTGGACCCAAACTAACATAACTTATATCGGGTCAACTGTGCGTAAATCTTGCTTGATTTACGCTAGTCTGTACTAAGCTCAATGTTTGTACTTTAATTTTAACGCTGTTGCTATTTATGTACAATTTTAGATGTTTATTTTTTATAACTAGCAATACTGCTTGCGTAATCGTGGGTCCTTCTGGTTTGGAGCAAAACTGCCAATGAGTAGAGCAGGTAACTAACTGTCGATTCTTACCTTAGTTAACTTTGTGTATAACGTTACAAATTAACCTAAAATGTATTATGTCCTAAGATGCATTTACGGTGAAACCTTCACGTGCCTAGCGTGACATAAACGTATCTCTCAAATCCAATGTTTAATGTTTTGCTTTGGTTGTGTTACTTATACCTATATTATAATTATTATTGTATTTGAGATTTATTTTGTATAATAATGTAATAAATTGCTAAAATTGATTTCTTACATTTTATTTTATTTCGATGTCCTCATATCCTCGTTTTGTGATTAGTACGAGTATATATCGAGCGGGCAGTTTTGGGGGGCGATCCGTTACAGTGTTGTGACCTTCGTTGTGACACATAAATTTATTATCAGAATATTCTTATTCGCGGCATTAAAGAGTTAAGAGATTTGTATGGAGTGACTGGGGTTTGGTGGCAAACATACGAACAGCAACAATATAGAGAATGCAGCGATAATTGTTAAAGTCTACGTCTACTTTGTACAGACCATACAGCTTGGCTAGGATCATATCATCAAAATGGTCGACAGATGCATTAAATTGCGGAGAGCAGCTTTTGGACAGCTTTGGCACATCACCGTAGAGATACCCCAATGCTTGAACATTAAAATCTTCAACCAGTGGTATCACTGAGAAAGCTGTGCTCGGGGTCGGTCTTAAGAGATCGAATCCAGAACAAAGCAATTCGACGCAGGACCAAAATTATCGACTCGAATGTCGGTCGAATGGGTAGCATTAGCTACTTTCACAAGACAAACATTTGTGTGCATGAACATGTCTGTTTGTCTTGGCCTGGGTGTTTTCTATGTAGGTATTATAAGTATGTTTAAAGAAAAAAAATGTATTTAAGTACATTAATCAGTTGTCTAGTACCCATAATACAAGCTTTACGCGTCATTTAAGACTAGATGGCGCTATATAAATTGTCTATTTATTTATTTATTATTATATTGTCTAGCTGAAAGAAAGTGCAAGTTAGCAAACTGAAATGGCAAGATTCTAGAGTGGAGGTCAAGAGTGGAGCGACAAAGTTTTTACTAGGTCAGCGGTTCCTAAGTTTTTCAAATTTTTTAACCCCTATGATCAATAAAGGACGCTGATTTTACCCCCTCCCATTGTTTTTTATTTATACTACGTCGGGTTGCAGACAAGCATACCTGCCCGGCCGCAGGCAGGCCTGCAGACCGGCCCACCTGATGTTAAGCTGTCACCATAGCCATATTAACACTGGCTACATTGGTAGGGGAACCCAAGAGTGGATTTTGCGCGTTACTCGAACGCGTCAGAAAATCATATAGGGAGAAACCTTACACCTTGTAATATACCCCAACCATAAATGAACATTTAATATAGGGGCGTTCGTTCAGGACAGCCGATCAGATTAGTAAAAAAAAATTGATCCTCTGAAAAACTCGAGCGCGTCAGATTAACACAAGGTAAGTTAAGTATATGGAGAAAAGTGTATATTTCAATAATCTGACTATTTGAGCGTGGCCTAAGGAAATGGGCGAATCTCAAAGTTGTAAAATAAAACGTCACCTCGAAATGTTCGAGCGTGATTTGTTTTTTTTTGTGTATTTCCCACTCTTTGCCTCTCTTTCCTTCTCACTCTTTCTTTGTCTATCACTCTCTCGCACCGTCTGTCGCCATGATGCTGATCACAAAGACGTGTGAAAGAAAAAAAAAGGCTGGCAACTCATCGGCGAACCCTTGGTGTTGCTGATCTCCATGGTCGGTGGTGACACACATGCTCGTTTGACCCCCTCTCATATTAAAAAAAAATTGAGCACCGTAGTGGAGTATGCTCTAAACCCCTTCGATTGAGGGGAGACATGTATCCCAACAGTGGGATGATTATGGGTTGATGCCTGACATGCTAGAATTAATATATTTATATTGTTTTTATTATATCTAGTTACTAACTGAAAAAAAAAATCTAATTGTCAGATTAACAATATCCCTCGATAAAATTCCCCGTTTCCTCGTGGTCATACTAATTTGTCATACCAGTATGACTACGAGGATATAATAGGTAGGGGAAAAAGTCTTTTCGCATTTTAGTATGTATGAACTTGTAATAAAATCTCTTTGGTTATACCATTTGTATCTGGCAGGTTTTGATATCTTTAAAAAGTTTAAATTTTAAAAAAGATAATTCCAAATTCAAATTAGGTAAATGTGTGTTTTTAATTGGTTTTTTTTACTGTCAAGATGAGTGAATATAATGAAGAAATTGGATTCATTTTAAAATTTTACTACAAAAAAAGTAAAAATGCAACGCAAGCTGCGAAAAAAATTTGTGACGTTTATGGATCTAGTGCAGTGTCTGTGAGAGTAGCACAAATTTGGTTTAAGCGTTTTCAATCAGGAAATTTTGATGTGAAAGATGCACGTCGCTCTGGTCGCCCTGTTACGGATAAAATGGATGCCATTTTTGAAAAAGTGGAGCAAGATCAGCATATCAGTAGTTACGACGTAGCTGAAGAATTAGGAATTGACCACAAAACAGTTTTGGCGCATTTGAAAAAAGCTGGGTACACTAAAAAGCTCGATATTTGGGTGCCTCACGATCTCACTGAAAGAAACCTAATGAACCGTGTACTCATTTGCGATTCTTTACTACGACGTAATGAAAGCGAACCGTTTTTGAAAAAGCTTATAACTGGTGATGAAAAGTGGATCACGTACGACAAGAACGTGCGAAAAAGGTCGTGGTCAAAGGCCGGTCAGGCTTCACAGACTCTGGCAAAACCCGGGTTAACCCGCAATAAGGTGATGCTGTGTGTATGGTGGGATTGGAAGGGCATTATTCATTATGAGCTGTTACCGCCAGGCAGGACTATCGATTCTGAACTCTACTGTGAACAACTGATGAGATTAAAGCAAAAAGTTGAGAGAAAGCGGCCGGAATTAATTAACAGAAGGAGTGTGATTTTTCATCATGATAACGCTAGACCTCACACATCTTTAGCCACTCAGCAAAAATTAAGAGAGTTTGACTGGAAGGTGTTAATGCATCCGCCGTATAGTCCTGACCTTGCACCTTCTGATTTCCACCTGTTTCGGTCTCTTCAGAATTCTTTAGGCAATATCAGGTTAACATCACGAGAAGACTGCCAAAACCACTTGTCGTGGTTTTTTGAACAGAAGTCCCAAAATTTCTATAGTAATGGGATCATGTCTCTACCTACAAGATGGCAAAAAGTTATCGAACAAAATGGCACCTACATACTTTAGTTAAATGTAAATAAACTTTAATAAAAAATGTTTTGAATTTTCATATAAAATACGAAAAGACTTTTTCCCCAACCTAATACATGTCCTCGTGGTCATATTGCTATCTATGCACACCTGTGGCAAAACAAAAGAAAAAGACAACAAAGGATTTAAAATAAATAGACTTTATTATCGTAATTTTTCTAAGAAATAAAGTTGATTTAAAAAAAAAATTGAAACCGGCTTCAGTTGGCGAGCGCAACTTATTGGTGGAATACCCCGGCAGACAGTGCTGCCCGTCTTCCGGGAGAAAAGTTATCGCGTGAGTCGCGTGACACAAGATTCCTTAGTCGCCTTGCACGACATCCAGCGCCGAGCAATACCATAGGGCAAATTTAAGGGTTTCCCTCGATTTTTCTGGGATCCCATCATCAGACCCTGATTTGGTGAATATGGAACCACCTCGTAATTACCCTTTCAAATAAAAAAATTGAATTTGACCATGCGTGCTTATAAAATTTAAGGGTTTCCCTTGCTTTCCCTGGCATCTCATCATCAGATCCTGACTTGGTGAATATGGGACCATCTTGCAATCATACCCTTTCAAATAAAAAAAGAATTATGAAAATTGGTTCACAATTCGCAATGATATCGAATAACATACATACAAAAAAAATATTCAGTCGAATTGGGTTGTTTCCAATGTTTAAAAATTGTACAAATAAATTAACAATATCGTAAAATACACAAAACTATAAAGATCTGCAAACTTTCATTCTAATATCTTCAGTCAGACTTTTTTTAGCGTCGATCAAAGTTTGGCGGGAAAGTCCATTTTAAAAGTATGAAATTATAAAAAAATAATATTTCCATTGGAGAAGCAATAAAAAATGCTATAACTTTTATTATGATACTAATTACATAAACGCAATATTTAACATAGCTGTCATACAAATTTCTGATTTGTTGCATACAAAATACAAAACTGTGACGTCATAATTCGGTAGTCTTTTGTATGGAGCGTTTTGGGGCAGTCTAAAAATTGTGATTTTCAAATTACCATATCTCGAGAGATTTTTGTGCTATCGAAGTAATTCTTTCACCTATGGTTATATTATGGAGACGTCCCTACATATCAAACCGAAAAAAAATTTAGTAAAATACCCAATTGAGAACCTCCTCCTTTTTTGAAGTCTGTTAAAAACCAATATTAATTTCGACTTCGGAATTAAACAAGATTTGCTTAAAGTCTGTCGTATATAATTTGAATGTCAATATAATTTAATGTCAATTCTATTTTTTCTTCAATCTACATGCGGAAAAGTATATGTACACAGGAGGAAGTAAAATCTTTTTACTAAAAATATAATGTATGGTATGACCACGAGGACATGTATAGTCATACTGATATGACAACCTAGTATGACCACGAGGAAACGGGGATAAAATTGTCAGATTATCATTGAGGACGACTAGGATAGGACATCAAGTTGAACCATCTGTATAAAAATCTGACGCGCTCGAGTATATATTTTTTTTTACATTTTCATAAATCGGACATGACAAGCCGCGTCCAAATCGTGTCATTTGAATAAGACACTTTTTTGAGTTCCCTTAACATTTCCTCTGAATATCTGACACGCTCAAATAACTTTTGTTTTGTTTTTTCTACCGCTTTTTACAGCCACCACTAATTAATCGTCATATTATCATAATTAACAATCTCTCGGTTATCAGAAAGGCATTGCGAGTATACACTATAAATGTCTGACGCGCTCGAGTATTTCCATGTGGCTGTTTTTTTTTTTACAATTTTGGAAATTTGTTCACGCTCTCCATAAAATGAAAAACTTTTTATAAACTTTCGTTCGTTTTTCCTAATCTTCACGATCCAACAGGTCCCCATGAGGCTTTAGTAACTGCAAATTTAGCATCCTGGCCTCCCCTACTACCACACTACTACATAAAATATTGCTCTCGCGCCGCCAGCGCAGCAACTCTTCACTTTCTGGTGACCTCAATCGCCAGAAAACGGCTTCCGCTGCATCCAAACGCGGCTTCTCATTCTGAAAGACAGAGCTAAAGTATTGTGCGAAAGAGTCAGCTTCAGCATGACCTAAGACCTCACCATATTTATATACATTTACGTCTAGTGACTTGACAAATGAGATTTTCGTTCGTTTACGTTTACCAATCGTTTATGTCAAGAAATAGTCTTATCGACGACGACGTAAACTAGTCGAATATTAGACTGTTTTTATTGCATAGCTTTTATCGCGGGCTTTGAGCGCGGCGACCGAAACAAGAAATTCCGTAACTAAACATCTACATGCCTCCTACTTTTTTCTCTCTCACATAATCCCAAAATTTAACTGGCTCGTCAATTGTATCAATTTGAATATCCCTAATGTGCTGCTGGTATGCATTGTCACTTAATATTTTGACACACCATATAAAGACAAACAATTCTTTACCATAATATTTACCTTGGATTTATATATTTTCAAATGAAAATGTTTAAGTTTCAGATTGAATATTATTTCACCCATGTACCGTTCTGGGTAAACATATTTAGTAGTATAGCGAAGGATGCGTTTTCAAAGGTACAAATAAATTTATATTTTCATACAATTATGAATATGATCTATTCGAACATCTTGCTAAAGATGGGTGAACACAGCATCAACTACTACTACTACTACTACTACGAATGATGATACTCCGTACCGAGGGCAAGGAAATAAAACAGCTAACACCGCTGTCAAACAAAAATAATTTAATATCTCTCACACTATTTACAAAATTGCACAAAGTGATCCTAATCTTACAAATAACATAATCTAATTATAACTACATCTATACTACCCTAACATGCATATCAAGGCAGCATTCCAATAGAAATGCAACTTGAATGCGCTATTAAGCTGCGAACCTGCGAAGGAGTCGGAAAATCCGTTTTTTTTTCGTTTCGAAGTCATCTTCGTCAGAACCATTGTCATCCTCGTCATTTTCGTCGCTCTCTTGTCGGGAATCTAGAACATCTTCACCATCGTCTTCAATATCGTCTGCAGATTGATCATCATCCGATTCTTGCTTATTTTTATATTTTTTAAATTTTCTACGTTTAATTGCTAGTTCATCTTCCTCATCCATTTCTTCTTCATTATCCTCTTCAGGGTTATCATCATCACCATCATCTACTTCTTCTTGCTTAATGTCAAGTTCATTAATGTCATCTGCGTTCTCTTGATCATCATCTTCTTCATCGTTTTGAAGGATTCTGCGAGATTTGATAAGTCTGATGAGGGGATTATCGCTGTCATTTTCAAAGTCAACATCATTGGTCTCTTCATCTATTTCCCCCGCTACGTCTTCAAAGTCGTTTGGAAATTCTGAATCAACTTCACTGTCTGGTTCTGGCTCCTCGATTTCTGCCACATCTTCTTCTTCTTCTGGTACTTCTTCTACCTCTTCTTCTTCTGGTACTTCTTCTACCTCTTCTTCTTCTGGTACTTCTTCTACCTCTTCTTCTTCTGGTACCTCTTCTACCTCTTCTTCTTCTGGAACTTCTGGTTCTTCTTCTGGAACGTCTGGTTCTTCTTCTGGCACTTCTGGCTCTTCTTCGGGCTCATTACCATCTTCTTCCTGATCTTCAGTTTCTGGTTCTGGCTCGGGCTCTGGTTCTGGTTCCGGTTCAGGTTCTGGTTCCGGTTCAGGTTCTGGTTCTGGTTCCGGCTCTGGCTCCGGTTCTGGCCCAAGTACGCAGCCTGCCGGTGGGTCAGATCTGTCACAAACCTGAAAAGTAAAGGAAAAGCATTAGTAACAAATTATTCTGTTATTAGTTAGAGATTAGTTATATTAAAAACAATGGCATAATATTATGTGTTTAGCATTGTTAATGACTAGTAGCACTAGGAATTGTTTGTTTGTTTCTAGATAAGCACTTATAAAAAGTAAGTGTACGGGTGACAAAAAGTGGCCAAGTACGAGTTGGACTCAACTATGAAGGGTTTCAACCATGACGGGTTTCGTAGTAGCAAATAATATTTGCCTGAATGTTTGTGTTGTAACTTTGAACTAGTGATTTTGTTTGTATCAATGACAAAGTTGTAATTTTTGGAAGATGTCGTTTTAGGAAGTTGTCGTTTTAGAAAGTTATCGTTCTCAGCCTGAGGGAAAGATTCTACCGAAAAATAAACTTCTGAAACATTACAAGAATTTCGCTATGTTTTTTATTGTGTTAAATACCTATACCGCTCTGAGCGATATTGTGGTTTCATTATAGACATACTAAATGGTGCATAATATCATCTAATACAGTGTTTCCCAACCCTTTTTTTATTCGCGGAACCCTACGAGGTTTTTGTTGTGTGTAGGGTCCTCGGGTGTCATATAAATCCATTGTTATATAACTCGAGATTTAAGTATTAAGTATAATAGTACTCAATCTCTTTCATTATAAGTTTGTATCACGGACCATAATTTACCTCTCACGGACCACTGTTGGTCCGCGGACCACCGGTTGGGAACCCCTGATCTAAGTGCTTAGAGGTGGACTAGACAATTCAAAGACTGTTAGGAAAATATTGACTAAGGTCTCGTTACAAAATATATGTAAATTACAATAGATACCTGCTCATTCTCGTTGAACCAGGCCTCTGGTGGGCACTCCATCAAATACGCTCTCCCAGCGTAGCATTGGTAGTATTGGGTGCAGCTGTTTATGTGTGGAATGCGCAGGAAGTTCACTTGACCAGCACATAGTGTCTCCGGATCTTGTCTCAAAGTGATTGAGAACGCGGAGACTGTGGCCAATGCCACCGCAAATGATAGGAGCCGTAAGGCTGCTGGAAAATAAATAATTACTGGTAAGTAACAGTATTTTGGGGTGTAAGGGGTTCATCAACTTCTTTGAACCAAAGTCAACTTCACCTGCACGCGGACTGATTGACAAACGAAGCTCTGGCGAAAAGAGAGGTTGGGAGCGTTATTGTAAGCTACCCAACTGGGGAATGTACACTCCACCTTACAGAATACCGCAGTCAAATAACAATTCCCTTGCGGGTTGTTGTGTTCCTGCGAGTGAATGAGTTCCCCAGAAGGGAAGCAGATGCTGCGTTGGCAGCGGGAGTGGCGGCGCGCGAGCGATATTTTATGTTGCGAGTGTTAATATGGCAAAGGTAACCACTTCACATCAGGCGGGCCGTATGCTTGTCTGCCACCCGACGTAGTATAAAAAAAAAGTATTGAGGAGCTCGAAGGCATCGTTACGCGTGTAGGGCCAATCCAATCGCTCGGAATCACATCGCTTTGGTTGTAGCAACCTATCACCTAAATAGGCTAAGAGGCGAATTTAGTATCTATAGCGTGTAGATCAATCATGTGAATCGAATGGAGCCGGTCAGCTTGAATAGCGTTGGTGCGTTTGGTAGGTACAGTTGTTTGAAATACGTGGTATGGTTTAATGAACTAAACCATCAGCCCACCGGCTGATTCAAGATTACACCAACGAATCATATCAGTTTTTATAATGTACGAATGTACATTATTGGTAGATAGATATAGCCTTTCAAACGTGACAACGAATTTTTCTATATAGTTTATGCCATCATAACCACAATTTAGTAAAAATCGTTGTCTCCTTGGAAAGGCTGTAACTAATAAAATTTATGTAATGTATTATGTAATGTATGTAGGTACTTAGAGGTACCTACTGCACATAATTATCCTTGAATCAGCCGGTGAGCTGATGGTTTAATTCAATAAACCATACCACGTGTTTCAACGGCTGTACCTACCAAACGCACCCACGCCATACAGGCAGACCGGCTCCATTCGATTCACATAATTGGTCTATACGCTATAGGTACTAAATCAACTGGTGCGCTGAGGGTTTAGTCAATCTGTTGCCGCCTCTTGGTTTAAAAGTTTAGTTAAAATATTCATATGAAAAAAAAATCTGTGTTATTGAACAACAATGTAGTAAAGCTAATATTTAACTAAAAGCTGAGTATTATCATGGCTTAATTTTTGTATTTGCCTTAATTTAATATTTTAGACTAAAGAAGTAAATTTATGGACATTATACTACTTTAAAAGTTTCAACCATTTAGCTGATGCATGAACTCCGATCCTTAAATTTCCACAACGAGTGGATACGACTTGAAAAGTCAACTGAACATAAAATGGAAAAAGTTCTCTTTGATAATGTAAAATGAATGAAGTTAACCTTGTCATTGGCGAGAACATCGGACTCGCCACAAAGAACAATTGAAAACGTGTCATTTTAAAAATCGCTAGGTATTTGCCCGTGTTTCCCTTTACATGTAAAGAACTGAAAGTAATTACGTTATGTACCTACATCGTGAATACAAAACAGAATTTTAATTACACGTCGACGTCAGTTGAAAAAGAAAACCACGAATTGTGCTGCACACATAACTTGATTACTGTTGTAGGAATGCAAGCCATTTAAGAGGAAACACCTAGTACCCTTTGGCCGTGTGGTTTTCGGCAGACTAGAATAGAATCACTACGTCTCTTCCCGTGGATGTCGTACAAGGCGACTAAGGGAAATACATTACAAAACATCGATCAGGCCTCCCCAACCAGCGTGGGGACTGTAGACCAAATCCTTCTGTCTGTGACGGATGAGAGGGTCGTGCTCCTGTAGTGGAGACTAAAATGACCTGATGATGATGACCTAGTACTCTAGATATTAGGTCTATAAGTATGAAATTTTGGGGAGTGAGTGAGTCAGCACGATCTTTAGAGCCAAAACCAAGCTCACCAACACGTGTACTTTAAAGAATAGCGAAAGAGGATCTGGCGAAAGAGAGGTAGGGTACAGCATATTTGTGATGAGGGATTGGAGTGAAGGTGGTTCATTACCTTAACGCCTTTGAGAAAAAGCCAACCCTGACCGCAGGTGGTGCACCCTGCTGGTTGACAAACGTGGCTTTTTTTTATACTACGTCGGATGGCAGACAAGCATACGGCCCGCCTGATGTGATCCGGCTGCCGTAGCGTTATTAACGCTCGCAACACAAAATATGTAGCTCGCGCGCCGCCACCACCGTTGCCAACTCAGCATCTCCTTCCTTTCTGGTGACCTCAGTCACTCGCAGGAACACAACAACCCCTAAGGAATTGTTATTTGGCTGCGGTATTCAGTGAGGTGGAGGTATTTCCGCAGTCGGGTAGCTTACAATAACGCTCCCTACCTCGTGTAGTGCCATAATTCATTGAGAAAATAGGACAATATTTTTTGTATGGAGATGTGGTATTTCCTCTTAAGCTGCAACGCAATGATGCAACTCGCGTGGTTTCTTTTGTGTTTGCTAAATATTTAGTGAGTAGCGAGTTAACATGCGAATAAAGTATTTTTTTTGACTTTATTAATTTGTATGCTAAAGTTTTTTTTATACTACGTCGGTTGGCAAACAAGCATCCGGCCCGCCTGATGTCAAGCGGTTTTACCGCCATTTTAACGCTCACAACTTGGAATCTTGCTTGCGTGCCGCCAGCCCCTTCCCCAGCAACTCGTTCCTTCCTTCCTGGTGACCTCACAGGGTGCACCACGTGCAGGTGAGGTTGGCTTTGGTTCAAAGATGTTTACAAACCTCTTACACCCCAAACCCCTATGGCACAAAAATACGTTCTCTGTCTCTATATACTTACATAGTTTACGAAGAAGCGCAATGTTTAAAAGCAAATTGCTATCTTTCTATGAAAAAAGACTATTTTTTGTTCTTCCTGTACACAGTCCGTAACTTAATTTCCATAATAAAAATACAGTTACAAAGTGCAAGATTGTTAAAACTGAACAGAAATAAAAAAAATCTTTATGAAGGTTTGGGAACACTAAAGCATTGTACGTCAACACATTAACACTTCCTATTAAAAAAAGGATCAAATACCAGCTGCAGTAATTAAATTTGCAACTTGATTAATTATATAAATAAAGCTGAAAACCTGTACCAATAATAACATCTCTAAAATAATAAATTGAGACATTCTGCCTTCACATTGACATGTTGTTTTTCTTCCAAATAAATACCTAATCAATATTTAAAAGAGTTTATAATGCAGGATGACGAGCCCGGTGATCGAATGGTTAGCAATGGCCACTTTGACTCCGAGATTGCGGGTTCGATCCCTGCACATTTGTGCATGAACATGTCTGTTTGTCTTAGTCTGGTTGGTATTATATTAATATGCATGTTTTAAAAAAAATGTATTTAAGTATAATATCAGTTATTATACTTAAATACATTAACTAAGCAAAGCTTATACTATGGGTACTAGCCTATAAGCTTTGCTTAGTTTGGGGCTAAATGGCCGTGTGTAATTTATCCAGGAATATTTATTTATTTAATAAAAAAGCTACCCAAAGTATGTTTTCATGAAACTACAATTTTTAAGCTATTGCATAGCTTTTATCGCGGGCTTTGAGCGCGGCGACTGAATCAAGAAATTTCGTAACGAAAATAAAACCTAACACCCCCCACCTAATATAACCTTTGGACTCGACCTGGCTTAAGAACATTTCCTTAAACAATACATACTCGTATTTCGCCAGTGAGTATTATTTTTAAGGAGTTTTGTATTCCTTTAATTCTTCTCTCCCTTTTAATCTTATACGTTACTTTTTCTAGAGATTTACTGTGCTGCAAAGAGAATTTACGGCTGCTGCTGCTCAGCGGGGGTAACACGTAGGTACGTGATACTCCTTAAATTATTATTTCACATTAGGTGGGCTGTAATGTATGTGAGATATTATTCTATATGCCTTGTTGTGTAGGTCTGGGTAAAAATATATATGGATAATAATTATTTTATAGCCATTAGGCTATAAAATAATTATTATCCATATATATTTTTAGTTTTTTTTTTCATTTAGTAAGTAATTTATATTTTAATTGATTTTCACTTCAAATTTTAACAACCAACATTTTTATACGAATATATATTATGTTATAAATATTAAAAAAAATATGGAAAAATTCACCTCCTCTGCCTAGGTGAATATTAATAATATTCTGGCAAGTTGGCCGAAACAACTATTTATAATAATCTATATATATAAAAGAGTAAATCACTCACTCACTCATCACGAAATCTCAGAAACTACAAGTGCTAGGAGTCTCAAACTTTGCAAGGGGGTTCCTTTTAGGACGTAGGTGCTCACTAAGACGGGAATTTGGAAAATTCAACCCCTAAGGGGGTGAAACGGGGGTCCAAAGTTTGTATGGGGAACCAAGATTAGTTGGACTATTTTGTACGAAACTTTACATGAGCACTTCTGTAGATAAATGAGTAAACACGTGTTTCAGGATTTTTCAAAATTCAACCCCTAAAGGGGTGAAATGAGGTGCAAGCGTCTGAAAATCGTTATGGGTATTGTTTTTATGGTTTATCGGGTCGCTGATTCCGAAAACAACAGCTATTTTATAATCTAACATAACCGACGTGACACAAGAGCACTCCTGTGGGGGTGCGATGGGGTTGAAATGTCATAATATCAATATGGGTGTTGATTGTATGGTTTTTTGAGACGTCAATTACGAAAATGGCATCGATTTGAAAACGTTGACACGAAATTTCCGTCTCGGTATAAAAATCCAAGATTTGGAACACCTGATGCATCCATAATGGTTCCGGTAAACTATAAGAAAAAAAAATGCTGATCAAGTTGAACAACTTTTGCTAAGGCGTCAAGCCTTAGCAAAAGTTGTTCAACTTGATCAGCATTTTTTGTTGAGGTATAAAAATCCAAGATTTGGAACATCTGATGCAGAACCATAAAGGTTCAGCTAAACTATAAGAAATATAAAAATGACGCCTTAGCAAAAGTTGTTCAGCCTGATGAGTATTTTTGTTGAGGTATAAAAATCCAAGATTTGGAACACGTGATGTAGAATCATAATGATTCAGCTAAACTATAAGAAATATAAAAATGACACCTTAGCAAAAGTTGTTCAGCCTGATGAGCATTTTTTGTTGAGCTATATAAATCCAAGATTTGGAACACCTGATGCAGAACCATAATGGTTACGGTAAACTATAAGAAATATAAAATTGACGCCTTTGCAAAAGTTGTTCAACTTGATGAGTATTTTTTGTTGAGGTATAAAAATCCTAGATTTGGAACACTTGATGCAGAACCATAATGGTTCAGCTAAACTATAAGAAATATAAAAATGACGCCTTAGCAAAAATTGTTCAGCCTGATGAGTATTTTTTATTGAGGTACAAAAATCCAATATTTGGAACACCTGATGCAGAACAAAGCTAAATTTATTTGCATAAACAACACGGTGTTTACAATGAATTATAGTTTAAAAAAATAACTAAAAAACACGCTATAATAGCAAATAGAACTAAAAAAGCTACTTAAAAAAACAATAAATAGTTTAACAAAATATTGATTGTATTGTAAAAAAAATTACCGCGCAGTGCTACTTTTATGCTTACCTGCTACAAGTTAGACGCAATCGTTTTATTTATTTACAAAGGTAACGTGGTCTATTTAGTCAGTTTATTATAGACGTGTACGCTAAAATTGAAATGGAACGATTGGTATATATTCGCACAAACCAGAAGAATGCGTGCATTTGTGGGACGCTATGTAGCAAGATTTTGTGATGCAAAGTCTTTTAAACAACAAGGGGAAACTGTTTTTCTTAGATGCTTCAGGAAGGACTGGAAAAACATACCTGACGATAGCAATCATCGCTGAAATCAGGCGCCAAAATAATATCTCACAGCAGCATCGCCAGGTATAGCAGCCATATATTACTTCTAGGCGGAATGACGCAAATACAATGTTCAATATTATACTCGATTTATACAGAACGGAAACACCGACATGCTTTGTGACACGAAACTGTGACAAAGCGAAAATGTTTCAGGATTGCTGTCTAATCGTTTCAGATGAATGCGAAAAAAAACAATAAGGCAGTAGAAGCTGTAGATAGAACTTTACGTGCCCAAGAGTTTTCAAAAATATTATTAAAATTTGGGGAAGATCTCCTTCCTGAAATAAAGTCAATGTTTAGCAGCGAAATATGTATAATTGAAGTTGAGATTCTCACTGGGAGTGGTGCTAAGAAACTGTATTTATTCCGCGTATACCACTCTTCCTTATTACGGCCGTGTGGTTTCCGGCAGATTAGAATAGAATCACTCCGTCTCTTCCCGTGGATGTCGTACAAGGCGACTATGGGAATAGTTTTTGTCCCAGAAATTACCTATTATTGTTGTTTATTGTACCTGTAGGGCGTTCTATGTTCGACTGTATGTATTTTTTTAAATTCAATGATTTCTCCGTTAATTGTACAGCAATTTTAATAATTCTTATTCCTTTTCAGAGGGTACACTCTCCAGGTGGTCCCATATTAAAATGAATGTTGCTAAGCGCAAAACTCGAGAACGGCTCGACCAATTCTGCTAATTTTTATTTTAATATTTTCGTTAAGGTATAAGGAAGGTTCTTATATGTACATAAAAATTGCGAGGAAAAGAAAACAACACTTTCTACCCGTGCGAAGCCGGGGCGGGCAGCTAGTAATAATATATTATGTTAATTACATTTAGTCATAATCGTTAAAAACGCCTTGATCCGAAAGTTTTCGAAACAAGGTTTTTTTTTTGTTTTCTGCCCCCTTACCACCATCTCTTATTGCGATTCAATAACTGAATAGAATGCTTATTCATACCAATGAATAAGCGACTCTATTTCCAATGAATAAGCGACTCTATTCCATTTGAAATAGAGTCGCTTATTCACTGGTAGAATAAGCATTCTATTCAGTTATTGAATCGCAATAAGAGATGGTGGTAAGGGGGCAGGATTATATTTTTACTTTTCGTACTACGTCGGGGGACAACACACAAACGACCACCTGCCGTAAAACTGCTGTAAAAGCGGTTACCGTAGCTTATGAACTCTACCCATAGCTTGTAGCTATATTGTATTGCTAGCGAATATAGATACTTGTTATTCTACTGTATTGTTTTGCTCACGCGCTGGCACTCATGCTGCCATCGTTCACTCGCAGGAATAACGCAATACTCATTCAAGTAGTTAAGCGGAGACAATACGAGAGACATACTTCCCCATGAGGAGCTCGATGACATCGTTGCGCGTGGCAGTCTAATCGATCACGAAAGTCAAGCAACGTCAACCCTAGCCTGTCCATGGTTGGGTATATTTTCGAGCTCCTCCGACTGTTAGATGACAGCCGTTAAGCCAAGTCACTGGCCTCCACCTCCGCAGTTGAGCAGCGTGGTGAAGCATGCTCTAAGCCCAGCAACTGATCAAGAGTTCTGACCGCTCTAGGCTAATTATGAGGACGAGACCACCGACTGATTCGAGTGACAAATCAGTATTTGTTATACGCGCGCTTTTTAAACTTTGTTTGCTTGTATTATTTTTATTTGTGTGTATATCTAAATTTATTGTTAAAATCAGGGGCTCCCAAGCTTTTTCAGTTCACATCGCATTTAGTTTTAGTGTTTTGTCTTGGTTTAGTTTAAATATCTAGTGTAGTTGCAATGATGCTAGATTAATAGTCCATGGGAAGTCCTAGTAGTTTCGGCGTGAAAGCTAACACACAAACTCATATTCACATTTATAATAATAATTAGGGATTTGTTAATAAGTAGGGATTTCCACAAATAAATACTTTTTTCTTAAAACATATTTTTTTTTTCATAAATACTTTTCTTTATTAACATCCTATGTACCTATGTACCTAATGTACGGCCGACGGCAACCGCTATTAATTTTTACCGTCTTGTTGTTTCGATCCCACCGACGTATAACATGAATTTTCTAGTGTTCAACTAACCACATATTGCCTCTATACGATTCATAATATAATGTAGTGTTTTCATTCTGTATCGTTGTTTGCTCTGTATTCAGAGAGTTATAATAGGTCCCGCTGCGCTAAGACTACATTCTGCCTACATACAAGACATACAATGCTATTTTATATTGTATTGTAATAGACAATAATATGATTATTACACAGACATTCAATTGAATGTCTGTGGACTATTAGCATAATAGCGACGTGCAATTAATAAATTGTAAAAAGTAATTTGGGGTGCAAGTGGTTCATCAACATCTTTGAACCAAAGCCTACTTCGCCTGCACGCGGTGCACCCTGCTTACTGACAAACGAAGCTCTGGCGAAAAAAGAGGTAATGAGCGTAACGGTAAGCTACCTGACCGGGGAATATACCTCCACCTCACAGAATACCGCAGCCAAATAACAATTCCCTTGAGTGTTGTTGTGTAGGACACAGTCACTCGCAGGTGAGTGAGTGAGGTAAACAGAAAGGAAGGAGATGCTACGTTGGCAGCGGGGGTGGCGGCGCGCGATCGATATTATATGTTGCGAGCGTTAATATGGCTACGGTAACCGCTTCATATCAGACGGGCCGTCTGCCACCCGTCGTAGTATAGAAAAAAAAAATTGTAAGAATATTGTAAGATAAAAATAGAAGATTGATAATAGAACGTACGTCCCCGGGGTCTGTAGATTGTAATTGCTATCAATAAAAAAAAAGAAAACAAAATAACATACGCCAAAAATTATACGGGAGATATGACGTACTCGAGTCTTCTAGCTGTAATTCTGCAACTAATATAACTAACACGTCGTCAACTATGGACAATAACTCCAGCACATAATAAACAATAATGCCTTAAATATCGCAAGAGTTAATAAAATATGAAAAAAAAAACTAAATCTGGTAAACCTATTCTTAAAGTTCTTATTATTAAACCTAAATTAAGCTGAGTGGTGCGAAAGAAGATATGTGGCGCAGCTGCATGCTGTGAAATAGTGCGCCGATGAGCAGCTATCGCAAATATCCCTCGCAACCTTCTAATTACAGAAATATTCTATGTTTGAAGCTCGCAACACATCCAATGGGGTCATGACCCCCTGAGCTGGTAGATGCGAATGTTATATGTACAAAAATACGTTCCGCTAAGTCATTTCCAGCAGAGATGCGCTGAGCGAGGCTACGTAAATGAAGTGATGCCATTGGTGCTTAAAAATACGTTCCTCACTTCCTCACACATCTTTGTTGGAAACGCAGACTCAGATCCGGATGCAGTGCGTAACTGCTCTTAACCTGCTGAGAGCTATGGCTCTGCATTTGTCTAATTTTTAATTTGAGTCTATAATGTATCTTTGAAACTGATTGAAAATCGTTTGTGATCGACGAAGACAATCGTTTGGTTGAATCTTCAGAATACTAAGTAGGTATTGTTTTGTATAGCGAAAATTCTGCGAATCTCTTATAAGTAATTTCTTGGAATACAGCATAATTTTTTCCATTGCCTTCAATGTAAAACGCACTTGAGATTACAATGTCACATGCGTTATAATTCTATGGCCATATGATAAGATAATGTCTTGTAAATAGTCCGTTCTATCACTGCAATTTTATTACTCTTCTTCAGTCGACAATGTTGACATTGTCGAACTCAATAGTTGAGGTTAAAAATGTTTAAAACGTTGTACTGATGAGTGATGATTGTTGGCACTTATAGGAACATTCCAAATATTTATACAAAACGAGCGTAAGTTCAATAAAGTTGATATCTACCACATAAGAAAATGTATAATTTGTATATGAAATAATAACTTTATGTATTACAAAAATGTATCGAAAATTCCAAATCACCGAAAAAACGAGAAAAAATATTTAGAAAAAAATATTATAGTGTTACATTAGAATCTTTAAGATTTCAACTATTATTAAGTCAACTATTTTGTTTACTACATTTTATAACAAAGTTTTATATGTATAAAATTTGTTTATGTTTTATTCTAAAACACGGGCAATATGTATCCTCTGATTTATTTAAAGGCTTTATGATGCAGTACTTTTACTATGCATACATTGTCCCCTTGCCTACAGATCTCGTGAGATAGTAGAGCAAAGTATAAGTAATAGCATAGGTAGTAATATTAAAATTATGTAGTAATTACTGGCTAAGCCAAACACAGAAGTTTGATTTTCGCATTTAAAAATTCGGTGGTAATAGGTTTCAACTCATGTGGTCAAGCCCGAGGTTATTAGATCATCTACTTAGTAGTACTTAGCAGTGCTACAGTAAGTACTAAACTGCATTTTCTGGTCCACGTTTGTCATTTCAGCCCTTCAGACCTCAATCTATCTATTCTAGCTACTTTTATTATACTTATTTCTAAATTTATTAATTAGATACACTGCTATCATATCTTTAGTAAAATACTTTTGTATTTTATTTTAATGCAAAGATCTTTTAATGCTTCGCTTGCTTGATCCCGAAAATACTATGGCAGCGCTTCTTTCTGTTTGTCAGTATATATATTTTTTATACCACTAAAGTGGCAAACAAGCATACGGCCCGCCAGATGAAAAGCAGTAACCGTAGCCTATGAACCTATAACACCAGGGGCATCACACGCGCGTTGCCGACCCTGTAAAAATCTCTTCACGCCCTTACGCGGTGTATGTTCGTCTGTGTTTTACACACACTTTTCAGGTGTTTTCAGTTTTCAGAGACCGTTAGTTAAGAAAGTTTTGCGACATTATCTAAACGGATTGGTATGGATTTTCGTTTTCATGATTTGCGTTTTTCATGGAAGATCAAAAATTATACTAGTTATACTTTTAACGAAGCGGGCGAAGTCGGTTCGACTTGTTGATAATACTAGCGACAGATTGAATTCTATCCCCTGTTCTGCTTGTTCTTGATGCTATACTTTAGATTTGCCTACGTCTATGTACCATCTTCGCATTTTGTACTAATGTACTTGGTATATTCTTGGTATATGTATATGCAATATGGATAACGTAATTTGAATATACATATATATTTTTTTGTAGTTTAGTGTAATCTTTAACAAACCTAGTGAAAATGCTGAATGGAAAAGTAAACACGCTGTAGGTTCGTCTGTGTTTCACACGCATTTTGTAGAGACTGATAATTTTAGAGCGTTTTACGATATTCTTGACAAAAGAAAATGGGAACTACCTGCGTAAGTAGCTAATATTAGAATCGCTTTGTTTGTTGTTGGACTTGAACTGGTTAAGAGTTAATTTGGTTTGAATAATCCTTGTTTTATATATTTTCTGTGTTGAGGAATAGCTAATTTTATGTTGCTCAACTATCGATATAACCTTGATCTAAAAAAATACTAGTTTATTATTTCAAAAAGGAACTTCATTTTTCTTTCTACAATGCTCATAACAAAGATATGCTTTCTTAAAATTTATTTGGTCTTTATATTGCAAAACGGACAGAGAAAAATGATAAAATATGGTATTTTCGGGGACAAACATCATAAATGAATCAAATTCAAATATTAAAAAAATTTCTATAATAAAAAAGAAAATAATAACTTACTGATCATTTTGGTCGCGCTGATGTAGTTACAATGATCGGCGACAGAAGTAAGGAAAATGTCGAAGAATCTTCGATTTTATCAAGATTATGATATCGAAGCCATCTGTGATAACGTCACTCGATATTGTGAGATTATTCCGTATCAAACGCTTAACTACATCTACCGGACGCGTGTTTAAGTTTGAGTTTCACTAGTGCGTCTGTGTGTAGCTATTAAAAAATACAAGAAATATCTGGACTGCTCTGAATTACCATATTAAAAGTCCGAAACTGAAATTGAGCCGGTTTTGAAAAAAAAAAATTGCTCAACTTTTCCCCTTTGTTTTCCAGACAGTATGATATACTACACTGAATATGAGTATTTACTACAAAAAACCATTCCAATTTGGACGAAAGAAACTAATTATATTTAGATAAATCTACCTCTTCGACATCAGTTTTCTTGAATTTGATAAACAGGTGCTTACTGTCCAATTCAATCCCAAACCAGTCTAAGTCCAATGATCCAAACAATCCAATCAATGATCTCGGTTGAATACACGATTTCTAATTTAAACCTAGTTTTGGAGTAGTATAAGATATTTATTTTTACGAAAACCAATAATAATAATATTTTCTTGTTTTGCACAGTTTATTGTGGTGCTTTTTATTTTATTATAAATTATTGCTCTAAATAATAAAAAGGCATCGCTTTTGCGTCGACTTTTCGTAGATTTGGCTGTGTTAACTATTTTTTTAGTTGAGGAGATGTATTGAGAATAAGGCATATTTTTAAGATTTTGAAGTAGTAGACTGCTTAATAAAACTTGTAGTCAACGTTATACCTACGCAGCAAGACCTTCAAAAATAATTTTAAAATATTTTATCGGTTATGTTATAACTGCAGTAATAAAACCGACCTTTGAACAATTTACTTATGAAATTACAACAAGTTGTCTTGTGCATTGTTAGATAAAACGGTATTCTCCTATATGTCATGTATTTTGATACATGTATGATAAAATAATAAACGTATTACTCGCATAAGAAATAAAGTTCACGTTACATTTTGTCGAATTAAGGTACCTAAAACAATCGTCGATTCGAAGATACATAGTATGGTGAACTACTTGCACGCCAAAATTGTACATTACCACCTACCTGTATCACCATCTTTAGACTGAAATCTCATCTGCATCGTTATTTCTTATTTTGTAATGAAGCCTGCCGACTACCAATCGAGGTTTGGCGAAGGAGCCCGCCGGATTTGAAGCGGTTACTGTAATCATGTTACCGCTCATAACTTACACAAACATTGCTAGCGCGCCGCTGTCAATGCACCAATTGCTTCCTTACTGCTGACCTCACTTACTCGCAGGAACTTCCCTCAAGGGAATTATTATTTGGCTGCAGTATTGCATTGTATTTCAAGTATCTTTATACTAAGCTAACCACCTCTACTCTGAATGACTGCATGAAACTTAGCTTGTATAATATATAATATATAGCATATAGTATTTATAATATAGCGTCTGCTATTAATTTTTAAGAGAATGCACTGCGAGACCATTTACGGAGATATAAAATTATAACCCAAAAATTTGGTATCACATTTTGTACTCCTCTTTGAGAAAACTTTACAAAGTGTGTTATTTAAAAAGTTAAATGAGGCGAACAACGCCGCGGGTTATCTTTTTACTTAAAAATTCAAAAGCTGGAGTACAAGTATACTTAATATTAATAGGCTACCTGTGTAGTACTCATACATAGATTGTCATGAGTTAAATTATAACTAAGGAGCTCGATGATATCGTTGCGCGAGTAAATCTAAGTGATCACGCAAGTTAAGCAACGTCAATAGTAGCCTGTCTATGAATAAATTTATTTATTTCAAAATCGTCCATACTTGGGAGGACATGTTAAGCCTTATAAGCTGTTTTGACATTAGATTACAGTCGAGTCTTTGGGCGGCTACAAAAACATTGACTTGCGCCAACCCGATCGCAGAATACCGCAGCCAAATAACAATTCTCTTGAGGGTTGTTGTGTTCCTGCGGTGAGGTCACCAGAAAGAATGGAAGGAGCTTCTCCGTGGGCAACGGGGATGGCGGCGCGCGAGCTATATTTAATGGTGCGAGCGTTACTGTATATATATGGTGGCTACAGTAACCACTTCACGTCAGGTGGGCTGTATGCTAGTCTGCCACCCGTCGTAGTATAAAAAAAAACAGAGTGATGAATTACACTCTAAACCCCATCGATTGAAGGGAAATCCGTATCCCAGCAGTGAAATATATAAAGGTTTGATAACCTCATATGGATATCCATAATATTTAAAATAATATGTGGTTAAAGGTTGAAATGAAAACATATTCGAGATTTTTGCACTCCCAATGCTAACTGGTAGAAAATGCAATTAGCATATAGTCGGCATTTTGTATCAATTTATAAAGGTCAATAAAGTTTGTCGGACTGGTCACACACGTACACAGGCTAAAGGTCGCGCAGTGTGCGATGGAGAGGGCTATTCTCGGGGTTTCTTTGAGGGATCGAATCCGGAACGAAGATATTCGACGGAGAACCAAAGTTGTCGACATAGCCTTCAGAGTTTGCAAGCTGAAGTGGCAATGGGCCTGTGGCTGTCACATTTGCCGAGTAAGTGATGGTAGACGGGGGAGGAAAGTATTAGAGTGGAGACCGAGCGTAGGACGACGAAGCGAAGGTAAACGGCTGAATGGGTTTGGATGAAATTTAGCATACATATAGAATATGTTCTTTTTATTGACACGTAGAATACTTTTTATCCAGGTACTGTTTTTGCCGCTAGTCGAAGAATACATAAATAAGACTATCTCCTCATCAAAACCATAAGACAAGTATTTCCGTCCGGTTATCATTCGGGAATGTCCGAGTGTTTATTCGCGGCAAGGATCAGACATTTGCAATAGGTAGTTGTTATCAATCGCATGATTTGTCTGTCATGTTTCAAATTCTGGACGTAAATCTAATCGAACACGCAAATAATGATACGTAACGTAACAATAGCCTGTCTATATATACTAGTGGTCGTCCATTGTTCGAAATTCGACTATAATTAATTTAAATTATGACTTTAACAATAAACAAAAGAAGTATAAGTGTGTAATGATTTTTTTTATTGCTTTAACGTAATTCTGCACTTCCCTCTAGAAAATATAAACTATAAATTTGCGATACTCCTTCGTCCGCGCATTTTTCTTCACGTATAAAATTAAAGATTTTGCTTCACGTATTAATAAATATAAAGATGTTTATTCTGCTGTTGCATTTTGCAATTAGATGTCATTACGCCAAGTCGAGAGAGAGAGAGGGCGACTGGGAGCGGCTGGATGCGGAAGGCGGAAGATCGTATCTGGTGAAAAGCATTGGGGAAGGCTTATATCCAGCAGTGGGTAGATACAGGCTGATGATGATGATGACGCCAAGTCACTTGTAAACACTGGCGTACGCTAACCCGCAGTTGAACAGCGGTTTACATAGACCACACAAAATTCAACGCTCCTGGCCACTCATAAACGTATGAAATTATAAATGTATATATATATATATTTAATTATAAGAAACTCTTTCTTAGTGAATGAATCCTTGTTCACCATACTAGTGGTATAAAAAAGCCTTCACAAGACTACACTTCTCTCTTCAAATTACTTTTACTGTCATTTGAGCACCATGAAGCTACATCAAACTTTGTTGCCGCTTTTTTTCTCTTAAACTCGCATCACAGAACAAAGAATAGAAGAAGAACTCAAGTTGATTGGAGTAAAAAAAATAATATCAAAATCAAAAATCTTTACTCATATTTGCCATTAGGCCCTAACGGGCAATTAGACATGGCATACGTTGTTGTTTTTTCAAATAATGATTTGTTATGTACTAGCTGCCCAGTCAGACTTCGATCTACCATAAGATAATAGTAAAAATCTATACACTTTTCTTTGTATTTTGTCTTTTTATTAACTTTCCGTGTGCCTTAAGGAAAACACGAAAAAAATAATTTACCGAATTGTTCGAGCCGTTCTGGGTTTTGCGCTTAGCAACATTAATTTTTATGTTTTCCATTTTGAACTTATACATATAATAAATGTAATATGCAATAACAAAAATAGTTGTAGGTATACCTAATACAATATTTTGTAAGTCATATCGACGTCAACCGTTAGTCATCCCACTGCTGGGATAGGGTCTCACGGGGGGGGGGGGGGGGCTAGGGAGCAGGGCTGTCCAAACCACATACAATACCTGGCCATTACAAATTACAAAATAGAACTACGGACCGCAGAAATAAATACTTACTAGACATTTTTACTACCTACTTTGAAAGTTTAAGCTAGTACTAAGTAGTTACATAGTTATAAAACTTTTACTTTTCTAAAAATATATAATTTTCAGTCAGATTCGTTGTACAAAACCTATAGCTGTAAAAAACTATATAAAAACCGGTACCTACCTAAATGAAAAACACGTCACGGGCCGGAGAAATATAAGCCGAAATATATGACATTACATTCTCAATATATTTATGAAAATCTTATTTACGTTCATAAAAATCAAACTAAATTTAGGAAAAACAGTGATCTCCATCAATTAAATTTAAGAAATAAAAACAAACTCGCTGTGCATATTACTACGCTCCATAAAATCTCACTCGATCCCAGGTCAATGTATACGCTTCTACAATAAACTTCCAAACGACGCGTTTAAATTATCCATGGGTAAATTTAAGAAGTATATCAAAACTAGACTATGCCAAAAGGCTTACTATTGTATCTCAGATTACATAAATGATAAAAGTATCTGGAAATGAATTGCTCTTGTTATGTTATGTTAATGATTGTATTTGTATTTAATGTAACGATATTGGCAATTAAAAGAGTCGGCCTTGAGTTTCTTGCCAGTTCTTCTCAAGAAGCCCCGTCGCCGGAACTGGCACTTAAATTCACATTCACATTCAAGATAGTGTGATGAAAATGAATCTAAGCTCTGCGGATTTAGAGTAGTAATGATTTAGATACATGTTCTTATATTTAATTTGTATGAATGACGTTTCTAAGTTTTGATTTGATTTGAGGGCCGCATGCGGCTCGCGGGCCGTGCCTTGGACAGCCCTGAGTTAGAGCATACTCCACCATGTTGCTCAACTGCGGGTTGGCGGGCAATCCCCTTAATTAGCCATTAATTTAATTGTATGTTATATAAATAATGTAAAATAATTAAGTGTCATATTATTATTGTATATGTAACACACAGTACTACACAGTATGTACACAAATCGACGCACATTAAACAGTACGTCGATTAGGTTGTGGATACAGAGCTCTGTGTTTGATATCCTGCAGTGACTTTTGCTAAACATGTGTTATTTTTCTATATATGGGCTGCTACTAACTAAGCGTCAAAAACGAACTCCCGAAAAGTGTGCCAACTGTCTTACCTTGCAATTAGTTCGCACAAGCCACAGACATTCACAAGCAAGCCGTCGAGTCTGACGTTTGTGACAATTGATTAAAATAGGTAAAAATGACGTCTTCTATATTTCATAAACGATCTAAGTAGATGAAATATTTAAAGCCCAAGAAATCACATATCACACGCAAGTACACAATAATATTTGATTTAACACTTTAAGTAACTTCATGTTTTAGCAAGAAAAATTGGCGTTAATTTGCGCGCGATGAAGAAAATAGCTAAATTGACAAGGATAGCTATAGCCTATATAACTATTTATAGCAAGCTATCCTTGCAACAGCGATTCCTGCTGATTTTCTGTTGCATTTTCGGGGGTATGCTATATCTATATAAATAAAACATAAAAAAATTAATGTAGTGCTACTACAATTTTTTTATTTTCAAGAATCGCTGTTGTAAGGATAGCTGATTATAAATAATTACATAGGCTATAGCCATTCTTATCAATTCAGCTATTTTCTTCATCGCGCTCAAAATAGCGCCAATTTTTCTTACAAAAACATTAAGTTACTTAAAGTACGTGTTGATTAGTTTAATAAGTATAAGTAAATTGTTTTCTTTATTTTGTGTGTATTATGCCACGACAAACTAGCAAACGACTATAATAATTCAATGAAATTTACAGTATACTTATATAAGAGTACAAGGGTAAAAAGTTGAAGCAAGTTTGAATTTTCACAAAATTAAGTTTTCTCCCAAGAAACCCGAGTAAAGCTCAGTCGCTAAGTTACTATAATTTTAAGCCAACGAACGGCCTTGTAATTACAATTAATCAAAACCTTTATTGTTTCTTCCTTTGGTACAAAATCCACAATCAATTTCAATTTACAGTATACTTATAAGAGCACAAGGGTAAATTTTGGGGTGTATGTGGTTCATCAACATCTTTGAACCAAAGCCATCTTCACCTTCACGCGGTGCACCCTGCTGACTCACAAACGAAGCTCTGGCGAAAAGAGAGGTAGGGAGCGTAATTGTAAGCTACCCGACTGGAGAATGTACCTCCACCTCACAGAATACCGCAGCCAAATAACAATTCCTTTGAGGTTTGTTGTGTTCCTGCGAGTGAGTGAGGTCACCAGAAAGGAAGGAGATGCTGCGTTGGCAGCGGGGGTGGCGGCGCGCGAGCGATATTTTATGTTGCGAGCGTTAATATGGCTACGGTAACCGCTTCACATCAGGCGGGCCGTATGCTTGTCTGCCACCCGACGTAGTATATATAAAAAAAAAAACAGACCGTAACAGAATCATCAAACGTTGTACCTCGTTGTTTTTATTGGATGTTTTGAAATAATTGATTAATCTATGTAATATTTTTAGCAGCCTTATTTAGGGCAGAGGTTCCCAATCGGTGTTCCGTGAGAGGTAAATTATGGTCCATGATACAAACTTATAATGAAAGAGATTGAGCACTATTGTCGGAAATACTCAAATCTCGAGTAAGAATAAAGGATTAATATGACAGCTGGGGGCCTTACACGCAACAAAAACCTCGTAGTGGTCCGCGAATAAAAAAAGGTTGGGAACCACTGATTTCGGGTGATTACATGAACAATTGTCGCTTCCCATCGATACCTAATAGACGAATATCATCAGCTGTTATCCCCTAGAATCTATATATGTATATCTATATATATATATACTAGCTGCCCGCCCCGGCTTCGCACGGGTAGAAAGTGTTGTTTTCTTTTCCTCGCAATTTTTATGTACATTAAATAAAAATTAAATAAAAATGAGAGTGTACCCTCTCAAACGAATAAGAATTATTAAAATTGCTGTACAATTGACGGAGAAATCATTGAATTAAAAAAAATACATACAGTCGAACATAGAATCGCCCTACAGGTACAATAAACAACAATAATAGGTAATTTCTGGGACAAAAAATATTCCCATAGTCGCCTTGTACGACATCCACGGGAAGAGACGGAGTGATTCTATTCTAGTCTGCCGGAAACCACACGGCCGTAAGAAGGAAGAGTGGTATACGCGGAATAAATACAGTTTCATCGGCACCACTCCCAGTGAGAATCTCAGCGTCAATTATACATATTTCGCTGCTAAACATTGACTTTACTTCAGGTAGGAGATCTTCCCCAAATTTTAATAATATTTTTGAAAACTCTTGGGCACGTAAAGTTCTATCTACAGCTTCTACTGCCTTATTGTTTTTTTTTCGCATTCAACTGAAACGATTAGACAGCAATCCTGAAACATTTTCGCTTTGTCACAGTTTCGTGTCACAAAGCATGTCGGAGTTTCCGTTCTGTATAAATCGAGTATAATATTGAACATTGTATTTGCGTCATTCCGCCTAGAATTAATATATGGCTGCAATACCTGGCGATGCTGCTGTGAGATATTATTTTGGCGCCTGATTTCAGCGATGATTGCTCTCATCAGGTATGTTTTTCCAGTCCTTCCTGAAGCATCTAAGAAAAACAGTTTCCCCTCGTTGTTTAAAAGACTTTGCATTACAAAATCTTGCTAAATAGCGTCCCACAAATGCACGCATTCTTCTGGTTTGTGCGAATATATACCAATCGTTCCATTTCAATTTTAGCGTAAACGTTACCTTTGTAAATAAATAAAACGATTGCGTCTAACTTGTAGCAGGTAATAATAAAAGTAGCACTGCGCGGTTATTTTTTTACAATACAATCAATATTTTGTTAAACTATTTATTATTTTTTTAAGTACCTTTTTTAGTTCTATTTGCTATTATAGCGTGTTTTTTAGTAATTTTTTTAAACTATAATTTATTGTATACACCATGTTGTTCATGCAAATAAATTTAACTTTGTTCAGATGTTCCAAATATTGGATTTTTGTACCTTAATAAAAATACTCATCAGGCTGAACAACTTTTGCTAAGGCGTCATTTTTATATTTCTTATAGTTTAGCTGAAGCATTATGGTTCTGCATCAGGTGTTCCAAATCTAGGATTTTTATACCTCAACAAAAAATACTCATCAAGTTGAACAACTTTTGCAAAGGCGTCAATTTTATATTTCTTATAGTTTACCGTAACCATTATGGCCCTGCAACAGGTGTTCCAAATCTTGGATTTATATACCTCACCAAAAAATGCTCATCAGGCTGAACAACTTTTGCTAAAGCGTCATTTTTATATTTTTTATAGTTTAGCTGAACCATTATGATTCTGCATCAGGTGTTCCAAATCTTGGATTTTTATACCTCAACAAAAAATGCTGATCAAGTTGAACAACTTTTGCTAAGGCGTCAATTTTATATTTCTTATAGTTTACCGGAACCATTATGGATCTGCATCAGGTGTTCTAAATCTTGGATTTTTATACCTCAACAAAAAATACTCATCAGGCTGAACAACTTTTGCTAAGGCGTCATTTTTATATTTCTTATAGTTTAGCTGAACCATTATGATTCTGCATCACGTGTTCCAAATCTTGGATGTTTATACCTCAACAAAAAATACTCATCAAGCTGAATAACTTTTGCTATGGCGTCATTTTTATATTTCTTATAGTTCAGCTGAACCTTTGTGGTTCTGCATCAGGTGTTCCAAATCTTGGATTTTTATACCTCAACAAAAAATGCTGATCAAGTTGAACAACTTTTGATAAGGCGTCAATTTTATATTTCTTATAGTTTACCGGAACCATTATGGATCTGCATCAGGTGTTCTAAATCTTGGATTTTTATACCTCAACAAAAAATACTCATCAGGCTGAACAACTTTTGCTAAGGCGTCATTTTTATATTTCTTATAGTTTAGCTGAACCATTATGGATCTGCATCAGGTGTTCCAAATATTGGATTTTTATACCTCAATAAAAAATACTCATCAGGCTGAACAACTTTTGCTAAGGTGTCATTTTTATATTTCTTATAGTTTAGCTGAACCTTTATGGTTCTGCATCAGGGTGTTCCAAATCTTGGATTTTTATACTGAGATGGAAATATGGAAATTTCGTGTCAACGTTTTCAAATCGATGCCATTTTCGTAATTGACGTCTCAGAAAACCATAGAATCAACACCCATATTGATATTATGACCCCATCGCACCCCAACAGGAGCGCTCTTGTGTCACGTCGGTTATGTTAGATTATAAAATAGCTGTTGCTTTCGGAATCATCGACCCGATAAACCATAAAAACAATACCCATAACGATTTTCAGACGTTTGCACCTCATTTCACCCCTATAGGGGTTGAATTTTGAAAAATCCTGAAACACGTGTTTACTCATTTATCTACAGAAGTGCTCATGTAAAGTTTCGTATAAAATAGTCCAACTAATCTTGGTTCCCCATACAAACTTTGCACCCCCGTTTCACCCCCTTAGGGGTTGAATTTTCCAAATTCCCGTCTTAGTGAGCATCGACGTCCTAAAAAGAACCCCCTTGAAAAATTTGACATTCCTAGCACTTGTAGTTTCTGAGATTTCGTGATGAGTGAGTGAGTGATTTACTCTTTTATATATATAGATAAATGAATCATTATTTCCCTTGGTCATGCCATCACGCGTGACCGGCTGGACCGAATTCGCTATTTCTTTTTATGTTGTATTGTTTATTATCAGGAGAAGGTACCTATGAAAGAAAAAAACTAGAAAGTTGCGCGGAAATGCGTCATGAGGGAGGATTCGGGGTTGTAGTTACTCGCCTCACAATATCCCGCCATCTTGTCCGATTTGAGGCACTTCTGGTGCACTCATGCAGTGGGCCGGCCACGGCAGATTTTATCTGGTCGGTCCACCGCATGGGAGATCTGCCGCGGGGTCTTTTTCGAGGGTACAAGTACCCTCGAATCTACCCTAAACCACCAGGCGTTCGATGGAGTCATCTTCGCGTCTTGAACTATGGGTACTAGATAACTTTGGGTGTAAGTAACTCACCATGATCTGTAGAACCAAAACCAACCTCGCCTGCACGTGATGCACATGTGGTAACATGTCCTGACTTCCTGACTGACTGATTCATCAACACCGAGGCAAAACTACTGATGCTAGAAACGTGATTTTTGAACCGTGGCTTCCTTTTGTGACGTATAGGATAGGTCCACTAAGAAGGGATTTTGCGAAATTCACCCCCTCAAAGGGTAAAAAAGGGTATCGACGTTTGTATGGGCGCTGTATGGAGTTGAGTGTGCAAAATATGAGGACCGCATTCTATAAACAGTTTTGAATTCAGAAAAGCTTGTAGATTATGATTCTGAATGTTGCCAGGAAGTTTCTTGATCCAATTTTTTTTTATACCCCATTCCCTTGGATATCGTCATCAACCCTTGTATACATAAAATATCGCTCGCGTGTCGCCACCTCCGCTGCCAACGCAGTATCTCCTTCCTTCCTTTCTGGTGACCTCACTCACTCGCAGAAACACAACAACCCTCAAGGGAATTGTTATTTGGCTGCGTTATTCTGTGAGGTGGAGGTACTTTCCTCAGTCGGGTAGCTTACAATTACGCTCTCTACCTCTCTTTTCGCCAGAGCTTCGTTTGTAAGTCAGCAGGGTGCACCGCGTGCAGGTGAAGTTGGCTTTGGTTCAAAGATGTTGATGAACCACTTACACACCTAAAAATAGTTGTTTTTATTGAAATATCGATACTCGTTAACTTCCGTATATTTTTCGTGTAATCCTACAGCGAGCTTGAACATCGGAACACTGTTAATCCTAGAATTTTACTTTATGCACCGTATCATGACGAGCTCGGTGGTCGAATGGTTAGCAATGGCCACTTTGACTCCCGTGGTCGCGGGTTCGATCCCCGCACAAGGCACATTTGTGTGCATGAATATGTCTGTTTGTCTTGGTCTGGGCGTTTCTATGTATTTAAGTATGTATATACAAAAAAAAATGTATTTAAGTACATTTATCAGTTGTCTAGTACCAATAACACAAGCTTTGCGCTTAATTTGGGACTAGATGGCGCTGTGTAAATTGTCCAGAAATATTTATATTTTATTTATTTATATATCATCCAATTTATATTCGTTCAATAAAATGTGACGTAAATTTTTGATGTTACTTATTGCCTGCATATATATTAGGGTGGAGTGAAAAATTTATTTTTTCATATTCGTTTCGGAATACCTGTAAAAAGTTGCTGTTATTGTTCACAAATATACATACAAAATTTTATTTGGCTCATGATAAATTTAGAGAAATTCGCAAAATTTTGTCAAAAAACACCAACGTCTAATATTGTCAAATTAACGCTAAATCATATTCTGCGTGTTCCGTTCCTGTGTTTGGTTTACCGGAGAAGTTACCAGTGTCTCAATTACCAACTTATAATGCTGTTATGAAAAATTACTTATTTATTAAGTATGAATTAAAGCGTGACAAAACAACAAAAGAGCTATATATCCCAAAGATTGGCTACGGAAATTTTAGATATCTGGCGAAAAGCGTCGCTTCCTACTGTAAGCTTTAAGACAGTACTACAACTGATTCCATCTTACCATGACAAATATAGAAGCTTACTAAAACCTTATCAAGGCCGTCAAACAAACAAGAAATATCAAGAGAAAATAAATGAATTTGTTACAAAGTCCTAACGGTTATTTGATGTTTGCAGTTGCAAATGCAAAGAAATCTCAGAGTGTAATTGCTCAAAAGATAGCCGTGTTCCCAAGGAAAAAGTATATTTTTTACTTGATCAAAGAACTACAAGAAAAATTATGATAGGCGGTGTAGATTTGGTTGCGACTGTAGAAAATATGAAAAAATTTAAAAGTCAAGAAAAAGATTTACTGCGTAACAAAGAGATAATGGATCCTAACCAACCGTCTTGTTTTCATTCTTTGCCTGATGACTTATCAACCGACAGCTCCAGTTCAAGCAATAATAGCGTAGCTTCTAGTCCTTGTCAATCGCCAAAACAAGTAGCTGCTCCGCCACCAAAGAAAACATTTAAAGTGCCTGCTTTAAATTTCGATGCTAAAGATTATACCGACTTAATTACGTGGCAAGACTGTAAGATCACTGAGCCACCTCTGACTTCTAATTTATCTGATGAAGCCTTAAAAGAGATTGTCAAAAGCGGGTTGATTACATGTCAGAATAGTAAAGATTTTCCATGCCATACCCAAGCCGTAGAGCGCTGTAGCAAATTGGTGACCGAAGCTTCAAGTGCAGTTTGTGGAGAAAGAAAACGAGACGGTTTCATAGGGGCAAGACTATTATCATGGCAGCAAATGCCCAATTTTGAAACAAAAAACAATTTAATACCAAATAATCTACTTATTTCTGGTTTTTTTCATTCCTTGATATTATATTTTTTTAATTTTTCTTGATTAAAAACATTAATACTACTAACCAGTCTTTTATTTAACGTATCACAATGTAGTTTGTTTTATAAGGGACAGGAAATCTAGAAAAATATTATCATTCAAAATTAGATCAATGTTTATAAAAAAATTGTATTTTTCTAATTTTCAATTAGGTTGGGGCACCTCATAACATCAAGACAAGTAAACAATCTTTTGTATGCTGAATTTACTCATTAAAAGGCAACTTTGTATTGCTATTCCATTAAAAAAAAATTAAAAAATTTTTTTTTCATACAATATCACTCCACCCTAATATATATATATATATATATATATATATATATATATATATATATATGAAGACCACCATATATATTTGACTAGCCCGGTGGTCGAATGGCTCGCAATGTCCACTTTGACTCCGGGGTCGCGGGTACGATTCCCACACAAGACAAATATTTGTGTGCATGTACAGTCTGTTTGCTTTAGTCTGAGTGTTTTCTATGTATTATATGCATCTATGTACAAAACAATAGTGTATTTAAGTATTATATCAGTTACCTAGTACCCATACAAGCTTTGCTTATTTTAATTAATTAATTATTTATTTATTACGTTGGAGGGCAAACAAGCGTACGCCCCGCCTGATGTGAAGCGGTAATCACAGCCTAAATGATAATGATAAAAAATAAATAATTAAATAAAAATAAAATAAATTTTTAAGGGGGCTCTCATTCGACAAAAGTGTTTTTTTGCCGTTTTTATAGATAATGGAACGGAACCCTTCGTGCGCGTCTCCGACACGCACTTGGCCGGTTTTTTGATCTTTGTTAGCCAGCAAATGCACCATGTGGTGTGCTAGAGAGATTGGCTAAACGAATAAGATTCGTACAGACGAAAATTTGCAAATGGCAAAACATTGCGCAATGTCTCTCTCGTAATTATAAAGTTACCAAACACGAATAGTATGATCCAATTAGGCCTTCTGTAATTTCAAAGGACAAGGGAATATTCAAATGACAAAGGTAGATTCGAATTTCTCACCATCACACACTCCTAAGCGCGCTGCGTGGAAAGGTAAGGTGTTAGCAGTAAGCATAGATCAAGTTATAGTCCGGTTCCTATCACCCGAACATTATATTTCTTTATTTCTCAAATAGCAGATAAATATTTTTTATCATTTCCTTATAGTAGGGTTGCAAACTGTCCTGTTTTCCTAGGATTTGTACTGATTTTTGGAGTGTCCTGTTAATTAAAAAAACCGGCCAAGTGCGAGTCGGACTTGCGCACGAAGGGTTCCGTACCATTATCTATAAAAACGGCAAATAAAACACGTCTGTTGTATGGGAGCCCCCCTTAAATATTTACTTTATTCTGTTTTTTAGTTTAGGCCAGCATAACAGCGTCAACTGACAAGACATCTAGGTCTCTTGTCCGTTGCCGTTGCGATTGGGGCTCTTCTTTTCGCTTACCATCAGGCGAAGTGGAGCCAATATGCTGAGATAATATAAAAAATAAAATAAAAATGTTGTTATAGCGGCAACAGAAATACATCATCTGTGAAAATTTCAACTGTCTAACTATCACATTCATGAGATGCCTGGTGACAGACGGACGGACGGACAGCGGAGCCTTAGTAACAGGGTTCCTTGTACCCTTTGGGTACGGAACCCTAAAAAACGTCATATCTGGGTTTTCAAATCGCCTTGATTGATAAAAGTTGATATATTTTACAGAGTTAAATGATTCAGGTATTATTTTGTGCAAGTAATTTTTTTACCTTGGAGATCAAATTCATAGAAAACTTTGAATCAAATAATAATAGTATAACTATTATTGTATTTTTATTCAATCATATCATTGAATATTTAACTTTTGCCAGTCAATTACTGCGTCCTGTTTTAACTGATTTGTCCTGGTTTATCCAAAGTCATATCCTTATTTTGAATTTTGAAAATTTGTGTTAGCAACCCTACCACAGAATGTTGATTTGCTTCTAAGAAATGTTGATTGTCTCTTCTAAAGCATCTTGTTTAGTACTATTTGTAGATGCAGCTTTAGTTAATTACATTTAGCGGTACCCCTGTTCGTTTACAATGGGTCCAAGGCCTCACCGAAGCCTCAAATTTGATGGTATGTCGACCTTTTGTGCTCTAGTCGTAGTTAAGACCTCTAGCCCTTTTAATGATAACAGAGATTATATTGATAATGGACACTCAGAATACAGCCCCTTACCACCATCTCTTATTGCGATTCAAAAACTGAATAGATTGCTTATTCATACCAATGAATAAGCGACTCTATTTCAAATGGAATAGAGTCGCTTATTCATTGGTATGAATGAGCAATCTATTCAGTTATTGAATCGCAATAAGAGATGGTGGTAAGGGGGCAGAACAATCTATACTCTGAGGATAGACATAGTGAATAACGTGGCGCTGGCAGCGGGGGTGGCTGCGTGCAAGAGATATTTTATGTTGCGAGCGTTAGTAAGGCTACGGTAACCGCTTTATATCAGGCGGGCCGTATGCCTGACGTAGTTTTATAAATAACTTCATTGTTCATTGTATTTTCGAATGGCTAGAAGTGGTCATTACCACTTTGACCCCGAGGTCGCGGGTTCGACCACCGAACATGGCAAATATGCGTATGCATGAACATAGGTATCTGTTTGTCTTGGTCTGGGTGATTTTTATTTTTACAAAAAATGTAGTACCCGTAGTACAAGCTTTACTTAGTCTGGGACTACGTAAAGCTTGTACTATGGGTGTAATTGGTCCAGGATGTTTTTTGGTGGTTTTCGCTGTTAATCCTGGCTACACAATAGACACAGTGATGGATATGTGTGGTCATTACGTCCTCATTACGTCCTCAGTTCTCATAATAATATATTATAATATATATATATATATATATATATATATATATATATATATATATATATATATATTATATATATAGAAATTAATGTCTATATCCTTATGTCAAGCACTAAGCGTGAAAGGCAGGTTCGATTCCGCTAATTCTTTTTTTGTTATATTTGTTATTGTCAGGAGAAGATTCCTATGAAAGAAAAAAAAATAGAAAGTTGCGTGAAAAATTAGAAAATTTAAAAAAAACTGAAGTACCATACTTTTCTAATGTAACTTTATGTCGTTTGGCAGAACTGTCAGTCATTTGACGTGAAGACAACGTCGGTCGGGTCAGTTAGTTTGTTATACAATTACATCCGATATATCGCAAACAGGGTTCATAACACAGAACATATAATCTCTTTATTATTTGTTCTGTGGTTCATAACATTATGCACTATCCGTCCAATTAGTTGATTGACCAAGAGCGGTATTATTAGGTGGTACTTACTGAAAGATGTCCATAGTTAACCTAGATAATTATTGCATATCGTGTCTGATTAAATTGCTTAGGCGCCACTCCGACGTTTTACAATTAATTGAGAGAAGTGGTGCGAAAAAAGCTAACAATGACGTTAGTAAATCAAGATTAGTCAACTTAGGTACATGTTAGGTATATAACAACATGGGGTACCCTACTTAATGTAGATCTTTTTTTATACTTCGTCGGGTCACACTCCAGCTACTACATACAAATGTCGCGTCGTGAACTATTATCTAAACAATGGCGTCTGTGCAGAGCGTGAATGAGCGTAACCGTGCGGCACCATACAGATTGTTCCATATTCGTGATTGTTCAATTTGTCACATGCGTTGGATTCTCATGGCAATGCATGATTATTTACATACCGCCATTTAAAAAAAAATCATTTAAATTACATTATTACAAAAAAAAAATTCATTGAAATACATCTAAATTAAAACTAATTATACATCATAAATGTATCATAGCCACTTTGACTCCGAGTGTTTGTCTGGTCATGGTCTTGTGCGGGGATCGAACCCGTTGCGGGGTCCATCCCCGCACAAGACCATGACCATGTCTGTGCGTTTTCGTTGTATTATAAGTATGTATTTACAGAAAAAAAATTATAGTTGTTTAGTACCCATAGTAAAAGCTTTATTCTTAATTTGGGACTAGATAGCGTTGTGTAAATTGTCCAGAAATATTTATTTATAAATACACTAAAAGCAAAACTAATCTATTAAATCTCTGCCCGTAGGCAAATTTCCTAAAATGCTGCCCCGTTGCCTCATTGGACCGCAACACTAATTCTTTGTCCAAAGTAGAGGCCAGCATTTTGATCACGAGATGTTACGACCAGACGTGACGAAAGTATCTATCTAATATATTTTTATTCTTATTTACAATCGTCACGAATACAAAGTAGGGATTACTTTACCATATCGTCATTTTGGTACAGTACTGCTATCGTGATAATGGTGTTCGATAGAGGTGTGTAACGTGAACAAAGGATTTTAGAATGTCACATCAACGCATCTAATCTAAGTACATAATCTTTAAACTAAATCCAATGATAGTACGTCATAAAATACTAGTTTTCTTTGTATATCTCTTATGTTATCTTATTTTATGAGCCCGGTGGTCGAATGGCTACCAATGGTCACTTTGACTCCGAAGTCGCGGGTTCGATCCCATCAGGAGACACATATTTGTGTACATGAACATGTCTGTTTGTCTTGGTCTGGAGTCTATGTATTATATGTACGAGTATATTTTACAAAAAAATATGTATTTAAGTATAATATCAGTTATCTAGTACACATAGTACAAGCTTAGTTTAGGACTAGATGGCAGTGTGTAATTTGTCCAGGAATATTTATTTATTATTTATACTACTGAGGTGACAAACAAGCATACGATCCGCGTAATAATTTATGTTCATATATAATCATGGTCTCCTAACGCAACCACTACATAAATGCATATTTTTTATACCTCTAGAGTAGCAGAAAAGCATATGACCCGCCTGATGGTATGCAATCATAGCGGCCTATGGACGTTCGTGCCATAAGGGGCATCACTCTGTAAGCACACAATATCTCTAAACCGAAATAATGTCGACAGCATGAAAATTCATAATGTTATAATAAAACACTTGTACTATTCCACGTAATTATATTTAATTTTACCGACCGGTTTCGCCGTTAAGGCATTATCAAGATAAACGGATGGTATTTGTGACATAATAATAATGTTCCACCAAGTACCTACCAACAATCAACAGTATCAACTTTAATATGAAAATTTGTTCAATAGTTTTTAAGTTTAATCGTGTATAATCAGTTTGTTTTACATTATGCAGAAAAGTTGCAAATTGCACATTCTCCCCAAAAACAAATAGGTATCAATTTAAACTATCCGGTTATTAAACGAGCAACAATAAAATTTTCATAACAATCATATAGCAATATATAATAACAATAGCATGATTTCGAGGCATTACAGTTTATTGACGAGCGTATAGGACACAGAAAAATAAAACAGATTACACTAATTGTAGCGTGCCGAGGGCGCTGTTACTATCTGAATGGGTTAAAGTTTTAATATTTTTTTAATATCTTCCTAAATGACATGTGTAATGGTCAGTCCACAAAATTTCATTGGATTGCATACATTTTGTTTGTTTATAAATCTTTATTGCACTATATCAGTAATAAATACACATATACGTAATATTAACCACTAGTGGCGGACTTATCCCATCAGGGATCTTCCAGTCAACCATATAATACATATATATATATATAATATATATATATATATATATATATATATATATATATATATATATATATATATATATATATATATATATATATATATAAGTATGTGATACATATACATACACATAATAATATGCTCATAAACAATACTTTTAATAATTTTGTGGACGATGTGATGTAAAGTAGTTTTTAACCGACTTCAAAAAAGGAGGAGGTTCTCAATTCGACTGAATATTTTTTTGTATGTATGTTATTCGATATCTTTGCGAATTGTGAACCATTTTCATAATTCTTTTTTTATTTGAAAGGGTATGATTGCAAGGTGGGCCCATATTCACCAAGTCAGGATCTGATGATGGAATGCCAGGAAAATCAAGGGAAACCCTTAAATTTTATAAGCACGTATGGTCAAATTCATTTTTTTTATTTGTAAGGGTAATTGCGATGTGGTTCTATATTCACCAAGTCAGGGTCTGATGATGGGATCCCAGAAAAATCGAGGGAAACCCTTAAATTTGCCCTATGGTAGCCGGCAGAATAAAATTGTGCCACTCCATTGCTCTGCGCTGGATGTCGTACAAGGTTACTAAGGAATCTTGTGTCACGCGATAACTTTTCTCCCGGAAGACGGGCAGCAGCGTCTGCCGGGGTATTCCACCAATAAGCTGCGCTCGCCAACTGAAGTCGGTGTTAATTTTTTTTAAAAATCATTATTAAACAAGTGGTCTACCAGCTTTAGATTCTAGATCTATGAGTCTATCGTTATGTGTATGTCGCAGACAACTGGTTATATCAAAGGGCTAGCTGTTTGATTGAACGGCTAGTTTAACCAGTTGGCTGCGACAAATATTTAGGGTTGCCATCTCTAATGCTAGCAACCAGGACAAGATGCGTGAAAGCTGCGGATTTTGAATCTTAAATCCCGGACATGTAATCAGTGTTTTTTAGTACTATACTATTTGTAATTCTGTGACAAGACGGTTATTCGCAGCATGGAGCGGGCAGTAGTGGTTTAAAACTTTTGATCCTGGACTACTATTGAAACCTCGCCCGGACGCTCCCCAAACGCCCTCTAAACTAGGACAAATCCCTATGTATATTTTACATTAATGACTGTCCATGGATGATGAGTTTATTTTTCTCGAGCTCCTCCGCATTTCGGAGGGCACGTTAAGCTTCGGAGGGCACGTTAAGCTGTCATTATTGATGACAGTCGTTAAGCCAAGTCAGTGGAATTTAGGCGGCTTGAAAATACTGGCCTCCGCCAACCCGCAGGTGAGCAGCGTGGAGTACTTTTTTTTTTTTTTTTTTTTATACTACGTCGGGTGGCAGACAAGCATACGGCCCGCCTGATGTGAAGCGGTTACCGTGACCGTATTAACGCTCGCAACATAATATATCACTTCCGCGCCGCCACCCCCGCTGCCAACGCAGCATCTCCTTCCTTTCTGGTGTCCTCACTCACTCGCAGGAACACAACAATCCTCAAGGGAATTGTTATTTGGCTGCGGAATTCTGTGAGGTGGAGGTACATTCCCCAGTCGGGTAGCTTACAATTACGCTCCCTACCTCTCTTTTCGCCAGAGCTTCGTTTGTCAGTCAGCAGGGTGCACCAAGTGCAGGTGAAGTTGGCTTTGGAATGTTGATAAACCACTTACACCCCAAATGCAAAAGTATGCTCTAAACTCCTTCAATTGACGGGAGACCCATATCCCAGCAGTGGGATGAATAAGGGTTGACGACGACGATATACTGCATAAACATACGTGAGACCATAGGTCGCAGCGACCAACTATTTACATTCTTTTGAAATTGAAAATGTCTATCAAATCCTTTTCGGCCAATGAGCTATTTTCGCTATATCTCCGAGGATAATTAAGATTTCGCCATGGAACAAGTGTCCCCAGGTTTAGAATTTAATTGTGGATCCGATAGTGAAGGAATTTTGAAAATTGGCTGGATAGTTTTTGAGAAATTTTGTAAATTGTAAAAAAATCGGGAAATAAAATCTTTTTTTAGTAAGTAATTAATAAAAAAATTACTATTACATATATCGAAAAAATGAGGAATACGCATCTTCGAAGATATATTGCGCGTCGATTGAGACCTCTCCAAGTGAAATTCGTTAATAAATGGGTCCTGTAGGTGTGCCGATACGAGCGTGAAAAAAATTATTTTTGACATTGAAAAAAATAAAAAATTCTTTTCGCAAGATTTGTTTTATTCTTAAATTCATTTTCAATGCCTCCGAAGATTGCGGGAACTGCAGGGTCTGTGGATTTTTGTATGGAGTGACCAGAGTGTGAACCCGCACAGCACACGTTTCAAAGTCGGTCGTAGCTACTTTTAGACTCTTGATACATTTTGATGCCAGTCGCAGCAAATTCATTCGTCTTTAGCGTATGTGGAACGTGGCTCAGTGTTGCAAGCAAAAAAAAAATCAATAAGTCGCCAAAACGCGATGTAGCATCAAATCAATCGCTTGAACGCGTTTCTAAAACGCGCGATCAAAAAGTTCAGGAACTTTGACAACACTTGATATGCTCGCTAATAAATCACCTATGTTTAAAGTATCGTGTCTGCTTTGGCCCTAAATTAAATAAATATAATACAAATAAAAAACATCGGACGCGCAGCATGCGCCACCATAGCGAAATTTATTTATTTATTTTGGCCACTTTCCCGAATTGATATCGGAAAACCAAGGTCACTCGGTCATCGGAAAAACAAGGTTGATGCTCTACACGAATCCGAAGTCAGTATTTCGAAATTTTGAGTTTCATGGCAACGGACGGACAGACAGAACGACCGGACGATTTTATAAGCTCAATAAATTTCGCTGATAACACTTGATTGACATTCATGTATATATATTTAGATTTTCACAAATTAAGAAGATCTACGTATTTTTGCTTTCGAAAACTAGATTTCTAAATGTAGATGTTCATAAATTTGATCATCTTATCAACATTTACTTTTAGAATTTTTGTTAATACTAATATACCACCTTCTTAATTTGCCGATTTGCCGATTGTACAATGTGTGTTGTAAATATAGCAGATGATCGAAGAGTATGTACCTACCTATAAATGTACTCCTCTGTGTTAATTTGCGATGGGTTTCAGTTCGAAATACAAAATTTGTTCTGAAGAACAAAAGGAGCTTTTACTTGTAATTTGAAACCCGAAAGTGGGACAAAGACAGCTCATCATTGCGAATGAACCTCTTGTGTTTGTAACTCAAATCCAAAGCCTTTTATGCGCCATTGAATTTCATAGACGCATGTTCATTTAGCTTTACAACTCAAAGGACTGGTAAGAGGTTTCATCATCATCATCAGCCTGTATCTACTTACTGCTGGACATAGGCCTTCTCTAATGCCTCCCACCATATGCGATCCTCCGCTTTCCGCATACAGCTGTCATCAAGTCCAATTAGAGGATTCATAATCCCAACAAATGCAAATTGAAATAATCAAATCTGAACTTATGTGGCGTCTTGTTGTTAGCACGCTGGACGTAAATAATATATTTGTAATGAAAAAAGTATATGTTAATTTTGTGTGTAGGTTGCTTCCCACTCATCCTTCGGAAACAGCTCATATTTTATATATATAGATGATTTTAAAGAGGATAAGACAAAAGTTTGCTAGTTCAAGAGAAATCGATAAGATCTTTATCTATAATGACAATAAGAAGTACTTACATTAAAGTTCTATTTTAGTTTTTCAGCAGCTATATTTTTTTAATTAAATTCAACAACACTGTTATTTAACTGTGTTTAATGTTGAATTTAATTCCAAGCGGCCGCCGGCGACTTCGAACTCATCAAAGAATATATATACTACACGTCCGCTGTGAAAACCGCATCCAATTACGTGCAGTAAATGACGTAGACATAAAATTTTAAAATAATTGTAATAAGCTTTTCTTGCTTCAATATATTTTTTTTCTTAAAACTCTCATAATGACCACTTACAATCTACTATATAAAAATAAGTCGGGTTTTCCTTCCTGACGCTATAACTCCAGAACGCACGAACCGATTTCCACGGTTTTGCATTCGTTGGAAAGGTCTCGGGCTCCGTGAGGTTTATAGCAAAGAAAATTCTGGAAAAATTTGAAAAGAAAAGCGGGAAAATCTTTTTTCACATACAGCGCCATCTCTAAGGAAATGGATGGAAACGAAAAGATTGAGCCACAGCGAAGCGTGGTCGGGCCGCTAGTTTTATTATAAATATATCAAAATCAGCAACACAAAACTTCCTGGTAGCTCAGTTGGAAGAGCACTCGACCGGTCATCGTGAGGTCGTGGGTTCAAATCCCACTTAGGGGGGGCAGGTGATTTTTTCCATTTTTCAAAAAACATTAGTAAGTATTCAGTAATTAAGATTAGGATAGAAATGTTCTACCACGCGCTGATGAAATGCCTGGATTTAGAGGATTTCGAGGAAAGGGGGGTTTGGAAAGTAGTCAGATTATTTAAGAAGTCGCAATTTAATTGCTAATACTCATTGAGATATAAGTACTACGTACTAGAGAAGCTATCTAATGTAATAGTTTTGTTCATTTTTAATTTTTTTTTAAGCTAAAATCCGCTGAAGCGCTAAAACAATAAATATGTCGTCCAACCAAACAATTAAAACACAAAGCGCTAAAGCGCATCAAAGGTACACTCACAATGTGCCGTGATTGGTCGGTAGTATAATTTTACCCGTATAGATTAAGTAATACAGAAGGAACGACATTTATACCTATCTTAATTTGGGGTGTAAGTAGTTCATCAATATCTTTGAACCAAAGCTATCTCCACCTGCACGCGGTGCACCCTGGTGACTGACAAACGAAGCTCTGGCTGAAATAGAGGTAGGTAGCATAATTCTAAGCTACCCGGCTGGGGAATGTACCTCCACCTCAAAGAACATCGCAGCCAAATAACAATTAGCTTGAGGGTTGTTGTGTTCCTGCGAGTGAGTGAGGTCATCATAAAGGAACGAAATGCTGCGTTGGCAGCGGGGGTAGCGGCGCGCGAGCGATATTTTATGTTGCGAGCGTTAATATAGCTACGATAACCGCTTCACATCAGGCGGGCCGCATACTTGTCTGCTCGTTCGTGAATAATCTGACGGTAACCACGTTTCTTCGCTGCGATTCTTCTGAACAAATCTTATCCATGGTTCTCTTGATTCATGACTTGGCTGAGGAAACCTTTAAATCCAAATAGTAATAAAAATATTATCATTAATGCATTAACATTTTCTTATCGTCATTATTATATTAATGTTAAGTCCGTATACGTCAACAGTGTTACCTCTGCGCAAATAAATGCTAGCTAATTACTCTTTGACATTCACAAACATGGCCGTCCGCGTCGTCGCATCGTCACGAGTAACAGAGAGATTCATAAAATATACCTAATTAAAATAAGCATGTTTTAAAGATAATATTATATTGAACTTACTTGTGAAAGGTTATTCCTTGACTTTTACTTATGATTCTTGAGTTGTTAGAACAGTATCTCAATGCACACGAAGGCATATTTTAAGGAATAACTTCGCACTAGAGACACCTCACACGTGTACGCGCTTGGCACAGACTAAGTGAGGTTAAGTGTACGCACCCAACGTCGTCTTACAAACAATCGTGTTGAAGTGTCTCCTCTAGTACGTAGTACTTATATCTCAATGCTAATACTATACAGAGTAAAGAGAAAGAACTAAGTAAAGAGAAGGGCTTCCGTGCCGCAGTTTTCGTACCTACCGGGCCCGGTCACCGGGCCATCAGCTCAGTTGGAAGAGCTCCAGGGTTTCTATCAGACAAGCTAAACACAGGTACCATAAATCTAAGGCTGAAGTTTGATATCTGCTATTAAAAAACCCGATGCAAATCGGCTTCAGCTTAGCCGGTAGGACCCCTTTCTGTGTACTGTACCCATAATCAATTAATAGCTTTTTTTTGCTTGGCTTACTATCGACAGGATAATCGTTGGAACCAGAAATTATTGCAGAATTATGCAGTACAGGTAGTATACATAAATAGTAATCGGTATACATAATTTGGCCGTGTGGTTTTCGGCTGACTAGAATAGAATCACTCCATCTCTTCCCGTGGATGTCGTACAAGGCGAGTAAGGGAGAAACATTATCAAACATCGATCAGGGCTCCCCAACCCGTTTGGCCAGCGTGGGGAGTGCAGGCCAAATCCTCCTTCTGTCTCTGGACGGACGAGAGAGGGTCGTGCTCCTGTAGTGGAGACTAAAATGACCTGATGATGATGATGATGATACATAATTTAGTTATGCAAAGGCGAGTTTGTCTCTTTAAGAGATCTTTTCCAGTTAAGCCGTGCTTTGGAACGATTTGTACAATTACGGATAGGTAGCAAAGTAAATATTACATCAAAAATATTACTACTGTATATACTGTTGCACAGACTATACAATAATATACACATATAATGTGTGTATATATTTACATACAAACATACATCTTCTCTATCTATCTTCTTTGTCGCTTCACTCTTGCCAGAGTGTGTAACGTTACAAGGAAACGTCATTTAAATTTAATACATTTGGAATCTATAATAATATGAAAACATCAAATAAAAAAATAATATAAAAATACAGTCTGTTAGGTTTCAGTCGTCTAGGTATATTCTTCAGAGATTCAGAGAACGGGAAGTATGAGGTTTCAGGATCACCGCCTGAGTTGTCCGAATAATAGTTCCACTCAGTGATCGAGCGGGCAGCCTGCCCAGCTGGACTGGACTAGCGTAGGTTCGGAGTTTTCATAAGCCCGACCAGGGCACGTAGAGAATGACCCAAATGGTGATGATGTAGAATGAAGAGTGAGGAGTTAAGTTTCTTGGGCCCTCGGGGTATAGAAGACCCCTCGGACAGAGCTCTCCACCAAGTCGGTTGGGGTGCCACCCCTAGAGAGGCTTAGATTATCTGTAGGCTGCTTGACGACTGAATCTTGACTGCTTGTTCAAGTCCGGGTTTAAATAGGTGTGACCAGTGTTCTGTTCTTCCATCTAAAATATTCAAAGTTTAAATAAAATTAATATACCTAATTTGGTTTTCAGTTGCCAGTATTATATGGATGAAAATCCATAGATAGGAATGATATTTTAAGTAATCTATGGTTTTGGCAACTGAAAAGTAATTCAATTCAATTCAATTCTTCCTTAGGGCGCTCCCGATGTTCTCGCCAATGACAATGCTTTTTTTATTGATAATGTATAGATATCTGAGTATGTGAAAATAAACAAAACGTAAATTGTCATCTGTCAACATAATCAAAAGTTAAAAATATTAAATTTTATCAATAAATGAAGGAATTTGGAAGATTTTGCGAAGGAAAATGACGAAAGAAATTATAAATTATCAATTAGAAATAATCTATATCACTACATAGTATAAAACAAAGTCGCTTTCTCTGTCCCTATGTCCCCATGTATGCTTAAATCTTTGAAACTACGCAACGGATTATGATGCGGTTTTTTTTAATAGATAGAGTGATTCAACTGGAAAGTTTATATGTATAATATATGCATAACATAGTAGAAAAACACTGATAATTTAGAGGTTTCTAATGTGATGTCGTAAATAAACACATTTTTTTGCTCTTTCATTGCAAACGCTGGCTGAACCCAACGAGATAGATCAAAATAATGTAGTACAGTATTGTTCACCTTAAAATGGTCTACAAAAAAGTTCGCGATGGTATATGTCTATCTCTTAGTGGTAACACACAATAACCGTTATTTTATCCTTTGCTTTTTACAAGAAATAATGCCTTATTTACGAAGCGATTTTAAGCAATACAGAATTAATCCTTATCCAATTAAGTACCTTAAATACATTGCGCATTTAATATAGATCAATATGGCCCTTCACAGCATGTAATTTAAATGAATAGTTTAGAAGATATTACACATTTAAAATGCAGGGACATAACGGCTGTGGCGGTACCGGCCGCGGAGCCGGCGGCGTGTGCTTATAACTGGGGAAGGACTGGATAGGACAAAGCGCAAAGACCTTCTGTAGTACATTTAGTATCAGCATTGCACCCGTGCGAAGCCGGGGCGGGTCGCTAGTAATATATATAAAAATCAATGCCACTTTTCGTTGTAATTTTATAACTCAAGAAGGGGCTCACCTATCCAAACCAAATGTTTAGGGTTTATTTGGACTATTTAGTAGATGGTTTGTGTGAAGTTTACACAAAATCGGTAGAGCGGTTCTTCATTTATCACATTTTTTGTAACAAATGAATTCAATAAATGGCAGATCATTTTGTTAATGGGGATTTTGCTGTCAAATTGAAACTTTTATCAGATGGGGATTGTGCTGTCAAATTGAAACTTTTTTCAGTGTTGACAGTACAAGCATGTTGTTATGTCATTCATGCGGTCATTTCATTTTGGGCGTGGTTCGACTTTATGTTGCCTGTTCCAGAGTCGGTGCCGTTTGTTTATTCATGCTCAAAATGGAAAAACAAAAAATATTATTTATCCAAATGTTTTGGATTAAGTTTTAAAATAGCTAGAAATTAATAAAATATTTTTTTGTTTGAATAAATGAATTTGGTGTTCCAATGAATTTTTTTTATTATTTCACTTTATACGTAGCGAAGCACGTACCGGGCCGCTAGTAGTATATAAATTGCTACGGTAAGAATCACAATTTTATGTTGAGAGATGCGTAGAGGAAATCTATACATTTTTATGCAATTTAGGTAAATTAAACACTTATTTACAGGAATAAACAGCAAAAACATAATAACATATAGAGAAAAGGAAATTAATATCTGAAGATACAAGGTTTAAATAAGAAATAAGGAGTTATACTACTTTATAATGACTCAAGATAAAAGGTTAATATAAGAAGTTATATTACAAGTGGTCGTGGCTATCATGATGAGGCAGCAGCTCGCCGCACGACGTCACGCCACCTCTGCTTGCTGGTCGTCAATCGGGTACATTCGTGTACCGGGGCGCCCACCGCCGCCTTCACCTGCAGCAACGCATGGGAGATCTGCCCCACTCTCCTCCCATCTCTATCTATATCTCTCACCAATATGAGAAGGTAGTTGATTCCATAATTGTGCAGCAGGATAAGAAAAATAATTATAGAAGAAATTTGTACGCGTAGTAGGATGAGCGTTTTAGTAATGCACTGGTAAAATTAGATACCTACATGTAAAAATATAGGGTTTTCTCAGAATCGATAACGCACGTGTGATACTGCTAGTGTTCCTGGTATCTATAGGCTGTGTTGGTTGAGTTCCATATTGAAGCTGTTAGTTGTGTGTCAAACTAAGTGTGTTAACAAGGTATGCATGTGCCATAATGCATGTATGAGTTTATTCGAAGTGATAAAAATATTATCTGCAGTCAAGTCAACCAAATTTTACTAAAATATGCTGTCTGTCCAATCCGAATGACAAATTATGAAGGGAATGTAATATTGCATAATGACTGTGATTAATATGTTCCATCTGTAACTGAGTTTGTGGCCTTAGTATGGCTCTCAAAGTAAACACTAAGACCTTGTACTGACTAGCGTCTGCAGAGAGTAGGCACACCACTGCCAATCCATATAAATATCATGTAACCATTACATAAATAATTGTTGTAGAACCACAACGTGTTGAGGGGGGTTTCCTGCAGGGTTGATTCACTATCACCTGTTATCGACCTTTTGGGAACACACTATCTAAAATGTTATAAAAACTTCATCTTCTCATACTATAATATATTTCATCAAAATAAAACTCAAAACGATAAAACCACAATCTACCACATCTTTTTCCTGATACTTCTTGACAACTTCTTTTCAACTAAATTTTCTCGAAACCAAACAAAATACATTCTCATATTTGAATTCAAATTCCTACAATCTGTCACTATGTTTTTCAGCCATCAATAAAACCATAAACAATAAAACTAATTCCCCAACATCCCCTCTTAAATTAATATTTACTAACTTATTTAATCCCATACACATATTCCCTATCTAACAAATCTATCTAAATAAATATAACCCCATAAATATTAATTTAAAATAATTCTACCTAAACAACCTTAAAACTAAATTTCCAATTAATCAGCCAAACAACCTTAACCTATCATTACATCTATAACATCACATTAAATCACTTCACTATGTTCATTTTTAATTAAGTGTCACTAACTATATATTTCCTTAGTCTTAAAAACTTTGTTCTGTCTAATCCTTTTGTCAATATGTCCGCATAATTTGAATTTGTTGGACAGTAGAATATCTCAATTTTATTTTCTTGAATTTTTTCTTTAATAAAGTGAAATCTAACGTCTATATGTTTACTTCTTCTATTCAAGATTCCATTTTTAATTAATACAATAGCCGACTGATTATCAACAAATAGTTCCGTTTTTGGTATTTTACCAGTTATTTCATGAATTAATCTTTGAACGTATAATAGTCATCTTTAATGCATTCGGCAGCTGAGATGTATTCTGCCTCTGTACTGGACAGAGCAGTCACGGACTGTTTACGCGAACACCAATGAATAGGTCCACCACTGTACAGGATGACAAAGCCAGTCGTACTTTTCCTAGTATCAGGATCACCGGCAAAGTCTGCATCACAATACGCTCTCAAAGTTAAATCATTCCCTCTCAAATAAGTAATCCCATTCGAAACAGAGCTTTTTAAATACCTAAACAAATTTTTAATATTTAGAAAATCATTTAAGTTAGGATTCTCTTGAAATCGACTACAATACCCAACATGAAAAGCAAGATCTAAACGAGTTTTATTCACTAAATATAATAAAGAACCTATAAATATCCTATAACGATGTACATCATCGTTCATCATCTTCATTTTCTTGAACATTTTCATTTAAAATATCTGGCTCCACTATTTCATTTACACAAACACCATTATCTTCTTCAATATTATTATTATTCAAAACCTCATCATTATTCTTTAAACTTTCTTCAATATTATTTAAAAATTCTTCATCATTATTAACCGCACTAATTCCATCACTATTTTCTAAATTATAACCATCGGCAATATATATCACTTGTTATCTAAATTGTTAATTAAAGAACGGAAAGATATTGTGTCTCTCTCTGTAGAATGTTCCATAGAACTATCCTGTGTACAATTAGAGCAGTTCATTGTTATATGTGTATATAAACCTCCTTCCGCGGATCTTAATTTATTTTTAGAAATCATGGATGAAGCCCTATGCAAAGTTAGTAACTCAGGTAAAACTATTTTGGTCTGTGGAGATTTTAATATTAATATACTTACAAATACAACTGCTTCAAGTAAAATTTTAAGTCTTTTTAAATCCCATAATTTAGTTAACTTATTTATGGATCTTATCTTGAAATGGGTCCAGCGCCGCAGCACCGGTGGCACGTCGACCCTCTTGGATCTTTTGTGCACTCCCTATTCTTTAGTAACTCTCCCCTGACTGTCTGAAGACATGTTCCATGTACTTCAGTACGCCTTTAATTGGGAAGAGCCTGAAGTCCTCCAGGTCTGGGTACGCCTTTCCAAAGATTACCATTCGTTTGCCAGCTAGGGCATCACATTGACACATCAAGTGCTTCATGGTCTCGTAAGGTGCCCTGCATGTTCTGCATTCTGGGCTATTAATAAGTCTCATCTTGTGTAGGTGCCCACGGCAGGCGTAATGTCCAGTCAGTGCCCCAAGGATGAGACGTATCCGTTTCCTGTCGTATCTCTGTACATGTTTGTACCAATTAACTGTGCCTTCGCCGATGGTTTCCTTAGAGTGAAGTAATCCACTCATCTCCCTCCATTCAGCCAGATGCCTAGACTTGGCCGTGTCATTTATGGCCGTAATGACTGTTCCATATGAGAGACCTACAAAGGGTTCAGGTCCCATAAAATTCCTGCTTGATCCCTCCCTTGCCAGTTCATCAGCCTTCTCATTGCCTTCAACGCCTGTATGTCCCGGAACCCAGACCAATTCCAGGGCATTATTTCTGCCCAGTTTATTAAGGGCATCAATACCCGCAAGAGCAAGTCTAGATTCCACCCTGTCAGAGTTCAGGGCCATGAGAGCTGCCTGACTGTCACTGAGAATGTATTTATGGATACTACTAGAATAAGTGCCACCACGGCTACCTGCTTAGATAATATATATACAGATATTAGTCCAACCCAAAAAAGTATTATTAATAAATTGGATTCTGATCATTCTGGGCAAATGATAAGTATTAAAATAAATAATAAAAATGTTGTCAAGACAAAAATTACTTTTGTGCCAGTAACAGTGAGTCGCTTAGAACGTATGAGAGTAAACCTAACTAGTAACTTACCGTTTTTAGATAATGACTTGGAACCTAACTTGATGTATAATTCATTTTTTAATGCATTTCTTCACGAATTTAAATCAATATTTACTTCCAAGGAAATTACTTTTACCAATAGCCTTGTCTTTGGTGACTGGGCAACCGTAGGTATTTATAAGAGTAGGCAAACTTTGTACATGTTATACTATGAAAGACAATTCAATAATAGTGAAGAATTTAAAGAACATGTAAAATCATATTCGAAAAATTTCAAACGCGTTTGTCAAGTAGCAAAATCTATATTTATTAAATCAAAAATTAGACATAGTAGTAATAAAATTAAAGCCACTTGGACGGTTATCAATGAAGAGACTGGGAAGGGTAGGACAAAGGATTCAGAGTTTAAATTAAGTATTGATGGTCATGTTACCAAGTCAGATTTAGAAGTTGCCAATGCTTTTGAAAGATTTTTTTCTGCCTTCCCTGTCACTTTAACTAGTGCCTTGGGCTCTTCCACCTCCGTTGCAGAGTCATTAATTAAAGATAATGTGCCTGAATTTTATAACGATTTTCATTTCCGTCATGTTAATGGGTCTGATTTAAAAGTTGCATTTAAATCACTTAATATTAAGAAAACGGCTGATCTATGGGGCATTTCCGTACATATTATAAAATCTTTATTTGACATTGTTGCTCCCGCCTTAATTGTGATATTTAATAGATGTATTGATTGTGGTGTGTTTCCTGACTTGATGAAATTAAGCAAAATTATTCCTTTGTTTAAATCAGGTAGTACATTAGACCCCACAAACTTCAGACCAATATCAATACTACCTACATTTAGTAAGATTTTTGAAAAACTAATTCTCGCTCAGTTACTTAATTACTTTAATGAAAATAATCTGCTGCACACTAAACAATTCGGTTTCACTCATGGACGGTCAACATGTGATGCTGGGGTAAAATTACTAGAATGTATATATGAGGCTTGGGAGGAGTCACGGGACGCCTATGGGGTGTTTTGTGACTTATCTAAGGCTTTTGATTGTGTGCAGCATGAAACTCTAGTCAGAAAACTACACCACTATGGTATAAGAGGCATCGCTCTTGATCTTCTTACTTCTTATCTGAGTGATAGGGTTCAGAAAGTAGATGTTAATGGAAAGCGATCACATGGATCAACTGTAGCGATGGGGGTGCCACAAGGCTCTATTTTGGGCCCTTTCCTGTTTCTCGTGTACATTAATGATCTACCTCATCTTGTAAAGAATAATCACGAAATAGTATTGTTTGCAGATGACACTTCTTTAATTTTTAAGGTAAATAGACAACAATCAGAAATTGACGATGTAAATAATGCTCTTTCAAAAATAGTAAACTGGTTTAGTGCTAATAACATACTTTTAAATGGTAGTAAAACGAAATATGTTAGATTTTTTACAAAAAATGTGAAACAAGTAAAAACCAGTGTGGTGATGGACAATGAGAGATTGGAATTGGTCAATAAGGTTGTCTTCCTTGGGATAACATTAGACTCTAAATTACAATGGGGCCCACATATAGAAACGTTATCAGGTAGACTCAGCTCAGCAGCGTACGCCGTTAGGAAAATACGTCAACTGACTGATGTTGACACTGCGCGTTTAGTTTATTTTAGCTATTTTCACAGCATTATGTCATATGGTTTATTGCTTTGGGGTAGTGCTGCGGATGTAGACTCAATTTTTGTGCTCCAGAAGCGAGCTATCCGTGCTATTGATATGATGAGTCCCAGGGAGACACTGAGAAATAAATTTAAAGAGATAAATATTATGACATTACATTCTCAATATATTTATGAAAATCTTATTTACGTTCATAAAAATCAAACTAAATTTAGGAAAAACAGTGATCTCCATCAATTAAATTTAAGAAATAAAAACAAACTCGCTGTGCATATTACTAGGCTCCATAAAATCTCTAACTCGTTCCCAGGTCAATGTATACGCTTCTACAATAAACTTCCAAATGACGCGTTTAAATTATCCATGGGTAAATTTAAAAGATTTATCAAAACTAGACTATGTCAAAAGGCTTACTATTGTATCTCAGATTACATAAATGATAAAAGTATTTGGAAATGAATTGCTCTTGTTATGTTAATGATTGTATTTGTGTTTAATGTAACGATATTGGCAATTAAAAGAGTCGGCCTTGAGTTTCTTGCCAGTTCTTCTCAAGAAGCCCCGTCGCCGGAACTGGCACTTAAATTCACTTTCACAGATAGTGTGATGAAAGTGCATCTAAGCTCTGCGGATTTAAGTAGATAGTAATGATTTAGATACATGTCTTATATTTAATTTGTATGACGTTTCTAAGTGGTTTATAAAGTCCAAGGAATAAAGATATTTTGACTTTGACTTTGACTTTGACTTTATCGACCTTTTGGGAACACACTATCTAAAATGTTATAAAAACTTCATCTTCTCATACTATAATATATTTCATCAAAATAAAACTCAAAACGATAAAACCACAATCTACCACATCTTTTTCCTGATACTTCTTGACAACTTCTTTTCAACTAAATTTTCTCGAAACCAAACAAAATACATTCTCATATTTGAATTCAAATTCCTACAATCTGTCACTATGTTTTTCAGCCATCAATAAAACCATAAACAATAAAACTAATTCCCCAACAATAATGACGTCTATGCAGAGCGTTAATGAGCGTGTGTGCATGCGGTGAAATACAAACTGTTGCAGATTTGACTCAAAATGGAGGTGAGGTCGATGTGAGTGAGTGGAAGGGAGTAACCATACAGTAAGTATTAGCGGTATTATTACTAACTCACTATTATCTGTGCTATTACTTAAACTGTGGAGTAGGTTAGGACGTACGCTGCATGTGCATTCAGGGCTGCACGCACTGTTTACTGGCATGCAACGTAAACTAAATATAAATAATATATATATATAAAAATATTATATATATATATATATATATATATATATATATATATATATATATATATATATATATATATATATATTTATATATATAATATTATTATATATATATATATTTATATATATAAGAGGGGAAACTGTTTTTCTTAGATGCTTCAGGAGGGACTGGAAAAACATACCTGACGAGAGCAATCCTCGCTGAAATCAGGCGCCAAAATAATATCATACAGCAGCATCGCCAGGTATTGCAGCCATAATATTACCTCTAGGCGGAAGGACGCAAATACAATGTTCAATATTCTACTCGATTTATACAGAACGGGAACACCGACATGCTTTGTGACACGAAACTGTGTCAAAGCGAAAATGTTTCAGGATTGCTGTCTAATCGTTTCAGATGAATGCGAAATGGCCAACAATGTGGCTTTATCGAGGATTAGTAACGCTTGAGGTCTTTTCATATTAGCTCCCGAAGGAAAGACTCCCTTCATTTTTTTTTTTTTTTTGAAACTATGGTGACTATCTTAAATAAAAATAATAATTTGTTGACTTTTAACGTATAATACTGCCCCAAATATTTTCTTATGTATCTACTTTAGTTCATATTTGTATTAATATGCCGGAATCATAAAGTCCACGCGAACGAAGTCGCGGGCATCAGCTAGTTAATTAATATTTTAGTGTAATTTTTTATTTAATTTGTGTAATGTTCGAGTAGAATAAATTTAATCGTTCGACTATTTCTTCTTGTAAACTTGTAAGTATAAATATAAAAGCCAGTCTAGTCTTGTCCAGAGTTTTCCTTTAATTTTATTTGTATGCGTATTAAAAGCAGGAGGGGAGGCATTCGCCCAGCAGTGGGACGCTATAGGCTAGATTAAATTAGAAGATGTGTCCCACTACGCTGGATTTTGGTACCAATAGTAGAAGGGGGCATTACCATATCTCTAATACAGCTGAGACCAGCTGAGGGTTCTTCATCAGATACTTCAGACCTTCGATTTTTGACATCAAATGACGCGGCCCACCAAGTTGAATATTTTTTGTAAAGGCGGTATGTTTCTTGTGTTTTCTAATCGGGGTTACCAGGTACTCCAGATCTTCGATTATCCTAGTTTTTATAGTTTTCCCTTTATGTGGCCATTAAACCCTAACTCTGTACCAAATTTCAGCTCTCTGAGTTTATGGGAAGTACTAGTTCTATTTTGATGATCATGAGTGAGTGAGTGATTGAGTTTCATAAATGCGAATCTTTGCTTTGGCTTAACTTTGGAACTAAATGACCTACAGACTCGAAATTTTGGATTTTAAGTATGTGATTATAGCTTACTAGATGACGAAAATTTCTGCGTTCTGGTCTTATCCAGAGGTTCTCAAATAAGGGCCAGAAAATGCGGTGAAATGGTTCCAGTAGGATGGTACGGCAGTGTTTGCTTCGCGCTCGACTTGGCGGGGGCACTGCCGTGCCCCCAGATTAAGTTACTAGCTGACCCGAGAGACGTTGTCCTGTCTTCCTAACTATGGATATTGAATTCGAATTGTTTTCGCGAACGCTATGCAATGACTGACAGTTCTGTCAAATGTCATAAAGTTACATTAGAAAAGTTAATATGGTGTGGTTCAGTTTTCTTAAATTTTGTAATATTTTTCTTAATTTTCGTAAGAACCTTCTCCCGACAATAATAAACACAAAAAAAAAAAAAAAAGAATTAGCGGAAAGGTCCAGCCGTTCACGCGTGATACTGTGACAAAGAGTAATAGGGATTCATTTATATATTTTACAGTCAATGTAATAAATTGGTCATTATTAATAATTAAGCTTACTTGGCACCACATCATTTATCATCTAGGTTGACGGCGGAGCTACTAAGTGTTGCCCATGACAGGACACAAGAAAACCCTAAATTAAGATCCACTTATACCCCAAAAAGTAGTTGAATGTCGTTGTTCAATGAAACAGCTTTTTATAATAAAATTCCTGTATGATCACATGTAATTTTAAAACCTGGGAAATAAATAATAAAATATAAAAATTTTATATTCCTGGACAAATTACACACTGCCATCTAGTCCCGAACTAAGCAAAGCTTGTACTATGGTGTTCAGATTTTGTATTGTATTATAAAAAAATTATTGCAAGCTGTTCCGGTCACATCTGCCGAATAAGTAATGGCAGACGGGGGAGGATGGTATTGAAGTGGAGGCCGCGTATAGGACGACGAAGAGTTGAACGCCCTCTTTCTAGATGGTCTGATAATCTTAAGAAAGCGGCTGGAAGTGGCCGGATGCGTTAGGCGGAGGATCGTATTTGGTGGAAAGCTTTGAGGAAGGCTTGTATCCAGTAGTGAGTAGATACAGGCTGATGATGATGATGATGATGATGATGATTGTAATATAAAAAATGGTGGCTTCAGCAGCTACTCGACATCGCACTTGGTTTGTAAGTGTAATGGGGTGTAAGTGGTTAATCAACACCTTTGAACCAAAGCCAACTTCACCTGCACGCGGTGCACCCTGCTGATTGACAAACGAAGCTCTGGCGAAAAGAGAGGTAGGGAGCGTAATTGTAAGCTACCCGACTGGGGACTGTACCTCCACCTTACAGAATACCGCAGCCAAATAACAATTCCCTTGAGGGTTGTTGTGTTCCTGCGAGTGAGTGAGGTCACCAGAAAGGAAGGAGATGCTGCGTTGGCAGCGGGGGTGGCGGCGCACAAGCGATATTTTATGTTGCGAGCGTTAATATGGCTACGGCAGCCGCTTCACATCAGGCGGGCCGTATGCTTGTCTGCCACCCGACGTAGTATAAAAAAAAAAAAAAAAAAAAAAAAAACTGAAAATATCAAGTACGACACGTGTAGTGTAGTACATGGCCATGACTCACTAGAAATTGAGTTCATGGTTAGCTTCTTGTCATATGATGCCGTCTTATGATCGCCAACGATACCGCATGCCTAAAGATGGGCAAAATGCCAGATATTTACAATAAGTGCCCAGTACGTACAGTAAGTACCTGTAAATGCCCAATAAATGGCTAGTTTTGGGCATAAATAGGGAATTTATATGTACTTTTTGGGCATTTATCGTAAATGCCCGGCATTTTGCCGATCTCTACGCATGCCGCATGTGATGATTTTTTTTCGGCATGACCACACTGCTGCCTTCTTACTGGTTCTATGATATCCTCAACGGATTCCCCCATATCAAAGAAAGATATAAAAGTCGAGATTCTTTCAGAATCTAACACATTAATTACATTATTGAGTTTGCATTACTTAATTAACTAACCTCTCTTTGTCACTAAAATACAAATAATCTTTCCGTAGGGAGTCGTTATTGTTGGCGTTTGATCAATCCCTATTAATTCCTTACAAAATCGCTGCTGTATACTTACTGATGTATTGTATTTCTATTTATAGTTTACTTTTTGTTTTCTTTTCTGGATTTATATAGTATAAAGATACATGGTTTCACATACGTATACTATACATCATTATCAATCTTTATTCATCCCACTGTTCGGAAATGGGCAGGGTTGCCAACTTTTTTTACAAGAAATAAATTATATTTTGGTCTGAAAATAATAATAATCAGTATTTTAGAACAATGAACAGTATTTTATTTATTTAATGTTTTATATACATATTTTTAAGAGCTTCTCGCACAACTTATTAATATACAGTCTTTTTTAAAAACTTCATGCTCCTCACCACAATTATAACTAAAATTAAAATCAATTAATAGTTCATTTAAAAAAAAATCTGTGTCCTCTAAGTCCTTAACACTAGTGTTAAGGATTTTGATCCTGGAAACAGTATTTTGTATACTTTATTTTTTTAAACAGTAAAAAGAATAATGTACTTAGTGAAAAACAGTATAATACTATTTTAACAGTATAATTAGCAACCCTAGATATGGGTCTCCCCTTCCATTTTTCCTTCACCTTCCATTCACATTAGAAGTTCATACTCAACTCCGGTTTGAAATTTTCGTAATGTCTTTTCTTTGGTAATATCGCATAATTGTGTATGTGAAAAAAACAGAGGTCTGCAATGTCTTCGGCGCTGCGGGAAGTGCAGCCTCTTCGCCCGCGCCTGTACGTAATGTAGGGCAGGCACTCATGCTCGCCTTCGCAATACCGCTGGCTTTTGGTGGTCAGCCGGAGCTGTTGGCTGCTGCAGTACAACAGGCGAGGGTTAGAATAACACTCTAGTATTGGGCAGACAAGTTTGACATAAAATCATATATTTAGATAGGTCACGCAAACTTCACAGCACTAAAAACTAGCGACAAAGCGATTGCTCAAACTATGTTTCTATATTTACTATTAGGTATAAGCCATATAATTAGTACATTTTTTTTTATATTACGACGGTTGGAAGACAAGCATACGACCCGCCTGATGTGAAGCGATTACCGTAACCATATTAACGGTCGTAACATAACATTGCGCCGCCACCCCCGCTGCCAACGCAGCATCTCCTTCCTTTCTGGTGACCTCACTCACTCGCAGGATCGCAACAACCCTCAAGGGAATTGTTATTTGGCAGTTGGGTAGCTTACAATTACTCTCCCTACTTCTCTTTTCGCCAGAGTTTCGTAGGTCAGTCAGCAGAGTGCACCGCGTGCAGGTGACGTTGGCTTTGGTTCAAAGATTTTTAATTAACAACTTACAACCCAAAACACACAGGTTTTATCTACAACTTTTATTTTTTTTAATTAGTGCCACGTCGATAAACGGCGCATCTCTCTGTGAATGCCGGGTTATAAATTAATTAATAGTGGTTAAATACCATGGGTCGTTTTATTTTTAAGAGTTAAATACTCAAAGGGTAAGTGCGGAGCCCTATTAATTAACCTTTGCCATCTCTGCCTATTCTTCATTCGCCTCAGGTTGTAGCTGTGGCTAATTAATAAAATACGTTATATTGTTATATCGTAACGTACGCTTATATAGTTATATCGTAAAAATAATATTAGTATGGAGTAGTTTAATAATATTGTATAATTAATAGAGTAGGTTAACCTGTACGGCATTATACATGACGACCCATGCCGTTTTAAAACACTGACGTTTAACTACATTTGTACGGTCGACCACATATGTGGGACGTGGACGTAATAACGGCAAAGTCAACATTTTATCTAGTAGTATGCAACACATGGTTTGTAGCAGTTTGTGCATATTTTTTTCATGTAAATAATATGTAAAATTAAACTAAAAAGTAAATAACCTCATAAAAGAATTAATCGTGATTTTTATTTATATTTTTTCACGACTTTTATTTCCACTCTTATAACGTCAAAATATATAACAGTAGTAAAACGTATCCATGATTCAAAAGTATAGTAAATGGTAAAAGTATGGTAAAACAGTAAAACTACAAATAATGACAAAACAGGATGTAATAGTAATACAATAAACATAACGACTACATAAAATATATTTCTTGAAAAATTTGTGGTTACAAAAGTATAGAACTGGGATTCCCACATGAGAGTCCGACTCATTTACTCAACCAACTGGATCTCGATGGTTATGAGTCAAAATGAAATACCATTTTTTTTAAATATGTGGTTGCACGAATAGGGAACTCGGTCTCCCACATGAGAGCGCGACTCATTTACTCAACTAACTGGATCTCGAAAGATGTGAGTCAAAATGAACTGCGATTTCTTAAATGTATATGATTATCATCATCATCAGGTCATTTAGTCTCCACTACAGGAGCACGACCCTCTTTCGTCCGTCCCAGACAGAAGGAGGATTTGGCCTACACTCCCCACGCTGGCCAGACGGGTTGGGGAGGCCTGATCGATGTTTTATAATGCATTTCCCTTAGTCGCCTTGTACGACATCCACGGGAAGAGACGGAGTGATTCTATTCTAGTCTGCCGGAAACCACACGGCAAATTGGTACGTGATTATACAAGTAGGGAATTCGGACTTCCACAAGAGAGTCCGACTTACTCACTCTACCAACTGAACCTCCACGGATGTGAGTCAAAATGAACTAAAATTTTTTAATAGTTTGTGGTTACACATTTACACAACTAGGAACCGGGTCTCCCACATGAGGTCCGACCCGTTTACGTAGAGGAAAAATTTAACATCTACGGATGTGAGTCAAAATGATTTAAAAGTATGCAGTTACATGAGTAGGGAACTCTGACTCTCAAGAAAGAAAGTCCGACTCATTTACACATCCATCGAGATTCTGTTCTGTCCTGGGGCCCTACCGCCGAAGCTGAAGACGATTACCTCCGGATTTTTTGAATGCGTAGATTGGCAGTAATTGTGTTTAGCTTAGCTGGTAGAAAGCAAAGAATGGTAGAAAGAATATAAGATGCAAAAATTCGTCAGCAACTAAAACCTTCCTGGTAGCTCAGTTGGAAGAGCACTCGACCGGTCATCGAGAGGTCGTGAGTCCAAATCGCACCTAGGGGGGGCAGGTGAATTTTTCCATTTTTCAAAAAATATTTATCTGGCAAGTTGGCCAAGACAACTATTTAAATAATAATAATTTAATTAGTTTGGCGTTATCAAAAAATAGCTGAATTTCATCTGCAACGATGGACTGCTATGCCTACTTGTTCAGAACGAACATACAACCACTATGCCGCTATACGCAATAGTGGCAAAAACGTCGCGTCAGCGCAACAAAAAATAAACTTCGACCACGGGCAATGACCGGATTTCAAATCACTGTGTCGACAAATCACACACACGACACACTAGTTAATAATTACATTAGTGTATAGTAATTAACATTAGTATTTAAGAACATTTATTTGTAAATATATTTTAGTCATTATCCAGAAACCGTGTTTGACTCAAGCAACACCTGAAGTACCCAACAAGCCGTTGGAAGAGCCGGAGGAGGCTATACCTGTCTAGTACAACTCTGGACGGAAGACTCTCACGAGTTTCAACATCCTCTCACTGTGGCCAAGACACCCTTAGCCGTCAGTACGATCGGTCTTGTGAGTCTGCTCCACCGGCAGTGAGAAAACCATTTCCTGTGTACATTGCACGACGTACACACACCCAATTCCTACCCAAGTTCCGTCTGTTACTATAGGTCTCTAGTAACAGATATCCCGTACATATTTATATACGTATTGATATACAACGTTATATTCTAACGTTGCACACTACCGGGTTCGCCGTCACATATATGGTTAGGATAGGGTGGTAGGGACAATAGGGGAAGTCGGGAGAGTTAGGAGGTAGATAGGATTACACACAGCGTTACACCTTGACGTGCATACTACTTACTCTTGCCATCTCATGTATGGTTAGGATAGGTAGGGACGTTAAGGCATAGTAGGGAAGAGTTAGGAGTACATTAGGCTACATTTGTGTGTGTGTACACACACACACACACACAAATAGAGGTGTGGGCAGAGAGGTAGGGAGTGCAGCTAGGTGGGCTAGCTGTTCGTTTCTGTACAGTTGGTGGTTGCGTTCATGTATGTTGGCCGCCGACTGTACATTTGGTCCTTCGAGCTATTGTGTTGTGTTTACCACGCGGTCCTCTTACCCCATAAGGCATTGACAAGAACAGACTGACAGTTCATATAGTTAAGCACTGGGGCTTGCTACACAGCGTCAGTGTGTCAGCTATTTGAAAGACATTGTACGGTGTGCCCTGTTAGAGAAGTCTCTCGTTGCGGATCGGCCGCTGGCCTCCCAGAAGCGGGTCTCACCAGCCGGTTGAGAAGTTGCATAATAAAAGCGAGGGCACAGGTGTACTCTGTACAGACGTATCAGGGTTAGAATAGGTTAGGGGTGAAGAGCGAAAACAGCGACAAGATGGAGATACAAGAAATTAACGAGTTAATCAAAAGACAGGAAGCCAATTACAATGAAATTAATCAATTATTGACTAATATTAAAAAAGATTCAGCCACACGAAAAACATTGAAGTACATTGCGGAAAGGAGATCCCGGTTAACAGATGTATTTACAAGAACAAGTAACAATCATAGACGTCTAGAAGACCAGGAGGTGTTGTTTGAACACACATACATAACCGGTAACTACTACGAAACCATAAAAAAGATATACACACAAGCCATGGAATACCTTCTTAAATGCGAGGAGAAGATACAACAGGAACATAAACTTTATGTGCCAAAAGACATAGAGCCAGAGAAAGACAATGAGACCAGCTCACCCAAAATATTTATTCAGTTATATCGCATCAATCAGTTACAGAAAAAGTTACAGCTTGCAAAGATGCCACTCAACAAACCAGTTTGGTATTTGGAGTCACTGCTATTGGCGTTACAGAAGCTGTGGCAGGAAATAGAAGAAACACATATACAAATATTGGTAGAGGAGAATATATTGGAACATACCTACTTTGAAGAGCATATGTTTGAAAGTACACAAATAGAGTTTGAGTTAGGTACTGAACAGTTGTTAGCTCACATCACTGAAAAAAGACCATCAGACATGAACCACAGCAGAGCATCAGTGAATTTGCCGAAAATTATAATACCTATCTTCACCGGTAGCTATGAGTCATGGGATTCTTTTTATGACTTATTTTTGAAGATTATACATGAAGACCAGTCACTAACGGCCACGGAAAAAATGCAATATTTAAAGACGCACGTGCAAGGAGACGCCGCTAAGCTGGTTAGGCATTTGACAGTATGTGATGCTAATTACTCGACGGCATGGACACTGTTAGTAAAAAGATACAAAAATGAGAGAATTATTGTATCCAGATACGTCGACAATATATTAAACCTACGACAGGTCGTTAGAGGTAATGCTGAAAATTTAAGAAGTCTTCACGATACAATCAATGAGAATTTAGAGGCACTAAAATGTCAGAACATTGACGTGTCTACTTGGGATCCGATGTTAACTCGGATATTGAGTAGAGCATGGGACTCAGAAACAAATGAAAGATATGAACAACAGGTACAGGAACCAAACAAACTTCAGCATTTTTCTGATATGATGTTATTTTTGGAGAAAAGATTTAAATGTTTAGAAACACTGTACAGTTCTCATAAACTAGACCGTACAACTTACGTACCACTACATAAACCCCAGTTAGGACAGAAGCAGTTAAGCAAAGGCAATTGTTGGTTTTGCCTTAAGGATGAACACGTGGTGTATCAGTGTTCTATGTTCAGAGCATTATCTGCCGAAGAACGCAATAAAGCAGTTATTGAAAAGAAGACGTGTAGAAATTGCTTAATGCACCCAGCAACGATAAAATGTCATAGTACGGGGGTATGTGGTTTCTGTGGAGTATCTGGACATCATAGTTTGCTACACCAGTTTGCGACACGGTATAGAAAGGAAAGAACAAGTGAGGTGAAGTATGATGATTCGTCGTCATCGTCGGCAAAAATATCAGCTGTTGCCCTCGACGTGTCTACCACAGCTAATGGTGACTGTCCTAAAACTACATTGTTAGCTACAGCGCTTGTAAAGGTGAACGATAGAGACGGAACGCCACAACTGCTAAGAGCCTTGTGCGATCAAGGCTCGGAAGCATCGTTTTGTACAGAAGAGGTAGCCCAGTTACTAGGATATCCTCGCAACAGGATACACACCGAAGTAGTCGGTATTGCTGACGAGAAGTCGAAAAAGTCCACTAATGCCATCAACGTCGTAATACAACCAAGATTTACTAGTAGCTATAAGTTAGAGGTCATGTTGATCGTACTACCGAAGCTAACCGGAGCATTGCCAAAGAGAAACATTGCACAAATAGAACCGAGAGAGCTACAGAACAAATTAATTGCTGATCCAACATATTACAAAAAAGGGCCAATAGATATCATACTGGGGGCCCAAGAATATTGTCGGCTGTTACAAAATGGACTATACAAAATTCAGCATGGAATTGTTGCCCAGGACACGGAGTTAGGTTGGATTTTATCTGGAATGAGTAATGACGATAACATCGGTAATATAAAAATTGTTAGCATGGTAACACGGTCGACAGAAATACAACGATTACACAAGTTTTGGGAATTAGAAGAAGTTCCCGAAAGATATCAGTCATCACAGGAGAATCAGACCTGTGAAAAGTATTACCAAGAAACAACAGTAAGAAATCCAGATGGGTCATATAATGTAACACTCCCATTCAAGGATCCTAATTTAAAGTATGGTATTTCACGACAAAAAGCGGCAGCGAGGCTTCTGCAACTAAAACGTAAATTTGTAAAAAACAACGAATTAGAAATAAACTACAAGAAATCTCTTAACGAATATCTAGAAATGGGTCACATGAGGAGAGTGACTCGAGCAGAGTATCATCAAGGCAAGTACTACAGATCACATCAGCCCGTAGTTGAAGAAGAATCTCTAACTACGAAGTTAAGAGTAGAATTCGACGCATCAAGCAAGTCCAGTAAGAGTTTAAGTCTCAACAACAATATGTTCACATGTCCAAGACTTCAACAAGACCTAGCAGCAAATTTATTGCGGTGGCGTAAACATAAAATGGATGAGCAGATGAACTATCCTACAACTAGTAGAGTGACCTTAATAAATTTTTATGTGGATGATGTTCTATCTGGAGAAGATACTATTAACTCAGCAAAAAAGTTACAGATTGAGCTGATAAACATATTAAGAGCAGGAAATTTTAACCTTAGGAAGTGGTCCTCAAACACCACAGAGCTAGCGAACATACCAGAAGAAAACAAAGATAACAACGCCATGCGAATACCGTTAGATGAAACTAGAAAGTCACTCGGAGTTTTTTGGCCACCAACTGAAGATAACTTTGGGTTTCATATTAATGTCAATCACAACAAGACCCCAACAAAGCGATTCATTATGTTAGAGGTAGCAAAACTAATTGATCCACTAGGGTGGTTAGCACCTGTCATCATAAACATGAAGTTAATCATTCAGGAGCTGTGGGTCAATGGATCAGACTGGGATCAGCCAATAGATAACGAACACCATGTCACACTATTACAAGCTAAATCAGAAGTAGCTCCCAAAAAGCTAAAAACAACCCTACCAAAATTAGACTTATGCGCAGCGCTATTGCTGACGCAGTTGATGAAAAAGGTGATAGATACTATGGAATTTCCAAATGTGAATGTTTACTGTTGGACAGATTCAATGATAACCCTAGGATGGATAAAAGGAGAAGCTGAACGGTGGAAGACTTTCATAGCTAACAGAGTATCGGAAATACAGAAGTTACTACCTCAAGGGCAGTGGAATCACGTGATATCTAATCAGAATCCAGCTGACGTAATTTCAAGAGGAATTGGCCCAAATAAACTTAAACAATTTTCTTTGTGGTGGAATGGTCCAGAATCGCTAAAAGAGAAGGAAATTCCCACAACAAAAACAATACCAGAAATATGTGAAGAGATTAAAGGTTGTTACCACGTGAATCAAGTCAAGTCACAATCAAATCTCGAAATATGGCATAGGTTTTCAAGTTTCCAACGAATGATACGTATACTCTCTTATTGCCATCGGTTTGTGCAAGCCAATAGTGGTTCCCTAAGATGCGAGGAAATGTCGAAAACCACTAAACGTGTTCTCCTGTTGGTTCAACAAGAAGTATTGGTAGAAGAATACAAAGCAGTTAAAAACGGGACGCAGTTAAGAAAAGGGTCAACATTTTCAACCTTAGATCCATTTATCGATGCAGATGGGTTATTGAGGGTTGGAGGAAGATTACAAATCTCAAAACTCCCATACGACCGGAAACACCCAATTTTGCTACCCCATGGCCACGTTATATCAATCATTATTCATGACGCTCATGTTACAACATTACATGGAGGAAACAATTTGACTTTGGCATACATACGGCAGAAGTATTGGGTACTTGGAGGAAAACGAGCAGTGAAAGGTTACGTTAGAAGTTGTGTAAGATGCATAAGACACAGAGCTACCACAGCAGTACAGAAAATGGTGGCCTTACCAGAAGCAAGAGTGACAATGTCATTCCCATTTAGTAATACAGGGGTCGATTATGCCGGTCCAATTCATATAAGAGCAATGAAAGGTAGGGGGCATAAATCGTACAAAGGGTACATAGCAATTTTTGTATGTTTATCTACAAAAGCGATACACTTAGCGCTAGTGGGGATCTGACAACAGAATCGTTCATAGCAGCATTGCGAAGATTTATGGCACGCAGAGGTCCAGTAGCACACATGTATAGTGACAATGCAACCAACTTTGTAGGAGCTGCCAATTTCCTGTATCAAGAGATATTGGAAATAACTCAATCAGACCAATTTCAAAATACCATAACCAATATAGGAATCCAATGGCATTATATTCCTCCTTCATCCCCACATTTCGGTGGAAGTTGGGAAGCAGGAGTAAAGTCAATGAAACATCACCTGAGACGAATGAAAGAAGAGCAAACGTTGACATATGAAGAAATGACAACATTCCTACACCAACCAGAAGCATGTCTCAATTCTAGGCCGTTATGTGCACTGAGCGAGGATATAAATGATAACATGGTATTCACCCCAAGTCATTTTCTCATAGGGCGAGAAGCAGTAGGGATACCAGACCCAATATCAAATATTAATACTGATCACGTAAACAGATGGAAACAGATTCAGAAGATGAAGAAAGATTTCTGGAACAGCTGGACAAAAGACTATCTACAACAATTACAACAAAGATATAAGTGGAAAACTAATCATGGCAATTTAAAGGTTGGAACTTTAGTAATTATTAAAGACGAGAATATCAGCCCTAACAAATGGCCACTTGCAAAAGTAAAAGAGATACATGCAGGCAACGATGATTTAACCAGAGTGGTGACTCTTCAAAAGTCATCAGGGGCAACTCAAAAAAGGTCAACACACACACTTATTCCACTTCCGATAACAACGAATACAGATGGTAGCAGGGAACAAGTTACCAACACTGTACATACAAACGTAGCTACCATTAAAAGAAACCATGAAAGAACATCTAATAAAGCCTGCGTCAGAAACTGGCCATGGTACATCATTTTCATAATGCTGCTCCTAGGGCATGGTACATCAGCGTCATCTTATACAATGAAAAGTGTACAAGCTGGGTTTTATGTAGAGCAAATAGGGACAACAAGCATTGACCGAGGAATATTCAGGATAGAGACGAGTTTTGAAAGGCAACATCTTGAAGATGACTATAATAAAATAAAAACCGTAACAGAACAGTTCAATCAACTATGCAGGAAAGCTGAAGCCTCATTAAAAGAGACCAACTGTAAGCAGTTATATCACCATTTAGCAGAAGAGGAAGTAAAGTTTGAAAGAACCAAAAATTATTTAACAGAAGTAAATCAAACCAGGAAGAAAAGAGGAATATTAGGACAACTGCTGACGACGGTTTTCGGAGTAAATGATGAGGTATATCGGGACATAGACACACTCAATCAAAACCAGCAAAAGTTGATAGATGCTGCGAGTCATCAAACCAAATTTATGATTTCTACAATCTCTCATGTAAACAAGACAGAAGAAATAGTAAGACAAAAATTAGACAGATTTCAAACCAAATTAAACCAAGTAATTGACTACATGTACTACAAATCTCATTGGTATGCTGCAGTAGATCATAACGCCGTAAACATAGAAATATTGCAAACTTATCAATTAGCAGTCAATTACATTACAGAAATTAAAGAATATTATAACGGACTGTTAGATATTTATTTAACCAAAGCTACAGTGTACAGCGTGCTGACACCAAAAAATGTCAGTGACGTAATAGCATCAGTAAACAAAAAGTTACCATCAAATCTAAAGATTGTTAAACAACAATTATTGGACACAAGATTAGCTGAAAACGACACGCATATACAAGTTTACGCATACTTTCCAATTCAGGATGAAGCCAAATACATTTTAATGCACGTTACCCCTATTCCGCAGAAAAATCAGGACAAAACATTTCAGACGATAGAAGTTACAAAGAACTATATAGGTCTAGACTATAATAATGAATTGTACTTCAACATTACTCACGAAGAGTTTAACAGTTGTTTGCAAAGACTTAATCATTTCATTTGCTTTCCGATGGCGGTGAAGAACATGCAATTAAGCGAAGATTGCATTGTTGACCAGTTATTTAAAAACGTGACTCAAACAAAATGCCACACCAAAATTTTCGAGATTTCAAACGGCATACTATGGAAACAGCTATATATGCCGAATACATGGCTCTACATTGTTAAAGATCAAGTTACCGCATCAATAATCTGTGATGGTCAAAGAGAAGAAGTATCGTTTCGTGACATTGGAGTCATACGGATTTCCGACAACTGCATCATCAAAACTCCCAGCAATATTCTAGCAGCCAAGAGAATAGTATCAGTACAGATAGTAGCAGCTTACACAAAACGTATTGATTTTTCAATATCTACATACGCACCAACTAACAACGTTTTAAACATAACTAAAGAAGAAGTAGTAGACAGTTCAAAAGATATTCTTCAACATTTACTAGAAAAAGAACAGACTTTACAGACGGACTTAGATCACACACACTGGAAAAAGATCAGCAGCCATACATACATGACAAGCATCATATCATCAGTAATCATGTTTATAGTGATAATACTAACAGTTTTGTACGTTCCACAGCTAATACGGTGCACAAGGGCGAGAATACAACGTCGTGCCAACACCAGACAGAGAGGTGTTGACAGCCCATCGACCCGGGAGGAAATGGAGACGCAACTTCATCACACTCAAGAGTCCTGCCAATCGAACGCCAGCCAACTACAGCCAGACATTACAACCGAGCAACTGGACAGCAAACCGACACTGAACCTGAGGCAACAACCTGGAAGAGATAAAACCAGACCACGGGAGACAATTGAACTATACCAGCTGGATGGGCATTCTGAGAGGCGCCAGAATGTTCAGAACGAACATACAACCACTATGCCGCTATACGCAATAGTGGCAAAAACGTCGCGTCAGCGCAACAAAAAATAAACTTCGACCACGGGCAATGACCGGATTTCAAATCACTGTGTCGACAAATCACACACACGACACACTAGTTAATAATTACATTAGTGTATAGTAATTAACATTAGTATTTAAGAACATTTATTTGTAAATATATTTTAGTCATTATCCAGAAACCGTGTTTGACTCAAGCAACACCTGAAGTACCCAACAAGCCGTTGGAAGAGCCGGAGGAGGCTATACCTGTCTAGTACAACTCTGGACGGAAGACTCTCACGAGTTTCAACATCCTCTCACTGTGGCCAAGACACCCTTAGCCGTCAGTACGATCGGTCTTGTGAGTCTGCTCGACCGGCAGTGAGAAAACCATTTCCTGTGTACATTGCACGACGTACACACACCCAATTCCTACCCAAGTTCCGTCTGTTACTATAGGTCTCTAGTAACAGATATCCCGTACATATTTATATACGTATTGATATACAACGTTATATTCTAACGTTGCACACTACCGGGTTCGCCGTCACATATATGGTTAGGATAGGGTGGTAGGGACAATAGGGGAAGTCGGGAGAGTTAGGAGGTAGATAGGATTACACACAGCGTTACACCTTGACGTGCATACTACTTACTCTTGCCATCTCATGTATGGTTAGGATAGGTAGGGACGTTAAGGCATAGTAGGGAAGAGTTAGGAGTACATTAGGCTACATTTGTGTGTGTGTACACACACACACACACAAATAGAGGTGTGGGCAGAGAGGTAGGGAGTGCAGCTAGGTGGGCTAGCTGTTCGTTTCTGTACAGTTGGTGGTTGCGTTCATGTATGTTGGCCGCCGACTGTACAGTAGTGTAATTACTTAATAGGTTGATGACGTCACACTGTGACTCACACAGTAGAAATATAAGATGCAAAAATTCGTCAGCAACACAAACCTTCCTGGTAGCTCAGTTGGAAGAGCACTCGACCGGTCATCGAGAGGTCGTGGGTTCAAATCCCACCTAGGGGGGGCAGGTGAATTTTTTCCATTTTTCAAAAAATATTTATCTGGCAAGTTGGCCAAGTCAACTATTTAAATAATAATAATTAGAGAGCAAAGAGTTCTACCGACTAAGGTGAAGATGTTTATTATAAACTTAAGGTCTATTAAACCTATTATATATGTTATATTTATTAAACATAAGGACTATTTTGCCGGCGGTAAAAAAATCCGGCGGTAATCGGCTTCAGCTTCGGCGGTAGGCCTCCTGATCCTGATCCTGATGACTACGAAAATCAAACTTTGGCTTAGATTGGCGGTAATTGTGTTTAATGACGAGCTCGGTGGCGTAGCGGTCAATGACGCGGCTTCGACACCAACGCTCGTGGGTTCGATTCCCACATGGGACAAACATTTATGTGCATGAACATGTCAGTTTGTCTTAGTCTGGGTGTTTTCTATGTATCATAAGTATGTATTTACGTATGTTTATCAGTTGTCTAGTACCCATAACACAAGCTTCGCTTACTTTGGGGCTAGATGGCGCTGTGTAATTTGTCTGACAATATTTATTTATTTAGCTTATTTGGTAGAAACCATAGAGCTGTACCGAGTAAGCTAAAAATGATTGGCGGGGTGATACCAGCGATACTGCAAAATCCACAATTTAGAATTCATCTTTTAAGTACTAAACAAAATCTAGGAAAATTATATTGATATTGATGAGGATATATACTAGGGAATATATCCGATGGAAACATGATGTGATGAAGTTGACTCGATAAAATAAATTCACAAAGTTACCTCTTTTCGTGTCATTTTATCTTCTATTTTCTGTTTTATTCTTAAAATAAGTAATTTGACATTATAAGTCATGTACTGAAAAACAGGTCATAAATAATAGATTTTTATTATTACATCTTTAAAATTTTTAATCGATTATTCAATAGATTTTCAGCTCGCCGGAGTCGCCATTGCCTCGCGGAATTGTCATATTGTTTCTAGCGCTGGCTCACCTCGCCTTAAACCTCAGATCTATTTTCGGAATATATAAAATCCGATGGTAATTGCAATTTTTGAATGCGAAATGAAACTACTGTTTGGCTCAGTAGAGTTTTACAGAACAGTTTAGCTCAGGTAGAAACCCTACTGCTCTACCGACTAAGTTGAAGATCGTCAATAAACTTAACCTAAGACCAATTTTTGGAACAAAAAAACCGTTTGTAATCGGCTTCAGCTTCTGCGGCAGGGTCCCAGGATCTCGATGGATGTGACCGATCTGGGTCATATCACATTTGTTAACTCTCCATTTTTATCGTAGAGCTAAAACATACAACAACAATATATCAAGCTTCTCGACATTAAATCACATCAGTATTACCACCTGTAACGTGGGCGAGATTTATGAATAAACATTTGACTAATTAAATTACTCTGTTCTGCTCGTATACAGCTGTCGCGAATGACAATTGTCAGTAATTAAATTAATTACCGTCGAAAGCGTCTGTTACCTGCGGTGTTTACAAACAAACTTTGGTGTTTTCTTAAAATAGCGTATTAGCGTAGCTAATTTTAGTCACTGTGGCGATATTTTGTCATTAAGCCAAGTCAGTGGTCTTTGTGGCATCTTGCAAACACTCGCAAACCCGCAGTTGAGCAGCGTGGTAGAGTATGCTCTAAACCCCTTCGATTGAGACTGGAGACCCGTATCCCAACAGTGGGATGATTATGAGTTCATGCCGAATGCCGAAAAAAAAATCGCCATTTTGCCGGCGACCGCCGTATTGCTAGAAGTGCTTAAATATTTTTTCAGAAGTATTGATTCCGAGACTCTTATTGAATCATCAATCAACCCACAATATCCCACTACTGAGATTTGGTCTCCCCTCAATCGCAGGGATTTAGAGCATTCTCCATCCACCACGCTGCTTAACTGCAGGTTATCCGGTAAGCCAGTGTTTTCAAGCCGCCTAAAGGCCACTGACTTGGCTTAACGACTGTCATCTAATGACAACAGCAGTGACCGACGGCTTAACGAGCCTTCCGAGGCTCCGAGGCACGGAGAAGCTCGTGATAAATAAACCCATCTATGAACAGGCTACAGTCGACATTGCTTCAAGAAGCAGAAATCTAAATACTGTTATTTAGATATATTCTAAGATCTTCTTCTTCCCCCTCCCGCGCTTGTGCGAGACGGTCGAACTAATCTGTCTGTGCGATTTGATATTGCAAATTAAATAATTCTCTTAATTTGTTTCGTTAAGTGTGTGGGCATTTCGGTGAATTTTGTTCATCTGATCTAAACTTATCATTTCCGCGTTAAATTTTGATCATATTTAGGTTTTATTTGTAAAAAAGTTGATACAGTGATTATTATTCGCAAACTAGTAGGTACAACAACAAAAATTTTTTGTGCTGCTTCGTGACTAACTACGGCTGCATCACTCGTTGTAAAACAGGTTTGGCCCGTAAAAGGTACGTAATAATTTCATATTTTGTTATTATAATACTGGTTTTTATTAGTGTTAATTATATTACAACAAAAGAAATACGTAAATCTTTCAGTGTTGTCACTTTATAAATTTACCCCAGAATCGGGGAAAATTTTATTTTGATAGGTAATAGTTTTATTCCTGCTAACTCGTTATAAAAACAAAATGTCAAGTAATACCGATGATCCTGGTGGCACGACACCAATTTTTGGTCGTAGTAATTTGACGCCGCGATCACCGCCGGCAACTAATGCCAAGCGAACATTAGGCGATATATCACCAACCCACTTATCACCTGATGAAAAGCGACTACAGCGGTCAGCAAGCACGGAAAATGTAGACAACTTAAGCCTTAGCACCTGGGCTGAAATTCTTGATTCAAATATTGATTATGTTGAATTTGTTCGCGAATCTTCGGAATGTCTGGAAAAAATTAATGAGATAATTATCGGGCAAACCTCGCGAATTGGTGTAGCAAATAAATCGACAATAATGGGCATGACCCAACGAGTTACCTCACTAATATCGATGCTAGCCATAAAGGCAGCCACAGCGGAAAAATACCTCGCCATTTCTGAAAAAAAGCTCGCGATTGTCGAACGGGATTTATTATCCTTAAAATTAGAGTCCAAAAATAACCGTTGCGCCTGTAACTAAGGCTAGCGAGTCGTACGCCGAAAAATTGAAACTTCGCTTGCCAAAGCAAATTAAGCCGGTTCAAACTCGCGAGCCTGTGCCTTGCATAGTAGCTTATCCAACAGAAGAACGATCCGCGGAGTTAACAACATCCGAAGCTACTAAGGAGGCACTTATGAAAGCAATTAAGCCATCCGATGATGGGTTTCAAATTGTAGGAGTCAAGAAAACTGCGAAATCCGGTGTAGTAGTACGCGTTTCTAATGACGCTCAAATTAAAAAGCTGCAATCAATTCAAAGCATAAAATCGGCTGGACTTAAGCTCGAAAAGCCTAAAGGACGCCGCCCGCGTATTATTATAAAAGACATTCCAGATACAATGGACGACACTAAGTTTTTAGCCGCGTTATATAATCAAAATATAAAAGACGAATTAAAAATTACATTTTCGGAATACCTAAAAGACATAAAAATCGTGCGTCGTCGTCCTACTGCCTACGGCAGGAAGTGGGTGGGAGTCGAAATCTCCCCGGAAATACGCAAACACCTTATTTCGACAAAAGATAAGATTTTTATAGATTTTGCCACATGTAGATTCGTGGACGATATAGAAGTCGTGCGTTGCTTGAAATGTCAGCAGTATGGGCATGTCAGCAAATACTGCTCGGCAAATAACTCCACCTGTGCCCACTGTGCCGAAGCACACGACTCCCGGGAATGTCTGAAGCAGACTTCAAACCTACATGCGCAGCATGTAGGCGTCAAAAAAAGACTGCTGACCACAAGATCGGGTCAGAGTCTTGCCCCACATACGCAGCACGGTTAGAATTCAATATTTTAAACACCACCTATGGATAACGTCGTAATTGGACAACTAAATCTACACAACGATAAAATTGCTACGTCTGAGTTGGATAAGCTCGTTGCGGACTATAAGCTCGATCTTGTTTTAGTTCAGGAGCAGTAACAAAGATCTCAATTAAACAGTAAATTTATACAACTTAATAACAAGTCGCGCGCGGGTATATATGCGCCAAGGGGCGGATTTACTATAACATCAATCAATCACCTAATGTCCACTCACTGTGCGGTAGCTGAAGTAACATCTCCATATTTAAGAGTATTTGTAGTCAGTTGTTATTTTCAATTTTCTGACCCTGTGGGTTTGCATTTGTATCATCTACGAAGAGTATTGCATGCTCTTACTGGTCATAAGGTTATTATAGGAGCAGACGTAAATGCATCATCACCATTATGGCACGGCAAGTTGAGAGCGACCGATGCCGACAGACGCTCTGCTGTTGAAGAGTTCATTGCTGAAATGCATCTTCATATTCACAATACCCCTGAAGCACCACCTACTTTTAGTAGCCCAATGGGCGAGTCTTTTATTGACGTCACACTTTCTAGTGCAGACGTCCGAATACAAAACTGGCGCGTTCTTCCTGAAGCTTCTTGTAGTGATCACCGTCTGATTGTGTGTGAGTTGTCCCCAGTTGTTGATAACTTAAATCCGCAACAGTTAATAGGTTTTCAATATAAAACTAGGAACGCCGACTGGGCAAGCTTTGCTTCACTTTTCGCTTCCCGCGCCAAAGATTTTACTCGTAGTGAACTTACAGTCACGGAAAGTGTTAAAATTATGTCTGACACATTCGTATATTGCGCTGACGTTGCATTAGGTCGAAAACCTATAGTTAATAACAGACGATGCGACTGGTGGAATGATACCCTTATTAGGTTGCGTAGGCATTTTCGTGCCGCTAGACGTAAAATCTCAAAGTTAAAGAAACGTAACATCGAAGGAGAAATTTATCAAACTGCTCTAAGTGACTTGCGTATTGCTAGATCTCACTATCGCGCTGCTGTTGAAAAATCCAAAGGTAATTTACTAAAACGTATTGTAGAAAGATTAAATAGTGAGGGCCCGTGGTCTCCTCTCTAAAACGAATTTAAAGCAAATAGGCGGATTGATCAGGCATACGTATCCAATATAAAATTTAATAATTCACATACCCTTGGTGTAGAAGAGACCGCTGAGACAATTCTGCATGCGTTAATTCCTGACGATTGCGCCGATAGTGACAGTGACTACCATCGTGAGGTTAGGAGCGCGGCGGATATGTGCCCTTCCACTCCAATATCAAATGTACCGTCGATGGATGAGTTTATGTCTATTGTTAAAGCTTTGCCTACAAATAAAGCCTCCGGTGATGATAAGATTTCGAATAGAATGATTAAAGAAGCTTGTAAAGTAGCCGCTGAACCTATCTTAACAATACTTACTCGGTGTATTGTAGAAGGTCATTTCCCTGGCATTTTGCGAAGTGGTGTTATAAAAATAATACCAAAAGGCGGTGATAAACCACCAGACGATCCGAAGTCCTACCGTCCTATTACTCTGCTACCGTCGTTGGGTAAGCTGCTTGAGCGCTTGGTTGTGCCACGGCTGCTGCCCGGAGGCCCACAATTTCATAAAAATCAGTACGGCTTCACCATTGGCAAGTCCACTGTTGATGCTGCGCTCGCAGTGCGCAAAGTTGTTGAGCTCTCGGAGAGCAAGTATGTTGTAGCTATTTTCTTAGATATCTCAGGTGCCTTTGATAATGCTTGGTGGCCAATGTTGTTGCTGAAACTTAAGGTGAGAGGTTGCCCTAGCAACATCTACTCTCTCATTCGATCGTACTTTTTGAATGGTACAACTAAATTAAAACTTGGCCATTATGTTGCTTCAAAGGTGCTCACGCAGGGCTGCCCCCAGGGTTCAGTGTTGGGACCGTATCTCTGGAATATCGGTTTTGATGATTTTTTCAGCCTACCCTTACCGGAAGGGTGCTCGTTAACTGGTTACGCTGACGATGGTCTCTTATTAATCAATGCTAATTCAAGATCTAGCATAGAGAAACTAGCCAGCACTAGCCTAGGCTTAATTTCAGATTGGGGTTATCGTAATCGTCTCTATTTTGCGCCACATAAAACATATCAACTCTTGCTTAAGGGAAATTTACAGGTTTCACCGCGATTTCATTTTAATGGAGTATCTGTTGCTAATAGGGTTTCGGTTTGTTACTTAGGTTTGCTTTTGGATAGAAATTTTAATTATATTGAGCACATGAAGCAAGTAGGTGAAAAAGCAAAAAAGAATTTCTATGCCTTAACACGAATTTCTACCTCTACGTGGGGATTAACTTTCAAAACGTTAAAAACTATTTATACCGCCACATACTTAGGTTGTGTTACGTACGGTTCACCTGCGTGGGCAGATAGGGCTACTATAGGTGCAGCACGTCGTAAATTGCTTCAAAGCCAGCGCCTTGCTCTGATATTTTTATGTAAGTCGTATAGAACTGTAAGCACCGAGGCACTACCCGTGCTAGCAGGTGTGTTACCGGTAGACTTAGAAGTACAACGCCGCGCTTCAATGTACTATACATCTAAAAATATGGTCCCTGATTTCTTGAAAACGCGTGAGCGTGAAAAAATAGTTAGACTGTTCAAACCTTTTAATGAAGTATTTGAAACATTGCTGTCTGAATGGCAGGAAAGGTGGAAAACTTCTACCAAAGGACGCCACTTGTATCTGTTCTTTCAATCGGTAAGAGATAGATTAAAGAAAAAGTGGTTAGAAGTCGACCTGTTGCGCAATTTTTAACTGGCCATGGCAATTTTAAAGCTAAACTCTTTTCGTTTAAATTAGTGCCGTCGCCCTTATGCGAATGTTCTACTGCTAATTCTGAATTCGATCAAACAGCACACCATGTTCTCTGGGAGTGTGATCTTTGGCAGCGGGAGCGGGATGACATGTTGAATTCATTGCAAGTTGCATCCGGGGTAGTATACTATTCAGATTTGGTAGCAACAAGGGAGAATTACCAAGCGTTCAGACGATTTTGCAATTCATATTATTGGAATCGATGTGTTAGGTAACAACTCAATGTTTTAGGTCCCTAATAGTGTTAGAAACTTAAAATCCGTGGTGCACGGCAGTTGAGCTTCACTTGACTAGCCATCTCTTTAGGCTTTTAATGCCTTATTTGCCATATTGCTGTCTCTCACATTGCTAAGAGGGGAAGTCAAATTCCAAAAGCTTCCTACTCCTACTAATTTCTTCTGATTAAATTCGTTGTGAGTTCCAAGGCAGCCGTAGTTTTACCCCTGGGACTGCAATGGACTTCATTGTTCATTGCCTTTTTTGGCGGTCGCCGCTGTTAATCCTGGCTACACAGGAGATACAGCGGTGGGAATGTGTGGTGGGCCCCCGTCCCATATTCTAAGATGTTTTTTAAGCATTATAAGCGAATGTCCGCTTTCAGCATCCAGCCACTTTCGACCACTTGAACCGTCTAGACTCGGTTTCCTTTCTAATTTCCTACTGACTTTTTTTCCGTCGAATTTCCAGATTCGAAACCCCCTTAAGTAAGAATATTCAGTAAGAATTTGCATTAAAATAAGTCGAAAGCGACAAGACAGTGTTTCAATATTACTTATACCATCGCTTGCGGCGGTCACAGTTGACTCGACTCGATTCAACTGTGGCGTTGGCGGTGAAGTTGCAAATTTTTGATAATTTGAGTAGGAAGAATCTTAAGGATCTTATTGAAAAATATATTTTATTCATAGCTTCGTCTGATAATTCTTCTAAGACAACATTTTGAAATCTTTTTTAAAACTTTTTTTTTGTACTACGTCGGATAGCAAACAAGCACATGGCCCGCTTGATGTGAAATGATTACCGTAGCCATATAAACGCTCGCAACATGAAATATCGCTCGCCCGTTGCATCTCCCGCTGCCAACGCAGCAACTCCTTGCTTTCTGGTGATCTCGCTCACTTCCAGGAACCTAATAATCCTCAAGTGAATTGTTATTTGTCTGCGGTATTCTGTGAGTTGGAGGTAACGTACTTTCCTAGTCGGGCAGCTTACAAAACGCTATGCCCTACTTCATTTTTCACTAGAATCTCGTTTATCAGACAACAGGGCGCACCACGTGCAGGTGAGGTTGCCTTTGGTACAAAGATGTTTCGTTCAAAGATAATGAGAAAATGTACAAAATTAAGAAGAAATAAATAAGAAGAAGACATGCGTGCAGTCAGGAGCAACAAGGTTTACCTATTAACAGTTTGTTGCATATTCCACATCTGCCGAGTAAGTGATGGCAGATGGGGGAGGAAGGTATTAGCGTGGAGGCCGCGCGTAGGACGACGAAGTGTTGGGCGCCCTCCTACTAGATGGTCCGATGACCTTATTAAAGCGGCTGGGAGCGGCTGGGAGCGGCTGGATGCGGTAGGCGGAGGATCGTATCTGGTGGAAAGCATTGGGGAAGGCTTTTATCCAGCAGTAGGTAGATACAGGCTGATGATGTTCATCATCATCATCAGGTCATTTTAGTCTCCACTACAGGAGCACGACCCTCTCTCGTCTGTCCCAGACAGAAGGAGGATTTGGCCTACACTCACCACGCTGGCCAGACGGGTTGGAGAGGCGTGATCGATGTTTTATAATGTATTTCCCTTAGTCGCCTTGTACGAAATCCACGAGAAGAGACGGAGTGAAGAGTGAAGAGAAGAAACCACACGGCCAATGATGATGATGAAATAAGAAGACATGCGTGTAGTCAGGAGCAACAAGGTGTACCTATTAACAGTTTGTTGCATAAAGCTTTTAAACTTTCGCGTTGCATGATTGAAATTATAATAAATACGGGAATTAACGCGATCATGCATGTAAGGTAGTTTAGTTAGGAGGCCGGTGGAACCTGAGGGGCAATTCTCGTAATTAAAATATAGTCAAAATTCAGTTTCGATCCAGTCTCGATCTCACAAATGTCACATTTGGTATTCTCGTAACACAATATGTAACTTCAAAATTAAATTTAAGCGGGATTATATCGAAATATGAGTGAAATTTAAACAAACTAAGAATGTTACTTTGCCAACAACAAGAATTGATACTAATTAATTAATGAAATCAAGTATATAATTTTAGTCAATTCACAATTCAATCTCGATTCGGTCAACTTTCAATCTGCGTTCGTAGAAAAATTACGAGAATTGGCCTTCTGGTCGAAAAGTTAGGCAATAATAAAAGTATGTAAAACTATCATTACATGCATGATCGCGTTAATTCCCGGGTTTATTATAATTTCAGTTTGTTGCATGTTCCACAATCAACTCTCGTACATGACACAGTTCCCGATAAACATCCTATCTAACAATACGATACACCTACGTCTGCATAATGGGAAGCCTACAAAATGGCCATCTTGTATAGACAATATTGTATAGACAACAAAACAAAGAACACGAACACGACATATTGTTTCGCAACAATAGACAACAATAGATGCAAGTCCATTACCCGAGGCAACGCCGCAAATCAGAACTTGTGCTTATGTCGCAGGTAGAGTGTACACTTTATGCTTGCGAGCAGAAGGCTGCGACTCTGAAAACTACTAAAGGTAACTGTGAAACGGCTTTCAAAAACGGCGGACCGAGAGATACTATAATGTTAATGTCATATTTTTTTATGTACTACGTCGGGTGGCAGACTACCATACGACCCGCCTGATGTGAATCGGTTACCGTAGCCATATTAACGCTCAGAATATTAAATATCGCTCGTGCGCCGCCACCCCCGCTGCCAACGCAGCATCTCCTTCCTTTCTGGTGATCTCACTCATTCGCAGGAACACAACAACCCTCAAGGGAAATGTTATTTGGCTGCGGTATTCTGTGAGTTGGAGGTACATTCCCCAGTCGGGCAGCTTACATCTACGCTCCTTAACTCTCTTTTCGCCAGAGCTTCATTTGTCAGTCAGCAGGATGCACCGCGTGCAGGTGAAATTGGCTTTGGTTCAAAGATGTGGATGGACCACTTACACCCCAAAATGTCAATGTTTATTAGTAATTAAATGAAAATAAATCTATATATATAAAAATCAATGCCACTTTTCGTTGTAATTTTATTACTTAAGAACGGGCTCACCTATCCAAACCAAATGTTTAGGCTTTGTTCGGACTATTTAGTAGATGGTTTATGTGAAGTTTGCACAAAATCGGTAGAGCGGTTCTTCATTCATCACATTTTTTGTAACAAATGATTTCAGTATATGGCGGATCATTTTGTTAATGGGGATTTTGCTGTCAAATTTAAACTTTTTGACGTGACAACGTCTTATAAATTGGTTAGCCGGGTGACACTTCAAGAAACTGGGTCACGTTATGCGCTTACAATGAGAGCGAGTGAAAGGCGCGTGCCTTTCACTCGCTCTCATTGTAAGCGTGTCGTGGACGCGTGTCCCTTCTAAGAGCGAGAGAGACAGACATAAAAAGTGAAAGGCATGCGTCCCTTCCACTCGAAAACATTTTACCACTCAAAGTCGTTGTCACGTAAAACTTTCGCCCGTATACCGACTTTACAGGCAACCAATTTTTTTCAGATGGGGATTGTGCTGTCAAATTGAAACTTTTTTCAGTGTTGACAATACAAATTATTTCACTTTATACGTAGCGAAGCACGTACCGGGCCGCTAGAATATTATATAAACTACTTCTTTCATTAATAGTCTTCTTCTTCTTCGTCAACTCTTACTCATCCCACTGCTGGGATACGGGTCTCCCCTCAATTGAAGGGGTTTAGAGCATACTCCACCACGCTGCTCAACTGCGGGTTGGCGGAGAGGAGAGGTTGGGGTTAATTAATAGTGTCACTGCCAAATGAAAATTTGTTATTTTAAAAAGCTAACAATCTTGAAACTTCATACCAACATAATAATTATTCTTTGAGTTTAAGTTCTTCGCTACAGTAACCGAGCCGGTACACAAACTTTAAAACAAATGCAACTTAGCCACGATGAAGTAGCAAGCATGTCTACATAAATCGTGGGTTTAATTAGAAAAACGCTCATAAACTGTTTAGGTTGCACTTTTTATAATATAAGTTTGTATAAAGTTATCTAAGTTATTGTGTTACAGGTCGCGCACCGAGAGTTGAGGCGAACACTTACTCTATACAAGTTACTTCACTGGAACTAAGATACGGACTATCTCTCGTAGTTCTGTCAACTGTTTACTTCTCGCAAGTGCAAAGCAGTAATTATATCACTCGAGGGTAAGCTCAAATCACGTTACTCGTGAGTCTTTTAGGCGTCTCGCCTAGCGGCTCAAATACCAAATGCACCCTTATGATACAATTTGTGTCTTATATCCCTTGGTGCATAAAGTATTTTTATACTTTAAGTATATAAAATATAAAAATACTTCATGCACTATATTGAAAGTAAACATCCGATTTTAACGGGTTTTATACTTTTCAGTATAAAACCCGTTCAAATCGGATGTTTACTTTCAGTATAAGAGACTCACTCATATATGCTACGACTGCTACATAAACAATGACATCTGTGCAGAGCGTGAATAAGTGTGCGTGCGGCGTCATACAAACTGTTCTAGATTCATTTCAGAGAGGAGGTGAGGTCGACACGGGAGCACAACCATCAAAATGCCTATTAAATTACGAGGTTTTCAGAAAATCATGGTAGATGGTGCTGCGTAGCCAAGAGATGTACAGACAACAGCTGGAGAATTATACCCAGTCGCCCCCGCCGGGACTGCCACCGGAGGCAAATGAGAATAAAAATTCCCAGTCGCCGCCGGTGGCGACAGGGAAGTCCTTGCCCCCACTTCAGTTTCGCTGGATATTGCTTGCTCCATCGTGGAGTGTAACAGGATTATACAAGTTAAACAATATTATGATTGTGCTAATAATCGGAAGATTGTAACTTGATTTAAAATTTCAAAATAGAATTCTGTGTTTACGAATTGGAACCAACTATATAAATATTATGAATAAACTTATATGACTCGTATAAGTACCTACCTAAGAATTTTGTACTTTATATTATTTACATATTTTTTCCCATTAATTACTATTACTTTCCTAATTCAATTATTATAAAGAGACCGAATATCTATGATATAAAGTTTTATTTTTTTTTATACTAAAAAGTAAGAACCTTCATTTGATTGATATCATCTAAATATGGCAGATTTAGAATAACTTGCCCAATCCTGTTACACTCTACGATGGAGCAAGCAATGTAAAGCGATACTGAAGTGGGGGCAAGGAATTCCCGTCGCCACCGGCGGCGACTGGGAATTTTTATTCCCATTTGCCTCCGGTAGCAGTCCTCGCGAGGGCGACTGGGAATAATTCCTTGTAGACCGTAACAATTCCAGTATAAGGTGATCCGGCATAGCGAAGAGACGTTCGTAGCATTCGTAGCATTAGGCGAGACCCACTGGGAGTGTTTCGGCACCATATAAGTAATAGTACTACGTACAGTATGGCCACTACCTGCCGCTCTCTCGTTGTTGTCTCACTACTATTAGTGAGGTGTAAGTTAGATGAAACTATGATAGAGATATGTATTGTATAGGCAGTCTGAATACCACGTCTAATAGGCCCTTTATATTGTAAGTTATACGGTCTATATTACGAGCGCTTGACTGTACGTAAAGGTAAGACAGGAACCTCTCGACAATACGAACAATTTCCATATATACGAGTAAATCTCAGCATTAACACATTTTCTCGACGAATAACGGAAATATGGCTGAATAGATAGGATTTTATGGCAATAAAAAAACAAAACTAAGGGGCCGGGCGTCGGGGGAACAGTCCAACGTAAATGATATATGCTTCTCCATATTGGCGTATAAATCTTGCATTCTAAATGGAAATTTCAGTACGCATTATAATTTGATGGGCGAAACTATTTTAGTTTCGCCCATCAAATTATAATCGAAGCTACGCTACACTGGGATTATCATCATCACCATCAGATCATTTTAGTCTCCACTACAGGAGCACGACCCCCTCTCGTCCGTCCCAGACAGAAGGAGGATTTGGCCTACACTCCCCACGCTGGCTAGACGGGTTGGGGAGGCCTGATCGATGTTTTATAATGTATTTCCCTTAGTCGCCTTGTACGACATCCACGGGACGAGACGGAGTGCTGCTATTCTAGTCTGCCAGAAACCACACGGCCAGTGGCCGGAAATACACTGGGATTATAGGAATCCGAATATATAAGATTTTACAAAAATATAATATGCTGTTCGTATTATGCGAATAAATCTTCGTAAAAAACTAGATAGATTTTTTACGAAGATTTGTTGACGAACTTAATATTTACAAATAAAATAATTGCATAGAGATAGAAAACAAATAGAAAAAGAACAAAACAAATATTAAATAAAAAAATTCCCCCAAATCATTGCCCGTCGGTAGCTTACCAAAAATGCTGGCAGCATTACTTCGCTGAATAGCAATGCTAATCCTCTAAGCAAGGTAATGCTGTTTGTTGTAATACGTTACATTAGTACTTGCTTTGTAATCTTAACTTACTATCATAATAATAAAAGAGAAAGTCGTTCATTATAAATTTTTCATTCTGTTTAAAAATTTCCGGGATAGATTACATGAATATTCATTATTTACTTAAAAATCAGTGAGGACAAAATGTGTAAAATTCCATTACCACCCTGGTTGTTAATTTTTAATTTTAATTAACGCGATCTAGGTACAAGAAAAAAATTGAATAGCACCATTTATTGAACAAGGAAACTGCTTTTTGTTTTATGTTGCGATAGATGGCGTTTAATTGTAATAAATTAACTAGGCTATACTGATGCGCCAAAGAAACTAAAATTAAATGTTATTCTGCCCACGAGGCGTACAAAATACAAAAATAGTCATTACGTTTATTCTAAATGACACAAGTGTTGGTTTGTTCAGACAGTGATGCTAATTACTCCTAAAAAAAATAGTAGTAACCTAAGAAATTAGTAACAATATGGAGAAATCAAGAAACATATGCCTATTAACAGTATATGCAGATCGTATTTTTGTTTGTTGCATATGTGTAATGTAAAGCAGTAATAGGCTTGTATCCCATTTTTTTTTCGATTTGTTATTTAAATACGTCACAATGATATAAATATAGGTGAAATAATTACTTCGATTGCATAAAAACTTCTCGAGATATGATAACTTGAATCACATAAGTTATAAAAATTTTAAGATCGCAGATCGTTCTAGTTTTATGTATTTTACGTTACTGATAGAGAGTTTTTATAATTTTGTAACATGGGCAACAAGCCCATTGTCACTCGAGTGTAAGCTCAAATTACGTTACTCGTGTGCCGTTTAGGGCTACGCTTAGCGGCTCGACAACCAAATGCACGCTTATGATATAATTTGTGCCTTAGTTCCCTTGGTGAATAAAGTACTAACACTTTTCAGTTTAAAACCCGTTAAAATCGGATTCCCTGTGCAAACAAAACAGTCTCGATTTTATATAGAGATAGGTATAGATATAAATTATAAAAACTCCCTCCTACCTAGATTGGATTTGAACCCACGCTTTCTCGACTGAGTGCTTTTCCAAATGACGTAAGTTCTGGTCTCATCTAGGTGAGGGAGGCGATTTTTATACAAGTAATACAATTGTTATCAATTAGGTAATTGATTGGGGAGCTCGATAGCGTCCTTGCGCATGTAGTCTAATCAAATACGCAAGTTAAGCAACGTCGACCGTAGCCTGTCCATGGATGGGTTTATTTATCTCGAGCTCTTCCGAGCTTCGGACTACACGATAAGCCATCGGTCCGGGCTGTTGTCATTAGATAACAGTCGTCAAGCCAAGACCTTTAGACGGCTTGAAAACACTGGCCTCCGCCGACCGGCACTTGAAATGCGTGGTGGAGTTTGCTCTAAACCCCTTCGATTCAGGGGACGCACACATCCCAGCAGTAGGAAGAATAAGGGTTGTCGATGACGCTGACGTATAACACACGACAAATAACAATACCCTTGAGTTAAACGTGCTCTCCGAAGCACGGAGGAGCTCGCGATAAATAAACCCATCCATGGACAGGCTGCGGTCGACGATGCTTAACCTGCGTGTTCCATTAGACTAACACTCTATGCAGATGCTCTTCACTAAGTGCTCTTTTTAGCAGAGTCCTAATAAAGAGGTTTTTTGTTTGACGGTTTAATATGTGTACGGAATATGTATGCATCACAGAAATCTAAATAATATTGCCTTGTTATATAGATTTCTGTGGTGTGTAAGTACATTCGCGATTTTTTTTCAATAACTGCTTATCCCATTTGCATGGGAGTAAACGACGCCTTGACGATTTTGAAGGCGGGGATCTGGGATCCTACTGCCGAAGTTGAAGGCGACCGCCATCGAATATTTTGATTCGAAAAATAGGTCTTACGTTTAAGTTATTAACAAACATCTTCAATTTAGGCGATAGAGCCACAGGGTTTCTAGCAGCCCCCTTACCACCAACTCTTATTGCGATTCAATAACTGAATAGAATGCTTATTCATACCAATGAATAAGCGATTCTATTAAATTTGAAATAGAGTCGCTTATACATTGGTATAAATAAGCATTCTATTCAGTTATTGAATCGTAAGAGTTGGTGGTAAGGGGGCAGGTTAGCTAAAAATACGTACCATAAAGCTCATTAGAAGTATGATTTTCGCAATCAGAAAACCCGATGGGATCTTAGCCGATAGTGTCCCTGGAGCTCTACCGCCGAAGCTCAAGCCGATTACCCCCTTAGGATCAGTAGTACCATTGACTAGTACCATTGATGGTACAAGTGACACAACTTTGTATCTCTAGTACCATTAAAGAAAAGTCAAGATATTCCCCGTGATAACTGATGGAACTAATGATACAATTTTGTATCTCTACCATCGGATTTTTGATCAGCGAAAATCAAATTTCAACTTAGATTAGTGGTAGTTATGTTTAGCTTACCTGGTAGTACTTCTAGAGCTCTGTCGACTAAGCTGAACATGTGTGTCATTGACTTTAACTTAAGATCTATTTTTGGATTCAATAATATCGACGGGAATCAGTTTCAACTATAGCGGTAGGTCCCCTGGTCTTTTCTCAGCAATTATACTACATACGAATGTAGATTTTGACTACCTAATACTGCATTTAATGAGCTTCAGTTTGACAGTTACCGTTACACGAGTTGTTAATTTTCATAACAAAAAAAAAAACGCAAAGTAACCTTTTTAAACAGAGATTTATATTTTAAGGGTTATTTATTTATAAAATATTTTGAAGAATTTCCCTAAATTACCTTTGTGGGTTGGTCTAAGTAAACCCTTCAAAATAACACTTGGATTTAAAAATAAAAGGATTATTGAAGAACTTATAGAAGATTTTTTACGAGAATACATTTACGAGAAGCACGCTTTTCGTATGATTTTTTGATCCACCATTAAGATACATATATATTTGGTATCATTTTTGGATATACTACTAAGATGGCAAACAAGCATACGGACGGTTTGATGCAAAGCAGTCACCGAAGCCTATGGACGTACGTAAGACCAGAGGCATCACAGGCATTTTGCCGCCCTGTAAAAACGTCTCACGCCCTTTTGGAAGAACCCCATGCGGTAGTCTCCTGTAGAAATAATCATAAAGTGAAATATACCTTTCCGCTAGGTAAATTAACTGGAGATCTTTAACTTTATAGAATCGCGGTCAGCTTCTTACACCCCTTATATTTATTGATAATTAACCTTAAACCGGCGTTCAAAACATACTATAGTTCATTAGAAGTGCTGTTTAAGCAATATTGTAATTAATACCCCGGCTACCGCTTCAATGATTCTGCTAATATAGATAATGCTGAAGCGGCTAATTAGATTTCAAATGAGTAATTTAAACACTTTAAGCTTCATTAATAGGCTTTGTAACTTTTGTATAGACTTATTTACGTCACGTCCAATTTCTTATAATTATGACCTTTTCTTTCAACAATTTCTTTACGAGCTTAAGATGTGTTTTAATTATTGCATATATTTGAGATGACAAAATAAAATAAAAAATCGAATACAAAAAATAAACAAGCTTTTATTAGTTGTTAACTCTTATTAGTTGTCAAGATAAAATTATTAGACGGTAATAATTTTAAATCTCGCTTAACTTAACTTATAAATCAATGAACGCCGGCTGCACGCACGAAAAAGTATGACTTATTGTCACATTCCGCCCGAGCCGAGCGTGCAAGCGAGAGCGCGGAACAAGCGAGAGCACGGAACAAGCGAGAGCACGGAACAAGCGAGAGCACGGAACAAGCGAGAGCACGGAACAAGCGATAGAAAGGCACGATCGGCCTATCGACGGCGAAGTGCCATTACCTCCTATCTAACATTTTTCGAGAAATTAACTTTCTTTATGCCATTCACTTTAAAATAAATTTCTATTTTATATTTCAAATATATTTATATTTCATTGAAACTTTAGCTTTCCATATTTGTATATTCACCATACAAATGAATTTATTATTTTTAAAGTTTTCAGTAAACTAAACGTTTTTTTTACTTTCTGTGAAATTTTGTCTCTGTTAGTTAGAAGATATTGACACTTCGCCGTCGCTATGTTTCTTATGACGTTATCACGAAAAATTATCGTCCGTAAACCGACTTTACAGACAACAATTTTTTTTTATTAATTTGACATTTGTTGTAATATTACTATTGACATACGAGACTTATTTAATTGTAATTATCTTGACATTGTAATATTCTTATCGACTATTATTAAATCGATAATTGTAATTTAATGATAACTTTATTTATTATACTGTATATTCTACGTATTTTGCCATGTATATTTGTAGGTACGCCTGATAATTGGCTGAATACAATGCACCTTCACAAGAAAAAAATAAGATCTGCAACCAACTGTGGTCCACAAATAAATGTTTCTAATTTCTGTTAATGAATAAAGAACTAAAAAGTTTAATTGCCGTATTCCGTTTATCGAGCCCTTTCATTAAATATCATTATCATTGGGGTTAATATATACCTACATTAAATTTCGCCATTTTGTGGCGACCGCCATGTTGTAATTAGAAAAGGCGGCGTTTAGGTGATATACCTGGGAATACAACAAGTGTGTCAAGCCAATTGGACATTGGGAAGTGGGTCAAATTTATCTTGCAAGATTAATTTATACATGCCGTAAAGTATAATACGGTTGGACTAATTTATTGTACTCCATCTGTATTGTTATATTTTACCCATGTTCGCAAATAAAATATATGAACTAGATTTGATTACAAATACCACGGTGAAACTAAATAAAAGCTTGTAAAAGAACTCAAATTTCCGCATCCTTTATGCATTGATGTTTGTGAATTTGTTTTAAGTATAGTTACTAAAAACAGGCCCCCTTACCACCATCTCTTATTTCATTAACTGAATAGAATGCTTATTCATACCAATGAATAAGCGACTCTATTTCAAATGGAATAAAGTCGCTTATTCATTGGTATGAATAAGCAATCTATTCAGTTATTGAATCGCAATAAGAGATGGTGGTAAGGGGGCTGATACGCAACTAAAAACACATTGCCGCGCACATTTTTGACGCGCTTGGTGGCGTAGCGGTCAATGACGCGGCTTCGACACAAACACTCGTGGGTTCGATTCCCACACAGGACAAACATTTGTGTGCATGAACATGTCTGTTTGTCTTGGTCTGGGTGTTTTCTATGTATCATAAGTATGTATTTACAAAAAAAAATGTTTACGTATGTTTATCAGTTGTCTAGTACCCATAGCACAAGCTTCGCTTACTTTGGGGCTAGATGGCGCTGTGTAATTTGTCGGACAATTTTTATTTATTTATTTATTATTTCGTGCAATTTTACGTGCTATTCCCAGGGATACACGTACCACTAATTGGAAAACACTGGCTTAGATAATTCAAACAGAATCATGAGCCCCCTTTACGACCCTGTCAAATATTCATATTTGGCAGCGTCGTAAAGGAGTTAATTTCAAAACTTGGTACACCGATACATGATGGATAATCTTTCTGAAACTGCACAGTCCGCGACCAAAATGGACGCTATTCTAAAATTGTACATATTTTATATACATGTAAAAAGTAATATTATTAGACGGCGGCGATAACAATAATGTCAGTCAATCAAATAAATAATATATCAAATAATTTATCTTTATTTATTTACAATAAGCAACAAACTTACAGTACAACTTTTGGTAAAAAACAAATAAATCTGAATTACTCGATTTAATTTACATAACGACAGGACGAAAGGAAATAATTCTCATCGTCTTTGTTTTTGTGGCAGAAGTTTAGCGAAGAAAGGTTGTTCTTTTTATCGATAAAGCATCATTATATATGTTTTTCTTCTATAGGCTACAACCTATAACCGTCCTTACTATATATTTACTTTGTATTACATCTATATATATCTATGTGTTATTTATTGATTGCCGACCGACGACAGGCGCGCCTTAGTTTAATCGATTAAGTGTTCGTACACCCTTAATAAAGAATTGTCGTAGAGTTCACAATGCAAAATATTCAATTGCGAAAAATTACAGACACTACAGACTTTGTTACACTGATAAAATAGCAAAAGCTCTCACAAGTTAAAACGAGATAGCTTGTTGCACCTGGTGAAGTACCTAACTGCCGCGAATCTGATCGGTCCAGCGCATGGAGCTTCTTCCTCTTGGTCATTTTCACTGAATCTTCCCTGTCACTAGGAGTTATTCCAAGTTGTCGTTCTTAACCTTTCACACCCGGATATGTCTTCAGAGTTTTTAGTACTAGTACAATTTTTTTATTCAGTGACAAGACGGTTATTCGCCGCATAGAGCGGGCGGTAGTTATTTAAAACTTTTAACCCTAGACTACAAATGGAAGCCCGCCCGGACGCTACCCGGACGCCATCCAAACTAGGACAAATCCGGGTTTCCATCCGTCCATCCATCCGTCTGGATGGTAACATTAGTGTAAGTGTACGTTTCGACCGAACTGGAGCCGGGCAGAAATGAGTTGTGTTTTTTATTTTTCCTGCATTGCACATCTTACGCGGAGTATAACGAGCTCATTGCCAGATGCTCGCAGGCCAAAATCTTCAAATTCGAAATTTGAAATAGCCCAAAATGACCAATCCTAAAGCCTAGGAGTAAATTCTTAAAAATGGCCGCAGCGGAAATTTGGACGAGGAAAGGCATATGCTACCTTTTGGCACGATACCTGATATTCACACGGGCGAAGCCGCGGGCGGTTAATAGTACATATTATTTTTGACACAGTTTCCATAAAGTATTTCTATTGTTGTGTAGTATCCTTCAAAGTATGTAATCGACAAAATTCATGACATTTTCAGTACGGAAACAAAATATCTACACGTGTAATATCTGATTTGAAAAGTTTGAATACAACATACATCTCTATTTATATCTTTCTGTTTCTGTATGTAGGTAGTTAAATTATATGTAACGACGTCACATATTACATTTTGCAGCGTCAGAAGCCCGCGTTGTGGCCGACTACTGCACAAGCAGTAGTCTTTGTGCCGTCACAAAGTTAAGACATTTCGTGCGCTATTTCACTTGGAATTTGTAGTTTCTTATCTAGACCCTATAATAAACTCTTCTAACTACTTAAGTGTTGAATCTCATTTATCACTTCCACGTTACCTCCACAACAGAGACGACACAGAGATATACTCAACATATATTTCAGTTCAGATATGTATGTAAAATATGAAAAATTCCAATAGGAAATTAGGTTTTTTAAACCACGTCGGGTGGCAGTCAAGCATACGGCTCGCCTGATGTGAAGCGGTCACCGTAACCATATTAACACTTGCAAAATAAGTGTTAATATGGTTACGGTGACTTCACTTCCTCGTAGAAATACAATAAACCTCAAGGGAATTATTATTTGGCTATGGTATTCGGTGAGGAACTTCCCAGTCGGGCAGCTTGCAAATACTAGTCCGTGAGCCAGCAACAGGTTTTCATGACCAATTTCCTCTCAAGCGATAACTCGTAAAATACTTCAGAGTTGTATTACGCAGCATGGTGAACGTCAGCTGCCGCTCCGTGGGTAGGTGGGGCAGCGGCAGCCTCTAAATCACGTAAAAAAGATATTTGTTTTCAATCATTTCCCCCCGAATATACGTCAGCTGGTTCTTTTTTGCATGTTTGTACATGCAAAAATAAAATTCGTTCAGTGATGTCAACTCACTTGAAAATTTGTCAGATGATAACTTACATGCAACTTTGAATAAATAAAAAGTCGTCAGCTTCCTCTATGTTGGTGCAAAGGTCGTCGGGAAAGCGTGACGTCATTCGATGTTTAACCCTTGAACCGATAACCGGTCATAATATGACTGTAGTTGCAGGACTATTCCTGATTTATGGTCATATTATGACCGATTGGAATACCCTTATCTATAGTCGTTTTCTTCTCTATCACAAATTATTGTTGTCTATGCTTTTTTTTAGGTTGGTAGCACTGCCTATCAACTTCAATAAAATTCATTCAAAGTAGTCTTGTCTCAACAAAAAATATATACTCTGTGCTTTAATGTAAATTCGTTGCCGGCGAGTAGCAGTCTCCCAGTTTTAAGTGATAAGCAACTGAAATTCGAAGAGAAATTGCATACGAAACTTGAAAAATCATACCTAGGTAAGAATTTTCTTCGATTTTTCGTAAAAATTTTAAGATTTGTACCTGTGCATTAAGTAAACAATCACATTTTCTCAGGTGGCTAATCACCTATTCGCCTGCACACTGCTATACTTTATAAGATCTTACCTCTTGATTCTCAATTTGTTCGTAATGTTTGATATTGCAGAAGTCCCTAAATTCATTTAAAATTAAATAATTTAAGGTATCACCAACGCAGGAACAGATTGGTCAGATTATGACCGGCGTCTGACAAAAACTCTCTACGGAAAATGTCGTCTTTCTTGACATTTCACTATGAAAACAGGTAAAAAATTTTATGTGTTCTTATAACTGCATAGAAAGGCATTAAATAAAAAATAATAAAAAAAACTATATGTTGTTTGATTTTTTGTATATTCGATGGGAAAGATAGAAAAAATCCTTTTTCTTTCTTGACTCGCCGTCAATTCAGTCACAGTAAAATAATATTTAATCAAACTTCTATAGTATTGTAGATAATTTATTTAGGAATCCAACGATATACAAATGTGCGGTGTTTTTAAACAGAAAAGCCATAAATACCAATTATTTAGACCCCTTCACCCGCGGCGCGACGGAGACGGCGCTCGATTGAGCGTATCAAGTGCGGGATTGCGGAGTTCGCGCGGCCCATCAAGTGAAGGGTTAATGTTTGTTAGTTAAGTTTAAACTAACAATAACAAATGATTTACCTTTGAAATTTCCAACCACGGATTTCCGCGCTGGGATACTTCAAATGATTATTTAAATATTCGAAAATTATGAAGGAATCTACTTTAGGTAGACTGTCAGTGTACACAAAAATGATACAAAAACAGACAAAGCACGAATATGTGTACTGAACGAATGCGATTCCGCGTCATCGATATTCGCGGGGCATAGGCGCGTGTTTTAAAATCTGGGGTTCTACAGCCGAAGCTGACGCCTATTACCATCGAATATCTTGATTAGAAAAATAGATATTACCTTTTTGTTATTGACAAGCATCTTCAAGTCAGGCGGTAGAGCTCCGGAGTTTCTATTTTCTATTTTTATTTTATTTTCTTGTTTCTAAACACAAATCATATACATCTAAACTGAAGTTAGATTTTCGCAATCAAAAAATCCGATGGAAATCGGCTTCAACTTCAGCGGTAAGCCCCCAGGTTCCATAAAATATTAAATATCTTCGGCAGTTTTGGACAGATTTCAAAAAATCTAAAAGTATTCTATTCAGAAAATCGCGTCGCGTGCGAAGTACTAGTCAAACTTGGATTCTCCTGTTATCCACTTTGTATAATATAGTATAATATCGTATACCAACATCGACTGTATAATACACATAAAACGTATTTCAAACCGCATTTTCGGCCTTGATTTGTCTATGGTTAGATATTTTTTTATTACCTATTTTTTAACTATAACATTTACCGTGAGTTCGTACTCACTTTCGTAGTTCACAGATCCGAGATCTGTGCCGTGTGGAGCGAAACTACGAATAAGTTGAACGATTTATCTACTGTTACGTGGACACCTATTGTCGATGTAACATGAAACACCACTCGCAGCCATGATATCTCTGGCTTTGTGGGACAGCTACATTTTACATCTCTCTGATTTGTCTATGATATATTTTACAAGCTTTATTTTAAATTCACCACGGGTTCGCGGTTCGCGGTACCGTGAGGTTTTTTGTTTGGTTCTTGTAACAATGTTCTTGTGACGATTATCTAAATGCCGCAATTTTTACAATACAATATTCTATTAAATATATTAATTTTATTGTAAACATTATATAATTACTTAAAATACTTAGTATGAAGGCGGCCTTATCGCTTAGCGATCTCTTCCGTGAGAGATAAAAACTTTGGATAGAGAACACCTAATACATATAAAATTTGATGGCTCTGGATATAGTATAAACCAACACCACTAAACAAATATGAATATAAACATACATAAACATACACGCATACATAAATATACATCCATAAACTACATAAATAATCAAATGTACTTATTACGGAAAAGCAGTCAGTGACGGATAAAGGAACATAAAAGAAGTTTAACAGAGTTAAGGGGCATGTAGTGATACATTGTATCACTACATGTCCCTTATCTCTGTTTCACTTCTTTATTTATGCTCCTTTGTCCGTCACTAACTTGTCGTGTCGAATGACGTCATCGATATTCACGGGCATAGGCACTTGTTTTAAAAATCAGGGCCCATAAAATTTTATATGACTTCGGCATTTTTGGACGGATTTCAAAAAATCAAAAATAAAAGTAATATACTCAGTAAATCACGACGCATGCGAAGTACTAGTAAAATCTGGAATTTCCTGTTATGTGACTAATACTCTTAGTAGTGAACCTTAACTTGATTTTTAAAACTGTAAATAGTTTGTGCGTTACGGATAGTGAACGGTAAGTTTTAATCCAATATGGCGGAAGGCACAAAATAACGATTTATAATTTCCACATTGATTAATCACTACGATATGGCTTGATCAGCGAAATACAGAAAGTTATCTTTCTAGTCCGTTTTTTTTATTAAAGACTAATATTGAGATTTTTTATTAAAGACTATTATTGAGAGCTTGTGCCAAAAAATCTTCTTTTTGTTTATTCTTGTTTACAGGTTAGGCTAAGAAGTTAGTTAGAAGTTATCAGGTCATTTCATTCTATTTACATTAAATAGTAAAATCTTTTAGACAGAACATAATTTTAGGTCCAAAGCCAATCATCCCACCCGTTCGTTAAACCAACGAAGCTCTGGCGAAAGAGAAGCAAGACATATCGAGCCCGACTGGGAAAGTGCTACTATCTCGCAGAGTACTGCAGTCAAATAACAATGCCTTTGAGAACAGGTGTGTTCCTGCAAGTGGGTTAGGGCACCAGATGCTTGATTTTGTGTTAGCAGTGAGAGTGACACCTCGCGAGCTCTATATAGCTATGGTAACCGCGTCACATCAGGCAGGCCTTATGCTTGCTTAGCATCCGTCACTGTATCTCCTGTGTAGTTAGGATTACCAGCGGCGACCAAATTGAACAATGAAGTCCACTGCTGTCCCAGGAGTAAAACTACGGATGTCTTGGAACTTACAACGAATTTAATCAGAAGAAATTAGTAGGGGTAGGATGCTTTTGGAATTTGATTTCTCCTCTTGGCAATGGAACTGTTATTTTATTACATTCAACACTTTGTGATTGACCTACAAGCGTAATTATGTCTAAGTGCTTGTTATATAATCAGATGTAAATGATAGAGCTAAGAAATAATAAAACCACAATTAGAAACAATTAACTGCAAAATAAAGAGCATCGGCAGCGGCTAAATCAAGAGTCTTACTGGAGAAAAGCTTCTACTACGCTAGGGTCTTCCACAACCTGAAGGTATCCAGCTTGTAGAAGAGCGTACGCAAATAATAATTCCAAGTATTTTAGTTCCAGCAATTTAGTAAGAACAGCAGACAGCTCTGAGGAGGTGCGATGTATGTATGAGTCACGTGTTACAATCAGCAGGGGTCACAACCCCTGCTGATTGTAACACGGGACTACCAAAGAAAGGAGAGTTATGATTTTCGAGTGTATATACATATAAATATATATTCAGGGCGTCCCACGGCCATGCCACATGGAGGGAATATGTATTAAATATTGAAGATAGAATATTTTACTGAAAGAGGACATCATTTTATTTTTTATAATAAGTAGAACTGCATTCACAGATTTTTTGACAATCTCCTGCCTCAACCGGAAATCGAACTCGTAAATTGTGAAAAGAGAAACTATATGTATTTTATTATACGCTTCGAAAGTGTTAATCATAAGGATTTTTTTTTTTTTTTTATACTACGTCGGGTGGCAGACAAGCATACGGCCCGCCTGACGTGAAGCGGTTGACGTAGCCATATTAACGCTTGCGACATAAAATATCGCTCGCGCGCCGCCACCCCCGCTGCCAACGCAGCATCTCCTTCCTTTCTGGTGACCTCACTCACTCGCAGGAACACAACAATCCTCAAGGGAATTGTTATTTGGCTGCGGTATTCTGTAAGGTGGAGGTACGTTCACCAGTCGGGTAGCTTACAATTACGCTCCCTACCTCTCTTTTCGCCAGAGCTTCGTTTGTCAGTCAGCAGGGTGCACCGCGTGCAGGTGAAGTTGGCTTTGGTTCAAAGGTTTTGTGAACCACTTACACCCCAAAATTTTTTCCTAAATAACATAGCATCTCAAATGAAAGGAAGATCATGAAATTTAACATCTTATTTAAAATAAGTAAACAAGTTATATAATATTTTTATTATATAACTTGTTTACTTATTATTTAATATTATTTTTTTTATTTCAATATGGCATTCACGAAATAGAAATTCGAGAACATTATCAAACAAAAATATTTGAATTTTGCAGCCCGTTCTTTTTTGTTTCGGTTAAAAATTCTAGAATTAACTATGGTTGCTATCGTCTAGAGTATCTGCTTCACATCAAATCTGGCTAGCCATATTTTTACCATCAAGCATGCTACGACAAATCCATGGGGATATACTAACATAAAAGTATTATTTTGTTAGATTGCTTAAACGTCTTCGAGACCGAAATGTTTGGTTTAATTTACGGATTAACAAACGAAGTTTCTAGGTCAAGATTTAGCAGTTAACTAAACATTGACTAATGTTGTTTACCCCTCCGCTATGCAGTAATCAAATCACAAAGTGAATTGCATCTAAATTCCATTCAAGGAAGGATAGAAATGAAGGAGGTGGAATAGTTTCTAGAACTCTGACCGTTGCGTAAAATTAAATGCTAACTGTCCGGCAAGAACTTAAATTGTTCTGTGAATATAAATTTATATATTTTATAATCGGTTTTATGCGATTTACATCTAATAAATGACATAAAACCGATTGTCTTGAAAGTCGATAGAAATTCAAGTAAATTATTATATATTTGGCTTTACACAGCCGGAATTCGTCACAGAAATTATAAACTGAATTTAAGAATTTAAATTCCTGTGAGTGTGAGAAGTACCATACTTCTCACTCTCATCGGAATTCAGATTTCGTTCGCGTTCTGAATTCAGTTTCTTAATTTGTTAATGCTCGTCTGTTAGGCGATCTGAAAAAATCTGCATCTGTGTGGTGATTGTGAGTGATTATTTCTATACTAATATCACAGTATAAGTAATAGTACTAACGTACAGTATGGACACTCTCTGCCGCTCTCACTAGTCGACCTCACCTCCCCTATGGAACCGATTTGGAACCGTTCGCAATGGATGCAACGTCCTTCAAATTGCCGTCGCTCGTATTTTATTCTCCATTCAGTTTAAATGATGGGAGTTACTTGTGCAGTGGATGGATGTCTCAACACATGGAAAGTCAAAAAAAGAAATTTATTCGATCCCTTTGGATGAAATAAAGTACTGATTTTTTTATAAATTACCTAAAAAGCATGCGGCAGCCATAGTTTCATCACATGAGTAAAGAAACGGAACAGAGAGAAAGCTGTCTAAGATCTGCAAAATTTGTGCCTATTCTCATAGGGTTGACACCTTTTGCTCGTACAAAACATCATTCAGTGTAATGCATTCGATATTTCCTTGACAAAACCTAGGAGTGTTATCGATATTATTATAAGTGGCTAAGCTAATCACTTTATGAGCCAAGGCCACCTCACCTGCACGTGGCAACCTCCCTGCCAATAAGTTCTGGCGAAAGACAGGTAGGGCACATCAATAGCCCAACTGGGACTTCCCAGTCGGGCTATTGATGTTTGACTTACCACACCTCACAAAAGACCGCAGTCAAATAACATCCCTCTGGAGTGTTATTGTGTTCCTGAGTCAAGTCATCAAATCCTTAGGAAGGATTAGCAGCAATAGCAGCCGGGGTGGCAACGCGCGAGTGGCATTTACTGTGTTGCAAGCAGTGGCGGCTGTACCTTAAGTGCGCTTGTGCGCTGAACCACCAATTCAATGATTAAAAATTACATAATATTATTTCATCTTTATTTTTAAATTACCATATTAATACCTATATATTTTTTAAACATACAAAAACATATAACATATAAAATATTTCATAATGACGAAACAATTTAAATTCTTTGCTAAAGTATTAGTAAGAGTTATTTTCCCTATAAATAAAAATCGCCGCTCGCCAAAGCGCACGAGAGCTGCTAATGTAACTTGTATGGGCGACGAGCTAATATGCCTGACGCGTGAAACAAAAGATAGTTCATAGAAATGATTGGGTCTGTTAATCTGTTTTCGTGCGCCGCGCGCCGCACGGGCGAACCGAAGACATTTTACTATGCCGAAGATTACCGAGAGCAGCCGACGATGTTTGACGAAATTCGCGGGCGGCTATTTCTAGGGATCGCTAAATTGCACTTTCTATGCTCAATAATGAAAAAAAAAAATATACAAACAATACCATCGGGTATTGCTTGTATAATTTTAATCAAAAGGTGATTGAACGTTTCGCTTCAGAAAAATGGCGTCGAATAGATTTCATGTATAAAAACTAATAAAAAAATGTTATTTTTTTTATTAGTTTTTATACATGAAAATGTTTTATGTAAATTGTTGTTTTGTTACCATTTTTAATCTTAATACTTATTACTGAGCAAGTAAAGTGTACCACCAGTCCGATAACCCACCAGCCGCCACTGGTTGCAAGTGTATGGGTATGGTAACCGCTTCACATCAGGCGCGTCATGGGCTTATTTTCCATCCGACGTAGCATAAAAATCCTTTACTGGTATGTCAACGACAGTTCTTTGACTTCAGATTATGTAATATTCATAATATTTTAAATATCAATAATATGATAGCAAATTGATTTAAAAATTTTACTTTTAGTCCCTCTCCCCTACTGGGTCGATATATTGTAATATGTTCCATTCCACTCCTAGGCTATCGTGACTTCTTACTCTTACATCACAGAGTACCAGATCACTTACTTAGGTACTTTTACATAAAGGAATCAAAAGTGTATAATATCGATAAAATTAATATTCACTACATTGAAATTACAATTAATTTAATATGAAGAATTAGATTATATTGAATTACAGCTTATTAAATACTTGATACAATAACAGGCCGATAAATATAAATCGTGTGCAAATTGTAATAAATAAATTAATCAAATATCTACTTACCTAGTTGAATCCTTGGGATAGTTAAAATACGAAATATTTTTACTTTTTCTATTATTGTTCATACACACAGTACAGTAAATAACCATTTTGTCACACATTTTTTTATTTTTAACTTTTATTCGTAAACGCGACGGAGCGCATACAAACACCTATACGTGCAACGCGCAGGCCCTGAGCTTGTCCACGGGCGGAATCAGTTTGAACCGGTTTTTTCTAACCGCGGCGTGTACGCGACGAGCGGCCAGTGGACACGCACACAAAGCCGCGCATGCTTGTAGTAGTGTACCTAAACACCGCGGTTGAATGAAGCTTTATCTCTGTTCGTTTCTTTACTCATGTGGTTTCATCATAACTAATTCATGTCTGTCAAAGTAGGATACAAGATACAATTAATAAGAGATGAGAAAAGGATAGGATAGGATAGCATTATAGCAGATTTATATGTCTCAAAAAGCAAGTGAGTGCGCAGACGCGGAATTGACATTGCTGTCACTAGAGTTATGGTGGTTTATTGTTAATGTTTACAATTTTCTTATTTACATTTCAATGTTTATTGTGCGTGATGTCATGTGTGGTATTAGTTTTAAATTACGTTTGTTCCATGTGAATATGAAAATGAATCAAATCATTGCGCATGCATTTATATGAATAGTAAAAAGCTACAATTAGTAAGAATGAAATGGTCTGACTATTACAATGAACTGGTGTTCGGAAGGCGAACGTTTGATTTAGTGGTGATTAGAAAATATAAAATTTTGGGTAAGTTAGCAATGGCAATTACACAAGGCGTTTTGTAAATATTGGCTGAAGTCAGTGTAGTGTATTTACTATGTTTTTTTTTTCTTCACTACGCCCACCTGATGTGAAGCGGTTACCGTAACCATATTAACGGTCGCAACATTAAATATCGCTCGCGCCATGCCATCGACGCAGCAACTCCAACCTCTCTGGTGACCTCACTCACTCGCAAGAACACAACAACCCTCAAGGAAATTGTTATTTGACTGCGGTAATGTGTGAGGTGGTGGTACTTCGTCAGTCGGGCTGCTTAAAAAATACGCTTTGTCCTACCTCTCTTTTCGTCAGAGCCTCGTCTGTCAGTCAGCAGTGTGTACCCCGTGCAGGTAACATTGATTTTGGTTCAAAGATGTTGATGAACCACTTACACCCCCTTACATGTCCGACTAATAATTGTATAATGTCAGCCCTAGAGAACGTCACTCAAACATAGGCACGTGTACAGACGTCATTTGGTTACTACATGCAAAAGCGCCATTTTTGTATGGAGTGGCCGGGGTTTGCTAATATTCAACAATTCTATACTAACATAGAATTCGGTGCATTCTGAATTAATATGCAGTTTCTGAATTCCGTGACGGGTTCCGTCTGTGAGCGGCCTATCAGTGATTTCCAAATAGTTTTCTTGTATACTACTCCAGACAATAATTCAAATTCCCGTTGTTGTATTAATGTTTGCGTATTTATTTTATTGACTTAATTAGGCTCCTTAGGATGCAGGTTCGCGTGCCCAATGGTAGGCATATGACTAATTTGAAACAAATTATATGTGACCTAGGCTGAGACCAGTGATGTCCGCCACTGGAGTCAACCAAGGTAAGACTAAAGCGGGCCCTAGGAATTGTATTTCCGAACCTACTAAAGAAGTTTTCACTTCCAAAATAAAAATTAAAAACCTAACTTTCGGGCCCTAGGCACGTGCCTAAGTTGCCTAGGCCTTAGTCCGCCCCTGGCTGACACACTGCCGTGTCTAGATTAAATGGAAACATGACATATCGTATGTTCAGCCAAGTCTATCAGTTTGGACAAAATTTTCAAACAAACGTAAATTTTCACGATAACACGAAAATTTCAAAAATAATTAAAACGATTTAATTGGTCACCGAACTTAAAAACTACATTTACGTTTCTGAGATGATTACCAAATTTTCTCAAAATCGGAAAACTCGATTTATAGACGGTCTCTTTTAAGACGATATAGTGTATTTATTAAGCACGTAATTGTTTTAAAAACGTTCTCACTTAAAAGCATCCATTCGATTAATAATTCACATCATGTTTCAGAGTACAAAGGCGCCCTCAATTATTTATTTATGAAAGCTGTTGGATATCTCTGTAGCAAATATTATTGTAGTCCTTCAAAGGATTATCTCTTAATAATTGTAAATGCGTTGAAATTTGCCTCAATTTCCAATATACAAAACAGTTGGTTTTTAACTTTGTTGAGGTTAATTACGAGTGGCCCGCAGTTTGGGCTTATCAGATGCATCAAGTTAAAATACTTAATTGTTTATAAAAACAACTATCGTGAAATGAACATACCATACCATAACGTGAGTTTTAAAAACATAATTACATGTACGGTCTTAATTTTTAAAATATATTGTCTAAGTACGGTTATCCAATTAACTGCTTCTAGTCGGTTTTAGATTGACTTTCGTTTATACTTTTCAAATGAAAATAATGGACTTTGATAGCAAAAATAATTGAAAATCAAACATATTTTTAAACGACAAGGAGCCTTCTCGTTCGCAATATATATAATTATTTTACATTCTTATGTAAAATAATGATGTACATAATTATAATATTTTATTCTTTGTTTCTTTAATGCAAAAAAATAAAAAGTACTCCTGCTTACAAAACAATGTTTAATTAAAACAAATAAGGTAGCTCAGCAATCCCAGCGTACAAGTACAATATTCACTTATAATAAATGAAAATCAACGTGGCGGAACATTGAAAGAATCTAACGGATCCTTGTAAAGGCGATTGTAGAGCTGTCTGTGTTCTAAAAATAACAGTTTAAAAAAATAACAGGTAAAAATATCGTACACTATTAAAGGAACAATTATTGTATTTAAATATGTATGCCACGACTCTCTCGCAAACGTCTTTAACGATTTCAATTAAATTTTCAATAAAGGAATTAACGGGGGCGACGAATCGATCTAGCTGCGACTCAATTCTGAGTAAATTTGTTTTCTCCTTAAAAATGTTGGATATTTAAAGGAATTCCTCTGTCCCGTATGCCTCGACTTCTTATGTATCGACTTAATAGTACCTAATTAGCCTGCTTGCAGGTGAAAGGGAAGTAAGACCTGCTATCAATCCACTTGCGTGCTCGGTTGGTTTACTGCCCCCTTACCACCATCTCTTATTGCGATTCAATAACTGGATAGAATGCTTATTCATACCAATGAATAAGCGACTCTATTTCAAATGGAATAGAGTTGCTTATTCATTCTTATTCATTGGTATGAATAAGCATTCTACTCAGTTATTGAATCTCAATAAGAGATGGTGGTAAGGGGGCTGAGCGCAAGAGCGGTGCGGGTAAAGGTCATCTCGTCTGGTTTGTTTACTAGACGAGAGACTGGCAATCCTGTGATAGAACCGGAAGGTTGGTGCACAGGGGCACATTAACTGTAGGTATAGGGTACGTTGTCCAGTATGCCTATGAAATACAAATATCGGGTTAAAAAGGGGTTACTTTGCTATTTCAAATGAAATAGAAAAGCACATTAACTGTAGGTATAGGGTACGTTGTCCAGTATGCCTATGAAATACAAATATCGGGTTAAAAAGGGGTTACTTTGCTATTTCAAATGAAATACAAATATCGGGTTAAAAAGGGGTTACTTTGCTATTTCAAATGAAATAGAAAAGCTATTTCAAATGAAATAGAAAAGTAACCCCTTTTTAAACACACACATGTGACACAAATGTATCAGTACAGTACAGTATACAGTGGAATATATTGTACACAATCTATATACTCATATAAATATATGTACTTGGTACAGTCTTTTAGTTCTTGTGACTATGCACGATTACCCCAATACGGCCATTTTTAATCCCATATAGCGGTCGCACCGAAATGACGATTTATAATTCCCACTTTAAGGCGAGGTGAGCCAGCGTTAGCAACAATATGACAATTCCGCGAGACACTGGCGACTCTGGCGAGCTGAAAATCTATTGAATAATCGATAAAAAATTTTAAAGATGTAATAAAAAAAATCTATCGGGTAATACCTCCAGTTATTTATGACCTTTTTTTTAGTACATGACTTACAATGTCAAATTACTTATTTTAAGAATAAAACCGAAAATAGAATATAAAATGACACGAAAAGAGGTAACTTTGTGAATTTATTTTATCGAGTCAACTTCATCAAATCATGTTTCGATCGTATATATTCCCTAGTATAATATCTTCAACAATATCAATATAATTTTCCTAGATTTTAATTCTCTGTTTATTACTTCAAAGATGAGTTCTAAATTGTGGATTTTGTAGCTGGCCGCTGATTTGACCACTGGTACCACTCCGCCTTAATGCCTATGATTTAGGTATCAAAGGAAGGGGCTTGATGAGCGATATTCAGTTTCGCCCTCTTGGAGGTAAAATTTGAAAAATCTTTTTAAGTAATTCGTGTCCACTACGTTATATTTTCAAATCGATGCCATTGTCGTAATTAACGTCCCAGAAAACAATACAATCAATACCCATATTGATATTATGACATTTCAACCCCATTGCACCCCTACAGAGTTGTCACGTCGGCTATGTTGGATTATTATATAGTTGTTTTTTTCGAAACAATTTTCTGACTTTTTCACCACATTTTAGACATTTCAACGCCATCGCACCCCAATAGGGGATGATGGTCACGTTACCGCCCTACGGGTACAATCAGGTCAGGTCAATTTCGAAACGAGAGAGGGTTGTGCTCCTGTAGTGGAGACTAATCTCCACTACAGGAGCACAACCCTCTCTCGTCCGTCCCAGACGGAAGGAGGATTTGGCCTACTGGGATTGGGGAGGCCTGATCGATTTTTGATAAGGTTTTTCCCTTAGTCGCCTTATACGACATCCACGGGAAGAGACGGAGTGATTCTATTCTACTCTGCCGTAAACCACACAAACAAACGCAAACGGGTACAATAAATAACAATAATAGGTAATTTCTGGGATAAAAACTATCAGTATGTCCTTTCCCAGGACTCAAGGTATCTCTCAACCAAATTTCATCTAAATCGGTCCAGCGATTTAAGCGTGAAGAGGTAACAGACATTCTGTCGCATTTATAATATTAGTATGGATTGGCGGTCCGAAAACCCGTAAAAACATATATTTAAATATAGAGATTTCAACCTAATCCCACCTCAATAGAGGATGATGGTCACGTTAGACACGTAGAATTTTAAAATAGTTGTTGTTTTCGTAATCAGCGACCCGCAAAACCATAAAAACAATTAAACCATAAAAAAAAAACAGACGATTATCAGACTTTTTCACCCCATTTTACCGCTTTAGGGGTTGAAATTTGAAAAATCCTGAAACATGTGTTTACTCATTTATCTATAGAAGTACTCGTGTAAAGTTTCGGATAAAATAGTACAACTAATCTTGTTTCCCCATACAAACTTTGAACCCCCGTTTCACCCCCTTATGGGATGAATTTTGAAAAATCCTTTCTTAGTGCACCCCTATATGAGTCAGTCATACAGTGAGTCAGTTTCTTCTTTTATATATTTAGATTTTTTAGTATATTCGAGATTCTAGTGAAATAATTTTAACGTTGATTTTAATAATGTTTTACGTTTGGAACACAGCCTTAGAACTAACGGAAACTGCTCATTTATTGAGCTATATAGGAAAGTTTTGTTTGCCTTTTCAGTAGTACTGAAACAACACCTGAGCCAACCTACATATACTCATATATGTTAAGATACCTACAAGTGAATGACAGTAAATATATGGCTCGGCTAGAACGATTTTCTAATTCTAGCTATGTGAAACAATTATCATAAATTTAAATTATATTCATCCACATTAAATGAATTTTGAACACATTTATCCTTTTCGTCAGTTTCAACCCAATCGCAGTGATTGGGTTCAACAACCAACCAACCAATCAACACATATTCATCGTACTACTGGGATACAGTCTCTTCTCAAACGAAGGGGTTTAGAGTATTCTCCACCACGCTGCTTAACTGCGGGTTCGCGGACGCCAGTGTTTTTAAGACGTTTCAAACAGTGGCGGGAGGGAGGAGATTCGGAGGAATGTTAGAGAGAAAGAGCCGATAAACTGTTACTGTACTTAATTTAGAACAGAAACTACTAAAGTTAGATATGTAATTTTATCGTAAGGATCTCCTTTAGGAGAAGAGACAAGCGAGTTTGAAAGAGAGGCAGAAAGTACATTAGATAAATGAAATTACTCAGTTACTACTACTAAGCTGTTTTACCTATAGATGCATTCTATCTGCCTCCATTATGGCAAGAAGAAAGTATGGTAATTGCCCGGCATTCAGTTAGTCCCACACCATTTACTACGGTGGTAAAACGTTAGCGCTAATGGAAAACAATAATTGAAAAGATTTTGAAAATTCCTTCCTATATGTTCATTTCTATTTCTTTGCGTTGGTACTGCGTGTATAAATTGGATATGCGCTTTGTAGCTATTTTTTACTGCCGTGATATTCGCCTATTGCCCGTCTACATATAATGGCTTAAGTTTATCCAAAATGCTAGGTTTGTCCATCTTTAAATACAAATTAATTTTGTTAATTGATTCAGGTGTTATTTTGCGAAATTCAAATTGCTCATACATTAATTTATTTTAAGCAATGTAAGGTCCATGCCAATAAAGTCACGTGTACGAGACATTGTACGTATAAATATCAACGATATACAATATTTACAACAAGTATTATTAAATATGACATGCCTAGTTGATATTGGAAATATTATTAATAAATTAGTTACGAGCTACATGTTTATCTCGACAGCGTGGTATCAATATGTAATTAAGGTAGTGAAAGCATAACCTGGGAATAAATACAATGTATATTTAATAGTACTCGCAATATTCATATTCTCATTAAGGCGATTACAGCAATACAGCCGTCAATGACCTTGGGCATTTGGCGAGTACCCCGCGCGCGGTCCCCGCACCGCCCGCACCTCACCGCAGTGTAACATCGCGTTGCGCGCTTTATGAATAGTAAAGCGCAGTTGGGTCATAATTTGTCTCTTATATTTATACCTTTGCGGAACTGGTCGCTTAGAGACAAATAGAAGTACTTAACCTACATTATCTGTATTACGTACAACCTATCGACTAGCATTCGTCTGACAATTCTAAACGTTTTGATCCCTTTCTGATCATACGACAGGGAGTAATTTTCTGATAAATACTTATTCTTATAATCTAATCTATTTCTTATTTCTTCTTAGGGCATTATTGAAAGATAATCCTTCTGGATTCTGGACTGAAACCTCGGACCTACCGAATTATTTTTTAGCTTTTAGTACATTACTTTCAATAAAACCGTTTAAATTAAAAATGTGTTTTTTTTCATAATTTTTATTTTCAAGTTTTTAGTTAATAATTTCATTACATAGTACTTCTCATTCAATTAAGTTGAGATTTGACTTATGTCATTTTTTTTTTACTTTTAAATTTGTCTTGTATTAATTTCGATATCCTTAATGAAAATTGAGAAAATATGTAACCGCCAGCCGGCCATTTTGTGGACGGCCATCTTTGATTTTATTATAATATTCATGAGAGCGACGAGCGACGAGCTGTGTTCTACTAGTCAAGCCCTTTCATTTGATATCCATATTGAGGTAGTCGTGACAAAATTTGTAAACCGCCAGTTTGTAGCGGCGGCCATCTTGGATTTACAATGAAACAGAATTTATTTAATTATATTGTCACCAGAACTAAAGATGTGTACCAAATTCAATCTGTCAACAGGAAGGGGGTCAAATTTCAGTTACTAGATTTGACCCAAAAATATAAACAAACAAATAAATAAACAAACAGGTCAAGCTAAATAAAACCGTTTAATAAATAATAAATAAAACAAATATTTTGACTTTGACTTTGACTAAATAAAACCGTTTAAAAAATAATAAATAAACAAACAGGTCAAGCTAAATAAAACCGTCTAAAAACTAAAAACCCGTCTGCTTTTTTGTGTAATTTGGAAATGAAAAACCCCTAAAACAAGAAAAAATGTAGCAGTCGGGATCCATTCTAGAAATGGAGGCTTAGTGAATTTAGAGCACATGTCCCGACTGCTATATGTTTTATTGTTTTAGGGGGTTTACAAAAAAAACCCGACTGCTTTTTTGTCTCCACAGTAAATACATATCTAATGACACCCCTCAAGCTAAAATCCACTGAGCCGTCCAGACTGTGGCGCGCATTTGCATTTGAACTTGGTGCCAAAAATCCGCCATTTTTTTATTTTTTTATTTTGAGACAGCAAATACGAATCTAACGACACCTCTCAAGTTAAAATCCATCCAGCCATTCATCCTGCAGAGCGTGCCAAACAATTATACAAACATTCTCTTGAAAAACATAACCCTCCTTCTGTCGCAGTCGGGTAAAAACAATTGATTAGTCAAAAATATTTTTTTTCGATAACTGAATAAACCAAGTTATGTAATTACATATAATGAAAAAGTATACAAAATTTTAGATGATTTCGATACATATTGTAGAAAATAAATGGTTATTGAAAATTATAGTGGTTTTTAATATTTTTTTTCTATGAGTATCTTAAACTATTTTAAATTCTGATTAAACCATGTTATTGTGTATATCTTACAAAATATTATATATTTTTTTCAGATCAGTAGGCTTAATATTTAGCGAGAAAAATGGTTTTATAATAACCTATTATTCGAATGATGGCCACTGTATACGCCTTAACTTTCATTCATTTCAAAGAGATGTGCGGCACATTGAACTAGACCAAAAACAAAAGAATAAATAACAATGCTCTTGAAAATTGCTATACAAATATGAGAATGTGTCTATTATATTTGACGTGATGTGTACTCGTAACGTCTTATAAATCGGTGAACGCAGGCTGCACGCACGAAAAAGCATGACTCATTGTCACGTTCCACCTGAGCCGATTGTGCAAGTGAGAGCGGGGAACAAGCGATAGAGAGGCACGATCGGCCTAAACGTTCGACTTGTGACCCATCTATCACTTTTCCACTCCATCGGCCGATGTTTTCTTATAACGTGATCACGTAAAAGTATCGTCCGTAAACCGACTTTATGGACAACCAATTTTTTTATTAATAATTTACGTGTAGTGTCACTTAATGGTAGCCGTAAATAATACAATAGTACCTAAAAATAGTTACCAGATTAAATCAGAAAATACATTTCTTTTAGGGACGGTCTTTGTTGCGATATATCTTGCACATAAATGAGTTCTTACACAAAAAGCAAACTTATTGCCTACAGCATAAGAGCGTTACGTAGATGATCTCTTTTCTGGAGTCATTTTTTAACCTAAGAGCGACATATTCCCTTGTTAAAATTATTTATAGAAGGATACGGAAACCATGTTAGGGGATTGCAATTGGTCGGCCCACAATTTTTATAAATTAGCTTCCTACGTGTACAGGTAGATGGGTACTATATATCTATTGAATTTTCTATCACTATATCTTCCGTCTTTAATAATGTTGGCTAAATAAAGGCTAACAAATATGATTTTATAAATAACTAGGTGTGCCCTCAACTTCGTTATATTTTTTTATTATTCAGTTATATTAATAAAAATAAAGTAGCCTAAGTTACTCCTTATTACATTAGCTATCAGCTAGTGAAAGTCACGTTAAAGTCGGTCCAACCGTTTCAGAGAACCGGAACAAACAGACAGACAGACAATAATTGTAAGAAATATTATTTTGGTAAGTATACTCGTATGTACCGTGTATACATCCTGCATTTAGTAAAAAGCGGTTATGTTAATATTACAAACAGACACTCTAATTTTATTTATCTGTATAGATTGGATTGGGCAATGTAGGTAGGCACAGTCAGGGTTTATAAATTAACAGAAATTACTTACATACATTTATTTTTCATCACAATCTACTAACTAAAATTGCGTTTTAATCCCTAGGAACTAAAAGTGATTAGAATTTAGAATGTGGATATTGTTAGTAAAAGTTCCAATCACCAAAGAGATCAATCACTAACATTGTATGAACAAGTCTGAAGCTGTATAATAAACTAACCGTCGCTTGCCAAATTAAAAAAATATGTTTGTGAAAAAAATAAAAACGCGCGAAATACATTCCGCCTTCGTTCAATTGTTTACTCAAATTAGGATTTTATTTATTAGTTTTATAAAAAAATGAGTGATTTCCTCAAGCAGTGAGAATGAAAGTACTATTGTTACATAATCATTGTTGTATAAACTTATTTAAATTTAAAGTTACTTTTCGATGCAGCTCTTCCATGGACAACTGTATCGAAAAATATTTTTTTCTCCATTTCGATACAGCTTCAGCCCTGGATACAGGTATTTTAAACGGGTTGCAATGCAAATGAGTTGCAACGTTGCAAATTTTTTCTACATAAACTGTGAACGCGGCGCCGCGCGGCTCGTCGCGCATGAGCACCACGCATGCTCCATCTGCAAATATAGCCTGAGAAGGTCCCGTTTTTTGGTTTTTTGCTTACTTCTCGAAAACGGTGCTTCGTGCGAAATTTTGTTGTACTACATAATAAAAGCTAATTAAATTCTCTACAACTTTGTCTTTTACACTTTGAATCTATCTTCTATAATTGCCAAGCTATGAGGTTCTAAAAGTGGTCGATTTTCAAAAATGTGTTCTACACTCTTTTAGTTATTACTAGCGACCCGCCCCGGCTTCGCACGGGTGCAATGCTGATACTAAATGTACTACAGAAGGTCTTTGCGCTTTGTCCTATCCAGTCCTTCCCCAGTTATAGGCACACGCCGCCGGCTCCGCGGCCGGTACCGCCACAGCCGTTATGTCCCTGCATTTTAAATGTGTAATATCTTCTAAACTATTCATTTAAATTACATGCTGTGAAGGGCCATATTGATCTATATTAAATGCGCAATGTATTTAAGGTACTTAATTGGATAAGGATTAATTCTGTATTGCTTAAAATCGCTTCGTAAATAAGGCATTATTTCTTGTAAAAAGCAAAGGATAAAATAACGGTTATTGTGTGTTACCACTAAGAGATAGACATATACCATCGCGAACTTTTTTGTAGACCATTTTAAGGTGAACAATACTGTACTACATTATTTTGATTTATCTCGTTGGGTTCAGCCAGCGTTTGCAATGAAAGAGCAAAAAAATGTGTTTATTTACGACATCACATTAGAAACCTCTAAATTATCAGTGTTTTTCTACTATGTTATGCATATATTATACATATAAACTTTCCAGTTGAATCACTCTATCTATTAAAAAAAACCGCATCATAATCCGTTGCGTAGTTTCAAAGATTTAAGCATACAAAGGGACATAGGGACAGAGAAAGCGACTTTGTTTTATACTATGTAGTGAAGAGAGGTCTCCTTCTGTTTCGCTCCATACTGTGTCCATACCAACTAAAAAAGTATAAGTTTCCATTTCCTCTTATGTCAGCATGCGATGAAGTGGGGTTCGAAAACACCTCTGCGGCTTGACGGAGCTCAGGTTTTTTTAGGTACAGTTTACAAAAACCAACTTTGCTTCTCCGAACTGCAGTAGAAGTAGTATCGCATCCCGTGAAGGCGTGTAGAAATAATATGTCTTTCAGGCCTAGCTGTTGCAATTCCTAACTTGAATAATAGGTGGTAGCTAGTTTACCTCTGCTAGGCTTGACAAAGATAATATCATGGTCAGGTGGAGTATCCTTGCTATAAGCAGAACTACCAAGTAAAAATAAGAAATGATTTTGGCAAATTTGTACTGCACTGTTACAATGTGCTCCAGAAAAAAAAAAATTGGTTGCCTGTAAAGTCGGTATACGGGCGAAAGTTTTACGTGACAACGACTTTGAGTGGTAAAATGTTTTCGAGTGGAAGGGACGCATGCCTTTCACTTTTTATGTCTGTCTCTCTCGCTCTTAGGCGGGCTAACCATGCCCGAGTGAAAGGGACGCGTGCCTCTCACTCGCTCTCATTGTAAGCGCATAACGTGAGCGCGTTTCTTGAAGTGTCACCCGGCTAACCAATTTATAAGACGTTGTCACGCCAAAAAAAATACACCTTTGAAAATCGACCACTTGGCAATGATAGAAGATAGATTCAAAGTGCAAAAGACAAAGTTGTAGAGAATTTAATTAGCTTTTATTATGTAGTACAACAAAATTTCGTACGAAGCACCATTTTCGAGAAGTAAGCAAAAAACCAAAAAACGGGACCTTCTTTGTGCTCCCCCCCCCCCCCCCCCCCCTCGGGCTCACCTCGGAGGGGTAAGGACTTTTAGTATGTTTATCTCCCAACTAGTCCAAACAAAGTTACTAAGTCAAAATTTCTGCTTTCGTCTTTTCCATCCACACTCCCCTTGTGAGCATTCATTGACCAAACTAATAGATTTTTAGGGTTCCGAACCTCAAAAGGAAAAACGGAACCCTTATAAGATCACTTTGTTGTCCGTCTGTCTGTCTGTCTGTCTGTCTGTCTGTCTGTCTGTCAAGAATTTCTATGTCGAGAATGCGTGGAGGTATCAAGCTGAAATTTGAACTGTATACTCAGGTCTACGGTCCCATGAAGTGAAAAAAAAATCAAACTTTTACGTAGAAAAAAATAAAAGTTTACGTAGAAAAAAGTTACGGCCGTTTATTCAGCAAAAAACGCATATTTCGACACACTCAAGGGAATCAAAACCTATAGGGTACTTCCCGTTGACCTAGAACTATGAAATTTGGCAAGTAACATCGTTATAGACTACAAGTACAGGAATAAATCTCAAAAATATACATTTGTAAATAGATCTTAAAAAATCCCCTATTTTTTAAGATCTATTTACAAATGTATATTTTTTATAGGGTGTCGAAATTTCAAATTGAAACTACTAGTTCAAATGGGGTATCATATGAAAGGGCTTGATGTACACATTGCAAAATATATTTTATTTATTTTTTTCGACGCATTATTTCTTATTTATAATGAAAAATATCAAATTTAATAATGATACTACGTACCTACGGAACCCTCGGTGGGCGAGTCCGACTCGCACTTGTCCGGTTTTTAAGTAAGAAATGAAGCTGTTAAATTAACTTCATGGTTTTATTTAAAATATTATTGTCATCAATACATGAGATTAGATAAAGTAGTGTATGAAACTGCACACAATTAGGTCTTAAAATACTTGTGTGGTCTATTATCATATTCGCCTTCGGCTCATGTAATGAACTCGGACTCGTATTGAACCCTTATTATGCAACGGTTTCATAAACTACTATAATTGTAATTTAAGCGGGGGTCCCACCGCAGAAGCCGAAGACGATTCTCATCGGAATTTTTGATTGCGGAAATAAAATCTCTGCTTAGATAACTTGTAATTGTGTTTATCTTAGTTGGTAGAAACTGTGAATCTCTACCGACAAAGCTAAAGATGTTTGTCAATAACTTAAACCTAAGATCTGATTTGATATCAAAATATTCTATCGTAATCGGCTTCAGTTTCGGCAGTAGGGCCTCTGGGCCCTATTGCCGAATTACCGTCGGATATTTTGATCGCCAAAATAGATTTTAGGTTCAAGTCAACGATAAACATCTTAAGCTTAGTCGGTAGAGGACTATAGTGTCTACCAGCTAAGCTAAACAAAATTACTGCCAATTTAAGCTAAACTTTGATTTTCGCTATCAAAAAATCTGATGGTAATCGGCTTCAACTTCGGCCGTAGGGCCTCTGGTCGGTGGCGCGGTGAGTAATTCATTAATTGGTTTAAGTCTGGGCCGTCCAAACCATATACAATATCGGGCCTTTACAAATTACAAAAATAGATTAGCGGGCCGCAGAAACAAATACCTATTTGACATTTTTACTACCTACTGTGAAAGTTTAAGCTTAGTTATAACTAGTTAGTTATAATATTTTAACTTTTCTAAAAATATATAATTTTCAGTTAGATTCGTTGCACAAAACTTACAGCGGTAAAAAACTATATAAAAACCGGTAAATGAAAAGCACGTCACGGGCCGCACAAATATTAGCCGAGGGCCGCATGCGGCCCGCGGGCCGTGCCTTGGACAGCCCTGGTTTAAGTAATTGATAATTTTGAAATAACACGTAAGAGAGGTGGGAAGTAAGTTAACTCAGAGAGTTAGCTACCATTAAAGTCTTAATATTAAAGTTGTTTTTAATGTGAGAGCGGGGCAAGCGAGCATGTGGGTGATGGAATGCAATCATCTACGCCCATAAAAATCAATAAACAACTATCCTTTGCCAGCTATTTCAGGGAAAAAATTCTATGTTCTTAGAGACTCCCATGTTGCATTTATTTCGGAATACTGCTGAGTGAAGTCAATTCCACAATTTCACTGTTCGTGGTAGAAAATGTCTTAAAAAGCGCACTGTGCTCAGTGGCGAATTAAGACTAAAGCGGGCCCTGGGCAACATTGTATTTCCGAAGCTACTAAAGAAGTTATCACTTCCAAAATAACAATTAAAAACCTAACCTTTCGGGCCTCTATAATTACGGGCCCGTTTAGGTAAGGTTGCCTAGACCTTAGTCCGCCCCTGGTTGTGCTAGATCGCCAATAATCAAGATGATATGAATGGAATTTGTACGTTAGTGGTGGAACTCAGCGGCAAATCAAATATCTATCTATGTCTATAAAAATAAATAAATAAATATTGTCAGACAAATTACACAGCGCCATCTAGTCTAGCCCTAAAGTAAGCAAAGCTTGTGTTATGGGTACTAGACAACTGATAAACATACGTAAATACATTTTTTTTGTTAATACATACTTATGATACATAGAAAACACCCAGACCAAGACAAACAGACATGTTCATGCAAATACAAATGTTTGTCCTATGTGGGAATCGAACCCACGAGCGTTGGTGTCGAAGCCGCGTCATTGACCGCTACGCCACCGAGCTCGTCATAACTTTTCTACTATTTCAATGAAAAGTATTTTGTTATCTTTCGAGTCCTTTTTCATTACGTGGAAAAAGGTCTACAATAAATTTACGCAGCGGCATTCTCTTTTCTTTATTTGATCAGAAAATCAAAGGAAAAATGGAAATTTTCTAAGATGTGTACTGTTTTTCGCCAAAAAAATGTTAATTCCCGTCACGTCGTTCGTCTTGTTAATAATAATTCCTTTTTTCTCACGTAAATATAATTTAGAATCAAATAAAATAGTAATAACATCCTTATGACCTCGTAAAGGTATGTATACACGTAGTAATTGCGAAATTCTGACATGTATAGCTGCTATATTGTTTATTTGGCCATAATATGGGATAACATGGAGTTATTTCAGTGTCAGATTTGTTAATTAAAAAGACAATTAAAAAGAAAGAGTTTGCCTGAGGCCTATTACTTATACTGTGCCTGAGGTATCGTTTGCCCGGTACTTATTATTACGGTACTATTTTCCTTATGTTCTTTTTACCAGTTATCACAATATTTTAGTTATCAACCAAATTTTCTTTTATTGCTTTTTTTGCTCCCACAACATTTTTCTACATTTCTTACTTTTTAGTTCATAGGGATAGAAAAGAAATGTCTTATAAATTTTTCATATCTCTGATTTGGGTGTGTTTTTGAATGTCACTCAGATATTAGAATTTCTACAATGCATGTTTATGTAAGATAATTGGCAGCAATCCACAATCATCCCATTGTTGGGATTCGGGTCTCCCCTCAATCGAAGGGGTTTAGAGCCTACTCCACCACGCTGCTCAACTGCGGGTTGGCGGAGGCCAGTGTTTTCAAGCCGCCCAAGACTTTGACTGATTTTGGCTTAACAACTGTTATCTTATGACAATAGCCGGGATAGACAACTTAACGGGCCCTTCGAAGCACGGAGGAGCTCGAGATAAACCCATCTATAGACAGGCTACGGTTGACATTGCTTAACTTGCGTAATCGATTAGACTGACACGCGCAATGACGCCATCTAGCTCCTCCATGTAAGACAGGCCTAAGTGATATGTATCAGACTGGGTAGATTTATTACCCTCCAAATTAATGATAGTCAACTCCCGCATTGCTTGATATTAATAAACCAGTCTGCATCCTACACTATAGTTTTAATGTCACGTGTTATATAATATGGCGCAGTCGGTACGAATACGATTCCAGAATTTGGAATCTGATTGGAAATCCCCAAAGGAAGCTGATTGGAAATTAGATTCCCTTTGGGAGCGTAGGTTTTTATCCTAACATTAATTTGCAGGCTATGACATTAACATCTTAGTTTGAAGGGTAGTAAACCTCACACCTCAACTCACTCTGACATTATGAACAATCCCAAATACATTTTTATATAAACCGAAAATACGTCAAAGCGGTGCAACGCGACGTTGCAACCCTTTCGGTTTATAAAGTCCAAATCCCAAAATGTACAGAGGGTGCAAAACGTCCATATCACAAAATGTCCATGTCCCAGAATGATCATATCCCAGAGTGTCCATATCCCAAAATGTCCATATCCCATAATGATCATATCCCAGAATGTCCATATCCCAAAGTGTCCTCATCCCTGAATGTCCATATACATACCAGAGTGTCTATTTTATTTTATTCAAACAAAGCTATTATGGTGGAATAAAAAAACAATTGTTGTCAAACATTATTATATTCAAATCAAAGCAATAAAAGAAATATAATTATTTATATTATATAAAGAAACCAAACGATGAAATTTTAGCAACTTTACTATTAATTAGTATGTATTTAAATTTTCTTACGTCATTCACTTTACAGTATACCCCTGATAGGTACTCCACAATCAAAAATACTGAACAACAAAAAATCTAAGTCTATAATTATAGTTACGTGTTAAATAAAGAAATGGTAGGTAATTCTAAATATAAAAATTGTAAAATTTTAGCGACTGTTTATGTATACCTACACTTTTTTTAACATCATACATTTTACAGAATATCTGTCACAACTACTCTACTTGTCAAATCTTACAATATTATATATTAAAAAATCAACATTATATTTAATAATCACAGTTAAGATAACTTGTAAACAAAGTCAAGATTTCTGAGGCCTCCGCCGATAGCAATCACATGTTTAAATGAATGAACTACTTAAACAAGGAAAGACGCAAGTAAATTGTTTTTGAGAAAAATTGATTTACGGTTATAACATTGTTCTCCAGTTCTGTTACATATTTGGAATATCGTCTGTCGAATTCAATATCCCGCAATCTTCGGGTACTTCTCAAATTCTGGAACAGTGAATTTACCATCTGATTATCCCAATATTTACTTTCCTTTCTTAACGTATATAAAAATAAATATAGATTCGAGTTTCTTGGAATGCGGCAATTGACACGATGATGCCACCCTTCTAGGGCATTTGTCGTTCTATGACGCTGCCCTGCAGTGCTCAATAGCTCAGGTGATCTTTTCGGGTACCATTGATTTTCAAAGTACCGACGAAAACGCCTCATTTCTTCAGATCCCGGAGCCTCATCTAAAATAAACCTCCACGCAGCAGGTATGTAATTAGCTGGTAATAGTGGAATTATCGCACACTTCCTAGTCGTATTTCGTCCTTCCCTAGTTTGGTCTAAACCAATTTTTTTGGACTGTTTCCAAACAGCGTTACTAAAATGATGAAAACAACCAGTCACTTTAGTGTCCGGAAACACCGACGAAACTGCATTAATAATGGCGACTTCATAGTCGCATTTAAAGTTTGTAATTTTAACTTGTGTTGTTTCTTTGATTATTGAAAACAGACGTACATAATATGTACGTCTGTTTACCTACCCGACAAATCTGAGCAGACATATTATGTCTGCTCAGATTTGTCGGGTAGGAGCGCGTATATAACCGGAATCACATTTGTACTTCTATCATCCGAATCAAAATCCATGTGTATAACAAACATCTGGTAGAATGGTCTAGGCGCCGATTTGAAGGTCCCATCAGCAAAGTAATTTCCAGGCTTTTTCAGAAAATTTTGAGCAACATTAGTAGCAAAAACAAATATTTTGTTGGTATTATCACCACCGTCTTAACAAATCAAAAAAATTTTCGCTAATGCCTCAGGGATTTGGATGGTCGCCGTTGTTTGATGTTTATATATATGATATCCGTGTTCAAGTATTTTTTTCGAGCGCGGTATAAACTACTCTTAATAGACTTATAAGAAGGTATTAAGTCTTGGTCTCGTGGAAAATCCTTGTTTAGCCTATTATAAAACTCTTCATACATCCCTTGTACCGGTCCCAAGTTTTTACACAAATTTTTTTTTTCAAGGATGATATTCGTGTTTTAATTTCTGTAATGGCAATGTTTTCCTCGCATGAATGTGGCGATGTTCGTAAAATGCGTTCTTTTTTCTCATCTATAGTAATCGAAGCAGTACATTTTTTTCTATTTACGCATCTCCATAACGTTGATCCGCTTGAATTACTCACACTTTTATTGAATCGGTGGCCATTATAAATTAAAGTTACATTCCCTTTTTGATTGGTAACAAACTCAAAGTCTTGGTTCATTTTATTCACTTTTCACTGCGATATAATTGTTTATTACGATATATTTGTATTTTAGTATTAGGAAAAACTAGGTGGAAATAATAAACTAATAATAAAGCACAACGATCATAGAAGCTATCTGTTACTTCCCGTAGGTGTAGGTAGGACGGATATCATTTTTTATACAAAGTACCCACATGATAGTGTTTTTATGACTGCGTTCAGTTATTACTGATTGCAGAATAATATTATCCCTTCATAACAGGATCAGGATTTTATTCAGGTATACGTAATTAAACACGGTTTTTAATAGAGGCCGTAAAATTTAATTTTACATACAAATACACGTAACTATGATTATAGACTTAGATTTTTTGGTTTCATTATATTGCTACTTTGTTAATTGTTTTGTTGTTCAGTATTTTGATTGTGGAGTACCTATCAGGGGTATACTGTAAAGACGTAAGAAAATTTAAATACATACTAATTAATAGTAAAGTTGCTAAAATTTCATCGTTTGGTTTCTTTATATAATATAAATAATTATATTTCATTTAATGCTTTGATTTGAATATAATAATGTTTGACAACAATTGTTTTTTTATTCCACCATAATAGCTTTGTTTGAATAAAATAAAATAGACACTCTGGTATGTATATGGACATTCAGGGATGAGGACACTTTGGGATATGGACATTCTGGGATATGATCATTCTGGGATATGGACATTTTGGGATATGGACACTCTGGGATATATATATATGATCATTCTGGGACATGGACATTTTGTGATATGGACGTTTTGCACCCTCTGTACATTTTGGGATTTGGACTTTATAAACCGAAAGGGTTGCAACAACGAAATCGGCTCTCTGCTCGAAACAACTCCGCTGGGCCCGCCTTCACTTTCCGCATTACGGTGGCGCATGGTGGGCTGAAAACCGGCTTTCATAGACTTAGGGTTTAAATTTTTTAAGCTATGGTAACCGCTTCACATTAAGTAGGTTGTATGCTAGTTTTCCACCAGACATAGTATAAGAAAAAGATTTATAATGGCTAAAATGAGCCATAAGTTGTCACCTGTAGGTAGATTAATATAAAAAATTAAACTGATTAGTGTATGTACATATGTTACGTAAAAAATGGTAACAATTAAACCCTTCCCTTCGTCATCATCACCTCTAGACATTCTGCAAAAGTGTAGTATGCACACTATATGCAATAGTGGCAGTACTTTCAAATATTCCTCGTAAATAGTTTAATCACATTATCTAACATTTACTAGCGATAATAAATTGACTATGACAAATTGTGTGTTATTTCTAACGAAATATTCTTAGAAAAACTCTTGGAACCCTTATATTTCGAAAATTAATTTCGTAAAAGGTCAGGATACGAGAACTACGAGGACGTCACTAGTGGTAAATAAAAAGGTGTAAACGCACACGTATCAACCTAATTTCCTGTGTCTATTCAAGTTTATAGAAAGGGTATAGACTAAATTGGGTAGTGTAATTTCGGTTTTCTTCAAATGTAGGTACCTACCTTTCCTAGTAGTGATTTTCCTAATGTCATGCCGTTGTTGGGTGAATTTAGTAGTTTTTTTTATAAAGGACGTTTTAAGAATTTTGTGACATTGTCGTATACCTTTTAACAGAGGAATGTCAAATAGTAGTGGCATTGTATTTATTTAGTGTTACTTTTATATTCATTCGGCAATTTAATTGGAAAAGATGTATATGATGAATTTCATCATCAGGTCATTTTAGTCTCCACTACAGGAGCGCGACCCTCTCTCATCCCGTCAGAGACAGAAGGAGGATTTGGTCTACACTCCCCACGCTGGCCAGACGGGTTGGGGACGACTGATCGATGTTTGATAATGTATTTCCCTTAGACGCCTTGGACGACATCCACGGGAAGGGACGGAGTGATTCTATTCTAGTCTGCCAGAAACCACACGGCGGCATATTGAATTTAATCTGTACATATAAAAATGAATTCCTATTTCTCTTGGTCACGGCATCACAGTGTGAATGGCTGGATCGTTTTCGCTAAATCTTTTTTAGTTATGTTTATTGTCATAGAAGGTTCTTATGAAAGAAAAAAAATAGGAAAAGCGCGGGATATTAAAAAAAACTGAACCACCATATTAACTTTTCCAACAACTTAATGTCGTTCGACAGAACATGACAGAACTGTCAGTCATTTGACCGCGTGTGTGACACCAATTCCAATTTAATATTCATAGTTAGGAAGACAGGACAACAACAACAACAACAACAAGCTCCTTCTATCTTCCATGTAATGTAGTTACAATGCTTTAGATTCAGACTAGTATTAGATGTGAAGAAAAGACTGAAGAACTATGTATCATTTTTATTTTCTGCTAACAACCTCCATGCACAAATGTCGAAAAAAGAATGTTCAAAAGGCCGCCCTCGCTCCATGTCTCGTTCTGATTTTCGCGGTAAAAATCAAGTACTGGTTGATGTTTACCAAACACAAATGACTGAATGCTAGACTGTGATTGGTTAGCCAATCATAAACCAGTACAGTCAACAACTTAAAAGAATGGGTTGCCAGTGCAAATAATTTAAATTAATAATTAGAAAATGATACCAAAACTAATGATAATTAATAACACTAGTTATTTAAAAAACAAAAATTACATTTCTAAGCGCCCGCAAAGGCCCAATGGCGAATAAATATACTTGTAACACAAGTATATTTGTTCGCCATTGGGCCTTTGCCATTGGGCTTATGTTAAGTTACTGTTCAATGTCAATTCAAGTAAGAACAATTTTGTGCTGCCGTCTGATAAGATAGTCTTCACAACAATTTAACTATATGTTTTTAACTTTTAACCTTAGGATTCAAAAGTACACGTATTACGTTTCACTATTTTTCTTGAATGCCCGTCGGGATGACAGAAAATTTTCATTGAATTCACATATAAATCAATTACATTTTTAATTTTAGTCAGTCAAGTCAGTCAAGATGACTTGTCATTAAAAAATATATATATTTAGTATTTTATTACAAGCTCTTAATTAGTCTCACCCGGTGCCGCGGTGTTTGTAATCACGTCTTTCAAGTTAAATTTGACCAAGTTTCAGTGTCCGAGTGAACTGAGGTTTACTGTAACACTCGTTGGGTTCTCGTGATAATGCATAATTTGCACTGCGACTAATGCGACTAAGCATTACGTTAAACATGCTTATTCGAAAAGATAAAGCACGAATATTCTGCATTTTTGGGTAATCACAAATATATTTCGGGGCGTACACGTGTATTTATAGGACAACTTGTAAGCCCTAATGTTGTAAAGCCGTGTCTTCTTTCAGTAATGAAAACTCTAACTTTAGTACGCTTAAGTGCCAGTCCATTATTACAAATTGTTCTCATTGCAAAAACCGCCCCCACCGGCATTATCCTGAAACTTTGTACGAGGATTTTTTCGCATCAAATTAACTCATTTCATGAGAAAACTCATTCATCTGCCCATCTAATTGCGGCAGGTGAATTTTTCCATTTTTCAAAATATAAATATGAGTTACATTTGATGAGAAAAAATCCTATATTTATCTGGCAAGTTGGCCAAGACAACTATTTAAATAATAGTAACTCATATTGTTATGTAAGTATCATTATACATAAATTAACCAGACATCTAAATGGTAGAAAAGTAAATCTAAAATTATCGTCATTTAAATTTGATAATTACAGAGAATGAACGGATGGTCGTTCAGGATCGTTCAGGATAAAGATATGATTTTCTTTCTATACTACGTCCGGTGGCAGACGAATACGGAAAGACGCATAGAGAAGCATAGGGTCGCCTGATGTAAAACGCTTACCGCAGCAATATTAGTTAAATTATAATGTATGATGTGTGTGCAAAAGTCCCCGCAAGGACTCAACTGCAAAAAAAATTGGTTGCCTGTAAAGTCGGTATACGGGCGAAAGTTTTACGTGACAACGACTTTGAGTGGTAAAATGTTTTCGAGTGGAAGGGACGCATGCCTTTCACTTTTTATGTCTGTCTCTCTCGCTCTTAGAAGGGACACGCGTCCACGACACGCTTACAATGAGAGCGAGTGAAAGGCACGCGCCTTTCACTCGCTCTCATTGTAAGCGCATAACGTGACCCAGTTTCTTGAAGTGTCACCCGGCTAACCAATTTATAAGACGTTGTCACGTCAAAAAAGATTTTTTTTAATCTTGGGAACGATTGGGAACGGACATGGGCCAAACTTTTTACATTTATTTTAGTTTTAGGTTAGTTTTATTTTAAAATATAATTTTTCAAATAAACTTAGACTATAAACAATACGAACTATAAAACTAAAGTACCTAAAATTAAATAGTATTATAGTTTAAGTTTATTTGAATAAAGTATATTACGAAGCAAAAAAAAATACAAATTTATATCAAAACATTGTTTTATATTGTCAGTTTATTTTTAGAACTGTATGTACATATAATCTACAAATAATGTTTCCTCTCTCATCTACAAATTGCATATCATGCTTTGTTGTATTGTGACAAATACTACAAAGTAATATTACTGAGTATCGTTATAATATTCATGTTAAATGATCATTTTTTTGAGTACACTGTGACTCACACATTCACCTTCCTTTTTTTAAGTGCCTATTTTTATATTGCAAATTTCCTTAAGTGCCTAAAATTGTACATCTTTAGCCGGGTCTCCTAAAGTGTTTTTTCGGATGTACCTTATAAGATGTGGATGTGGTGATGTGTTTTATATGCGAGGGAGCAAACGAGCATGTGGGTCACCTGATAAGGCAATCACCACAGCCCATGGAGATCAGCATCACCAAGGGGTCGCTGATCCGTTGCCAACCTATACTCCTTCCTTTCTTTCTGGTGACCTTACTTACTCGCAGAAACACAATAACCTCAATTGTTATTTGGTTGCGGTATTCTGTTAGTTGGAGGTACTTCCCCAGTCAGGCAGCTTCAAAAAATACATGCCCTACCTCTCTTTTCGCCAAGGCATCGTTTGTCAGTCAATAGGGTGCACCCACGTGCAGGTGAGGTTGGCTTTGGTTCAAAGATGCTGACGAACCACTAACACCCTTGTTTCGATGTTTTGCAAAATAGTTGCAAAAAAAAATAACATTTCCAGGAGACCCGGTTTTATATTCCTGTTCTAATGCAGGGGAGATAATTTTATAAAAAATCTAGATTAAGTATTTTTGCAACCGTAGCGGACCAACCAAAAAAATGCCCAAAAGCAAAGTGACCTTCAAATTTACATAGAACGATTAGAAATTTTGACAATTTGATGAAGGATTTATGCTGGCGATGTTGGACAGGAATGTCATCATCATATCTTAGCATTCCAGCCACTGTTGAACATAGTCCTCCCCCATAGACTTCTACAATGATTATTTCTGTGCCGCTTGCTTCCATAGATTCTCTTGGATCTTTATCAGATTGTCTGCCCATCTAGTGGATGGAGGGATGTACTAAGTTACGTTTCTTCACGGTACACTTCACGGTAGCCATTCCAGAATCCCTTCTGCCCCATCGACCGTCAGTCCTGCGCTCTATGTAGTCAGTCCACTGTTACTTCGGCCTGCAGTTTTCGGTGTTTACTGTAGTCGGTAACTTTACTACTTTATTTACTTACTTTATTTGCTAAAATCAATCTTTTCAAGGCAACCTTATGATAAGTGATATATATATGAAGTAGGTAAGGCTCGTAAAACGACTAAGAAAAAGAAGAAGTAGAGATAGTAGATCCGTTACAGCACCCTTACCACCATCTCTTATTGCGATTCAATAATTGAATAGATTGCTTATTCATAGCAATGAATAAGCGACTCTATTCCATTTGAAATATATGAAGTAGGTTAGGCTCGTAAGACGACTAAGAAAAAGAAGAAGTAGAGATAGTAGATCCGTTACAGCACCCTTACCACCATCTCTTATTGCGATTCAATAATTGAATAGATTGCTTATTCATAGCAATGATTCATAGAGATGGTGGTAAGGGGGCTGTAACGGATCTACTATCTCTACTTCTTCTTTTTCTTAGTCGTCTTACGAGCCTTACCTACTTCATATATATATCACTTATCATAAGGTTGCCTTGAAAAGATTGATTTTAGCAACAAAGCCGCCTTGTTGCACATACATATTCAATAAGTGGATATTTTCTGTATGCTGAGTAAATTGTTTTTGTAGTTTGTATAGTGTAAATAAAGCAATACAGAATCTATGTATCTATTAAGCACTGAATTTATCACGTAGCGATACTCCGAGCATAGTTCTTTCTGCGCAATCGTGGTTCTAAAATAATAATTATTAATTGCATAGCGTACAATCTCGTTTAAGTCCATACCTACACACTTTTTTCGTGGGTCAAGAAACTTTTGTTTTAATTTTTTAAATAAGTTCATGTATTTTTAAAGGTTATTCTTCTCTATATTTAATTTAATTTAAATGAAAGTTAACGAATGAGGAAAAAATCATAAAACATCAGGGGTTCTTTATTTTTATAGATACAGGATATCCCAGCGGGGGTGGATCAAACGTAGAAACGCGATAGGATAGAAGACCTCATTACCTATCAATTTGTATGTACAATAATGTCGAATGGGTCAAAAGTTATCGAGGGTTGTGTAAAATTTTAAAAATAGCGACGCTTTTTTTACCAACTTTAGATTTTTTTTTTAAATATCTTATGAAATAAATTTATGGAAACGATACGATAAAATGATTATTTATCGCTCATTTGGTGCAATAACGACATAAAAGTCAACATACATTTTTGACATGTTATTTTGTTTTAATACGCTAGTACCACTTTCTGATTCTTATAAGATACTAGCGACCCGCCCCGGCTTCGCACGGGTGCAATGCTGATACTAAATGTACTACAGAAGGTCTTTGCGCTTTGTCCTATCCAGTCCTTCCCCAGTTATAGGCACACGCCGCCGGCTCCGCGGCCGATACCGCCACAGCCGTTATGTCCCTGCATTTTAAATGTGTAATATCTTCTAAACTATTCATTTAAATTACATGCTGTGAAGGGCCATATTGATCTATATTAAATGCGCAATGTATTTAAGGTACTTAATTGGATAAGGATTAATTCTGTATTGCTTAAAATCGCTTCGTAAATAAGGCATTATTTCTTGTAAAAAGCAAAGGATAAAATAACGGTTATTGTGTGTTACCACTAAGAGATAGACATATACCATCGCGAACTTTTTTGTAGACCATTTTAAGGTGAACAATACTGTACTACATTATTTTGATCTATCTCGTTGGGTTCAGCCAGCGTTTGCAATGAAAGAGCAAAAAAATGTGTTTATTTACGACATCACATTAGAAACCTCTAAATTATCAGTGTTTTTCTACTATGTTATGCATATATTATACATATAAACTTTCCAGTTGAATCACTCTATCTATTAAAAAAAACCGCATCATAATCCGTTGCGTAGTTTCAAAGATTTAAGCATACAAAGGGACATAGGGACAGAGAAAGCGACTTTGTTTTATACTATGTAGTGATAAAAAATTATACCTAATTATGTTTTTGTTTTATTTTTGTTACAATTTTGTCGAACAAAAGTGGTTTACGTGCAAGAACGACATAAATGTAAGTTGGGGTGTGTCCTGTGTCTAAAGTTAATATACCAGGTATATTAACTTTACATTTCTAATACGAGTTTTTAATCGAATGAGCATTATCTATTTCAAAATGCCTTTAAAAACTATTTAAATACAATAAGAGCCAAAAATAATCATTCAAGCATCAGACCACATCAACTCTCTGTTTTATGCTAGTTTTTTCTCACGTCGTGATTGTGTTAAACATAAAATGTACCTAGATAAAAAATAAATATGAGTTGTAAATATATATTTATAGTGATAAACCAAAAGCTTAGTTTTCATTTTCGGCCATTTCCAGCACTGAAATCATGATTCGACCATATTGCCGTTCTAGGCCTTAAACTAGGCAAAGCTTCAGCTAAGACGAAAATCAATCAACAAACACAACAAGGATTTTTTTTCCAGGATTTATATTTTTATTCCGTTCGTTCAAATAAAAAGCCGGAATCAGAAATGAGAAAGTTCCGTATCATACAAACATTCGTAAAAAAAATAACCAATTTGAGATAATATTGAGAGAGATCAGTAACGGAAATTAGAACGGTGCATCGTTTTGAAACTAATTATACTAAAATTTCGCCATAGTTAGCAACAGTTTCCAACTGAGAGATTGCTAGATAATTGAATTGAGGATTTCGACAAAGTTGGTGAGACCCGATAACTTTATTATCCGCCTAAATTTTAAAGTATAGTTAGATTAAAAACAATTTATAACAATCCAATAAATTGAATTAAATTTGGAAAAGAAGTCCTCTAAAGAAAAAAATGTTTTTACCAAATATTTTTTTCTGCTAGCGAGAGGTTGTCGGAATATTTAATTAGTTTGTATTGATTTTGTTATTTTTTGTATTTTTTTTGTATTGTTATTGTGTGTAATGTCAATTACATTCATTTATTATAAGTTCAAAATCATAAAGATATTGAAAAAAATATTATAATGCAAGATGTGTCTAAGCCCATTGGCAAATAAAAATGTTTGAAATTGATATTTTATTTACTAATGTCTTGCGATCATCGTTGCGACATTGAATAAACACAATATATGAGTGAGCAACCAGCAAATATAAGTAATAATATTTGCATTAAATAATATTTACGAGAACATTGATATCTTTTCAATAAACAGAAATACATTATTGATTTTTTTAAATTAAAGTATACATTTATTGAATATAAATTGTTGTTGATATTCAATAAATGTAAATTAATCAACATTTTCATTCAACGCCATGTGACCCGTGCTCTGAGTTCTCTATTTATTCCATTCGAATTGGTTTCGCGCAAACGACATAAAGTGTGTAACTTTATGTCGTTTGCGCGAAACCAATTCGAAGAATTAGAAAAGTTAATATGATCGTTTAGTTTTCTTAAATTTTCTAATTTTCCGTACAACTTTTTTATTTTTTTCATTCTTAAGAACTATCTCCTGACAATAACAAATACAAGAAATAGTGAAATCGGTCCAGCCGTTCACGCGTGATGCCGTAACCAAGGGATTGAATAGTTAATTTAAGTATTAGAATATACTAAAGATCTAATACCTTAATTAACTATTTAATAAGAATCTAGGTATATAAATCATCATCATCATCATCTCAGCCATTGAAAGTCCACTGCTGGACATAGGCCTCCCCTCTAGATCTCCAATAAGACCGGTTGAAGCGGCTTGCATCCAGCGCGATCCTACGGTCTTAGTGAGGTCGTCTGTCCACCTTGTGGGTGGACGTCCTACGCTGCGCTTGCCGGTACGTGGTCTCAGTCAGCCGAGTTGGATTCGGTGACTGACCTCTTTCTTGAAGTTGGACCTACCTAACTGGACTACTTATCTTAGGTAGACGTACGAGTCAACAACTTCAAGAACCGAGCTCTCAACAGATATTGGAGTGGGTACAATATGGGCATTACACATTATCTTCGTCTTGTCCATGTCCATTTTAAGACCCACTTGTTGAGAAACTTGATTGGGGCCTTCGAGCATCGTGCTGAGATCTTCCATCGAATTTGCCATGACTACGATATCGTCGGCAAACCTAAGGTGAGTGATGTATTCGCCGTTAACATTGATGCCGAATCCTTTCCATTCCAGGAGCTTGAAGGCGTTCTCCAAAGTGGCCGTAAACAGTTTCGGAGATATCACGTCTCCCTGTGTTACGCCTCTTTTCAAAGAGATCGCCTTCGAGCTCTGTTCCTGTACTCGGACCGACATATTGGCGTTATTATACAAACACACTTCAACACTTCGATGTATATAAATATATATATATATATATATTAAAATACATCCCTATATATGTATATATTAAACTGAAATGAAAAATGTGTGAGATTATCTGTTTGTGTTCGCATATTTGATTTTGTGAAAAAGGCTATACATAAATTAATAAATAAACCACTACGTGCGTGCTTTACCCCCCCCCCCCCCCTATCGTGTATATATACAAAACAATTTTTGCCTTAATTAGCCAACATTACCAAAATCGACTGTGTCGCCCTGAGGCGTGCTCTGGTTAGAAATAATCATACTATAGGTAGATGACGAGCTCGGTGGTCGAATAGCGGGGGCGTTCCCCGCGCAGGAGAAATATTTGTGTGCATGAACATGTTTGTTTGTCTGTATGTACTTATAAAACAATGAATTTAAGTATTTATTAGTTGTCTAGTACCCATGCAATGCTGTGTCTATGTTGAATATTTACTACAGATCTTCATAAACCGCATTTTCCTGTTCCAATAAAAGTAAAAAAAAAAACATTTCTTCTTTTAAAATGGCATTGCAATATCCTTTCTTTATAATAATGTAACCATGTGTGAAGTGTACGTTATTGCACATAGATGAAATATGTAAATCCGTTTGTTTTCTAAAGTTACCTGTACTATTATTTACTCTGTGGTGTATTTCTCTAATTTCCTGCGACTGGCCACATAATGGTTTATTTTTTACAACACGCTGGGTGTTAAGCGTACGATCTTTTGTACGAAACTTGATTCAAAGCGGTTAATATATATATATATATATAGTGCTCAGCTCACCTGGAAGAATCACTAGAAATCTACTGACTTAGTGTTTTTTTTTATTATTTTATCGTCATAGGTATTTTTTTAATAATAACAATACTTTATTTCTTCTCTCACATAGACATTACAATTATTATTAGCTGAAGATGTTTGTCAATAACTTCCTAAGACACATTTTTGGAATAAAAAAAACAGATGGTAATCGCCTTTAGCTTCGGTGGTAGAGCCCCCGAGCAGGACGCTCGAAATTATCTTTTTTTTTTGTGAAAGTAGCCTATTGGCTAACTTTAACATATACACGAAATTATATTCTTATTAGAATATAATTTCGTGTATATGTTAAGTTTTGAGTGATCCCAATAGTGCATAGAATTTAAATAAAGGATTGTAACTATAATTATGTTTTTTTTCCTACGTCCCGAGAGATTTTCGGAACATGCTTAAATACCTATTTGAAATCTTTTTTGTGAGACATTAAGGAAATAGAGGCTTGATACGTTCTGTATTTTAATTATATTAAGTAGATTAATTATCTTAAGTGGATATGGTGCTGCGTACACCAAATGTGGACAATTCCGACGTATGCCGGAATTGTACTACAGAAAGGAAACAATAGCGGTGTATCATAGTAATTGCTACCGCCTACCGCTCACAGTCATACTTACATAATTACCTATATGTATAAAATTAATTGTAACTTATATAGAATACGAATAACCACAGACAAAGACGACGTCGACCGTAGCCTGTCAATGGATGGCTATATATTATTTCGAGTTCCTCCGTGCTTCGGAAAGCACGTTACGTCGTCTGTTCTCATTAGATGATAGTCGATAAGCGATGTTAGTGAATTTTGAGCGGCTTGAAAACACTGGCCTCCGCCAACCCGCAGTTGAGAGCGCATTTTTGTTCAGAACTAAATAAAGATCTCCGCAGGGCCAGTTCAAAATGAATTCCACCACTGTTGACAGTCGTCGTCGACAACCCTTATTTATCCCACTGATAAGACACGGGTTTCCCCTCAATTGAGGGGTTTGGAGCATACTCCACCAGGCTGCTCAACTGCGAGTTGCCGACAGCCCGGACCGTCGACTTAACGTGCCATCCGAAGCACGGAGGACTCGAGATAAACAAACTTTTACACAGAGGGACAGGTTAGGGCGCTACAGCCGACGTTGCTTAACTTCCGTGTTCGATTAGACCGACACGTGCAACGATGCCATCGAGCTCCTCCGTAATCACGCCACCAAGCTCCTCTATTGAGAGTATACTACATATACTATTATTAGTATTACATCACTATTAAAATTTCGATAAACAGATCACCTGATGATGCCACGCGTAGAGGTGAAACACGTGTCGCAGAGACGACCACGGCAGTCGTAGCGGCAGCAGTCGCACGTGTCTTCTGTTTCAGATGTTGGAGATTCGCCGAGACGACGGCAGCATCTGGAGCAGAGACGACCAAAGCAGCAACCGCAGTCGCTTGCATCTACTAACGGAAGTGGGTGGCTGTCGGCCGGCAGGTTTGCATGAACTAATTGGTGGAGGAAGCACGTAAAATAGTGTACTTAGATCAAATTGCTTGTAAATTTGACTTTCGCAAAATAACACCTGAATCAATTGACTATCAAATTATGGTGTCATTAGATCATTTTATAAAATACAGCAATGTACTTGGTCTGTGGAATACAATTCCGGTGAAAAAAATATATACAGAAATCGACCAGTTAGAATTTTATTACATGTATAGTTTAGTACAGTGACCCCCTCAGTATGTAAAAATATTTGGCGAACCCTACCAAAGTTCATAACCTGTACGTATTTTCATCATCATCATCATCAGGTCATTTTAGACGTGGAGTCTAAAATGACCTGATGATGATGATGATGATGATGAAAATACGTACAGGTTATGAACTTTGGTACAGGAGTACGACCCTCTCTCGTCCGTCACAGACAGACGGAGGGTTTGGCCTACACTCCCCACGCTGGCCAGACGGGTTGGGGAGGCCTGATCGATGTTTTATAATGTATTTCCCTTAGTCGCCTTGTACGACATCCACGGGAAGAGACGGAGTGATTCTATTCTAGTCTGCAGGAAACCACACGGCCAATGCGTATTTTATTATATTAAAAATATTAAATTCGTACAGTTTTATTTATTTTTATAGTTAAGTACCTATCGGCAACGACTATACATTAAATTATATACTCTTTGGTGTCGGTTAATTAAAAACAATAAAAAATAACATTTATTTCGTTCATTTAATAAAAATATATTTTTTAACGTTGTTTTTTTTTACAGCTTCGCGTCCTTCCGCGACCCTGTTGTGGCGACTTGGAGACCCCCTATGAGGTCGCGACCCAAACTTTGAAAAACACTGGATTAGGCTATATAGTAGGTGACAATAATAATGAGCACCTTTGTCCTTTCATCCCCTAATAATTAAATGCTATAGTATCGTAAATAACATTATTACTGGGTCGCTAAGCCGGCCATATTTTCTATATGGCTCTATAAACAATAACTGGGACTCTTGATATTAACCGCTGTTAATTATCAGTTTTGTGAATTAATTCGGACAGGAGTAGGCTTATAGAAGATCAGTGTTCCGCAAAGTGTGTGCCGCGGCACACTGGTGTACCGTAATCAATACCCTTCGTATAGTTGGCGTGCGTCGGAAAAATAAGGTTATGTCATAAAACTAAATAGACGGACGGGAGAATAATTCTTACACAAATAAACATATTTTTCATTTATGGTGTAGGTAATTAAAAATTATAGTTTTCCTAGATTTTAGGGTGTAAGTGGTTCATCAACATCTGTGAACCAAAGCCAACTTCACCTGCACGCGGTGCACCCTGCTGACTGACAAACGAAGCTCTGGCGAAAAGAGAGGTAGGGAGCGTAATTGTAAGCCACCCAACTGGGGAATGTACCACCACCTCACAGAATACCGTAGCCAAATAACAACTCCCTTGAGGATTGTTGTGTTCCTGCGAGTGAGTGACGTCACCAGAAAGGAAGGAGATGCTGCATTGGCAGTTGGGGTGGCGGCGCGCGAGCGATATTTTTAATGTTGCGAGCGTTAATATGGCTGCGGTAACCGCTTCGCATCAGGCGGGCCGGTTGTTGTCTGCACCCGACGTAGTATAAAAAAAAATGTACCTTAAACACAAAAAGTTTGCCGAACACAGTAGTAGATTAGTAGGTTACCTACCGGGATTACAAATTCTAATATCTTTAATCCTTAATATCCTTCGTCGTCAACCCTAATTCATCCCACTGCTAGGATACGGGTCTCCCCTCAATCGAAAGGGTTTTAGAGCATACTCTACCACGCTGCTCACTGGTTGGTAGAGGCCAATGTGTTTTCAAGCCGCTTAAAGGTCACTGTCTTTTTTTTATACTACGTCGGGTGGCAGACAAGCATACGGCCCCGCTCGCAACATAAAAAATCGTTCGCGCACCGCCACCCCCGCTATCAACGCAGTATCTCCTTCTTATCTGGTGACCTCACTCACTCGCAGGAACACCACATCCCTCAAAGGAATTGTTATTTGGCTGCGGTTTTCTGTGAGGTGGGGGTACATTTCCCAGTCGGATAGCTTACAATTACGCTCCCTACCTCTCTTTTCGCCAGGGCTTTGTTTGTAAGTCAGCAGGGTGCGCCGCGTGCAGTGAAGTTGGCTTTGGTTCAAAGATGTTGATAGACCACTTGCACTCCAAAACTTTTTATCTTAGCTTAACGACAGCCACCATACAAAACAGCCGGGATCGACTGCTTAACGTGCTCTCCGAAGCACAGAGGAGCACGAGATAATATAAACCCATCCATGGGCAGGCTACGGCCGACGTTGCTTAACTTGCGTGTTCGATTACACTGACATGCGCAACGACGCTTTCGAGCTCCTCATCTATTCTTAACCCTACTGCTATTATAAATGCGAATGTGAGTTTTGTTACGCAGTTACACCGAAACTACTCAACCGATTATCATGAAACTTTGTATACATATTCTAAAAGGTATTAGGAAGGATATAGGATACTTTTTATTTAAAAAAAGGAAACTCGAGTGAAGCCGCGGGCTGAAGCTAGTGTTGTTATAAATGGGAAAGAGAATTTGTTTGTTTGTTCCGCTTTCACGCCTTAACCACTGAACCAATTACAACTAATATTGTTCATACATCTTCTTAGATGTCCAGAATAGCATACTTTTTACCACGAAAAAACTGTTCTTGAGAGATGACCGAAAGTTTGTCACAACAACGGATATTCACGCAGGCAAAGTCAGGGGCGGAAGCTAATTCAAAATAATTGCTAAACGCGGAGAGAAAACTACTTTTTAAAATCTATTTTTCCATTATAATACATTCGTATAGATACCTATTTATCTTACTATATATGAAAGTGAAACCGAACTTCTTTCACGTCGAAAGCCATTAAATTGATATGTTTTTTTTAAGTATGTCCGTATTATTTATTGTATTTATGTATAATGATAATATTGTATGGCTATTTAAAAAAGACCTATATTGACAGAGTTTCTTTCGGCATTTCTTCTCGTCAATGGTCATTCCGAAATGCTGGTAGATAAAAAAATATACTTAATTGCAAAAGACGTGTCAAGTGCCCGCGAGGGCCCACAGAATAAAGAATTTTTGACTTTGACATTATAGGGACTTAGCCTACTTTTTATTCCGTAAAAACATCTTATTCCCAGGGCAACAAAGTTTTATTAAAATAATGACCACGCGGGCAAAGTCGCGGGGTTCCCCGCGACTAACCTAACCTAACCTAACTATATAATTATATTGTTATATATATATATATATATATGAATGCAATGTAAGGTGGGTGGTCCTACGCAGTGTTTTCTGGTCCTTGGTCTCAACATTCCAGTGCCTTTCTGCACCATCAGCCATCTGTTCTGCGTGTCATGTGCCTAACCACTGCCACTTCAGCCTGCTGATCCTTATGGCCCGGCCACACGCTTGTCAAACAACGGCCAAACACCAAACAACAAACACCAGCGTGTGAACGGATGTTTGTTGTTTGCTGTTTGTGTATCTGTTTGGCAAATCGCGTTGTGCTTGGCGTGTGTTTGCTGTTTGCTGCTTGGCCTCTGCTTGGCAACCATGTAGCCGAGGCTTTAGAGCTAACTATGTCGGTAAATCTAGTTCTACTATGGGCATTACATTTTTTTTTATATGAGAGGGGGCCAAACGTTGTATGGTGGAAAGCAATCACCACCGCCAGTTGAGATCAACAACGCCAAGGGGTCGCCGATCAGTTGCCTGCCTTTTAAGGTAAATAAAGACTGATTTTGATGGCTCCCATGTCGTAATTGTTAGGAAACTGAGTGATATTTTTCAATTTATCACGTTGTAATATCCCAAGCATGGACTCTCCGTCGCACGCTGCGAAACTTTGAGCTATTGAATGATGCTTATAATAAGAGTACTTGTGCTTATGTCGTATGGTATCACCGGCTACACACATTGAAACTATAGTCAAAGTACGAAAAGCGTCTCCCCCAGTATTGTAGTAATCGATATCAATAACGGCGTTTATTGGTGGAGTACTTTTGGTTAGCGTCGTGTTTCAACATGTGCATCCACCTTTAAAGATCAACTGGGTATTGAAAAATCTGAGCTTATTTTAGAGTCAGGTATGTAGTACGTGGCAATTTTAACAATTGGCGTGGATAAAATTATGTAAAGAGAATATACTATCAACATCATGTTTTATGTTATTTTGAATAAAACATGAGGGCAAACAAAACTAAAATTAAAAAAAAAATGTTTTAATCTGTTATGCTTTGTAGAAAGTAACATTGTATTTACAGACACCTCCGTGAACTTATAAGTGTGTAAAATGAGAGAACTCGCCACTTAGTAAATAAGCTTCTCAGATCTCTTCCCATCACGGATCCAGTATAATTCCCGTACGTCTCATCAACTGGCTATGTAGGTATTTAATTATTTGATGTTTGTACTTAAAATAAATTTGAAGCCTTGTTTGAAAATTTGTTTTCTTTGGTAATCTTCGGCACGCTTTATCAGATTTTAATAGGATTTTAATTGGAGGGCGGAAATATTATAGGACTATTTATTATAGGTCTTGGAAATAATATAGGATATTTTTAATATCGAAAATATTTGGTTTATATCTAAGAATTTTGATTGATTGATTGATTGATGTTTTTACGTATAGATGCGTTCTACATGCCTCCAATGTGGCAAGACATTCGCTCAGTCCCGCGCCACTTACAGTCGCATCGCGGCAAGATATTTGCGCTAAACAAAAATAATTATTGATAAGTTTTATATGAGATGCATTCTTGTATGTACACATTATATTCCTTTTAAAAGTTTTCAAGTAAATTTATCAAAATTATATATAATATATGAAATAAGCATATTATACTTAATAACTTAAAAATACAAAGAATCCTAAATTATCTAGTAGAAAAAATTATCTAGTACCTATGTTTCGTCGATGTACCCATAGCATTATTTATTATTGCTACTGAAAAAAATCAAATATTTATAAGATTTTATATAGTTTCACCGTGGCGTCATTAATCAAATCTTGCAAGTTAATTTTGACCCACTTTCCAGTGTCACCTTCAGCTTACATTTGACAGTCATTTGGTTCTCGTTATAGTAAATACAGCCATTTTTAATACAATAAGGTTGCTGCACACACATCTTTAGTCGGGTCTCCAACAAGTGTTATTTCGGATGTTCCTTATAAGATGTGGCCCACCTCCTTTTTTTATGAGAGGGGGCAAACGAGCATGTGAGTCACCTGATGTAAAGCAATCACCACCGCCCATGGAGATCAGCAACACCAAGGGGTCGCCGATCCGTTGCCAGCCTAAACTTCTTCCTTTCTTTCTTTCTGGTGAGCTCACTCACTCATAGGAACACAACAACCGTCAAGGGAATTGTTATTTGGCGGCGGTATTCTGTGAGGTGGAGGTGCCTCCCCAGTGTGGCAGCTTAAAAAATACGCTATGCCCTACCTCTCTTTTCGTCAGAGCCTTGTTTGTCAGTCAGCAGGATACACTACGTGCAGGTGAGGTTGGCTTTGGTCCAAAAATGGTGATAAACTTACACCTCAAACTAGTGTAAACTTTTTAGTTATTTTTTCGTTATGACTAGCGAAACTCTTTAGAAAAAAATATTTTTAATGGTTCTTGTTACACTGTATCACGTGGACAAATTAGCAGGAAAGTCAGACTTTGGTATATGTTATACCACGAAGGTGACAAACAAGCATACGGCCCGCCTGATGGAAAGTAGTTACCGTAGCCTATGGACGCCTGTAACACCAGAAGCATCACATACGCGTTGCCGACCGTGTAAAAACCTCTTTACGCCCTTTTTGAAGAACCCCATGCTGTAGTCTCCTGGGAAAACCTGGACAGGCAGTTTATTCCACAGCTTGATAGTACGTGGAAGGAAATTTCTCTGGAACCGCACAGTACGTGACCACTTCGGTTCTAATGTGTGAGGATGAATGTTAATGTTTGTTACTTAATTACTCCGTGATTTATAAACCGATTTGAAAAAAATAATTTTTTCATCATCATCAGCCTGTATCTACATACGTAAACGTAGAGTAATGTTTGAGTCGGTTTTTTTTTGTTAAAATTATTTATAGTGTGCAAACGACGCGCAGAAATAAACGTGACTCTAAAACCAACCTAATATCGAATCTTTTTTGCCCTCTTCCGCTTGGTCGAGTTTTATTCTACCGATAATTGATTTGTTGTTGCGAAAAATAGATTATTTCATTGAAGTGGAAAAGGCAATTGTCGTGGAATTCATCATTTTGTTAAGCCATAACATATAAAGGATTAATTTATCCTGTAAGTAGACACTTGCAATACGGAGTTACATTCGTACATTGCCGTCTGCGTTACAAACGAAGAAACTCGGGATTGATTACTAGTGTTCCAAGAATAGAGGTTAAAATCAAAGTTTAATATTTCTATCAATTCTATCATTTCAATTTCATCAAAATTATGTTATTTTAATTTTGGTCTATTTTATTATGAAAGTGAAAACCTCGCTGTTTGATTTGATACCTGCCGCTGAGTTTCACTATGGTAACAAATCGCCATAAATTAAAATTCCACCCGTATGATCTTGATAATCGACGATCTATCGTACGTTTCCTAAGACGTTTTATACCACGAACGGTGAAACTGTAGAACAATTACGTATTCCCGAACAATTACGACATGAGGGCATTCAAGAACAGAGTATTTATTTCTCTTAAAAGGCTGGCAACGGATTGGGGTCTTTGGTGTTAATGATTTCCATGGGCGGTGTGATTGCTTTCCATCAGCCCTCTTACCACCAACTCTTATTGCGATTCAATAATTGAATAGAATGCTTATTCATACCAATGAATAAGTGACTCTATGCAATTTGAAATAGAGTCGCTTATTCATTGATATGAATAAGCATTCTATTCAGTTATTGAATCGCAATAAGAGTTGGTGGTAAGGGGGCAGGTGACTACAATATATTTGAGTGAGATGATACGTTATTTTTACGGCACAAGTAGTGTCACTGTTACACTAATGTGTACCTAGTCTAGTATACAATCACCGCTTGGTAGCAGACCTATCGCATAATCCATTGTTTGCTCAGTATTTGACAAATTAGTATCTCATGATTTCACACAACAGCGAAATGGGTCAAGCTTTGATGTTACTAATTGCTGACAATTACTAAGTGTACCTACTAGGAACGTTAGTGAACCCCAGGTAATGTAGTGCATTCTATGTATGTATTAGATAAGATAAGATAACATAATTTATTTGCGAAAATAAGGTACAACAAAGATGTTACACAAATTACATGTCCAACTTATTCTACCCTCGCAGGGCCGTGCAAATGTTTCAGTCAACTTATAAAAAAATATTAATAATAATAACTAATTATTTATCAGCATATTAAAAATAACTGAAAATTACTTAAATTTCATTACAATAAATTAATTCATACCAATTCAATACATAATTTTAATTAATAATTTCATTTTACATCAATAAATCGGTCATTCAAATATTCACTTATAGTAAAATAACATTTGTCTAAGACCTACTCATGTAATTTTTTTCGAAATAATGTCAGTGTTAAGTTTTTAAAATTGTCTGGTAAATGATTAGAAATCTTTATTGCCATGCAATGCACATTGTCAGAATAAAATGCAAGCTGCTGATTAGGTACAATTAACCGGGTTTTATGTCTACTTCTAGAGGATGCATAATCACTATGTTTAATGAACAAATAATTATATTTTTTTAACAAAAAGACACATTTCATAGACGTACAAACATGGAAGAGGCAAGATATTTGATGTTTTAAATAAGGGCTTACAGCTACATTTTTTTTTTAGATATTAATGCTTTTTATCTCAACGGAGTTGGGATGATACTGAACGGAGATAGAATGGATATAATAATATAACAATGTAACTTTAAACTTAGTTATTATTATCGGTCGAATAGCTCTTATATTTTTAAGGACGAGACTGTTTCCAGGATAAGGTTGGTTTACTAGACGAGAGACTCGCAATCTTGTGATAGAACCGAAAGGATACCTAATGCACAGGGAAGCATTATCTGTACACATAGGGTCGTTGTTCGCAGAATCAGTAAGAAAATTGGGATCTATTACTTACTAGTAGATATATAAATATTCCTAGACAAATTACACAGCGCCATCTAGTCTAAACTAAGCAAAGCTGAGGAGCTCAATGACATCATTGCGAGTGTTAGTCTAATAAAGTCTAAATCTAAGAGTGTGTTCAAACACACTATTTTAATCAACATCCCCCGTAGCCTGTTTATGGATGGGTTTATTTATCTCGTGCTCTTTCGTGCTACGGAGGGTACATTAAGAGGTCGGTCCGGGCTGTTGTCTTTAGATGACAGTCGAAGCCAAGTCAGTGGCTATTAGGTGGCTCGAAAACACTAGCCTGAGCAGCGTAGTGGTGTATGCTCTAAGCTGCTTCGATTGAGGGGAGACCCACATCCCAGCATTAGGATGAAAATTCTTTTTGTAAATACATACATACAATACATAGAAAACCTCCAGCCCAAGACACAGATATGTTCATGCACACAAGTATTTTCTTGTACGAGGATCGAACCTGCAACCCTAAATGCCGTTGCTAGTCATTCGACCACTGGGCTCGTCTATATTCATGTACTATTTGCTAATGCATTACAAATTTACTCGTATTTGTAAACATTGAAGAAATAATTTACAGTATACATTTACTGAATGAATGGATATGGTGAAGCGGCAAAATAGTGTTCCTTAATTAGAAAAGGGTTAACTTGGACCCTTTGACACATTTATGTTTTGAATCCGTAAAGGTTGTACTATTAAATGGACAGGGATATGCCCAGCGATGTGTCTTCTGTAGCTGTGTAGCCAATCACCTTAATGCAGTCACAGGAATAAAAAAATATAGCGATATAGCAAATCACAACGACTTGGGTTATTATGTATTTGTGTATAGTTATATATTTGCGTATGATTGTCTATATACACATATACCTATGAAATACACCTATTAAAACATAAAATTACATACATTACATACATATAATATGTGTAACGTATGTAATTTTAGGTTATATTATATTGAAAAGGTTTTTAGTTTTGGTTAACTTTTATTCTAGTATTATTTGGATCTAGGTAATTTAGTTTTATTTGTATTTTAGGTACCTATTGTTATAGAATTTATTTTATCTATTTTAAGTTTATTTTACTTATAATTTGGTTACTAAAGGTGTGGAATGTTCCTTTCTTTCCGTAATGTTGGACGAGGTCAACTCTAAAGTGTGTACGTATTTTCGCGTGACGTCATTCTGATTTTGTTTACAATAGGCTTGTATCCCTTTTTTTTTTCGATTTGTTATCTATAGACGTCACAATAATATAAATATACGAGAAATAATTACTTCGATAGCATAAAAACTTCTCGAGATATGATAACTTGAAGATCACAATTTTGGACTATCCCGAAAACGCTCCATACAAAAGGCCACCACGTTATGACGTCACACCATGCTATTTTATATGCAATAAATCAGAAATTTGTACGACAGCTATGTTAAATAATGCGTTTATGTAGCCAGTGCCGTAACAAAAGTTATAGTATTTTTTAATGTTTCTACAATGGTAATATTTATTTTTTATAATTTCATACCTTTAAAATGGACTTTCCCACCAAACTTTGATCGACGATAAAACACGTCGGACATAAGTTATTAAAATTTTAAGATCGCAGATCGTTCTAGTTTTATGTATTTTACGTTACTGATAGAGAGTTTTTATAATTTTGTAACATGGGCAACAAGCCTATTTGGACACATCCATTTTGACGTGACAACGTCTTATAAATTGGTTAGCCGGGTGACACTTCAAGAAACGCGCTCACGTTATGCGCTTACAATGAGAGCGAGTGAGAGGCACGCGTCCCGCCTAAGAGCGAGAGAGACAGACATAAAAAGTGAAAGGCATGCGTCCCTTCCACTCGAAAACATTTTACCACTCAAAGTCGTTGTCACGTAAAACTTTCGCCCGTATACCGACTTTACAGGCAACCAATTTTTTTTTTTCTTTGTATTCGGACTTTTTAACCGTATCAGTTTCTCTGAGTAACCGAAAGTAAATTTTAGGTTTTCTTAGGTATTTATTGTGAAAGTTCATTACATACGCACAAATCGCACAATAAATACTTCTCGCCACCTCTGCCTGCTGAGGTGCTATCACCTGAGCAGGCAGAGGTGGCGAGACGTCGAGAGGCGAGTCCTGTCTATGCCTCATCGTGATAACCGCGACGACGTCTGGCAAGAGTGAAGCGACAAAGAAGATGTTCATTACCTACTGTTATTTTATGAACCGCATTCGAGTCTTATCTGCTTTTCCCAAAGGTTGACTGGCAGAGATTGCTCTTAGCGTTAAGTCCGCCTTTTGTACACTTAGTCAATAAAGTTTAAATAAAATAAAATTACAAATAAAATTTAAAATATGCATGTCTAAATAAATCTAAGTATAAGGCTTTGGAATGCTCTGCCGTTCACTATCCGTAACGCGCAAACTATTTCTAGTTTTAAAAATGAAGTTAAAGTTGAATATACGTCGCTTATCTCAGTTTAATTTCTTTATTTATGTTACTTTGTCTGTCACTGATGCTTTTCCATAATAAGGACATTTATGTATGTATGTATATGTGTATGTTTATATTTAGTTAGTTGAGTAGGTATATAGTATATGCTGTTTTTTTTTTATACTGTTTATTTTATATACAGCTTCTGCTTCCTTCCTGGTGACCTCACTCACTCGCAGGAACACAACAACCCTCAAGGGAATTGTTATTTGGCTGCGGTATTCTTGAGGATGTGTTCCTGCGAGTGAGTGAGGTCACCAGAAAAGAAGGGGTTGGCGGCGCGCGAGCGATATTTTATGTTGCGAGCGTTAATACGGCTATGGTAACTTCTTCACATCCGGCGGGCCGTATGCTAGTGAGGTAACTCGTTGGGTCATGCCCATTATTGTCGATTTATTTGCTACACCAATTCGCGAGGTTTGCCCGATAATTATCTCATTAATTTTTTCCAGACATTCAGAAGATTCGCGAACAAATTCAACATAATCAATATTTGAATCAAAAATTTCAGCTGAGGTGCTAAGACTTAAGTTGTCAATGTTTTCCGTGCTTGCTGACCGCTGTAGTCGCTTTTCATCAGGTGATAAGTGGCTTGGTGATATATCGCCTAATGTTCGCTTGGCATTAGTTGCCGGCGGTGATCGCGTACCGTATGCTAGTCTACAATCCGACGTATTATAAAAAAAATTGTAATAAAAAAGTTATATGTACTATGTGTAGTCCTATGTGTGTACTATGTACTACATACAACACTAACGGTTTTTAGGAAATAATTATAATATTACTTTTTGTGTTTAATAAATAAAAAATAATAATAAAATAATACAAAAAAAAAAACTCTTTGTTTATCAGTATTATGATGCTGGCCAACGGAATCGAAATCAAGCAGCACGTGTGTCGTCCATCACGATGTTAGTTAGTTAGATTTAGGCAACTGTTATTTGATTAATCTTTTTACCCGACTGCGACAGAAGGAGGGTATGTATGTATGTATGTATAATTGTTTGGCACGCTCTGCAGCCTGAACGGCTGGATGGATTTTAGCTTGCGAGGTGTCGTTAGATTCGTATTTGCTGTGAGAGTGACATATGCTACATCAAATATTGAATGCAATTTGAGGCTCACAACCGCGAGCCGCAAAATTGTCTTTGCAGTAATTTTTTTTTCTTCTAAATATTGAAATCAGGTTATCGAGACCTTTATTTTGACACCCATATCGATGGGTGTCAAAATAAAGGTCTCGATAACCTGATTTCAAATATATATGTGATATATTAGTTTCTGCCTGCGGCTTTGCTTGTATGGAATTATATGATTGTTACGCGTGATTAATAAATCTGTTGTAGGTGCAGTCGGGTTTTTGATTTTTTTAATTAATTTAACTTGTTAATTACAAGGATAAAATTACAATGTTGATAGATTTTATGTAACTTAATATAATTAAATACCGATTAATACAAAAAAAAAAATGTATAGGCATAATCAAACATTTATATACATAAGAAATTAATAGGTTTAGGAAGTTTTGAATTTAATTTAATTAAGTTTAATGATTAAGCCATTACGAGTAAAGTAACAAATGTGGAGAAGGATGTATGGATGTCTATCATGGGTAATCCATTGAATAGATTTAGATATTTTAGATGAAATTTGATACACATTCGAACGTGACGAATAAACAGTCCATATCCACTAATGATTTAATGAAATTCGGAAATTCTGAAAATTTCCAAACTTTCTCCGAAATTCCGGATTTAAATTTTGGAGTAGAACATTTAGGAGTTTGTTGGGGCCATATGGGTTACTTGTCATTAAGATATTTAGCTCACACGGGGTAATAAAGGGAGGTTGGAGGGAGAATGGGGAGGATGTGTAGTTTATGTAGAAATTTTAATGTTTGGAAATTAAATACGTCTACGCGAAATATGGCATACAGGCGAAATATATTCTAGAAATCTAGCCTGACACGGAGGAAACTTGGTATCTCGGTAGTATCTTCACTATTTGTATTATGTTTATTGTATATTTTTTAACAATTAGTGATGCGCCTCCTACCTAATTTTTTCATTGCTTCTCTTCTAAAGGTTGTTTGGAAGACATTGCTTTTACTGCAACAACACCGCCTTTTGTAGCTTAAATTTTTGCAAGTTAGTGTTTTTGTCATATTGGTGCAGTAAATTGTATTCTATTTTATTCACATGGGCAAACCGAGAACAGGAGATATTGATAATTTCAAAATGAATGTTAAGCAAATATTTCATTTAATAGAAAAGAAGAAGGAATCCATTTGTCATCAGATTAAATGCAAATTGTAGCCCCGAGGAAATTGAACGTATAATATGTCAATAGGTATTTTATACTTACCACGTCTTTTGAGGAGCTCGATGGCGTCGTCGCGCTTATCACTCTAATCAAATCACACAAGTTAAGCAACGTCGACCGTAGCCTGTCCATGGATGGGTTTATTTATCTCGAGTTCCTCCGTGCTTCAGATGGCACGTTAACCTGTCGGTCGCGACTGTTGTCAATAGATTATAGTCGTTAAGCCAATAAGCCAAGTCAGTGGCCTTAAGGCGGCTTGAAAACACTGGCCTCCGCCAACCCGCAGTTGAGCAGCGTGATGGAGTATGCACTAATCTAATCCCATCGATTGAGGTATGGCCCGAATCCCAGCCGTGGGATGAATAATGGTTGACGACGACTTACCACGTCAGTTATTAACCAAGCAATGATAGCCGGCACCTCCGCTGCTACAGCACCTCTTCACATCTGCGACCTCACTCAGAGGGACTTAACAATCTTCAATAGTTAATAAAAACGTTTCAATTAAACATTTCGCAAATCTAATCAATATTTTTTAATCATAGGAGGAGACCTTTTAGTACTTTGCCTACGTGACAATGTCCCTTTATTTAGTTGGCCACATAATGTAATAAACGCTTTTACGTCGACCCTACTTACTATTTTATATAGTAGGTGTGTGGTTGGCTAATGAAAATCATTAAAAGTATCATAGGTATTCATTAATTTGGGTTTCCGAATGGGTTATGATCGGAGTGAAATCCCTGAAAAGGACTGAAGATGTTTTTTAATAAAGACTTTAACACAATATGATTATATTGATGGGATAAGCGTGGATATACGGTAAATTGGGGTGTAAGTGGTTCAACATCTCTGGCGAAAAGAGAGGTAGGGAGCGTAATTGTAAGCTACCCGACTGGGGAATGTACCTCCGCTTCAAAGAATACCGCAGCCAAATAACAATTCCCTTGAGGGTTGTTGTGTTCCTGCGAGTGAGTGAGTTCACCAGAAAGGAGGGAGATGCTGCGTTGAAAGCGGGGGTGGCGAAGCGCGAGCGATATTTTAAGTTGCGAGCGTTAATATGGCTACGCTAACCGCTTCACATCAGGCGGGCCGTATGCTTGCCTGACACCCGACGTAGTATAAAAAAAATGCTCGTATGTCGTTCCATTGACATCCTGGAGCGGGTCACGGCGGGCGTACAATATTACATTAAACTTCTCAAAGAGGCCTCTACGCGTTGTATCTATATATCCCCGCGCACATCTATCAAATGACGGGGCTTGACCCGTGATTAAAAAGAGATACATAAATAGTATTATTAAAAAGCTAAGTAACAAATATACTTTGTAAAGTCTCATTAGGTGTTACGTTAAGATCGGCTTATATTAGTATACACTTACATAAAAAAAAATACTTAAATAAAACAATTATATTTTAGATGAGTTTTTTAAATCTATATCTATGGGGTGTAAGGGGTTCATCAACACCTTTGAACCAAAGCGAACTTCACCTGCACCCGGTGCATCCTGATGACTGACAAACGCAGCTCTGTCGAAAAGAGAGGTATGGAGCGTAATTGTAAGCTACCCCACTGGGGAATTTACCTCCGCGTCAGGCAAATAAAAAATAAATATACCGCAGACAAATAAAAATTCTCTTGGCGATTGTTGTGTTTCTGCGAGTGAGTGAGGTCACCAAAAAGGAAGGACATGCTGCGTTGACAGCGGGGTTGGCGGCTCACGAGCGATATTTTATGTTGTGAGCGTTGATATGGCTACGGTTAACGCTTCACATCAGGCGGATCGTATGCTTGTCTGCCACCCGTCATAGTATAAAAAAAAAAAAAAAATATGTGTTATAAATTGGGAACAATATTTTCTGTCATCTAAGTTTAGATGTGTCACTAATCTGCAGTACCCTAATAATAATATATATCCCCAAGAAATATATTAGTCATCATTTTAATCAAAACTGTCTTCATATACAAATTATCGGCTTAATGTAAATATGTATCTTAAATTATAGTTTGATCACTTTTTTCAATAGCCTGAAATATGTATCTGTCCTCTAAAAAGTAAGTCACGAGCATCAATAATACATTTGTACCTAAAAATAGCAAATCAACAAACTATTTATATCATTTAACTCGTTTGATCATCAAAATAATAGATCTGTCACCTAATATATAGATCAGCTCCTTAATGAAAACATGGCTAATAGGGGCGGAGTCAAATTGGCGTCATATTCACTGACGAGTCGTACCAATACTTGGTCAATGAAATAAATCATGATTTGGTTAGATTTGAGTTGATTTTTGGTTAGGTTAGGGTTTTCTTGTGTCCTGTCATCGGAAATAGGAGCTCCGCGCGCGGAGCTACTTCAACCTAGATGATGATAGATGTGGTGCCAAGTAAGCTTAAATATTAATAATTGACAATTTATTACATTGGCCAGCCATTATAAATAATGACCAATTTATTAGTGATTATAAATTAATTTTAAGGTAAACATTTTCATATTGATATTATTTCCAAGCAATTATTAAATGATATTTAAGTATGCCTTTTTATATTGTTTGGTGATTCAATTTAGGTGATAAATCTACTATTATAGGAATAAATATAATTTATTAAGTCACTGAAAATGCATTTATTAGGTAATTGATAAAATCATACCCTTATAAATTTACTTTAATACTCTTTATAAGAATAGGTCCAATTTAAAGCTACTTAAAGCTATGCTTTGAGGTTGTCTGGAAAAGATCTCAGGATAGGACTGACTTGTGTAGATCAACTCTATTGACTTGTGGTGTTGTAGGTATTTTGTTTTGGTGCTATAAAGAATATCGTTTTGTATTGTATTAATAAATACCTGCCTCACTAATATAAAATCAAATCAATTATCAGCCTACATCTACTCACTGCTGGAAATAGTCCTTCTCCAATACATTTTACAGGCATCGGAGCTATAGCTGCGTTCCAGCGTCGGGAAGTGGTCAGAAGCTACAGTTCCGGCGTCGGGAAGTGAGCGTGCTTTACAAAGCACGCTAACTTCCCGACGCCGTAACAACGTCTACCATGAACGTGCCGACAGAAGTGTTCACCCGTCGTCCTCTTGCGAAGCAGGCAAGTACCTGAGCTGCGCAGCCGACTTAGGAAAGCCAGCCGTGTTAATTATGCTCCGAGCCCCGTGGGTGACAACCCTGGCGATCCTTTCGCCTTAGGCCAGTAGTCACCCACTCGCAACGCACGAGGTAGAACGCCTGGCCGACAACTATGTCAAGGCAAACAAACATGCTCAACCTCTATAGCTAAACCCATGTGGTTTGCCTACAGAGGTTGAGAATGTTCATGGGTACTACACACACATAAAATGCATCTTCTAGTGCAGCGGTGAATAGTTTCAGGAAGATAAATAACATCCTCCCGCAGTAGCTGCTGAATATGCATCGACTATTGGTTTTAGACGCAGACAACCATTGTTGCAATACAGACATCTCAAAACCTAGATATAGCAGTGGTCTACATGTTATTACTATAAGGATTGAACAGACCAAGTTCCACACAAATTTCGATGGAGCCAAAGGCATCTTCGTAATACATAAAAGTCATACACATTATATACGTTGTATTGTATTGTACTTTGTAGATTTCTGTACAATCTGTTGTAATTGATATATGTAGTCCACGGTACTGTAGCCTTTGCAAAACTCAGTCTATTCAGGTGACTGATATTCATGAAATCTTTGAAAGAAACAATTATGATATTCTTGAATTTATTTATGATGCGATTACGTGTACGTATAAACGAACTCGAGAGTGCTAGATTGCAATAGTATATGTTGCAAGCGTCTATAGGCTACGATAACCGCTTCTAAGCAAGCCGTATGCTTGTCTTTATTACCGTATTACCGCTAATCTATGTCTTAGCATTATTTTTGAGATCAAAGCATCTCTCATCATCATCAGGTCCATTCTGGTCTCCATTACAGGAGTACGACCTTCTCTCGTCCGTCCTAGACAGAAGGAGGATTTGGCCTACACTCCCCCCGCTGGCCAAATGGGTTGGGGAGGCCTGATCGATATTTGATAAGGCTTATTGTATTTGTGTGCCTTATTTCGGCACTGCCCAGGTCTCAGATCTTGATTTTAACTAGACAAAAAATTTGTCGTTAATTTGTCGATATTTGTCGCCAAAAGCAAAAAATTTGTCGGTCTCCCGTTAAAGAGTTATAAGGTTTTTTTTGTGGCAGTGCCGAAATAAGCTTATTTCGGCACAGCCCACTCGGGATCTATTAAACTACAAAACATAGCGAAGATATGATTTTCCCCAGAATTAGTCGTCAATTTGTCGAATTCATACACCAAGTATCAGAATTAGTCGACCTCCCGTGAAATAGTTATAAGTATTTTTTGTGGCAGTGCCGAAATAAGCCTTATTTCGGCACTGCCCAAAAAAACTACACCACCTAGCGAAAATCTGATTTCACCCTGATGTTGCCTTGAATTTGTCGAAATTTGTCGGAAATAAAACACAACTGGTCGATGATTAATTAAAAAGTTACACGCATTTTAATAATTCACGTTGTAGTCAGAGAGCCTAACGTAGGCAGTATAGAATAACACCACCCCATTCACATATGGCTATCGTAAAAAGCAACTAATGTAGTGCTAAAGAACACTTAAAGCATTCGTAGATCAGAAAACAGTTGCATGCATTGACAAACTTTGCCAGACTCTGAAAAAGGAAGGAAATAAAACGTTTACTGTTGCATTTTGTGCATGATATAATTTGGATGCAAGATCTCGGACTATACTTATTATGAGAATTATTAAAATGCGTTGTTGTTTATGTTAGTTGTGTTTTATATCCGACAAATTTCGACAAATTCAAGGCAACATCTGGGTGAAATCAGATTTTCGCTAGGTGGTGTAGTTTTTTTGGGCAGTGCCGAAATAAGGCGTATTTCGGCACTGCCACAAAAAAATACTTATAACTTTTTAACGGGAGGTCGACTAATTCTGATACTTGGTGTCTGAATTCGACAAATTGACGACTAATTCTGGGGAAAATCATATCTTCGCTATGTTTTGTAGTTCAATAGATCCCGAGTGGGCAGTGCCGAAATAAGCTTATTTCGGCACTGCCACAAAAAAAACCTTATAACTCTTTAACGGGAGACCGACAAATTTTTTGCTTTGGGCGACAAATTTCGACAAATTAACGACTAATTTTTTGTCTAATTAAAATCAAGATCTGAGACCTGGGCAGTGCCGAAATAAGGCACACAATGTATTTCCCTTAGTCGCCTTGTATCCACGGGAAGAAACGGAGTGATTCTATTCTAGTCTGCCGGAAACCACACGGCTCTCTCTAGCGTCTCTAGCAACGGCATTTGATAGAAAGTTTCACTTCGTTCCTTTTAGTAGGCGTCCAACAATGGCGTAAAAATAAACGTAGCAAAGCTTCAGCTACTCCATGGTAGAAAAAACACTAGGTATGTTCTTTCCGTGTATTGCCAAGACAACGTCACGAATTGGTTTGTCAAAAAGAGTCATTTTTCATATAAAATAGAGCGACGTCAATTCAAATGACCACATTTGTCGCTAAAGAACATACCTTGAGTTTTTGAAGTATGGTCTACTCTACGTCCATTTAGCGGCTTCTCAGCAACATCGTCTGATTGAGTTTTAGCAGAGTCTTAAGTTTCGTCGGGGACTCAAATTCATCCCACTGCTGGCTGGGCGTATCCCAGGTCTCCCTTCAATAGGAGGGGTTAAAAGCATCCTCCACCATGCTGTTCAACTCCGGGTTGACGGAGGCCAGTGTTTTCAAGCCACCCAATGGCCACTGACTTGGATTATCGACTGTCATCTTTAGAAGACATAACAGAGAGCATAATAAACCGTTGGTCCGGTTGTTGTCATTAGACAACTCAAGCCGATGGTTATGACTATACTCTCTGGAGCACGTATAAGCCCAAGATCAATAAACCCATCCATGCACAGGCTACGGTCTACGTTACTTAAATACGCGCAACGACGGCATCGAGCAAGTAAGTTAAATTCATGTGAAGATCTCAGCACGCCATGTACGCCGTGCGGTTTCCGGCAGACTAGAATAGAATCACTCCGTCTCTTCCCATGGATATGATGAGATACAAGGCGACTAAGGAAAATATATTATAAAACATCGATCAGGCCTCCCCAACCCGTCTGGACAGCGTGGGGAGTGTTGGCCAAATCCTCCTTCTGTCTGGGACGGACGAGAGAGGGTCGTGCTCCTGTAGTAGAGACTAAAATGACCTGATGATGATGATGATGTTGAAAGAACTCAGCATACATACCGGATACCTTACATACCACGAACAGAATGGGCATGTCAAGTTCATAACTACTTAAAGTGAAGATGATACATTCATTACCCATAACACCCTCAAAATGACACCACCTGGGTGTGATTGGAAATCGCTATTGCCGATGACACCCAGCCCCGAATATTAGCGATATAGGAAGCCATTATACAACAAAGTAGGTATTATACAACTGAACAGCCTTGGTATTTTCTTTCATCTCTCATCTCAAAACCATCAAAAAAAAAGGCTGACGTGCTCGGTGGTCGAATGCTTAGCAATGGCCACTACTAACTTTGACTCCGAGGTCGCGTAGAGTATATGTGGTCGCGGGTTCGATTCCCGCACAAGACGAACATGTGCATGAACGAGTCTGTTTCTCTCGGTCTGGGTGTTTGCTATGTACCTACTCGTATTATAAGTATGTATTTACAAAAAAAATGTATTTAGGTACATTTGTCAGTTGTCTAGTACCCATAACACAAGCTTTGCGCTTAATTAGCCCAATTTAAGCTATTAAATATTTCTGGACAATTTTGTCCAGAAATATTTATTTATTATTATTTATTTATGTGTTCGTAGATCTCAGAATACTTTATCTATGTCGTTACTATAGACACTATATATATCGTTACTATAGGCACTAGTTAATATTAATAAACGACACATCATTGTGAGTGTGTGATGAGCAATAGCGATTATCCATGACACCCAGGTGGTGTCAGTTAGTGTGTGTTAGTGTTAGTGTGAATTAGATACCTAAATGCCGACGTCTTAGGTCGTTATCCTTTACGTGCCCGTCCCGTCCGATGTATCATGTATGCTGAGACCTTTAATCAGCTGATCTTCAGGAAAATCATCTTATTTACAATTTTAGCTAATTTAATTTTGATTCGTTCAGTAGATCTCCGGGATTAGCAATTGATTTATGTTATTACTTAACAAAGCTTCATTTAGACGTATTAAAACTCATCAACGGAGACTAATTGATTGAGTCTCACCAAAGTTTAATTTAGATTTGTTTAGTAGCTCTCCAACAACAGTTTTTGATTTAATCTTAGGAAAGAATCTAGAAATTAACGATGAAACAGAGAGGCAATTCTCGCGGTTAAAATGTACTGAAATTTAACTTTCGATCTCACAAATGTCACATTTGGTATTCTAGTATCACATGATATAATTGAATCTATTTTTGTGAAACTTGTAAATGTTAAATAAATAAAGAAAAAATAATAATTTTCAAATTGAATTAAAGTGTGATTATATTCAAATATGACCCAGAATTAGACTATCTAAAAATTATATGTTGCTCTCAATAAGAAATTAAAAATAATTAATGAACGAAATCAAGTACACAATTTAAAATTAATTCTTAATTCAATCTTGATTAGGTCAACTTTAATTCTGCAATGTAAAACAATTACGAGAATTGACCTTCTGTTTGAGCCAACCTTCACCTCCATACTATGTGATCTGAAATTAAGCGAAGGAATCTAATTACAATTAAAACAACCATTGTCGGTACCCGATATATTTATTCATAACTTCGACATCAGTAAACAACAAACTAAGTAAATATATATAGGGTATCCAAACATTAATGTGTTGATATTAACATTTAGCCTAAAATATATTCGAACAGCACGATTTATTACATTGTATGTATGTAGAGTGACTAATAAGACAGAACTCTTCTAATTACATCTCTGAAATTGACATCATTACAATATAATTACCCAGCCTATTTTGAGTAACATAACATATATGGAATTAGTATTAAACATATACTATCATTACAAAAAAATCAGAAGCACTAAACTTTGTGTCATTAAAATATACATTTAAACAATTCCAAGGGAAATTCTACAAAATGATTATCCTGGAAAATCACCGACAAGCGTTCCAATTTGTATCTACGCATACAAGAATACATAAATAATAAAAAAAGAATAAATAAATATAATAAGTAAAGACGATTATATATGTGGCAAATTATTATATTGTTATTGAAAAAGAATCAATCATCATATTTGTATTTGATATATTCTACCGATGAACAATATTTCTATACTTACTGACAATATATGAATATAATGACTGATTAACAAAATTACATCTTTGAATATCAAGGAAGGAAGGAAGGTTAGAATAAGAATACTTTACGAGTGGATGAATTAGAAAGTGGACAACTTTGGAAATAGACAAATAAGAAAGCGGTCGAAGTCATCTTCCAGGAATCTAGTCGACATTTTAATGAAATTTCGTAATCGGCTAAAATTGAATATAAACTCACAAAAAAATGCAGTCGACTCTACCTATTAAATTACGATTAAATGCATAAATATCTTTGAGTAAATTAGTCAAGACTCAATAGATATTATGGGTACTCAGTGTGATATTTCGTAAATATATGAGGGTCAGCTGTATTTTGAATATGAAAAAAAAACAATGATGGATCATCTCGGCGATGAGTTTCCACTAAATCATACTTCGTTATTAGAGAGGCAAAAATTAATCAAGATAATGGCTAATATTAAATTACATTTTTAGTCTTGTTCCTCTTACATTACTCTGACTTTGAATAGCTTAAATATTATTCCACGGAAGATTAACTTTACGAGTATTCTTCGGAACACGGCAAAACACTGATAAAAGAAGGTCTAATTTATAAATCTACATTTTAAATATAAAGAGTACTACCTCCCCTATGGACAATTTTAATGCCATGACATCGTATTTATTCGAGTTATTTACAACATTCATAATTTATTCGAGTAACAATCTATATAATTATAAAATAATGTATAACAATTATTGAGTACAATAAAAAAAACAATTAGTAGTTTTCAGTTAAAACGAGCATGACAATTTATTCATATCACAGTACCGTAATGTTACAAAGATTAGCAACTCATTGCAAACCAATTAAGTACCTAAATACTTATAAAAATATACAGTAATTAACCAATAAGTACTTGAATAATAATTATCTTAAATTAAACTGTGTTTCTCAGTATTTCGTCCGAAGATAGCATGCCATCCTGGAACAAAATAGATTTGTTATGAAATTCTGTAAGAAAAAGAATCTTCGGAAAAAATATTAATTAAAATGAGTTAAAACACTAATTTCGCTGCGTTTGTTGAAAGCAAACAATTTCAGTTAATACCTACTTCTGAGAATAGTGTCTTAATATGCAATATTGCTCTTTGCTGTGATGAGAAATAAATCTCACAGTTTATTACATTCATTACAAAGTTCATGATGTTCTCGAATAGGAGATTTTTTTATTATTTTCTCGTCCATCCGTACTCCATTTAGTACAGCTTTTATGAAGAGGCTATGAACAGCGACGTTATCCGATAGCCAATGAGGACGGGTAATTGACAATAACAAAATTTCCGTGCGAGAAACATAATCCCAGCAAAAAATATCATCTAAAACACGTAGGACTCATAGGACGATTTCCTTGTTAGAAAAAAAAACTGATACTATTTTGCACATCAAAAAATACTTATTGCACATCAGAGTAATTTGATGTGCAAATTAAGTTATTTTGTGGATCAATTTAATATTTTCAAAAAAAAATCTCTTTAAGATGCAAACCTTAACGACAACTCTACAAGACTTAAAGAATATTCTTTAGGTTATCCGGGGGTTATCTTTAGCATTGGTTGGCAATAATGAGTTCCTAAATCTACTATATAAAAATAAGTCGGGTTTTCCTTCCTGACGCTATAACTCCAGAACGCACGAACCGATTTCCACGGTTTTGCATTCGTTGGAAAGGTCTCGGGCTCCGTGAGGTTTATAGCAAAGAAAATTCTGGAAAAATTTGAAAAGAAAAGCGGGAAAATCTTTTTTCACATACAGCGCCATCTGGTGGCGAAACGGAGTTCGCCGGGTTTGCTAGTTGACTATAAAATAAATACATAAATCCCGTCTTGTCGGCATACCGCAGTGACACAAGACGTAACCTACTACGCGCGAAATTCCCATATCTCTCACTAAACTATGTATATTAAATAACAGAATATCTAAACTTGTCACATATTATACGCAGGTATTACAACATGACATATTCGTTGTCAAATTATTAGCTTGCAGTTTAGTGGATTCAGCAGATTCCATCAACTTGTCTCTCTTGACATCCGAGGCAGTTCTGTCAAATAGGCCATAATTAAGTTTTTATCTAATGAATTGCTGAATGTGTTGCTAAGGACAAATCTCGAGAGCAGCTGAATCAATTTCGCTAAATCTTTTTTTTAGAATATTCCTTAAAATACGAGGATGGTTCTTATGTAGAGAAAAAATAAAAAAAAAATGCCTGAAAAATAACACTTTTCTATACTCCCATACAAACGATTCGGGAAGACAAAACAATTGAGTGACGTTAGTATCGTAGGCGGTACGAAGTTTGCCAGGTCAGCTAGTGCATGATAGATGTGAGATAGTTGCAAGCCAGTTTTAGATTTTACTATTGGATTTGGATTGGTACGTTCTGTCATTTTCTTTAGAAGAAAATGAATAATTTCTTCGAAAATATTATAGCCGTTTGCGATATCTTCGTCGCATAATATATTAATTATGTATATATAATAGTACTAGCGACCCCGCCGCAGCTTTACCTGGACCAACCAATTTTAAACATCGGAAAGGGAGATTACAAAAAGAAAGAAAAGAAATTAAGTTTGTATAACTCCATTTCCCCTTTAACTATTTTCTTTCTTTAGGCTAAATCCTTTTTTAATAAATGCCAAATTACAAATTTACATTGTATAGATTTTAAGAATTATTAATTTTTGCCTACCTTAAATTGTATATATGAAAAAAAAAATCTTATTTATCCATTTTACATCGTAAACCAGAATAAATCATCTTAGTGAAAAGCTTAGCTGCGAAAACGGCATTCATTTTGCTTTCATACCCTTATTTCGGCTATGTCTCAAAATCCACTGATATTGTATTTTAGCTGACTTCTACCTACGTTTTTTTTTATACCAAAGGAGTGGCAAACAAGCATACGGCCCACCTGATGGAAAGCAGTTACCGTAGTCTATGAACGCCTGTAACACCAGGGTCATCACACGCGCGGTGCCGACCCTGTAAAAACCTCTTCACGCCCTTTTTGAAGAACCCGATGCTGTAGTCTCCTGAGAAAACCTCGACAGGCAGTTCATTCCACAGCTTGACCGTACGCGGGAGAAAACTTCTCTGGAACCGCGCGGTACGCGACCACTTAGGCTCCAATGTGTGACGATGAATTCCCTGTCAATGGCGACTGGTGCGACTGTAGAAGGAGGCCGTGGGCATCATGTCACACAACTCCTCTGAACACACCCCATTGTACAATCGGTAGAACACACAAAGGGACGCAAAATCTCTCCTCAGACTTAAAGGTTCTAAACCGTCTGTCAGTTTGGGATCGTCGACAATCCTCACAGCACGCCTCTGAATCGAGTCACAATTTTCGAGTTTTCGTATTTAATCAGTGACCTTTCGCTTTTATATATCCATAATATACAAATATAGATTAGTAATGTACAGTTCGTTTGTGTACAATTTACTATTGCATTATGTATGTATTCTCTGACCATAGCTAGATTTGCTAAGTAAATAGAAATTATGTAGTTACCTGATTGAGATCAATAAACTTGCGTACCACCGACCGCGTGAAATCCGGATTGTTGAGCATTTCGTTCACGAACCAGTCCAGAGGGATGCTGTAAAAAATATTACTGATTTTATTTTATGTATTCTCATTTACAATATCATAGATAACAATACGGTAGAAACATGAACATTTCCGTGTGCCATAAGGCGGTGTCGACAGATTACAAACATAGAAATAATAAAATTATATTTAAAAAAAATTAAAATATATCTTCTACTCATTATAAACAGTTACATAAAATAACAAAGTGATCGAACGAACGAGCATGTGGGTCACCTGAAGAAAAGCAATCACCACCGCCCATGGAGATCAGCAACGCCAAGTGGTCGCCGATCCGTTGCCAGCCTTACTTCTTCCTTTCTTTATGGTGTCACTCACTCGCAGGAACACAACAACCCTCAAGGGAATTGTTATTTGGCTGTGAGGTGGAGGTACTTCCACAGTCGGGCATCTTAAAAAAATCACTATGCCCTACCTCTCTTTTCGCCAACCTCTCCTCTCCATTGCCTTTCAGCCTCATTTGTCAGTCAGCAGGGTGCACCACGTGAAGATGAAGTTGACTTTGGTTCAAAGTTGTTGATGAATCATTTACACCCTAAATAAATAAATGAATATTCTTGGACAAATTACACACGGCCATCTAGTTCCAAACTAAGGAAAGCTTCTACTATGGGTACTAGTAATACAGTTTTGTTAATACATACATGTAATACGAGTATATAGAATACACCCAGACAAACAGACATTTTCATGCACACAAATATTTGTCTTGTGCGGGGATCGAACCCGCAACCTCGGAGTCAAAGTGGCCATTGATAACCACCGAGTTCGTCCTAAAATTCTTTTTGTCGGCAGAATAATACAAAACTCAAAAATTAAACAACAAAGTAAAGCTTTTAATATTACAGATTGTCATGTATAAATCCGGCTTACATTTCTAAAGTAATGGCTTTTGTTGAAAAACCATTCACTTTTGCTCTGACCTGTGAAAAGGTTATGAAAAAGGGAGAGGAAAATGTCTGCACTGCCCATATTTTCTTGATTATCCTGTGACGAACAATGTTATAACTGTCGTCGTAAATATGCCTTGACTATGGTCAACGAATAATATTTTTAAATAGGTTGATACTCGTAAGGCTACGCCGAAATTCGTCGGAACGCTTCTGGGTCTGTCTGTCTGGGTGGGTCCAAAATTCAACTTATTTCATAATCCAAAAGTTTAATGTTAAAGGTTTCTAATATATTTTTAATTCGATATAAAGATGACTCATTGGTAAATAATAATATAGTTTTTTATTTAGTCAATTGGTTAGAGAAGCAACACCATATTATATGTATTATGATTATTTCACTGTGACAAGAAAGTGGCTGAGCATTCATATGTTTAATGATTAACCAGACTAAATAAATTAAATGAAAAGAATTGAAATTATTTATTATATTATTATAATTATGTAATGGTATTGTATTGCATCATTTATAAATAATATTCTTTTTTTCTTTATCTGCTATTATTATATATTATATATTTCGGTATTGACTGTAGGCGACGAAGAAATGCTTGAAAGAAACTTGCCAATATGGGTCTTTATTTTTTTAATAATCAGATTATATTTACATGTAATTCTTAGTGAAACTTTTTCGACTGTCCTTTTCAACAAATGAAATTATTAAGACTATATATTTCACTTAATTAAATTTATTATACAAACAAAAACTCGACTGAAAATTCTATCCGACTGAAAACTTTTTTTTTATATGACGCTCCAATTATTTTTTTCGCGAACGCCATAATTATTAAAATAATATACCCTATGTCACTCCCATATCAGAGACGAATCTAAGGAATCTAAATCCTTCAGTTTAGGTTGTAAAGCTTACCAAAGAAATATACATAAATACATATTGTACGAACGAGAACTATGCCGATAAACTCTTTTGTAGTTTGGCATATAACTAATGTGTAAAAAACATGCTTGTTATGTGAATAACCAAAAAAAAAAAACCATAAACTTGAAAAACATTACAAGCAAAAAAGTGTACTTATGTAAAAACGAAAATATTATTTCCAAGCCACCGATACGTGAAACTATTTAAAATATTTGAATTCGCGTATTATGCTACATTTAAACTCTCATTCCAATACTGGGTTTCCACAAAGTAAATTCAATTTCAATGCGATTATAAAGTGGTACATAAAAATACATTTATTTTAAATCCCTCGAGCCTGTAATAATGCTACACCAAGTTATTTGAATAGTCAGTTATTGGTGATAATTTAAAAAAACTGTAACTGAAAAAAATACAAGAAACCTTCATTGTTTGTCTATAGATATGGACATCTCAGATCATGGATCTACAGATATGACACATAATATTTGATTGGAGAGCCCGGTGGTTATGGCTAGCAATGTTCACTTTGCCTTCGGGGTCGGGGGTTCGATCCCCGCAAACGACAAACATTTGTGTGCATGAACATGTCGATTTGTCTTGGTCTGGGTGATTATATGTATTACATGTATGTATTTACAAAATAAATGTATTTGAGTACATTTATCAGTTGTCTAGTACCCATAGAACAAGCTTTACGCTTAATTTGTGACTAAATGGCGCTGCGTAAATTGTCCAGAAATATTTATTTATTTTTTATAGAATCCATCCATTTTTAAGAACCTTGGAATAATTTCACAACTTCATCACAAACTCACCTTTCCAGCGTTTTATCGTCATTGAGTTCCTCTCCTTCTCTCTCAGGTGAGGCCTCTAATGTCTCCCAGAAGTTGTTTAAGCCATACACTGCAAAAATAATGGCGCATTATTTTATCATATAATATTTATCGACATTGCCTCGGTAGCTACTTGATATCTGTTGTTAAGTTGAATGAGAGCGTCGTGAAAATGATAGTCAATGCTCAGCCCAAACGGCAGAACGTAAAATTTATGTGAGTATAGTTATTACGTGACGCAAGCACTGCATACGGAATAACTCAGCTGACCATTGTCTTTATCTATCTTTTGAGTCTTTTTGTAGTCGTTGTTTATATTCAGAGACCCTAGTACAATCTCTTGAATTTGCTGCTCGCATTATTTAACCTTCTATATGGATTTTCTATCATGACGTTATTAATGGATATATATATAAAAATGAATCCCTATTACTCTCACGGCACGGTCACGGCATTACGCATGTATGGCTAGATCGATTTCCATAATTCTATTTTTATTGTGTTTGTTATTGTCAGGAGAAGGTTCTTATGAAGGAAGAAAATAAGAAAGTTGTGCGGAAAATTTGAGAAAATTGAATGATTATATTAACTTTGCTAATGTAACTTTATGGCGTTTGACAGAACTGTCAGTCATTTTATGGCGAGCGCGAAACCAATTCAATATTCATAGTTAAGAAGACAGGACAACGTCTGTCGGGTTAGTTACTAATATTATGTCTAAATGCGTGACTTGAAACCATAGGTTCATGCTTGGAACAAACGTGAACATAATACTGCTATTCAAACATAGCGTTGTCTCTTTTTCATGTGTAGCAGGGATTAGACAATTAATTCATTTGACGAGCCCGGTGGTCTAATGGCTAGCAATGGCTACTTTGACTCCGAGGTCGCGGGTTCGATCCCCGCACAAGACAAACATTTTGTGTGCATGGACATGTCTGCTTGTCTTGGTCTGGGTCTTTTCTATGTATTATAAGTATGTATTTACAAAAAAAAAATATTTAAGTACATTTATTTATTTATTCGTTTGAACCTTGACCGAAGGTTTGAACCTGTGGTTTGAACATTTCTGTTGCAGTAATAAATCCATAGATGTAATACACTACAATAGGAGACACTACAAAGGAACGTCGTCAATAAGAAATTCAATTAGTTCTGTAAAAGCAAAAATATATTTCTTAACGTTCAAAATATCAAGTAGCACCGTATATAGATTTCAATTAAGGTTTATCTTGTACAACAACGACACAGCCACTAGAAAAAAGCGACATTTCTTACACAATAGCACCTCATAACGCCACCATACACAAAGAAAGCTCTTATAAGCTGAGAAGTACAACCTTTATAATACTGGATTCGTCTCATACGTTAACCAGTATAGACACTCTCTCACCTTTTCTTAATAGTATTACGAGGGCGTCAAGAGCGATAGAATCACGTAAAGAGGCGAAGTATAAAAATACAGCATCATAAAAAAAATATTGTTTCAGCAAGTAATCCTATAAATATTTATATTGGCGAAACTTGTGTGAATGTGTATACATATATGTGTAGATGTTAATAATCTATATGTATAATTAAAAAACGACGTAACATTTCGCATGCCGCGACTTTTAGCCCTGTACTAACGCTGCACCCACCATCGGACCGTAGCACGTAGGGGTTAGAGTTGAATTAACCAACTATGTAACATGAATTAATTGAGATAGTTTATTTTCTTTTGTGAACTGATGAGTAGAAAGATGAGCACAACAGTATTAACTCTCATGTCTGGAACGATCTAGTTACTGACTTTATATATACATATATATATATATATATATATATATATATATATATATATATATATATATATATATATATATATATATATATATAAAGGGGGGGGGGGGGGGAGGCAAACGAGCAGGTGGGTCACCTGGTGGAAAGCAACCGCTACCGCTCATGGAGATCAGCAACGTGTAGGGGTCGCCGAACCGTTGCCAGCTTTATAAGGACTTAGTGGTAACTCGGCCAAACACAAAATCTATTGTTTTCTTTTTATCTATAATTGACCGTTATCTGCTATAGAGTATCTTCAAGTTAAAAGTTGGTCTTTTTGTGGCAGTTGCCGCCATACTCATCAAATAATGTGTTTTGCTTTGCATTCTTGCGACTTGATTTACTTGCTTGAAATATAATAGTTCTTTTTTTATATGAAAAATAAAAAAAGAACTATTATACCCTCTCATATAAAAAAGAACTATTATATTGTTTTCGCAAGCATGTGGGTCACCTGATGAAAAGCAATCACCACCGGCCATGGAGATCAGCAACACCAAGGGGTCCCCGATCCGTTGCCAGCCTATACTCCTCCTTTTCTTTCTTTCTGGTGACCTTAATCACTCGCAGGAACACAACAACCCTCAAGGGAATTGTTACTGATATTAGTTTCCAATAAATCGTCATTTTTTTACAAATCAATTCTGAGAAGAAAATACGCAGTGTAGCATTATTATTTCATATAAAATATTTGTCTAAGACGAATCTGGAACGTTTTGTATGGCGCCGCACACAGGCACGCTCATTCACGCTCTGCACAGAAGTCTTGTTTATATAGTAGTTACCGACGCGACATTTCTATGGAGTGACCGCGGTACGTTTTTAAAATTTACGACAAGACTTTATCTCATTTAAGTTTCATCATTACAAAAACATTATGTTAAACCGTAAATGTTATATCTTCAGCCTGAATTGACCTCGTTCAATTTGCTAATGGCGGGGGCTGAGTGTGATACAAGAATTATGCAGGCTGTGGCTGTAAAAGAAGGCTATTTGCATAGGGTTTAAGGCTAATAAAGTTTCTTAACCATTCTTTAAAGCAATGCATTTGTGATATCACAATTCTTTATAGCTTTATGAATGAGTTCAATCCCACAACTGTTATTCTTTACAACTATCAGACAAATATTAAAAATATATTTTAGGATTTTATAGCTCCATTCTTAAAGATGGCTATATTGCAGAATCGGCCGTGTGAATTCCGGCAGACCAGAATGGAATTTTCCAGTTTGATGACATACACTTTCCAAAATTTACTATACTATTTATACTGCGTGATATTTTAATTCCTATTAAACTTTTAAATAGCTTTAACTTAATGACTTGTTTTTATTTGATGATTTAAAGAATGAAAATGATTTAAAGGTAAGTAATAAAGATGGTTCTGTAATTTGTCTGCTGTTTGTTTGTAAGTTTACTCATTTTCTTTTGTTTCACGTCGAACAGGGATGTTAGAAATAGTAAATGCTGTATTTTTATAAAATTAAGTAGGTATTTGACATACAATCGATTGTTGTTCATGATTTTTTTAATAATAATTAATGAATCGTTTAAAATTAATTATCTCAATTGTGTTATTTTAATAATCAAAAATATCACATGTCAATTTTATAATACTAGTTATTCGGTCAGCCGATTGTGAGTACAACAAGGGAAAACTGATGTTATAATAATTATTGATTAAAATTATATATTAACAACAGAATGTATGCCCAATAAAAGAATAACTATATGAATATATATTATTGGTTATTCTTATGTTTTTGCTGTATTTTATTGTACAATATTACACTTATAGTAGATATATCAGCAAATAGGCAGAGTAACTTGATAATGAATGATGAAATTCGAAATTACACCAAAGAGATAGGTCTATATGTAGATAAACCAGTGCTGTTGTTGACTGGCCAATGTTGACGCATGTTTGATATTAAATTTAGAAATAAAGTATGGCGTACACTGGCAGAATAGAATCGGGGGAGTAGCTGTACATTGCGGTGCTACCAGTATGCTAAAAATAGTATAAATGAAACCAGTAGTCAATGTAATGCTACTCTATTGTATTTTACTCTACTCTTGTCCGAGAGGCTTGCATGACAGTACATTATACTGAGTAATATAGAATATTCCTTCACACATTATCAAGTTAAATTTCACGATGAAATTCCTATAAAAGAACACAAGTTTATCAGCATAATATTAAACACAAAACACAAGCAATCAAGCCCCGCTTTCAAAAAGCGGTAATCTTATTTCAATAGTATGAATATTTTCATTTGCTTCAGTCATATATGTGTCAAAGTTATTTGTGTTCAAACGTCCAATATCGCCGTTCCCAGGCCTTTATTTGCTTAGTTTTGCACAAATAAAAAGCTGTCTGTCATCGGCTTTAGATCGATTTCCCAAATATAGCCAATTGCCATCAATGCTATAAGTGTGGATGATCTCAGATAATCTCCCGCTATGTTACCTTCTTCGGGTTCAGTTTGGCTTCGTTTGCCATAACCCCTGGCGATAAGAATTTTTGAATTGGGCTTGAACGCGCCCCTGGTCTCTCTTATTTCGTCTTCTGTTTGAATTTCATTTTTGTTTATATTAACTTGTTTTTGTTAGCGTCTTATTAGGAAACAGCTAAGCTAAATATTATAATATGAAATACAAAATCATTCAGTAATGCTCTTTCAGTATGAAATCCTACACCATTGAAACTTTTTTTTTTTGTATTTTGCTTGGCATCACTCTAGAGGTGGGCATTAAAAGTTATAGTAATGAAATTATTATGTTCATTAAATTAATCGTATAACACTGTTAAAATTTATGACACGATGCTGTTATTTTTTAAGTTCTGATAAAAATAATTAATTTTAAATTCATTACTGCTATCAACATCAAGTATGAAAGAAAGTTCATTGATGGTTATTTTATCCAACCTCACTGTTTGTATATTTTAACATAGCGTTAATACGCTTAAAATTAACTCGTTTAGATGGAAAGTTAATAAACAACACAGTGAAATTAAGAGTTAATTTGAACATGCCTGAATAAATGACACGTTACGTCAATTAACAGCTTCCTTAGCATGTTATTTCTTTTAGCATCAACTTTGCTCATAACTCATTCAAAATAAATAACACTTAACCCCACCTCTACACCACTCCCAGAAACATTCTGTCCGTTAGATATTGTAAATTGCTTAAGTATTCTTATAATTGAATAATGTAGAAACTGTTCATTATGGATTTAATTCCATCTTAAATGTTATGCATAACTTGGTTTCAGCTTTTTTTAAATACATAATATACTTTTAGCATAATTTACGCGAATTTTTAAGCTGATTTATTATCTGTTTTCTTGGCGTCAAGCATTTTACCTTCGTCGCTATCGTCATTGACGGATCTCTTGCCAAAATCGGAAGCCACCATCAGTGAAGTTTTGGGTTTAAACTTTCTACGCGATGGCACTGGGTATTCGTATTCGGCTGTTAAAGTATAACATGGGTCTGAGATGTATGAATATATGTATAAAGTGTCCTTTCAAACGTAATAGTACTTGGAAAGGTCTCGGGTTACTCAAGGCGGTACATTGGTGCGTGCAAAGTCACGAATATAAAGTTGTTAGTCTTGTAACACCTACAGTCGCTCAAGAAATTGGTTATCAGCTTTAACTTCCTAAGAAACTTAAATGTTGATAAGGTTGATCTTCTTTTATTTTTAATAGTGAAGCTACACATTCTTTATGTGTATAATATAAACGAATCTAAAGTTAGTAGACCATTTATTTAGCACACTGTACCATGTGACAAGAAATAATGATACTACTTGACTAATAATGATAAACAAACTTCCAACTCTTATCACTTTATCAATCACCACATGCTTAATATAAAGGCAGTAACTTAATACAAAGGTTAAGTCGTCAATCTTTATCTAATATATACAATTCTCGTTTCGCGCTGTTTGTTATCAACTCTTCCGAAACGGCTGGACCGATTTTTATGAAATTTTATATGTATATTCAGTAGGTCTGAGAATAGGTTGTTATCTATTTTTTATGGCAAGACAATGTTTGCCGGTTCAATAATATATTATATAATTTATTCAGATGAAAACATGTTATCGAATTACGGAAATAACAGTGAAGCTTTTGATTCATAATCTGTAGGTAAATAATAATATTTAGAGTAACTTCACTCAATGTACAAATATAAAAGCTCATATATGTGTCGATGCAGTTTATAAAGTTTGATGCAAACTATTCCAATATCAAAGGGCTTCTAAAGCTTCTATTCGCCAAAGGTAAACTTTTCCAATACTTAATTCCTTTACGTGTGAAAGGCACTTGGTGTCATGTTTATAGTGTCGTGTTCTTTGTGAAATACGTGGGTATTTCTTTGTGTCTAGAACTTTCTGTGCTCAGTTTATTTCGTATTATATTTTTAGTTTAAAACTTTTAAGAGCATGTTTAACATTAACCGGCTAAGCTGAAGCCGCTTACCATCGGAATTTTTGATTACGAATATCAAACGTCAGCTTAGATTTATAGTACCTGAGTTCACCTTAGCTGGTAGAAACCTCGGAGCTGTACCGAGTAAGCTGAAAATGTTTGTTAATAGCGAAAATCAAGGACCTGTTGTTCGAACCAAAATTTTCGATGGTAATCGGCTTCAGCTTCGGCGGTAGGGCCTCAGCTCGTACTCTTTTCGATTTTTAAGAGTGAATTTTACTAGAACAAATTATATTAAAATTATTTGTATTGTAGCTTACTGTTAAAAAAACACAATTAATTCCTATTACCTAGGATCACGATTTAGCGATTCCAAACTAATTACGTAAATCCACAAACAAATGCTAAGTTAGTAATTTAGGTATGTATTTTCAAAAATTAATACAAAATAAACTGAGCTGTCGAATACTTAAATCTAAACACACACACCTGTCTTTAAGGTTGGTATTCAATTAAGCAAGTTATATTGCATTGTATGTCAATACAAAAAGCGAGAATATCTTTGCGCTGGAATTTTGGAAGTAGAAAATTCGTCGATCGTCGTGCCACATATATTCAGGGTTGTCAAAAATTTCGCATATAAAGAATGCAACTGAATGTTTTTTTTTTGGCCTTTCTTTTATTTACGTCATAAACGAACATTAAACAAATATAGAGTGTCTAGTTTAGAGAACCAGATACTGTCATTGTTTTTTTTTCACTGTTGATTTTATCCGGCTCGTGTCAACTACACCCCGTTGACATTTTACAAACAGAACAGAAAAGATAGAAATAAATATCAAAGGCTCACTGACATTTACACGAGTCACATTTGAAAATTCAAATAGTTAAAGGTTTTACTAGACACTCTATATATATAATTTGTTTTTCATCTACTACATTTACATATGTTTTAGAAGCGCCCTTAGAATATAGAGTACATTTACTTAACACCTATATTCATTGGGCTATAAGTGTCGCCTCATGATTTCCAGTTGTAAATTGGTTTTATAATTCTCACAAAATAAGCTAGACGTTTTGTCTATTTCACACAGACACGGTTTCAGTCTGGCCACTTAAGTCCTTTTATGGTCAGAGCCTAGCAACATGATACCTTCACCCGATTCCGAAGTTCTTTTGCCGAAATCCCTTGCAATTCCCACTGTTGGGCTTTTGAATGTGGGAACACCACGACTTGAGCGATCCGAATTCGATTGATGTTCGACATCGCCTTGTTTTTGAAATATACATAAAATAACATTGTAGCAATCAAATATCATCTATACAAAAACAGACAAAAACAAACGAAAAGAAAATAGTTATTTTAACAAATTGATGTATTTTTCATCACTAAAACTATTCGGTCACACAAAATTCATCCAGTTTTATAACAAAACATTTAATATTTATTGTATTAACTGAGCTGAGTCCACGTTTGATGAAATGAAATTATTTATGTATTATTAAATTTATGTAATAAAAAAAGAGATCTAAAATTGTATACTATTTTTTAAGGAATTGTCTCGGTATCAGTTGAATAGTTGTTTTATAGGTAAATATGTACTAGGTTGTTAATAAAGGTAAATATGTAATACTATAATGTAAGGCAGAAAAAAATAAGTAATGTCATACGTAGTAACGTATATGTTCGAGTATTTATTCATGGGTCAATTCTTAAATTCTGAAAAATCTTCTCTTTTACAAATTTATATGGTTACTGCAAATTATGAAATGTGAGAAGGGTTTTAGTGATTAAAGAATTGACCCAATAAAGTGCAAACTGTTCAACTATTGTAACTATATCGATATACTAAAAATATATTGTAACTTTAAAAAGACACGGATTTGGGCTTGCTAAAATAGAATTCACTCCTTTTCTCGAAGTGCTGTTTTTTCTACAACGTTTGACAACAGATAAGCATACGGCCCGCATGATGTGAAGCGGTTACCGAAGCCATATTAACGCTCGCAACATGAAATATCTCTTGTGCGCCGCCACCCCCGCTGCCAACGCAGCAACTTATCCACTCTTTCTCCACCACCACTCTCTCTTGACTTCTTGAATAATAAGCATCATTATTATTTTAGAAAATATTTTATCATGAAAATTTTTAAATATACTTCATAGAGCTGGGACAAAGGAAATTAACCTGAAATTAAAATATATCTGACATTCAAGCGAACAGCTCATTCATTTTAAAAGATATTACTTATTTCTATTATTAAATAAACAAAATGAATACAAACTTCTATTTCACTTCTAATCAAGTACCCGACAAGTTACCGCTTCGCTCTCCTCATTTCAATTCATTTTAAAATTCAATATAAAACGAAGAAATTTTGAAATTCATAACAAATTATACGCCCCATTAGCTTTGTGCTCACAGAACTTAAGTTAGAGTAAGATGGATGTTGCTTTAACACTCATTCTTTGACGTGTCAAAGCACTTTGCACCTTGCACCTAACTTTACCTCACATTTAACTCGTAAAACGGTAGTAAAACGTGCTAAAGTTAGTAAGAGTGGAGAATGCCCCAACAGATAGAGGTATAAAGTTTTAGTTTAACTTGATCAGTACTTTCCTATTGAAGTTGGTAGTTTTTTTTTTACTTTTTTCTACTGCCAAATGGGAGTTCGATCACGGTACAGGACAAATACTTGTGTGCATGAACATGTCTGTTGGTCTTAGTCTGGATGTTTTATAGGTATTATGTGTATGTATTTACAAAACAATAGTTATTTGTTATGCAAGGCTGCAAAGTTAATTTTTGGCGCGAGTACCTTGTATTGAAACCTGAGCAAGCGAAGGATTCTAGGATTGAGCCACGAGCGAAGCGAGTGGTTCAAATATAGAATCTTGAGCGTAGCGAGGGTTTCAAAGGTACGAGACGCTAAATAACTTTGCTGCCGAGCGCAACACACAACTTTTCACCTCACTAAAGCGAGGAAAATGTTAGGTGCAAGAAAAACAGTTTTAATAAATATTAAATTACTTGAACAAATCGTACGCTTTTATGTATTTTTCGCGCGATTTTTCCGGAAGAAAACTCAACTCGGCATTATGTACCGCTTGCACTAATTCTGCAGGTGTTAAATTTATATCTTCGTCGCTGCTAGCTTCGCTCATATTTTATGATTTCTTTCGATTTTATCAAAAAACAAACCAAAATAATGGAAGTAAAGTGAATTCAATAAAGAGAAGAAAATTTTAAAGTTTTTTTTTTTAATCAAATTTTCTTGCCGGCCAGTGCGATTCTTTAAATGAGGCTGGCGCATGACATGAAATAAGTATTTGCATTTCAATCATCAATGGACTGGCTGCAGAGAATATAAACTATTACGAAACCAATGAGGTTCTATATATATGTAATTTATTGTACGAAACCTTTATTGAATAAAAATATTCGAATTTTAAAAACACTTTCCACGCTAGCGGATAAAGTGCGATTTTCCACGCAGATTTCGAATGATAAACAGAGCTTTTACGAGCTAGTGAGGTGAAAAATGTATTTACGTATCATATCAATTATCTAGTACCCATAGTACAAGCTTTGCTTGGTTTGTTGGGATTAGATGGCCGTGTGTAAATTCTTCCAGCCCCCTTACCACCATTTATTATTGCGATTCAATAACTGAATAGAATGCTTATTCATACTAATGAATAAGCGACTCTATTTCAAATGGAATAGAGTCGCTTATTCAATGGTATGAATAAGCTTTTATGCAGTTATTGAATCGCAATAAGAGATGGTGGTAAGGGGGCAGGAATATTTATTGAATTTTTATTTATTTCTTGAAATTATTCAAGCTAGTAGCTTGTATAAATCATCATTATCGATATTAATCCAAGTTCAGAAAATTTTTAAGTACAGTCATTTGGTGCTTAAAAAAATAATTATATAAAAATGTAAAATGATTTGCCATAATTTCATAAAAGGCAAAAAATATTTTTTAGAATACCTAGTACTATTGTGACAGAATTTTTAAGTTACTGAAAAAAATTTAAAAAACGATCTTGGGATGTCTCAAAATCTTCGTTTTTTCTTTTTCAATACAGAATTTTCTGATTACGATGCTTAATGCATGTAATATCACTTTTATACCTTGTATTTAATGTTTGTAATTGTGTCCTTTGTTTACTTACTATTGTATTACTTATTATTGTAGGTTGATTTTAGCTATAAGGCTGCCTTGTTGCGTTAACAAATTAATATCTTTATTTGTTTTCTTTTACACTGCAAATAAAGCATATTCTATCTATCTACCTACCTATTAAATTGTATGCAATAAAGTTTAGATAAATAACATTTTCGTATTACTACAAACCACTCTAGCATTGAAATTGGAGCACTCGAGACACTCTAATTACAACACAAACTATGTGTGTTATAAATATTATACTAAACATAATATATAAAAAAATCTTTCGCTCCATTTCCATTTGAAAACCTCAGTCACTTCGCTGGCTCAATAAAATAAATTGTGTTAACTAACTAGTATTTACTAGATAAAAAATCATTTTTATTGCTCCACGTACCTATTACTTTTACTACCCTCTGTGAAACCTTTTACGACCCTATTCGAAATAGGTATTCACAGTGATGGGTTGTGAATAACGAGATTTAGCAAATCTTCTATAAATTGTAAGGTAAATCTATTACGAGTAGTTTCATGTAAGGTGTTTGATTTAAGAGAACATTAAAACAGCGGGCGCCTAATTTCTATATTTTATTATTTGTCATTTTATCACCTTTACCACAAAATACAGCTCTATTTTTTTTTTGTACCTTCATGCAATATAAGAGAGAAGGGTTTCTCTCTTACAAAAAAATAGAGCTGTATTTTGTGGTAAAGGTGATAAAGGTGTCCAAATTTTATAGGTACCTATCGTTACTCCATTGTTAACAATAGCAAACAGTATATTTTATACTATTCATGTGATCAATAAGCGTATAATGATAAGTTACAAATGTTTCTATCGATGTTACCAATCGAACGAGAGGTATTGGAGAAATTTGCGTTGAAGTCGATTATATTTTAACTTTATTTGCATTCAATTTGTTATACAGGCAAAAACCATAAGTGATGTACCATCTAGCTTACTTTTAACTTTGCGTAAAATACTTACGCATTTATTAGGAAATTACAAATGTATTTTATTTATTTTGTATTGCCAGTCATTTTCTGTAAAGTAATTTTGAGAAATTATAACACTTGCACTAATGACTCTAAACCGTACAAAAGGTAATAACTACTTACTTATAATTTATATTAGGTACTGAATGCTTGCTTACTTAATTAATGATTTAATTATAATAGGTACTAATATATAGGTATAATAGGTACTATTAATACAATGCATTAGCATTAAGTACATACCTATTATAATTAATGATGCTTATTTATAATAGGTACTTAATGCTAATGCATTGTCTGCCAGTTTATCTTTAGTATATTGTTACGATTATTTTTTCTTAAAAAATATATTGTTTATTGTCTATAGTTAGTCGCCTATTCTCAAACTAAATAATTTCATTTCATCTTATTCAGTCCAACGTTTATTTTTTAAATTATTTCTTATCCTATACTTTTCCAGAGTAAATACAAGGTAAGTTTAACTTTTGTTTAACTATGAGAGAGACTATTTATAGTGCCACAGTAAGAGCTGCTTAGGTATAGGTACAGTTTGCGACTCGAACTCAGAGAATGTGTATATTTAGTAACAAAAATATTTTATAAGAATAAAATTATACAAATAAAATTAATTTTCTTTTTTTAAGACCAATAAAATTGTAAAAAAAAGTGAATACGCTGTAGCACTCATGTTTGTGCAAACTTTTATAGTTTTGATTTGCATTTGCCTTTACAATTTTCTTTTACAATTTTATTCACACATTAATTCAGAGTACCACTGCGTCTTTTTAAAATAACATTCACACACGCGTGTTACTGCATATACTAAAACAACTATCAAAAATGTTAACAAAATAATAATATGTATAACGAAAATGTCCATAAAAAATAAAATAAATTTGTTTTAAAAGACATTTACTATGTTTTATCTGATTAAAAGTCTCTGTCTAATCTGTAAAAAATTACAATATTATACAATATTTATGTACAATTAAAGTCGATATTGCAGCATAACGTGATACGTACGTTCAGCCCTTGTGACAGGTCGGTCGCGTTTTCCAAACCCTCTGGCGGTCATCATTTCGACGTTTTTAAAACCGCGCGTGGGACGCTGTTGCTTGGTTCTCACCAGCCTGCCGTCGGGCGCGCCGTCCGCCAAGCACAGACACGCTGCCGCCACTACCACAGCCAGTTGCATTGAGATGTTCATTGCTAGTGGACAAAAGAAATAAGTGTTCATTCGTTGTTATTCTATGTATGTTTTATTTACAGTCGCTGAACTTGCCATGACAACGACCATATGCCTACAGCTGAGGCCTCACCATGCACCGAACCTGCCGGTCACATCACAGCGTGGCGAGCCACTCGCCCAGTAAACCAATCAAGGACTCAATCAGTTTGGTAGTAGGCCCTTTCGCATGTAAGAAGACTACTTGTGCACTCTTAAGTCGAGTAACTCGTGGCGATTGACCCTCGGTATATCAAGCATCGGAGCCAATTTAACCTAAAAACCTTCCCATTATCATATTCGGTTAAGTATTCATTTAAAACTGTTTGAGTTATTCTAATCAATGATAGCAAAATCATACTCCTACGGTAACATCTGAACTAAAAGAAAAGGGCTCTTTTAACGATAAGCGTATGGAAAGAGACCGACGATAATTTTATGGCGTAATTTTGGAAGTCCATAAGAAATAGCCGACACTCGACCAATTTGGTAGCAGGTGCTTAAAGGTGCGGTCCAAATAGAAAAAAATATACTGCGGGTCCTTTTATTGTAAGTAAACAAACTAACTCCCAGTAGTCCCATTCCCAGTCAATCAGGTAGCCAGTTCAATTGTTAGACGGGACTGCAGCTAACAGGGTGCCGTCGGCTCATTTCGCGTCCACATGCTTGCGAAACAGCGATCAAACAGCAAACACTGTTCCACACACTTGGTGTTTGCCACAAAACATCATTGTTTGCCTGTACATCTGTGTTTGCCAAACAGATACACAAACAACAAACACCCATCCACACACTGGTGTTTGTTGTTTGGCCGTTGTTTGGCAAGCATAAGAGAGCGTTGTCCGGAATGGATTGGATAAGGCGGTCCCGTAGCGTAGTCTCCACGTTCGCCGGATTTTACGCTCATAAAATGATTTTGGGGGCTGGATGAAAAAGAAAGTGTATTACGAATCAGTAAATACACAGATAGACAGAAAATAAGGGAAGATCCTGCTTTGTCTCGTGTCACGCAGCAACTTGCGATTCCGGGCGACAGAATTTTGGATTCAAGGCTACTGCTTGAATCCAAAATTGTATCCAAAAGAGGAGGTAATTTTGAGCATTAATGTAAAATTTTTAGAAGTAATATTGTATAAGTAATGTATCATAAAGGGATTTTTTTTGGAATAAATTAAGTAAACATAAGAATGTTTAACTTTTTTTTAGTGTTTTATACCATTTTTTTTAAACCAATAAGTTAGATTTTTGCACTCAAAAAATCCGATGGAATGGAGGAAATTTATTCTGTTATCTATGTAGAAAATGTATAACTTATTAAGTAAGAATAAATAAAATTATTTTTTCTTGTCTTATTACATTTAACTCAATATGTCACTAAAATAAAGTAACGTGTACTGTTTATAGCATACACAATAAGGAAAAGCTCTTTTTATTAAAAGCTGTAAAATTAAACATTACATTTTTTTTTCTGTGCTAAGACATGTTAAAAAAACATTAATCAAGTCAGTTATGAGTACGTACCCGAAAATATTATCAGAGTTTTAAAAGAAATGTCTAACGATGCTGTGGTATATTTTTTGACCTGCTTTGTTTATCAGTTTTATCCTTAGAAGTTGAAAGGTCATGCAGCACAAAGGATTATTATTTTTGAAATTTTGCGAGTCTGATAACAAAAACATTTAAGGACCGCTGTAATCACGATTCAGGAAGTTGAAAGTTGACATCAAAAATAATGTGGGAAAATATTCTTTGACTAGTAGATACAAGGAAGTTTGTAGACTTCCAAATTTTGATGGATATTTCTAGGTCAAAAATACCTACATAAAAATATATTTATTTTTATTTATTTCATTTTGGTACATACAGCCATGACACTAGCAAAGTTTACACAGGTCTTAACATTAACAGGCAAAAAGTACCGAGACAATACCACAATGCAGCCACAATATAAACAATATAGTTACATAATTATGTAAATGGCATACTTTTAATGCGTTAAATAAATAATCTGACAAAGGTATTTTCGTATGATTTTTCAACGACGACAAGACGATTTAGCATAATCTATTGTAGTTATTGAACTATTACTCTAACAGCTCACTGATTGTAGTGACATTTAATTATTGAGTCTTTATTCATGAATCTTGACATGTTATTTTTTCTTTGACAAATTATGGGTATTTTCACCTGAATTAAATGAATTTAATTTAATTTTTATTTTTTTATAATCTTTCAGAGAATATAATTATATATGTAAACGCCTGAGCGCTTATAAAGAATAATCCAAACGATCGTTTTCCACCCGACAGGGACTTAGTACCTATGCACAAATGATCTCATGAATCTCAGTGTCTGCAATAAATTATCATTTGTTAAATATCTTGACATGATAGCTTTTGTGTATATTATACACACAATACAGTAACAATTGACTCCTTTAAGTTTTATATTTTTTATACTACTCAGGTGACAAAGAAGCATACTACCCACCTGATGATAAGCAGTTATCGCAGCCAAGCAACAGCAAAGGCATTACTCACGCGTTGCCGACTCTTCAAAAAAGTTATCGCAGACTTTTAAAATATTTTTACCTTACAAAAAAAAAGTATTTTCTTGTCATTCTAAACTATAAATACTTGGAACAAAGTAACAAAAGGACGATAAATAATTTAATCGCCATTTTATTTCTGCCTGGAAATTTTAGTTTACTATCGGTAGAAAAATGCCATTGTCAAGAATAATTGACACAGGTGTTCGGAAGTGCTTTTTATTATCGGCAGTCCAGCAAAGAATAGGCGTACTTAATTAACTTAGGGAGACAGACAGGTAGAAGGACTTTACACAGGTAGGGAATGATCCTACGTTCAACAAAATTCCTTACACCCATTTCTTCTCTACTTCCGACTGGGGAAGTACCTCCACCTAACATACCGCCAAATAACAATTCCCTTGAGGGTTGTTGTGTTATTAACAGTGAGTGAGTGAGGTTACCAGAAAGAAAGGAAGGAGTATAGGCTGGCAATGTAACGGCGACCCCTTGGTATTGCTGATCTCCATGGGCGGTGGTGATCAGGTGAACCACACGCTCGTTTGCACCCTCTCATTTATAAAAAAATATTAAGTATATAGACAGTGCGACATGAAATGCAGACAATGATAATATTTCGGCTTAAATGCCGTCCACTCTAAAAATTATCTGTGTAATTTCAAACTTTCCGCTTAACACAAAGCAAAAGTGCAACATAATGGACCACTCAAAGCAGCATTTTATGAGCACTACGTTAGAGCTAATGTAGAGATAACACGACCGTGTTAAGGAGTATCTTTGTACTAACAAGCCTCGTGTCACCGACTTTATAACTTACTAACATACTCCTGTTTTATGTGGAGTGAGTTTTATCGTCACTACAGGAATTGGCATCATACAAGGTGTATTATTTATGTAGTCTTCAAGCTGTAATGCAAATAAGTAAGTATTATTAATAACAGCCAGCAAGATAGCATTTATTTTGTTTGTTTGTAGTTCTAAATATTAAATAACACGGATTGTAGTGATAAGACCTAGTGTACAAGGGCGGACTTATGCCTATAAGGGATCTCTTCCAGTCAAACTTTGAGACCCTGTAAGAAAACTGTGAATTGGCGGCAAAGAAAATAAATAATTATAATGTAAGTATGTAGCATAAATAAGACAAAACTTACAACTAAAATGTAAGAAGATATAGTATAACAGTAAGAAATAGTAGTTTTTAATTTTGAATTTGGAGCTCATGCACCACCGTGCCCGCTGACAGGAACAAATCAATCCTCAAGGGAATAAAATTCGGCTGCGGTATACTGTGAGTTGGAAGTACTTCTCCAGTCGCGCAGTACTCTATCTCTATTGCCAGAGCCTAGTTTGTTGGTCAGCAAAGATAATTATGAAACACATACATCCCCATTTCATCAAAGTATATTTCAATGATTTTCATTGGATAAAAGGAACGTGATCTAAAAGTATATCCGACGTCACAAGCATATGAGTTGTCTTGGAAGGATTTCTAACAATATTTACTCGCAATATGTTTTGAAAGATACTTGTTAATATTATGTTAGTGGCATATGAAATGCCATGCGTACCACAGTAAAACGCCAGACGGCAACTCAATCTACCAATTTACATACGGCAGGGAGGGAAATGGAAGCAAAGCTTATTGTTGTGGAAAGGCATGTCTTTAAATAGATCACTTGAAGCTTCGTTGTATGTAAATAATACAAAGATATGCCGTCTAGTTTCTCTTATGTTCGCAGATTTCACTGCTCCGTTGGAATATTCTATACACTTAGATTGATGATTGGCATAAACAAGAATATACACATATATGTATATACGACGATCCCTATGAGTATATATGACGAGCCCGGTGGTCCAATGGCTAGCTATGACTACATTGTCTCCGAGGTCGCTAGTTCGATCCCCGCACAAGTCAAACATTTGTGCGCACGAACATGTCTGTTTGTCTTGTTCTGGGTATTTTCTATGTATTATATGTATGTACTTACAAAAAATGAATTTAAGTACCTACATATATCAGTTGTCTAGTACCCATAGTACAAGCTTTGCGCTTAATTTGGCTCGTAAATGGTGCTGTTTAAATTGTCCAAGAATATTTATTTATTTACACAGTTAATTTACTTAATGTATTTCGCTTATCAAGTCTTTTCTTTTGATACCCATATCATAGGGGTTATTTTAGAAAAAAATATATCGCAATTTTGTTGCGGCTGCCATATTGGATTAAAATAACGGCATTATATTAACATGTATTGTCACGCTAATCCAACGAGTGTGTTAAATTTTAGCTCAAACGGACACTGATAACTGGGTCAAATTTAACTTGCAAGATTTGATTACAGACACCGCTTGAAACTAAATAAAAACTATTAAAGTAAATACCAATCATTAATATAAGGCCTGGCCAATGATAGGTACTACCTATATTTGGGCTGGCCTTATATTAATGATGCGCTGGACACAGAGCCAGGCGCATAAATACAAATTGCATATCGACTGAAAAGTTTCGTTAGATTGAATACTTATACGCGACCTTAGAATGCATAAGCAATAGAGTGCGTGTAATCGAAAATGAAAGTTGGCACGTGTATGTGCAATGCGATACGGTGTCCTATTAACATTGTTTTATGTAACAATTTTTTTATTACACTACTAACAACTTTTATTACTATATATTTTGACATAAATGCTCATCATGCACAGAAAATTGCACTGACATTATTTTAAACTAATTTAAATGTATGGAGCATCTGCTTATACTTACCACAATGAGCTGTAAACGATGCGCTCACTCATAGTTATTATATTTAGTAGTTGTTGGTGGATTTAAGAGCAGAAAAAAAATTCCCAACATGTTGATCAAAACTGTGGATAATAGTGAACGGAGACTATGGAAGTGCGTGCGTTCGCCAATACCCCGCAATTCATATGTATATATTATGTAGAACAATTGATCGGTAGTTGTTCGGCGATTTATTTTATTTTATTTAAAGTCTATATAATATATATTTAATCGAAATCGACTATGTTAGTAATTAAGGGGCTTGCTGTAATTACGTACGTATGTTTTATACGTTCTTGTTAGCTGCACAGTTAGCGAATTATTATTTTTCTCCTGAAAAGTATTAGTGCCACGATAAGGTGTATAAAAAATACGAGGGAACATCTCATGAAAACAGTAAAACGCTATCTTGAAAAAAATACGACTGACACATAGATTTATATGTGTTTGCAAGGAATAACTTATTTTATATTTAACAGCTACAATGTAGAAAGAAGATATAAAGAAGTACGTACTTCTTATGAAGCTTATTTTATTACTTACTAGCTTCTATTCCCGGATTCGCTGGAACACTTTGCAGGTAAAATGATTATTTGTGTCGGGCTATACGCACTTTGGTACCGCGTAAATAACTATTTTGAGTATCCTATTGATCACTGAGACATTCCTAAATATTCGCCGCTTATCCGTTACGATGAAGTCGATCTTATTCTTAGTCACTTTATCGGGGCTTTACCAGGGCCTTTGCCATTCCATCTCCTCTGGGGCCTCTTTTTGAAGAATGAATTCATCAAAAAGAGCACCTCTATATGGAGGAAATTGACCGGGAAATTGAGGCGAGTTGGCTACTGTCACCAGCCTCGCCTGTTAGATAGCAGGGTCCACCACCTGAAGGTGAGTTTGGTTTTGACTAAAAATATTAATGAGCCCCTTACACTCCTTATCTTATATATATCTTTAGGCTATCTCCATATAATGCAGTTTAATGGAACGTCACTGAAAACTTGTTGGAAATGTAAAGAAGCCGTAATCGTTCGATAATCTTTCCTATATCCGGACTGAAATCGCATTACGTAGAACTATTTATATTTGCAATTTATATAACACATTGTGACTTTGAACCAGCCTTTGAACTTAGTTTAGAAAATAATGTAAATTAACATAGCGTATTTTTTAAGCCTCGAGAGGGAGGTCATTCCACATCTTAAGGGGATCATACTACACGTGATCATTTCGCTCTCATAGTGTCAACAAGTCTTAGGTGCTAATTTAAGTGGACTCCGGACTAGACTCCATTACACACCTCACTGTACTGCACTTAATCAAATGTAGGGGTAAAACCACGTAATGTACATGGAGAGGGGGGGGGGGGGGTTGCTTCACTGCTTTTCATCGGACGGGCTGTATGCTTGTTTACCACCCATATAATATTTTTTTATATGAAAATATTAAAAAGTTTATAGTTTTTCAAACTAAGTACTTGATGCTAATTAGTACCCCTTTTTCTTCACACTTCACACTAGTCTCCCTCTTTCTTTTATTTTGTTATTGTGATGTTCACAATAACAAAATAATAACAATATAACAGGCATTTTTTTCGGCTTATACATAACTTAAAAACAAAATAACTATTATTAGATGTATGGAAAAATCAAAGCTCTATTGCAAAAAAATATGAAATACTATATAGCTGACCCGACAGAAGTTGCCCTGTCTTCCTAAGTATGAATATTTAATTCACGCACACTGTCAAATGACTGACAGTTATGTCAAACGCCATGAATTTGTATTAGAAAAGTTAACATATATAATGTGTTGTATGCAGAAAACACAGCCCGCTTTAGTACCTACCTAAACCAAGATCATGGAACAGGGAACATTTAATTGACTCTTATGAAGATACGAAGTGGCACTTTGGAGCGATAGAGTTGGCAAATAGTTTCATATATATACGTTCAATCAAACTGCAATTAATGTTGTGCTGATTGTTCGTTGTGTCCCTCAAAGCGAACGGATTGCTGAGTAATTTGACATACTCGTACGTGATGGGTACTTACATAATACACAAAGTAAAGTAAAAGTACAATATGATAAACAAAGTATACAATATAGTACAGTATAGTACAATACAGTTTGCTTTGTATTCAAACGTATCTGCTACCTGTAAGCAGGCGTTTGGGTTATTTATGTGGCACCCAATAAGCGTTCATTACGAAAGATTTTAAAAAAATTCTGAGGTGATACTGGAATACGACGTATAAAGATGCTGATGAATGTTAGTAAAATAATTTGAAACGAAAAGTTTCCTACCACCTAAACTGAAGCTGAATCCCCGCGGATATTTTGATTGTGAAAATCAAACTTCAGCTTAGATTACCGGCAACTGTGTTTAACTTTGTTTAACTGAGTTTATCTTTTCCGCCTAACCCCAGACGAGCAGCGCGGTGGAGTATGCTTTAAACCGCTTCGATTGAGGGGAGAACCGTATGGAATCCTTATGGATTACTGCGCGTTACTGCTAGGTATATTACCTACAGTTTGACCGACGAACAGTAACCGTTTACCCTGTATTATCATTTATTATATGCCAGATTTATTGCCAAAGTAATTTAATTTATTTAATTTAGGCGGTAGAGCTACATTTTTGTTGCGAATAAAGTTAGTTGTTTTAAGAGAGGTAGGGTACAGCGTATTTGTAAGTTGCCCGACTGGGGAAGTAAGCCAAATAACAACTCCATTGCGGGTAGTTGTGTTCATGCAAGTGAGTGAGGTCACCAGAAAGAAAGTAGTTGCTGCACTAGCAGCGAGGGTGATGGCGCGCGAGCGATATTTCATGTTGTGAGCGTTAATATGGCTACGCTAACTGCTTCACATCAAGCGGGCCGTATGCTTGACTGCCACCTGACGTGCTATAAAAAAAAGTTGAGCTTTATAAATCCATTAAATTTTATAAACCAATTTTCGCATTTCCATTATTAGTGAAGATAATTACATGTCATTTTAGTCTAAAAATAAAATTTAATAGGTTCCGTCTAATATCAAAAGATTGCAATGGCCGCGTTATTTTCTTATTTATCATGCTATAGGAAATTTTATAAATGGAGTTAGTGACACCGCCTCACCGTTGTTATTATACCCATTATAACTTGGGCTATTCAATCGCTATTATACTAAAGCAGTTTACTTACCTGTATTAACCCAATTTAATTTTAGATTCCACAAATAAAAGCTACGTTAATAGTGGTTTTGATTTCATACTAGGGCTGAAAATAGGCTGCAATGAAACTGTAGTGAAAACTTATTTTTGTTATCTGTCTGACAATTTTGGAAATTAACACAATAAGAAACCACCACCCATAATTAGAACAACCCGAATGATCAATCTGATGGGTTTCCCTTATAAAAACCCATTTTTTCAAAATTTGAAATCATTGCGACGCGAAGATGGGTGGATCGAATTTTTAAATAGAGATACAAACTCAATTCAAGTCGGAGTCCTACCGCCTAAACCAAAGTCGATTCCGATCGAATACTTACGTAATTTTTTATCGTAAATACATACGTTTAATATGTACATAGAAAACCTCCACACCAAGATAAACAGACCTTCGATAATAGAAACACAATTCATCGAAGATTGCTCCATTCCCTTTCGCCCACTGGGCTCATATTTCTAGAATTTTGATATAATAAGTATGGAATCTATATTTGAAGTAACATATTAAATGTATTGCTATAGTCACTAGATCTAGTCAAAGATCTGGAGCTTAGTGCCTAAGCTTCAGATCTTTGTCGTGAACTTTATTTAACCTACGACCTATTTTTGGAATTCGGGGACTATACCGCCGACGCTGAAGCCGTACCATAGGAATTTTTGATTGCGAAAATTAAACTACTGCTTAGATTGTCGGTAATTATGTTTAACTCAGCTGGTAGAAACTCTAGAGAGCTCTACCGACTTAGCTGAAGATGTCTGTCAATGACTTTAACCTAAGACCAATTTTTGGAATCATAAAATCCGATGGTTATCGGCTTCATCAGTTGAGCTCCTGATTGTTTGTTGTTGAGCCACTGATGTAGGTACTGAGTAAACATCGATTATTATCATTAAATTAAATTTCCTTTTGCAAAGTTCAATTTCTCAATCCGTAGGTATTAAGTAGGCGGCCTAATTAAGCAAATATACCTTTAAGTTAATTACTAAATAGGGTGGTAGGCGCTAATTGTAATTAGCTGGTAAACCTCAATAAACAGTTTGCATTCCTTCTCCTTCACATAAAATTATCATAGTGACTTTTCAAATTTTTTTTTTTTTATCTTTTAAACAATTACAGCAACGCTTGAATATGAGAAAATTACTCTCAAGTTGAAATGCCCTTAATTTCTTCTTAATTTTTATTAGTGACTTCATTGAATTTGACGCTTCTTGGAATAAACACTCGAATACACATCAAATTGAACTCGGTTTCTCTTTTTATTAAGATCGTATTGTACAATTTCTAATTTATTCATAGTCTCTAGTTTCCATGATCAAATTATAATTGATATTTATATGGCGATCACCACGGGAGCCCTTCGGAGTAGGTATAATGTGCAACACGCATAATATACACGAAGTTCAAAAGGTAAAAAAAGCAAAACGTGCAAAACGCGACATGTGCAAGAAGACCCACGTTCGTTATTTAAATGTCGGAGACATTCTAATTAAAACATGAATTTAATATTTTATACTTTCTGGATTCCATGATCAATTAATAATGACATTTATGGTGATCACCACGGGAACCCTATGAATAATGTGCATTAACTAAAATTTCAAAATGTTCAATAATTCTCAATGTAGGGTACATTGAGAACACAAAAAGAATTTCATAGATATATATATATAAGAGAAGAAGAAGACATATACGATTCATAGAGTATCATAAATAATAGTGATTTCAATTAATACATAAAAGTACAGGCAGTATAAGGAACTTTCCCCTTTTGAAGCCATTCAAAATCAAATACGAGTTCAGGCAGAACGCCTCTTTCGCGACACGCCAGCAGTAGTTAGGTAGGTATACTCAGAAATCACAGCTAATAGTTTAACTAAAATTTAATTAATCATTTTCTAATTAACACCTACATTATTAGATTGGTTACGCAACTATAGACGTCAAATACAAATTCACGTTTGCCCGAAATTACTAAACTTTACTTAACTTTTGATTATACGCGCCATACAAGGCAGGATAAGCGCAATATACTCGATTTCCGAAATACGTCGTCTTAGAAAGACGCGAATTTAATATAACAATAGAATAAAATAAATAAGACATTTTCCTTTATAGCTATCTGCGGCAGAAAATCTTGTGAGAATATTGGACTTTGTTCGTACGGGCGCTTATTACTTTTTATTTTTTATAAAGCGATAAAAAATAAAGCTCCTAATTTTTATCCGACTGTGGCAAATACCAAAGAATGAGGTATGTGTTTTAACTGTATGTATATATTTACGATCTTATGTTCCCTAATAGGTACCTATTAGGGAACATAAGATCGTAAATATATAAAAAAGATAATGAGCAATGAAGCCCACTCCAGTCACGGATGTAAAACTACGGCTGCCTTGGAACTTACAAGGAATTTAATACGAAGAAATTAGTAGAGGTAGGAAGCTTTTGGAATTTGACTTCCACGCTTGGCAATGTGAGAGACAGCTATATAGCAAATAAGGCATTAATATAACACTATTGCTGACCTAAAACAATGAGTTTGCTACCAAACACAGTCCAATAATTGGTAATTTGTTGCTACCAAATCAGAATAGTATACCACCCAGAATGTGACATGCAAGGAATTCAACATATAGTCATTCTCCCGTTATCAAAGATCACACTCCCAAAGAACATGGTGTGCTGTTTGATCATATTCAAGTTTTGCGGTAGAACATTCGCATAAGGGCGACGGCACTAGTTTAAACGAAAAGAGTATAGCCTTAAAATTGCCATTGTTATTATTATAATTGTGCGAACAAGGCCTTCTGATATAATACTAAAACTACCGTCACCATTGTAGACAATATTATTAAGGATTAGTATCAGTCATGCTGTTGCGTCTTTTAGATCCCTTTATAATGTAAGGTGATGAACGTTATACATAGTTGGAAGTAAAACATGTTTATGTCATATTAAGAATACTTTAAAACATTGTAGTATGTACAGTGACAGTATAAACAAAACATAAGTACCATAACTTAGTAATTGAACAATACACTACAATTTTAATACCTTTAGAGAAAACCAAGCATGATAATATTATTCTTTTTACTTCTTCTTGGGTTGTGAGTGGTTCATCAACTTCTTTGAACCAAAATCTACCTCACCTGCACGTGGTGCACCCTACTGACTGACAAATGAGCCTCTGGTAAAAAGAGAGGTAGGGCATAACGTATTTTTTAAGTTACTCGACTGGGGAAGTACCTCCACCTAACAGAATACCGCAGCCAAATAGCAATTCCCTTGAGAGTTGTTGTGTTTCAACGAGTGAGTGAAGTCAGTAGAAAGGAAGGAGATGCTGCTCCGTTGACACCTGAGGTGGCGGCACGCAAATTTTTGTTGCGAGCGTTAATATCGCCACGCGATGTAGTATATAAAATAATATTACGATATAGATACACTAACTAAACAGTAACTATAAAATAAAAAGTAATGAATGCTATCACGCGGATAGCCATTTGCAAACGCACGATTTAAAAATAATGTTCTGCGTATAAATTTACTACGGCTCTGGTTAATAGAGGGTAGATACGTTTAATACTTTTCTTCCAACTATGCTTTAATTTCATCACAATCACACTAAAAACTCAGTACAAAACGAGTCTTTAATGCTCTAGAGCAATAAAAATGTATGAAATTTCATTATTGCACAGTTTTTTTTAATCGCACCAAAAGGTGCCAATCTCAATGGATTAGCTCTATTCAGCCAGCCGATATCAATACTTTTTTTTTCGTACGTATTATTCGTTTATATCCTACTTGTTCCAAATTTAAAAAATGATTGCTCTCTCTCTGAGTTAAAGTTAAGCTCTGAGTTAAAAATGAAAGAAATTTAAAAAAGTGATTTGGCGGGAACTTTGTTAATTTTACTTGACAATATTTTTGGAAACGATAAAAGTGTGATACTATCTGATTTTGAGTGCTTCGGCTTCGAATTAAAATGGAATCATCTAGCGACACATTAACTCCGGAAAACATTCTAAATGAAGCCGACAGTGTTATAGAAACTTCTATTTTAACTGTTTGATATGAGTTTCTTTTATCTACTATTCCTATAGGTATTAGTTGAAAGAAAAGCAGATTATGCACCTCGCCTTAAGTAATTTATATTGCCCTCGTGCCTGTTAAATTAGAGCCCTCGCTAACGCTCGGGCTCTAAATCAGGCACTCGGTGCAATAATAAATTACTTTGTGCTCGATGCAATAATCTACTATTTTATACACACAAAAAATGGTATGGCTGTGTTATGAACACGGCCATGTGTTGTACGTGAATACGTTATAATGCACTAAAATTATCTCAAAATGGCATCGCTTCCCCCTCCCCCGCACGCGATGTTCCATATTCCTTACTAGGCGTAATAAATAAACTTTTTGATCATTTATCTATCCAGTGGTGTTATTGAATATTGGATGAAGATGACAGATATGTAGCTGCAACACCAAACTGTATCCCCCGATTTTGTTATCATTATTTTTTTTGAGTTGCCTCCCTATGGAAGCAATTTTAAAGACGTATTCACGTCAAAATAACACAAAAACAAAATCATCACCATCATGTCATTTTAGTCTCCACTACAGGAGCACGACCTTCTCTCCTCCGTCACGGACAGGAGGATTTGGCCTACACTCCCCACGCTGGCCAGACGGGTTGGGGAGGCCTGATCGATGTTTTATAATGTATTTCTCTTAGTCGCCTTGTACGACATCCACGGGAAGAGACGGGTAGATTCTATTCTAGTCTGCCGAAGACCACACGGCCAGGAAAACAAAATACTAAATAGCTTTTATTTTATACTACGTCGGGTGGCAGGCAAGCATATGGCTCGAATTTGTTTGGTTAAACGCGCTAATTTCAGGAGCTACTGATTCAAATCGAAAAAATCTTGTAGTGTTCGATAGCCCCATTTATCAAAAATAGCTATAGACTATATAACATCACGCTACGACTAATAAAACGGGAAAAATCCCACACGGGCGAAGTCGGGGCGGGTCGCTACATATGGGCACATTGAAACAATACATAGAAAAAGGTAGAGTATATATCGCTTGGATAAATTTTCAGTGCTAAGCTATTCAAGCATCCATTGGTTCCGAGCGGTTTTAATAGATGATAATAATAACAGATCGATGGCGTCGTTGCGCGTGTCAGTCTAATCGAATACGCAAGTTAAGCAAAGTCGACCTGACCCTGTCCGTTGATGGGTTTAATTACCTCGAACTCATCCGTGCTTTGGAGGGCACGTTAAGCCGTTGTTGATCCTTCGGTTGAGGTGAAATCCGCATTCCAGTAGTAGGATATATAAGATAGATATATATAGATAGATCCCTGTTTCTCTTGGTCACCGCATCACGCGTGAACGGCCCGATTTCGCTATTTCTTTTTATGTTATATTTGTTATTATTAAGGGATAAGATGAAAGAAAAAAATAAGAAAGTTGCGTGGAAAATTAGAAAATTTAAGAAAACTGAACGACCATATTAACTTGTCTAATGTAACTTTATATAGTTTGACAGAACTGTCAGTCATTTGACTGATTGCGTGAAACCAAATCGAATTCAATATTCATTGTTAAGAAGACAGGACAACGTCTAGTAACAGATAATAATTAGAGCTGTTGCTTGTTGGACCGCCATACAAACCTATCAAATAGCCGCGATACAAAATAATCAAATATCAAATAGCCAAATATCAATAGTGCCCATGATTTTAAAGGATAATGAACCATTTTGAGTATAGGGTTTGTATTTTTAACTATATTTATGCTTTTAAATATCCGCAACGCGCAAACTATTTTTAATTTTAAAAATCTAGTTAAAGACCACTTACTCACTAACTTCTACTTCTTTATTTATGTTATTTTATCTGACTCTGACGGCTTTTCCATAATAAGTACATTTACGTAGTTTATGTATGTTTGTATTTATATTCATGCATATATGTATGTTTAAGTACAGTTATACAAGTATATTTAAATGTACCTATATAGTATATGCTTCGCCATCTACCATTATTTCATGTCTCCTCTACCCAAAGGTTGCCTGGAATAGATCGCTAAGCCATAAGGTCACCTTTTGTACTTAATATTTTAAGTCATAATTGTAATTATTTTTTACTGTCTTTGGTGCAATAAAGAGTATTGTATTGTATATTGGCGACCTCGGCGAGCAGTAGAACGCACAAAACAGGACACACGGAGTTTTTGATATAATATAATTAAATGACAGAGACTACAGCATGGGGTTCTTCAAAAAGGGCGTAAAGAGGTTTTGTACAGGGTCGGCAAAGCGCATGGGATGCCTCTGGTGATACATACGCTACGCTACGGTAACGGTACGGTAAGTAACATGCTTGTTTGTCACCTTAATGGTATAAAAAAAACCTCTCTCTTGCGCAGACGAAGTTGCGCGGGTCAGCTAGTGTATAATAAAAACTATATTCCATATAAAATGTTCAGAAAAAATACGATGTTCACAAAGGGATAATAATGAAATACCGTATCCCCAATAAATAGTTACTCGTATCTAACAGTTATTATTAGAAACCGCGAGATGAAATATTGATGAAACTTATATTGAATTTTCTATACTGGTTAAACGTTACCTTTGACATGATGATCTTTTAGAATATTGATTATTCTTAACTGTGTTATGGGGCATGGACAGAAAAGCTACAGCTTATACACAGAAGGTTTTATAATACACAGAAGGTTTGAAACTTATGGGCTCTTAGGCTATTATAGTATATAAATATCAGTTACAGTACACACTTTATGGCCGCTTAGGGTATCACACATTCATTGAAGGTCATCTGAAATCACTTGGGTACACTTCAGCAAGTTAATTCATGGAGTTCCCTAAAACTTCGTAATACCAATAGTATACAAATTAATTAATTAATGGAGACCATGAAACATTTGTCAATGTGACGCCCTAACTAGCAAATGAAGGGAAATAATTGGAAAGGCATATCAGGACTTGGAGGAGTACAGCGTTTTCCCAATTAGCAGCGTACTGTGAAGTACCTACATGGAACATGTCTCCAGACTGTCAGGGGAGAGTGTTTAAATAATCAGGGAGTGCACAAAAGATCTAGAACAGTCGACGTGCTACCAGTGCCGGAGCCCTGTATCTATGTTAAGGTTTTACATAAGTAGTGTCCTTTTTTGAAAGTTCCATACGCGACTATCTGAAGACCTATTTGTTGACCTATATAGGTCCGTCATATAACGGTGCATCAAGTTTTATATACCACTTAGATGACAAACAAGCATTCGACCAACGTCTGATGGTAAGCGTTTACCCCAGCCTATGGGATCTGGAAAACTTCTTCACGCTCTTTTTACCCGACTGCCGAAGGAGGGTTATGTTTTTCGAGCGTATGTATGTATGTATGTCTTATTATTTGGCATGCTCTACAGCCTAAACCGTTTGACAGATTTCAACACAAGAGGTGTCGTTAGATTCGTCTTAATCACGCGAGTGACATAGGCTATATCAAATATAAAAAAAAATCAACATGGCGGCTGTGAGCCGCAAAATTGACGTACGAGTATTTTTTTATCTAAATATATCGATATGGGTATCAAAATAAAGGTCTCGATGACCTGATTTTAAATATATATTTGATATATTAGTTTTGGCCTGTGGCTTTGCTTGTGTGGGAATTATATTATTGTTGCGCGTGATTAATAAATCTTTAGTAGGTGCAGTCGGGTTTCTTGATTTTTTAATTAACTTAACTTGATGAAGGATCACATTCATTCCACAATTTGATAGAGCGAAGGAGAAAATCACTCTGAAATCGAACAGTACGCGACCATCTCGGCTTTAATGTGTGAGGAATAGTGAGGATGAATCGTGTCAATGGGTCCATTGACAATCTAGAGGAGACGGAGAGGAGATTGTGGGCATCTTGTCAAATAACGCTTTTGAGCCCATTGTACAATCTGTAGAACATTAATTTACGTATTAACGTAAATTTACGTCACAAGAACAGGTACCTATTTAATTAAACGAAGTAATAAAATTTTACTGCCGTCGTCTCGGAGCGCATTGCAGAAGTATTGTGCCGAATCGACAAACTGTTAAAATAATGTTACTTAAATACTATATAGGTATAAATAACTATATATAATATATATTTATAGCCATATTTCGTAAAACAGCTGAGGAGCTCGATGGCGTTGTTGCGCGTCTTAGTTTGTCCAATCCAAAGCCGCTCAATTATTTTTGAATGTCGGCCATAATTTCGATATCTTGTTGACTATTTAATTGAGTTACCTTAACTACTATTATTGAAACTACATAAAACTACTACTATTAAACCTTACGTTACTTAACATAAACCTTAACTATTACTATTGAATACTAGTTTAAAATCGCATCGAAACGTCGCGAAAAAAAATCAACCGCGTGGCGGCGGTCATTGTGTCCGTGGGCCACTCAGTGGCTAAGGTTCCGTCAGTCTTCTATCTGTTTTCTACAACTGGGATGCCTGAGCATATGAGTCATTAAAGTTCAGTTTAACGGCACAAGTATTTTTTTTTAATAGAACTACGATCCGTCTAGTGTTCTGAGATGTGCATTGATAGATCAAAGGGTCCGTCAGGGCTCAGCCATTTTTTTTTGTTTTCTACAATTGGTATGCCTGAGTATATGAGTCACAAAACTTCAGTTTAAGGGAACAAGTATTTTTTTAATATAACCACAATCAGCCTAGTATTCTGAGAGAGAAAAGTATACCTATTGTATAGATCAAAGGGACCGTCAGGGCTCAGTAATTTTTTTTTGTATTCTACAAATGGGATGTTATTAAGAACACAAGCATTTTTTTTATATGCTTTTACTTAACCATACCGATGACGTATCCCTTTACCCAAACATTATTTTGAGAAACTCGTATTTATGAGGAAGACTTCAGATAAAAGCGCGCGTGGAAAAAATGTATTAGCACGGCTTTTGGGGTATCATGTTTTAGAGATCATTAAGAAGAATAAGACTATTTTCATTTGCAATGGAAAAGAGTTACACAGACCGTCCGAGACGGATATTTTTTTACCATGTTTAGTTAGTATATGCTGCTTATTATGTACATGTTATCAAATAATTCATACCCTAAATGTGAAAGTGTGTTTGTCTGTCTATTTGTTACCTTATTACGACTAACCGGCTCCAACGACTTCAATGAAATTTGGCATGGGCATAAATTATATCCCGAGAAAGGACATAGGCTACATTTTGGCGCGATACAACCGACACTCATGCGGGGAAAGCCGCGGGCGGAAGCTACTATATATAATCAATAATTTAGAAAACGTGAACGTTTTTTCACAAAGGTTGCTGAAGTATGTTTCTTTTTTAATTCATTTTGACCCATTTTATTATTCTCGAGTGCGCGTGACATCAAAGAGATTATTATGGTACCAAGCTAATAGAGTTAGAAGCAATTTTAACATAATTTTTGAACGAAAATAAATTTAAATAAAAAGAAAATAATAAAGATGTTTTAAAACACATGTAATTTAGTTCAAGATTCTTTATTAAGTTATGTTATGAAAAAAATATAAAAATATTTCAAGAAAATATGAATCAATTATTTTAGATTTAGTTAAAATCTAACAAAGCAACAAATACTTGTTCTGTGGTTAAAATAGTTCTGTTATTGCACTACATAGGGTCGGTGTCGAGGGTTATTATTGGACCATAACAATTCCGACTCATACCGATATAACACTTATCCAGATATACCACTTGAGGTTTTCGTGGTATGAGAACAATGTAATTATACCTAATAAAAATACAAAAATTGTAAGAATTTTGGAAATAAATTGCAAAACAAAACCCTCCAACATGACAAACAAACTTAAATCTTTGTTATCCACTAATTTGATAAAAATATATAAAAAAACGCGCCATGTTAGTGCAGAGCATTTTCGGGTTGGAGAATTGCAATATCTATTCCAGTAATAAATCTCATATTTCTTTCGTATTCCACAAAAGTATTACATATATAAGAATTTCAGATTTTATAGTCAGAACCTTTAAGCATAAAAGCCCTTTGGTTGGCCAAAACAACTATAAAACACCTACGCGTGTGGAAATTTGAGAATTTGATAGCAAATAAAAGGTAATCTTTGAGGGTACAAGTGGTCTAGAATTCAATACCGATTCCGGGGATTTGACTCGTCTCTATAAAACTTAGGGCTGCCATCTTTGTTCCAAGAAAATTGAACAGGTTAAAAAAATTATAGACAGGTCCATGTTTTATTTAAAATAGGCAAATGAGTTGGCAGTAAAATTATTTTCTGAAATTATATACCACGTGTAACTTCAAGTACGCAAAACCTAAAAATAGTTTGTTCAGAATCATGAGTAGAATCAATTCCATAATTTTCATCCATTTTTAAAGTAACTGGTTTTGAAAAATAATAATAATTATTATTTTTAATTATGGTGTCTATTATTAAATTGCGCTCGACAATCAAGCGAGAAAATGTGAAGTAGGTAAATAAACGTAATACCGCCGCGTCCAAAAAGTCTTAAGCGCCGTACAGAGAGCGGCGCTTACGCGTCATTGACGCGATGCTCGCTCTTTAATATTAATATTTGCCTTTCGTAGCCATTGGCGCGTCTTTTTGATAAGAAAACGCCACAGAGCTCAGAAACTATTAGAATTATTAGGAACAAAAATGTGTTCATATCTCCGAGATATTTTTTTTCGAAATTATTACTTTAGATATATCAATTTATAATAATAAAACTCATTTGGGGTTTTGCGTACTTGGAGTTACACGTAGTATATTAGTATAGTATTTAAAAAAAAAAATCTTAACGGTTGCCGAAAATAGTATTTTTTTTACTGAATGGTAAACTACATAGTTTGGCCGTGTGGTTTCCGGCAGACTAGAATAGAATCACTCCGTTTCTTCCCGTGGATGTCGTACAAGGCGACTAAGGGAAATACATTATCAAATATAGATCAGGCCTCCCCAACCCGTTTGACCAGCGTGGGGAGTGTAGGCCAAATCCTCCTTCCGTCTAGGACGGACGAGAGAGGTTCGTGCTCCTGTAGTGGAGACTAAAATGGACCTGATGATGATGATGATGAAACTACATAGTGGAGTAAGAAAACAGTACTATTTTCAACAAAATCGTTGGCAACCCTAATATGTGCGTGTAAATCTTATTGAATCCGATGATACTTCGACCGAGAAATATAACGAGAAAAGCGAATGACCGTAACCGATTTGATCGTTGGGAACTATGTCTATAAATTTTGTTGTGAATTAGAAAAAATATTATATTAGGTCAATTTATATATAACACTAGCGACCCGCCGCGGTTTCGCCCATGTGGGACTTTCTTCGTTTTTGCAACATTTTTCATTGATGCTCCTGTTGTTCGTACCGTGATGTTGCCTACCTATAATATTACCTATAGCATAAATTATTTAAATTCTGACATAATATTTGATTTGAGGAGAGGAGCTCGATGGCGTCGTTACGCGTGTCTGTCTAATCGACCACGCAATTTAAGCAACGTCGACCGTAACCCGTCCATGGATGGGTTTATTTATCTCGAGCTTCTCCGTGCTTCGGACGGCAAGTTAAGCCGTCGGCCCCGGCTGCTGTCTCGTGATATTACAGTCGTTACGTCAAGTCAGTGACTTTTAGGCGGCTTGAAAACATTGGCTTCCGCCAACCCGCAGTTGAGCAGCGTAGTGGAGTACGCTCTAAATCCCCTCGAATGAGCGGAGACCTATAAGCCAGCAGTGGTATCAATAAGGGTTGACGATGACGATTACTAAAATGTGTTATACTTACTAGTAATTTACCTTTATTTACTAGTATTTAGCTTATAGATAGACGAGCTCGGTGGTCGAATGGTTAGCAATGGCCACTTTGACTCCGAGGTCGCGGGTTCGATTCCCGCACAAGACAAACATTTGTGTGCATGAACATGTCTATTTGTCTTGGTCTGGGTGTTTTCTATGCATTATAAGCATGTATTTACAAAAAAAAATGTATTTAAGTAGGTACATTTATCAGTTATCTAGTACCCATAACACAAGCTTTTCGCTTAATTTGGGACTAGATGGCGCTGTGTAAATTGTCCAGAAATATTTATTTATTTATTTATATAACACGTCCAGAGAGGCAAACAAAACATAACGATATCGGGTCGTGTCAGGCATTGTATGATTTCCGATCCTCACGTGTTGTGTCAATAAAGGAACGCCATGACGCCTTGGTTTAAGTAGGTATTAATCATGGGGTGTAAGCGGTTCATCAAAATCTTTGAACCGAGGCCAACCTCACCTGCACGTGGTGCACCCTGCTGACTGACAAACGAGGCTCTGGAAAAAAGAGAGGTAAGGAGCGTAATTTGTAAGCTGCCCGACTGGGGAAGTACCTCCACCTCACACCCGCAGCCAAATAACAATTTACTTGAGGATTATTGTGTTCCTGTGAGTGAGTGAGGACACCAGAAAGGAAGGTGCTGCGTTGGCAGCGGGGATGACGGCGCGCGAGCGATATTTCATGTTGCGAGAGTTAATATGGCTAGGGTAACCGCTTCTCATCAGGCGGGCCATATGCTTCTCCGTCATCCGACGTAGTATAAAAAAAAAATTGCAACTTGATTGACGCAACCGCATTAATACTTTTGATCGTGTTACACTGCCAATATGCAATACGCGCATCGTAGACTTAAGAGCTAAATTTTTTTTTCATCAAACAAAAGCTAAAAAAATATGGTTTGCGGCTGTGTCGGACACAGCCGTGTGTTGCTCGTGACTACGTTATATGCACTAAAATTGTCTCGAAATGGCAGCGCTTCCTTCTCACCCGCACGCCATGTTCGATAGTCCTTACTTAGCGTAATAAATTCTTTGATCAAGGTTTTTGATCCCCAATAGTGTTAGATACATAAAATCCGAAGTGCACGGCAGTTGAGCTTCACTTGACTAGCCATCTCTTTAGACTTTTTAATGCCTTATTTGCTGTCTCTCACATTGCTAAGAGGGGAAGTCAAATTCTAAAAGCTTCTTACTCCAACTAATTTCTTCTGATTAAATTCGTTTTGTTTTCCAAGGCAGCCGTAGTTTTACCCCCGGGACTGCAATGGACTTCACTGTTCCTTGCCTTTTTTGGCGGTCGCCGCTGTCAATCCTGTCTACACAGGAGATACAGTGGTGGGAATGTGTAGTGGGCCCCCGTCCATATAGATACGTATAAAGGACGCAAATTTATTGATTTTTTGCAATAAAATATGGTAAGTTTGATAGCATTTATAAATCATTTTGTCAATTTTTGTTTTTAGTGACTTTCGCTAACTAGAGCGAAAAGGTACTATCATTTATATACATTGTATAGCTTTTGTTTTAATTAGTACGAAATCACATAATATTATTATATTGCACCTTGAAGTTAAGGGAAAACTTAGCTAAGTAAATCTTGTATATATATAAAAGCGAAATGCCACTCACTGATTAATCACGAAATCTCAGAAACTATAACACCTACAAACTTGAAATTTTGCAGGTAGGTTCTTTATAGGGTGTAGACATCCGCTAAGAACGAAGACGGATTTTACGAAACTTCACCCTTAAGAGGGTAAAACGGGGGTTGGAAGTTTGTATGAAAGTCCTACGTTTTTGAAGTAAGAGACTTGAAATTTAAAATGTATGCTCTATAGATGGTGTGGAGGTGTACTAATAATGTATCTTTTTTATGTGCAAATATCGCGTACGAAGTAGCGGGTGGCCGCTAGTTTAGTTATATTTGCATTCTTTACTATGGAGACTGTACTAACGGATAGATACTATTTATTTTGTTTATGATTTTAAGAAATAAAATTCTAACAAACATACATACTTCTCCCTGTACACAATTCCCAAAAGAAATAACAGTAAGTGATCATATAATTATAATTAAAGTGGCGGTAAAATGGGCGCGCCAAAAATGGCGTTAGCTATTATATCTCTAGGGAATACGTTTCAATGCAAAAGGAGTATCGTTTCATTTATATTTTCATAGTTGTTTTATATCATAATAGCTACGGAAGTTGACTGTATGAAAAGTTAATTATAATATAATATTCTATTAAAACAAGAATATATATCTTCGAAAAAAAAATTGGTTGTCTTATATGGATGTGTTTTATTGGTAAAGTCAGCAGGAAGTAAAAACAGCGGGAGCAGGCATATATTTTCGCCGCGCGGTAGAAAGAGAGGGGGATATCACTTCCTCTCCTACGCCGCGCCGCCGGCGGTCTACGCTCCCTCTGTCTTACGAATTTTCGATCAGGCCACGTGTCCTGACGCGAGTTTAACATTTTTTACCCATCCCAAAAAGTGCACAACACCGCTACAGAAGTTTTCACTTTCAAAATTTTAAAAAATGAGGGGAGTAAGTGTGTGTAGTAAGTTGTAGGTTAATTTTCTGGTTATATTTCCTAGAATGTATTCTTCCCATAGATGTAGAATAGTAAAAATTGGCAATCGATAGAACAAAGTGAGACCAAAAATGAAATCTACTATTGTTGTGCGTACAATAGTAGATTTAGTAGGGTTCACAAGCTTATTTATAGACTAAAATGGAGGAACAGTCATACTGAAATTCACGTATTAGTCATAATTTTATTGTGGCTTCATATGATTGCGTATGATTGTATTAGTTGTTATGAACGCAGGAAGTTTTCGCACCTGTTCATTTGTGTAACTTTAATGATAATTACGTAACGTTATGTAAAAACAACTAGACATGTGAAAACTTACTTGCGTAAAAATGCATAATTTTTACATTTTTCGTATTAAATGACATACATGGCACAAAAATCTATGATAAATTACTCTGTTTAAACACAAATTTAAACTACGTCGGGTGGCAGACAAGCATACGGCCCGCCTGATGTGAAGCGGTTACCGAAGCCATATAACCATAACGCTCGCAACATAAAATATTGCTCGCGCGCCGCCACCCCCGCTGCCAACGCAGCATCTCCTTCCTTTCTTTCTGGTGACTTCACTCGCAGGAACACAACAACCCTCAAAGGAATTGTTATTTGGCTGCGGTATTCTGTGAGGTCTTGATGAACCACTATCACTCCAAATTTGTTTAATACAATTAAAAAATAAGAAAGAACTTATATAATGACAAAGACCATGGGTTCTTATTGGTTCTTATGACGGGAAAAAATGGACTCATTCGGTATCTCACTCTAATATATATGTATACTCTTTCTTTATCTTTTACATAGCCAGTATTGTTTAGCGTAGTTAAGAAATCTAAGTCTATAGGTGGTAAGCTATGAATCTTAACTCTTTATGTATCCTGAGTAGGTCTTCCAGACTTAATGATATTATTCATTTTGACAATGACCAGAACGCTGCCGTCGTCCCGCCGTTGGTTGGCGAGAGTGTGGGAGAGATTTTACTTCTTGAATTTTCTTGAAAATAGGTAAATTGTATTACGACATAATAAACTGAACATGTATTTCGTCTTTTGTCAAATTTAAACTTTTGATGTGAAAAAGGGAAATTTGGACAGAATCATAATGTTAGTTATAGAGGGGAGAAACAGTAGAACACGTAGAGTAGGTAACTCAAATAATAATTATTATTGAAACGAAATCAAAATTTAAAAAAATACAGTCGAGTGAAGCCGCGTGGCAGAAAGGTAAATAGCAAAAAGATAATAGGCGTATTGTAGTCTAGGTACAGAGATACCTGTTTGTCGGGTAGTCTAGGTACAGAGATACCTGTTTGTCGGGTTGCTTTGAATATTTTTTATTTGTACCTCAGCAAATACTTTGCTTATCTATAAACTAGCTGCGTGCCTACCTACTATAACATTCATCATCATCATCAGGTCATTTTAGTCTCCACTACAGGAGCACGACTCTCTCTCTTCCGTCCCAGACAGAAGGAGGATTTGGCCTACACTCCCCACGCTGGCCAGACGGGTTTGGGAGGCCTGATCGATGTTTTATAATGTATTTCCCTTAGTCGCCTTGTACGACATCCACGGGAAGAGACGGAGTGATTATATTCTAGTCTGCCGGAAACCACACTGCCCTTATACACTCACTATAACATAGATATATACTATTACATATAACTTACTATAAGATAGATAACATATAAATAAATAAATAAGTATAGATAACATTCCTCCCACGAACAAATCAGATTAAATCAATTAAAACGTTTTCCTTCATTTTATTAATGTAAGTTGCTGAGAAGTTCTCAAACATCTAAGTCAAAATTAATCTTTCGATTTCACCTCTCCTACCATTGAGCAATTGATTTAAAATTCTAAAGTAATTTAGATGCTTAAAGCCCGTCACACACCGCGCCCAGAACGCTACCTAAATTATATTATTGACACAGATTACGTTAAGCGACGCCGACACTTTGACGATTTTGAAGGTAAGTTGAAATTACAAAACATACGAATGTAATTGTAGACAACCTACAACTTCATGTAATGAGCTTCATTTTATCAGTTGCCGTTACAGAAAAACACATAATAACCCCATTTTAAACAGAGATTTGTATTTATAGGTGTACAGTACAGCGTGATTCCACAAAATTTCCAATATTTCCAGATGTACTCTGGAAATATTGGAAATTTTGTGGAATCACGCTTCAAAATGACAGTCGGATTTTTTTATATGAGGAAAAAACGAATACGCGTTTTCATGTGCAATATAAGTGACAACATCTAATAGATACCAGTTTGCACCTTGTGACTCAATTTAAAGGCATGCTGTGACGATTGTTGATGATCCCAAACTGGCAGACGGTTTAGAACCTATAAGTCTGAGAAGAGATTTTGCGTCCCTTTGTGTGTTCTACCGATTGTGCAATGGGGTGTGTTCAGAGGATGTGTTTGACATGATGCCCACGGCCTCCTTCTACAGTCACACTGCTCGCCATTGACAGCGAATCCATTCTCACATATTGTAGCCTAAATTGTCGCATACGCTGCGGTTCCAGAGAAGTTTTCTCCCGCGTACTGTCAATCTGTGGAATGGAGTGCCTATAGAGGTTATCTCAGGAAACTACAGCATGGGGTTCTTCAAAAGGGGCGTGAAGAGATTTTTACAGAGTCGGCTACGCGAGTGTAATGCCCCTGGTGTTACAGACGTTCATATGCTATGCTAACTGCATTCTATCAGGCGGGCTGTATGCGTGTTTGCCACTTGTGTGGTAAAAAAATATATATCATATATATAGTAGTCTAAATATATAGCTAACGTTTAGGATCGCTATAAACAAATTTTCCATACGTAAGTGCTAGTAAATTAGTTTATATTTCCAATTTAATATTCAACATGTGTTAATCGCCTACTACAGTTTGTGGGCGTTACAACCCTAACATAATCACAAGTTAATAACTTAAACAGCATAATGTGACGTTGATAGATTGAATGTACTTTCTGCTCTTGCCCAGTTTGAGCGCAAATATGACTGATTGGAGGACCCAATAAGGGCAATACGTTAAGATTTCGTTCACTTGGATACCCTTTGGTACATTTTTTCTAAACCATTTGGTTTTTACTAGCATTTATTATATATTTGTATACTACGTCGGGTGGCAGACAAGCATACGGCCCGCTTGATGTGAAGCGGTTACCGTAGCCATATTAATGCTCACAACATAAAATATCGCTCGCGCGCCACCACCCCCGCTGCCAACGCAGCATCTCCTTGCTTTCTAGTGACCTCACTCACTCGCAGGAACACAACAACCCTCAAGGGAATTGTTACTTGTCTGCGGTATTCTGTGAGGTGGAGGTACATACATTCCCCAGTCGGGTAGCTTCCAATTACGCTCCCTACCTCTCTTTTCACCAGAGCTTCATTTGTCAGTCAGCAGGGTGCACCGCGTGCAGGTGAAGTTGGCTTTGGTTCAAAGATGTTATACCCCAATATGCAATTGTTTTATATGCTTGTTTGGGACTGGACATATATTAAAAAGTTAATACCAAATTAAAACTACACTAACATCATCATCTTCAGCCTATATTATATCTACCCACTACTGGATATAAGCATTCCCCCAAATTGCTTTCCACCAAATACTTTCATTAATACTAATTTAATAGATTTTTAGAATAATTAATAGACTTCTTAAGGTATTAAACATTAAAGTAAATAAAACCTGCAATATTGCTGCCCTTTAGTAAATCAAACTTCTTATTAACATAAAACTTATTTACAAAGACGTTTAAGTAAAAGTCAGGAGGAATTTGCTATGAGATTAAGTAGAAAACAGAAAGAAACTAATTACTCTCGACTAAGCAGATATTTACTTCCTCAAACTTTGCTTATCTCGTACAATTCTATAGCAGTAGATTTGGTATTTATTTACTGTATACATAAATACCAAATCTACTGCTACATTATACTACTGCTACTATCTTCTAGATTATACTATAGTGGTTTGTGCCCGTGATCACGTAGCGCGTATCCCAATATCCCGTAAAATTTTGAAAAATCCTTGCTACGCCATAATAGCTGTATGCCAAATTTCAACTCAATCTGTCCAGTGATTTGAGTTTTACTATGATAGATCAGTCAATAACGGTTCTTGATTTTTATAGCATACACAAAAAAGATCTACATTATTACCTAGTTATAATTAAAATAAAATTCGGAAGCATCTTTTTTGACGAGCTCGGTGGCGTAGCGGTCAATGACGCGCTTCAACACCAACGGTCGTGGGTTCGATTCCCACACGTGACAAACACTTGTGTGCATGAACAAGTATGTTTGTCTTGGTCTGGGTCTTTTCTATGTATCATAAGTATGTATTTACGAAAAAAAAAATGTATTCACGTGTGTTTATCAGTTGTCTAGTACCCATAACATAAGCTTCGCTTACTTTAGGGCTAGATGGCCCTGTGTAATTCGTCTGACAATATTTATTTATTTACTTTATCATCATCATACCCTGGGGCTCTGCCGCCGAAGCTGAAGCTGATTACTATTGGATATTTTGATAGCGAAAATCAAAACTTCGCTTAGATTGGCGGTAATTGTGTTTAGCTTAACTAGAAGAAACCATAGAGCTCTACCGACTAAGCTGAAGGTGTTTGACTATATTATATCTACCCACTACTGGATATAAGCATTCCCCATTGCTTTCCACCAAATACTTTAATTAACTTAAACCTAAGATCTATCTTCACCGCCAAAAAATCCGATGGTAATAAACTCCAGCGTCGGCGGTAGGGCCCCTGGTATCAATATATTTGTAAAAACGTATTAGCTAAGGTTATTTAAATAAACTTCCGTTTCTTTCTTTCTTACCGTTTTTAAGGCCACATATGTTCGTAATTTCGGACTTTGAAACCAGCTTTATTCGACAACCAAATGTACTAAAGCACTGACAAAAATGTGTTATACTTCAGCACCTGATAATATCTCATTCCTCGATTCGTTATCTGCTTTTACACCTTTACTTTGCTCAATAGAAAAAAATCGCGAATATAAATCGATTTCCGAAATCATTAATGTATGTCGCCTTAAATTGTTATATATTAAATACGATTATTTATCCAATTACGAGTTATAAAATGGGTATAATGCTGATACCTATTTCGTTTTAGTTCAAAATTTTAGGGAAAAATAGTTTTTCAACTTTACATACATACGAAGGTACAGTGAATAGCTTGGCTTAACACTTCTGGTATAACATGGCCCTGGGTAGCAGCGAGTTGCACGTAGCAATCGCAATACTAGGTGGACTGTCTTATACTGGTAGTATTGCGGTATACAATCGATTGAATGTTCCCTAAAATTAAATAAATATAGTTTAAACAAACTAAAAAAAACACGCTTTTAAAGCACATGAAACTCACTCGCAGGAACACAACAACCCTCAAGGAACTGTTATTTGGGTGTGAAATTCTGTGAAATGGAGGTACTTCCCCAGTCGAGCACCTTAAAAAATACGCTATGCCCTACCTCTTTTTTTCGCCAGAGCTTCGTTTGTCAGTCAGCAGGGTGCACCACGTGCAGGAGAGGTTGTATTGTTCCCGATAGATTTGTTATAACCTTGAAACCTGATCGTTTTCAAAGTACATTACGTGGCCTTTCTCACAATTGCAAACACGACTATGATACGATATTCCATCATGGATTGCCAGTGCCTATCTTCCGGCTTCATCATCAAACCTTGAAACCTAATCGTGGTCAAAGTTCATTACAAGACTTTTCTAAGAAATCCAAAAACAGCTATGATACGATGTTCCATCATGAAGTTCCAGTTCATATCTTCCGGCTCCATCATCAGATCAGTTCGAGAGTACCATATTATTGTATTGTCATCAGAACTACATACAACTACCAATTTTCATTACGCTACGATCCTTGGAAGATGGTTAAATTAGTTACCTTAGATTCCATTACATAGTTAGTTACATACGACCTAATAAAAGTGTGTTAAAAATACATGTATGGATCCATTCTAAAATATGGACAAATATTCACAAACTGAAAGAGGTAGCAACAAGGGAGAATTACGAAACGTTCAGACGATTTTGCAATTCATATTATTGGAATCGATGTGTTAGGTAACAACTCAATGTTTTAAGTCCCCAATAGTGTTAGCTACATAAAATCCGTGGTGCACGGCTGTTGAGCTTCACTTGACTAGCCATCTTTAGACTTTTAATACCTTATTGCTGTCTCTGACATTGTTAAGAGGGGAAGTCAAATTCCAAAAGTTTCTTACTCCTACTAACTTCTTCTGATTAAATTCGTTGTGAGTGCCAAGGCAGTCGTAGTTTTACCCCCGGGACTGCAATGGACTTCTCTGTTCATTGCCTTTTTTGGCGGTCGCCACTGTTAATCCTGGCTACACAGGAGACACAATGGTGGGAATGTGTGGTGGGCCCCCGTCAATAAAAAAACTGAAAGATGGCACGTATGCAATTTGGGAAATTACTAGGCATTATAATAATGTAGCCGATTGTACTAATCAAGGTCCTTACAAATAGGACGATGTGAGATAAATGCCGGATATGTGCCGTTTCTAATTGAATTCCGGTGAAAGAGCGCTGTTAATATGTAGTTGGATTTGTGTGCTCTACCCGCGGTGAGCTAATGGGTGACCAGCTTTATTTAATTAGTTTTGTCTATGTACGTACATTATATCTCATTACTGCAGTATGTAAAATTTAAATCATGTTACTAAGGCGCTATACAAACGTACAACCTGCCTGTTGGTGAGAAGTTATCTTAGTCTAAAAAGCAAACCTTGGCCCGGTATTGTATATCGTTTGGACAGCCCTGCTTTAGGCGGAAGATAGCATTTGATGGAAAGCGTAGGGAATGGCATGTATATGTAATAAATTAGTCATTATTCATAATGGCTAGCCAAAGTAATAAATTCCATTATTAATAATTAAGATTACTTGACACCACATCATTCATCTAGATGATTTATATTATGATAGGTTAACGCAAAGCCAGAGTTATCACGAAAGAACCTCCTTCTCTAACTTACTGACACAAATAAACCTATACAAAGATTAGATTAGATCAGCCTTTTTGAGGCAATCCAGCCACCTAGCTTCCAGGGAATTCAACTTAATGTCAATCAACATAACGCCAATTCAACATATTGACATATTGACGAGCTCGGTGGCGTAGCAGTCAATGACGCGGCTTCGACACCAACGCTCGTGGGTTCGATTCACACATAGGACAAACATTTGTGTGCATGAACATGTCTGTTAGTCTTAGTCTGGGTGTTTTCTATGTATCATAAGTATGTATTTACAAAAAAAAAATGTATTTACGTTTAGTTGTGTAGTACCCATAACACAAGCTTCGCTTACTTTGGGGCTAGATGGCGCTGTGTAATTTGTCTGACAATATTTAAAAAAAATAAAAAAAATTATACGAATTATTTTTTTTTTTAAATTCAATATAATGAGAGTTCAACTTAATGGTCCAGAAGGGTTTGAAATATGCTGGGTTACTTCTTTATATGAGAAAGGACAACTGAGTATATGGATCACGTGCTAGAAAGTAATCAGCACATAGAAATCAGCAATACCACACCCCGGACACTCCATACAAATGTCTCGTCGTTTACTACTACATAAACAATGACGTCTGTGCAGAGCGTGAATGAGCGTGTGTGCGTGCGGCGCCATATAAACTGTTCCAGATTTGTCTCAGAGGGGAGGTGAGGTCGACACGAGAGAGCGGCAGGGAGAGGCCATACTGCACGTAGTACTATTACTTATACTGTGGCAATACCATGGGCTCGCCATTCTTGAAATGATTTAATTAAAATTTATAAATGAAATCAGTATAAGCTGTTTTCCGGGAAGCGTTGCTAAAGAATCTCATCTGGGTACTCGAACTTGAGCGAATGAAATCGCAGATGACTGTCAGTTTTATTTTTAATACAAAAGTAATTCAATACGTCTATTTTTGGCGTGACATCTTCAAAATAGCTTCCATAGTGATATTATATTTAAATACTTTTTTTTTATAAGTACCCAGACCAAAACAAACAGCTCCCTTACCACCAACTCTTATTACGATTCAATAACTGAATAAAATGCTTATTCATACCAATGAATATGCGACTCTATCAAATTTGAAATAGAGTTGCTTATTCATTGGTATGAATAAGCATTCTATTCAGTTATTGAATCGCAATAAGAGTTGATGGTAAGGGGGCTGACATGTTCATGTACACAAATGCTTGTCTTGTGCGGAGATCGAACCGGCGACCTCGGAGTCAAAGTGACCATAGCTAACCATTCGACCACCGAGCTCGTCAAATATTTAAATACCCGTAATATCGACAACTATAATATCCCATTGATTTGTGTAACCATAATGAACTACGAGTCTAACCCTTACTCATCCCACTGCTGGGTTAGGGGCTCCCTTCGAACGAAGGGGTTTAGAGCATACTCCACCTCGCTGCTCAACTGCGGGCTGGCGGAGGCCAGTGTTTTCAAGCCGCCAAGGCTACTGACTTGGCTTGACTTCTGACATCTAATGACAACAGCCGGGACCGACGACGACTTAACGCGGCCAGCACGAATGAGCTTGAGACAAGTAAACCCATCCACGGACAGGGTACGGTCAACATTGCTTAACTTGCGTGACCGATTAGACTAACATGCGCAACGATGCCGTCGAGTTCCTCATAATTATTGTAATGATAATAAAACCACACATACTCTTAAAATTACAAATAATAGTACTGTTTTACAGCAAAATTAATTTTAATGATTCTGATAATTACTATCGGTCCCGTTCACATATATTATTTATGGTGCCTCTTTGTAGACCGTAAATGGGTGGCCATACAATGCTTAGCGCTGCGACTGCTCAACGACATTATGCTATGTGATTCAGTACGGTACAATCGATTTGCGTATGACTACGCCTTTAGAATTTCGCAGGGAACCAACAGGATATTTAGAAAGAGCGAATATATAATATTTAATAGTAATACCTATTTTAATTATTCTATTTTTTGAATTGAAAACTTCTTTAGCGGCGTTGTGCACTTTGTGGGATGGGTAAAAAATGTTAAAGTCACGTCAGGACACGTGACCTGATCGAAAATTCGTAAGTCGGAGGGAGAGTAGACGGCGTAAGGGTAATATCCCCCTCTCTTTCTACCGCGCGGCGAAAATTTATGCCTGCTCCTGCTGTTTATGTTTAATGATATATAAATTGTCATATTTGTGTACGATAGCGCAATAAATGGATATTGTACCTTGCACAAAAGATCAGCATTACTATCCAGCGGGGTAATGCTACCAGTCTTCTCGGAACCCTACCGGCGGGTAACGATTTAGCAGTTTATACATTTTTTATTTAATATATGAGCTATAGAAATGAGTGTTCGGTGAACTAGGTAATGGTCTATTATAGTAGGTAGAGGGACGGACGCCTGCCATAACTACCGTTTACGATCGTTACTTGCAGCAGGCGGTGGCTCGCCACTCACTAGATGGTCCCCCAAATGCCAAGAAATCGAACGGGGACAACACCCGTGTGATTGGCTCAGGGACACCGGTGTGAGTGACTCCTGTCACTCACACCGTTATATTTTTTATTATTATTAATTTAATATATATTTTGACACAGATTTAGGTTTATTTTACTTCTTAAATAGTTTTAGATTAATTTATTTTTTTAAAATTAGTATTACAAATGTATAATTGTTTTAGGAGAGAAATAAAAAAATATAAAAATAAATTCCTAAAAAAATGCTATGCGCATTTTTTTAGGAATTTATTTTTATATTTAGATATAAAAATATTTTGAACGGCAAATCCAATAGTATTTTCGATAATAGACTCGTAAGTAACGATCACAAACGCACATGAAAACCGCAAAATCAGCCTTTAGTCATTAATTGCCTCTGAGTGGTTTCAATTAACGGAGACAGACCTTACCTGAACAGATAATTAATGTTCCTTCATTAAAATGTCGAAAATATGCCAGATCTGGTTCGAGGCCAAGTAGAACATTGATATAATTTTATACCTTCAGGGTTGTTTATATTGCCATTGAAAAGACGGGGCGTACCGCGATAGATTTTTATACTTTTCAGATATTAAGAGTCTTTATTTGTCTGAAAAGGCTGGCAAACAGATCGGCGATCCCTTGATGTTGCTGGTCTCCATGGGCAGTGGCGATTGCTTTACACATATAATAAAAATATCGATAAAGTTTTGTGAACGAATTAATAGTGATTGCATTTATACTGAAAATGTATGAAAATCCTCCTAATCAAACTGATATTATAAATGCGAACGTATTTCTATGACTGTTACTTTTTCACGCGGCTGAACCGATTTGAATGACATTTGGTATAGACATAGATTATATCCCGAGGAAGGTTGTTCTTTGGCGCGATATAACCAGCATTAATGCAGGCGACGCCGCGGACACAGCTAGTTATATTATAAATGTAAAAATTGTATGTTTGGTATTTTTTACTTAATTACGCAGGGATTTTGATAAAATGGTTCATAACATGGATTAACATACAGTATAGTGACTTATGTGAGTAATATGCTCACGTAGATGAAGCCAACCGTGGAAGTTGGTAGATTTATATAAGATACTTAATTTTAGTAGCATTAGCAATTTGCCGCGACTTGTGTACTACTGAATCAATTTAGATTAGATGTCACACGTTCCTTAAAATCCTGTACATTTCTTCCATCTAACAAATTTTATATCATCGTTTGTGGCTCGAATTAAGATAATTATCGCAGAATCATAAAAATGAAATATTTTTGGACCGTAACTCGATTTAGAAGTCTCACTCACGTCAATCGCTCAGTCAAAAATTTTATCGGTTGATAATAAAAACTAAACTATAGCAGAATCTCCTGAACGGTGCATTTAACAGCAACACGGCATTCTTCACTACCTATTTTTTTTATATTACGTTAGATGGCGAATAAGCATACAGCTCATCTCACGACACTATCTAGGACATCCTAGACAGCTCCACCCCTAGAGGTGTGGTAGAGTATGCACTAAACCCCTTCGTTTCAGGGGACACCCGTATCACAGCAGTATGATGAACAAAATCTGACGACGACGAAAATTTTTAATTTACTTATAAAAACTTGTTATTCATTTTGCCCGGAGAAGAAGAAAATAAGAGAAGTGCATATTGAATGACATTCTATATTATAAATATTGTTAGCATAGTTGATCCTCTAAAATTTTATCGATCTATTGTAAATGTGTACATTTATATTAAATTAAATTATTTATACTTTATTAAATAACTGTACATAACAACTTAGGAAGTTAAATTCAAACAACTAAAATCAATACAAAAGATACACAGCGAGATTGTGTTAAACAATCAGGATTAATTCCTATCTCGAATTTGAAGCGGTAATTTCCTTGATCAGGATTATAGGCCCGATGCTTAATTCAAAACGCAAATGTTTATTATTTGTATATTAAGGATCATAGTTACTTTATTGGATCATGAGTAAGCTTGGTTTAGTCCCTTTATACATATTATTAGCGTTTGTCCTAATTTATATAGGAGACGTCTTAAATTTTATCAAACAATTTATACCTAAAGCAAATATATCATCATCAACTGCTGGATTTATGCCTTGTTTAATGCTTTTCACCATATGCGATCCTCCGCTTTTTTTTTGAGTTAATCAGTCCATTTAGAGGGGAGATGTGGCCGGCCCACTGGCATTTCAGCTTGCTGATTCTGAGAGCTATATAAATCGAATTGTATAGAGCTCAGTTTCCGGCCGTGTGGTTTCCGGCAGACTAAAATAGATTCACTCCGTCTCTTCCAGTGGATGTCGCACAAGGCGACTAAGGGTAATACATTATAAAACATCGATCAGGCTTCCCAACCCGTCTGGCCAGCGTGGGGAGTTTAGGCCAAATCCAAGGAGGATTTGGCCTAAACTCCTGTCTGGGACGGATGAGAGAGGGTCGTGCTCCTGTAGTGGAGACTAGAGTGACCTGATGATGATGATGATGATGATGATAGAGCTCAGTTTAGCTCCTTTAAATCTTAGTATCATCTACCTTGATTAATTTAGGATACACTTTCAACTTGCTATATTGGATTATGTGAACAGTACACATCGGAATAAAAGAAGTTAAAGCGAAATAAATCTTAATAGTAATAATAAAAAAAATCATATTAATAGCATCATGGTCTAATTTAGGAAACGTTTTAAACTTTTTATCAAATAATCTATTCGCTGGAGCAATGATATAAATAGCACTTTATCCGATTACACGCCGCTATTGTGTTCGTCTTAAACTTTTATCAAACAATTATAACGTCGTAGTAATAATCTAAAGTATATTGTTAGTTTATAAGCAAATCGATAGTATTATTGTACACGTCAGTCTAATTGAATACGCAAGTTAAGCAATGCTGGCTATAACTATCTATGATGGATTTAAGTATCTTGCGTTCTTCCTGGCTTTAGAGGATACGTCAAGCTGTCGTCCACGGCTTTGCCTAACAAACACCTTTACTGATCGACGTTAATCCTCATTCACCCCACTGCTGGGATACCGGTCTTTCTTCCATCTAAGGGCCTTAGCGCATATTCCACCACGGTACTCAATTGCAGAAAGGCAGAGGCCAGTGTTTTCAAGCCGCCTAAGAAGCTGACTTGGCTTAATGATTGTTATCTGGTGACAGTAGGGACCGACAGCTTAACATGCCCTCCGAGGCACGGAAGAGATAAATAAACCCATCTATGGACAGGATACGTTCGAGGTTGCTTAACTTGCGTGTTCGATTAGACTGGCACGCGCAACGACGCCATCGAAATCCTTACTCCTTTACTGTTATCTAATGCAGTGTTTTCCAATCTTTTCTAATACGGGGCCACTTTACAAGTTAAAAATTTCTGGCGACCCCCCTCCTCCCTCCCCCTTCCTCTTCATCCTCAAACTTCAACAATTCACCTGGCTATGAAAGCTCTAAAATTGTTAGTGCCATTTGCTTTTGATTTTGTTAATATAAAAATTAAGAGAGAAATAGGCTTCCATTTGAAAAAGCTTTGCTTAAAGATTTGAGTTGATGAATTATTGAACAATAATCAGGCCTTACGTTTTTTTTTATTGTAGCGTAGGACCACAGCATAGTAATGTAGGACCTACAAACATTTGCGTTTTTCCCCGCGACCCCCCGACCTCCCTGAAGGTCGCGACCCACAGTTTGAGAATCACTGATCTAATGAAAAAACATTATATGAGTAAAGTTGTTAAGGTCAGTCAGTGGCGTATTGGCTGCTTGTTCGTATTGATTGGTCGACTGAAGAACCCATGTTGTTTTGCAATCTTATCGATTACCGGAAGACTGAGTAATACTTTTAAGATCATAATTTGAAATTATTTACAAATATATAATTTGAAAACAATTCCACTGTGGAATTGTACACGCCCCATACGTGTAGGCGTCTTGCCGACGTCATAATGCACAATAGACGAACGCCATTATGACGCTTTCAAAAGCTCAAATGGGTAACTTTTCGAGTGGAATTTAATAACATTTAACAAATATATTTGTACTTGATCCAAAACAAGTCATTATTGCTAAAGTTAGCTTCGAGACAGTAATAATTATTTTGGAATGTTCCAATACTACAGTTGTTTAATTATATCCTGTAATATGAACTCTAAAAATAATTTTATGAAAAACGAAATTGCCTTTGCACCGTTTTGCATTTCAAGTTGTATGTTTATTTACTTTCTTTTGTGCAGTAAATTCATATTTGAGTGGAGTAAGCGGAACGTTTATATACGCCGAACAGTCACTTTTGGAAATGAATAGGCTCCAAAACTACTGAACCGATTTTAATGAAACTTGTCACAATTAAAGACGTCGACATGCTTGAGGTTTGTGTCAAAAAAAATTGAGGTCGATCATGTCCTTGAGTGTCAATAGAAAACATACACTCAAGCGAATCTGCTAGCTCCACTCAACCTCGATTTCGTCCCGTGGGCTAGAATATTATAATTTACTAGCTTTTGCCCGCGGCTTCGCTCGCGTGAAAATCGGGCAATGCCCGAATTGAATTTTAAAAAATCCTGAAACACATCGGCATCGGCATCAACCCATAATCATCCCACTGTTGGGATATGGGTCTCCCCTCAATCGAAGGGGTTTAGAGCATACTCCACCACGCTGCTCAACTGCGGGTTGGTGGAGACTCAACTGCGGGTTGGTGGCGTTTACTCATTTATCTATAGAAGTACTCGTGTAAAGTTTCGGATAAAATAGTCCAACTAATCTTGTTACGCCATACAAACTTTGGACCCCAGTTTCATCCTCTTAGGGGATGAATTTGAAAAATCCTTTCTTAGTGCACCCGTAGACGTCATAAGGAACCTACTTGCCAAATTTTGAAACTCTAGACCCAGCGGTTTGGACTGTGCGTTGATATATCAGTCAGTCAGTCAGGACTTAGAATTTTATTTATATAGATTATATGTAGAATCCGGCCTATTATTTAAGACATAATAACAAGCCTGTGCCATTACTGCATATTTTCCACGAACTTTTGCTTCCGGCTTAACGTACCGCAGTCGTTACTCGCAATCGTAATAAATACCATGTAAAGCTATCACTAATATATAACTAGATCCACAATGACGTACAAAACTAAGCACAATAATACAGACAGAAGAAGATTTATGATCGAAGATGTAAAGCAATATTATATATATATAATATAATTGGCGTCCAACCATAACGTAAAAACGTATAGACAGACGGCAAAAACATACGTTCCTTTTTCTGTTTAAATAAGTAATTACTCCTTTTGTATTAGTATACAGTATTAACTATCTTATTGTTACGTAACTAAGATTAATTTTGACTTAACAATTATTAAACAGAAAGAGTATTGTAAAATAAGAGATAACTTTGAAACAAAAAGATTTAACAAAAAAATATCTAAAAATAATGATTTGAGCTTCTATTGCTATTCAAATGACCCCTCAAAAATGATTTTCTTAAAATTAAATATTTTTATAGACATCGGTCAGTTTTTTATATGTACAAATATCTCACTCGTAGCCATTATAGAACGCTAAGAAAGTAAGTTAGAATACTTAGTCATTACTGTTTGAGTTTCACATATTAAACTTTATCCCACAGACTCAACTGCAAGAATACAAGTGAAACTCCTTTGAATGTTAAATCGAGTCGGTTATCCTTTGAGTAATTAAGACACCGTATTCAATTTGTGGGCGAATTACTTCATAATTTAATGAAATCCTTTGCAACAATATATTACCTGCCGCTATGGTTTCTTTGATATCTCTGGCCGGCTCATAAAGGCCTCCCGAATCATTTGGGATCCTTTGTGCAATGAAAGTCTAAGTGTAAATCTAATTTACTTAGATCTACATCTTCAAGTGGCAGTCGTAATTTACTTGTAACGTCGACATTTTCACTTTGTATTTTTAACCTACTACGAAAAAGAGGAGGTATTCATTTCGAAGTCATATGTTTTTTTATGAATGACCAGGGGGCCTACGGCCTAAGCTGAAGCTCATTTCCATCACATTTTTCAGTTACGAAATCAAACTTCAGCTTAGATTAGCGGAAATTGTATTTAAGTCAGCTGAAAGAAATCTTAGATCTCTATCGATGAATCTCTCCTAGCTACGCAGGACCATCTTATATTGGATGTATTACAGTTTACCAACGGTTATCTGTAACTAAGGTACTAATAAGAAGAAATATATATCATGCAAAATATATAAAACTTCTAAGCTCTATGAAATATGAAGACGATTTACTTGAAACCGTTGATTAATTTTTGACCATCTCTTTTAGCCACAATATGTGCATAAACTGTGGGAATCCATGTACATATTATATGATAGCTATAAATCTCGCCTAGATTTACTTCCATAACCTACATTTTAGACACAATAAATATACAAAGCAGTATATGAATTCAATACAAAATTCCGAAAACGGCACACACGACACAGTGTCATACGACTCTAAGCGATCGTCATCATGCGACGTTTTATATCGAATCGCCTCCGAGAATACTCAATGAAACGGAGCGATTTGTTTGTTTTTGTTTATAAAATGTTTAATTATTAATTATCACTGTTAAAAATTTGTAACATGTAAAGTAGAGATGTTCCCTTGGTCACGGCATCACGCGTGAACGATTTCGATATCTATATATTCGAATTCTTTTTATATTGTATTTGTTATCGTCAGAAGAAGGTTCTTATGAAAGAAAAAACGGGAAAGTTGCCCAGAACATTAAAAAATTTAAGACAACTGAACGACCACATTAACTTATCTAATGTAACTTTGTGTCGTTTGATAGAACATTTAGTCATTTGACAGATTGCTCGAAACCAATTCGAAATCAATATTCATTGTTTAGAAGGCAGGTCAACGTCTGTTGGGTCAACTAGTTTTAAATAGATTTAGCTTTGCGATAAGTTTGTTATAAACCAATAGCTACAATGTATATTACACAACTACCACTGAACTACTTTTTTTCATACATAAGTTCACTCAATAACGCAACCGCAGCGGCTGAAAACTGAACAAAAACAGACAACGTAACGTCGAGAATATTTTTGCTATTAAAATGTGCATACAAAAGTACTTTTCAAATAGAAGTGTGTGTTTTGGTACAAAATGGAAATGAATTAACTCATTTTTATTGAACAAGTAAATAAATTGAACGTTTAGGAATGTCTCCAACTTTTTTGAATTTTTATCGAGATATCCTGATGTTCACCAAAGAATTTTCGTCAGATATAGCTAAGAATTTAGAAAAGAAAAAATCATCTGTTCCGACAAAATATTCATAACTAAGCTACTGGATTAAAATGTATGGAACTGCAGACTTGTTTTCGCGATTTGATAATATTCCAACAGTTAAAGGAACTTTTCGTGTACTGATCTTTCCATTAAAGGGGACGGTAGTTTATTTTCTACCAAAATAGTCATAAATAAATACAAGAAAAAATATACGTGATAAAAAAATCTGAAATTAATATAGCTAAATAACAGAAATGATAATAGAAATACATATAGATAATATCCCTCAGATTGTTGCCTGCAGACAGTGTCCCCAAAAGACAGGCAGCACTCCCTAGATACCGATACTAATCTAAAAAAAAATACATGTCTTCATTTTTAAGGGAGTTAATTACCCATATTTGTAAAGGTAGGTTATTATCTCGATATTCCTGATTAATTATATAGTTCATGTACGCCTGTTTATTTGACGGTCTATGTTAATTAGAAAAATGTCTTACTTTAAAAATATTTTAAAAAGTTCGTAGACGACTTCGTCTATACGTAGAGTTAAAACCTGAAGGTTTCAATCGTGCGTTGTAAAACTTTTGAAATATTGTGTATGGCGAATGATGTGACATATTTTTTCTTTAGGCGCTACAAGTATTGTTGGCCATAAAAAGGACGTGACAAAAATATAATATTCCCCTGAAAAAATACTTATTCGTTCTAGGCTACGCTACGATAGTATATACTATATATTTGTTTTGTATACCACTAAGGTTAATACCAAGTATACGATCAGCAAAAACAGCGCTATTAGTCAGGCGTTGCCGGCCCTAAGTATGACTGTACCCTAATTATAACATAGTTCAATTTCCCTATGACTACCAACACTTTAGAGAAAATAAAGTTGGTTTAAAAAAAAATTGAAACCGACTTCAGTTGGCGAGCGCAGCTTATTGGTGGAATACCCCGGCAGACGCTGCTGCCCGTCTTCCGGGAGAAAAGTTATCGCGTGACACAAAATTCCTTAATCGTCTTGTACGACATCCAGCGCAGAGCAATGGAGTGGCACAATTTTATTCTGCCGGCTACCATATGGCAAATTTAAGGGTTTCCCTCGATTTTTATGGGATCCCATCATCAGAACCTGACTTGGTGAATTTAGAACCACCTCGCAATTACCCTTTCAAATAAAAAAAATGAATTTGACCATACGTACTTATAAACTTTAAGGGTTTCCCTTGATTTCCCTGGCATCCCATCATCAGATCCTTACTTGGTGAAAATGGGACCACCTTGCAATCGTATCCTTTCAAATAAAAAAAGAATTATGAAAATCGGTTCACAATTCGCAAAGATATCGAATAACATACATACAAAAAAAATATTCAGTCGAGTTGAGTACTTTCTCCTTTTTTGAAGTCGGTTAAAAAAATCATTTTCACATACCCTGAACCTTGGGACAGGATAGAGGGAAAAGTTAGCAAGTTATAAGATGGCTGAATTTGTCAAATTTAATCACCCAATTCTTCAAGTATGTGCCTTGGGCATCGTCCTCGTTTTCATATATTACACAAGAAGACGTCAGTTTATTTATATGTACCAATTTGTAGATTCCAGAGAGAAATATTGTTACTCGGTCTTATTACAAATTATGCTCTAACGTTAGCATTGGATCTAAAGTACTTTTTGGGGTGTAATGATGCTCCTTGATCGTTAGAGCCAAATCTACCTCGTCTAGACGTGGTGCAAATAGCACAAAATTTATTTTAACGTTAACGCAAACATCCCAATTGATTATGTTGTCTAACTAACTTAAAAAAATATACCTACGTTTCCTACGTATCTACAGAATTTCATCAAAATTGGACTAAAGGTGAACTAAGGAATGCTTTCAGCGTACGTTTGCCTTTTATACCATTGTAGAGTACTACTATATACTGTGGTAATGATCAATAAAGTTCTGTAAATAAATAAAATATGCATTTTTTATATATATTTATTGAAATTCCATCCTCATTGGATACAGTTATTGCCTTCCCGCACCAAAAAGTTCAGCATCTCATTTCTCTGCTGAACCATACCTAATGTGGAATACACTACCGGCCCACGTATTTCCATATTTCTATAACCCAGGGTCGTTTAGACGAAGCGTGAAGAAATACTTACATGGGTCGTCAAGAGTGGACCGCCAGCGCTGCGCTAATTGCAGTGACGGTGGTCATCACATTTAGTCTTCACTTGTGCTTTCCATCAGGCAAGATGGAGACATCCAGACTGACCACATTTATAAAAAAGGCGGATTTAACGCTAAGAGCATGTTCTACCAGTCAATCAAAGATTTGGGTCCGAACTAGATAACACTTCCTCATTCACTTCGTTCATTCAATGAGAGTTATTTAATCAAAATTCATAAAGTACAAGAATTTAAGAAACATTACGCACATACATCTAATAACCCATTGTCACGTAAATAATAAACTCATTCGTTTGTGCTCGCGAACTCAACATATTGAATACCGAACACATCATTATTTTCCACAGCTAGTCATTGTTGCTACAAGTTAGACATTGTTTGAAACTTGAATGAAAGCCTGTGCGAGTATCATACGTTCCGCCACACCGGCCGTGAAGTGCCCTTTGTAGCACTCTCGTTTTATGTTTGCTCTATTAGAAAATTTTGTATTATATGTATTTTAGGAAGTTCGTTTTTAGAACGTTATTCAATAGTTTTATGGTCAAACTAAATATCTGAACTTGTAATAAAATATACAAAGGAAATAGATTCATTTCGATGTCGTTCGTTCTATAGTATAAAAGTTGTTAGTAAAGATAAGTTAAATCTTTTAACTTTTTTAAATGTTTACCACTATAATAAATTAATCAGCATAATATTCTGTCTTTGATCACAGTATATGTAACAGCCGTTTAACATCATTGATACTATGTAGTTGCAGTATGGATACTTCCTGCCGCTCTCTCATCCTCACCTCCTCTCTGAGTCGAATTTGGAACAGTTTATTCGGCGCCGCACGTACGTCGTATAATTACTGATATACCTATATACAGTACTAAGTTACTCCGCCAACCCGCAGTTGACCAGTGTGGTGGAGTATGCCACACTAGAAAGACGGGAGCAGTCAAGTGACTGCAATTTGAATTTAAATGTTGAATAACTCAAAAACCATTTGACTTAATGTACTTTGTGACTTTTATTAATATTACTAGTTAAACGAAACTATGTATGAAAATAACTCACATCTCTTTGTGTTTATTATTTAAAATCTTGATATACCGACAAAGACGGCGGCAGTCATTTGACTGCTGAAATCCGATAAGTGTATATATGAGAAGGTAAAATACAAATAATGTACACTGATCCATTGTTAGCACGTTACATGACAATGTAGAAATATACGCCAATTATCTGAAGAAAAAGCCAGAAACTGTGACTTTCAATGCTATCAAGTACGGGGTGGTGTGGATGTGGCTCACCAGGATGGTAAAAAAATATAGTGTCAAAGCGGCATCTCGAAGGTGGCATGTACGAGTACATGTTTTTTTCCATATTTTCGACCTAACAGGGATAAATTCTTTCGTTTTGTATAAGAAAATGGCAGGTACCGACATGAAACGAAGGAATTTCATATTAAGTTTAGCAAATGAACTTAGCGGCAAAGTAGAAATCGAAGCGAGACTCTCTGAAACCGAACCCTTCTACTTCTGGATCTTCTTCTCAAAATCCGGAAATATAGAAAAGGCGATAATGTTATATACAAAAGTGCAAAAATAAAACAAATAAAGTGTGCGACATTTGCAAAAAGCCACTTTGCGGCTCTTATAATGTAATCAAAATGTTAGGTAAAAATTGTGTGTGAATTAAATAATTAATAGTATTAATTACATTATACTCTGTTTTATTACTATAGTTACCATTCTTAGTACTTAAAAAAAGATTTAATAAATTGGGGAAGTCATTTGGCCGGTCGCCGACTTTGTAGGTAGATAGATTTTCCCGTCTTTCTAGTGTTAAAACCTCTTCGATTGAGGGGAGACCCGTATCCCAGCAGTGGCATGAATAAGGCTTGAAGACGACAGTACTACCTTTCACCCGCAACTTCGTCTTCATCATTTTAATATTTTCACGTTATTTTCGATGGCAGAATAATATGGAACATATTGACAAAATGACAACCTTATTCTGGCAAATAAATTAAATATATTAATTAATTAATTCGAAGATTTTTCAACGATGAGGTGCGGCGTCTTCCTGGCAGACAAATATAAGTGACACGGAATTTTTAAAGTAAGTTAATAATAAAACTTTATATTGTAAATTTTAAGTGAAAAAACATTAACATTATATTGGAAAATTTTAATAGAAAATATAACATGTGCTGAAGTAGAATGATTTCTGTGTTTCAGCCATAAAGAGCATTTATAACTTGGCTTATCATAATATTATTTTTTTACTTTTATGTACTGGATTTCAAAACATTGGACTATAAGAAGTTAAAGATCATTCACTACAACTAAAAAAATAATTCAATGTTCCTCTGTAGTTTTTGTAGTAAGTCTAGCCGCTTCTAGGTTTTACTAACGTCTTTAGGCAAACCCAAAAATAGCTTCCAATCTCTGCCTCTCACTGATATGTGTATTTCCCGTGTCACGACGTTTAACCACCATAAACTCTACAACGAATTATCCGATCTTAATTAAATTTTGGATATTGTCTGTCTAACTTGAGAAATAAGTTTTCTACTTAATTTATCCCCCCCAATGAATGAAAGTTTACATGATAGTTCTCCGCCACCCCGCAAGTTGAGCAGCGTGGTGGAGTACCATATCTCAGCAGTGAAACTAATATGGGTTGATACAGATAGTTCACGCCGACGAAATCGCGGACGACCGCTAGTACATCATCATCATCATCAGGTCATTTAAGTCTCCACTACAGGAGCACGACCCTCTTGTCCGTCATAGACAGTAGGATTTGGCCTACACTCCCCACGCTACTAGACGGGTTGGGGAGGCCTGATCGATGTTTTGTAATGTATTTCCCTTAGTCGCCTTGTACGACATCCACGGGAAGAGACGGAGTGATCCTATTCTAGTCTGCCGGAGACCACACGGCCAGCTAGACCGCTAGTACACATTTAATACATATATGTATAAATGAACGTTTGTATGTTTATCCCATATACTTTCCAAAACCATTAATACAAATGAGATCAAACTTCTGAGTTATGTTTGACAAATTACTGGGAAGGTTTATAAAGAAAAAAAGTAAAAAATTGCTAATACGAAGCGAGGCAGGGTTTAGCCAGTATTGAACAAAAGTGAAACTTGAGCCCTTCAAGACTAATGAAATCTTGATTGCAGCTTTATCGACTCCATTGTCTGGTTTCGATACTGAATACACCGAGCCTGAAGTTACGTCTAATAATTTTCATTGATATGATTAATTTAGTGGCCATTACCATTCGTATATATATGACAATGATGTTACATTTCTATAGATAAGCATCGAAAATGAACACCCGAAAAGTAAGCCAAATGTCTCACTTCGCAATTAGTTTGCACAAGCAAGCCAACGAAACTGACGTTAGTGAAATAGGAAAAATACCGTCTTCTGTTTTTTCGAAAATGCATAGTTATTGTTGTTAAAGTAATTAAAGCCCAAGAGACCACATATCTTGAAAGTACACAATAATAATTGATCTTAACATGTACCTTTTTTTTTGGTTATTACAAGGAAAATTGCCGCCATCGTGCGCTCGGCGAGGAAAATATATATTGATTATGGAGTTCGACTGGAGAAAATTTATACCACGTTTACTACGTCGGGTGGCAGACAAGCATACTACTCGCCTGATGTGAAGCGGTTACCGTAGCCATACCAACGCTTGCAACATGAAATATCGCTCGCGCGCTCGTTGTTAACGTAGCAACTTCTTCCTTTCTGGTCACCTCACTCACGTGCAGGTAAGAAATGCTATTTGGCTGCGGTATTCTGTGAGTATATGTCCTGCCTATTGCGAAGAAGTGACCATTTGCAACATAAAATATCACTCGCAGACCGGCACCCCCGCCTCTCAGATTTCTGAAAATTCGATGATGCCGAGACATGAAGCCATGCGCGGAAGGTGGTATAAATTAGAGTAAGTACCTAATCTCGTATCAATTGTTAGACGCTTAAACTAAGTTTATTTTAAAAAGTTGATACTGTTGATTGTTGGCACTTGGTGGAACATTATTATCATAATGTTATAATAAACGTGGAATAGTACAAGTGCTTTATTATAACATTATAAGTTTATTTTCCAATATCAAACAATTTAATCATTTATGTACCACGTTGTTACAAATAGGACGTTTGAAACTTGAATGAAGTTTATGAAAGGCAGAGTGAGCAAAGTAGCTCTTGTACGCCCGCTGCCGGCCGTGAAGAGCCACTTCATAGACGCTGTTATACCACTCGGCTAGTGAGAGCTCAATTTAATAAAAGAAAATTAAATTTCTCAGATATATTAAAATAAAACCCAAGTATCTGTACGGTATTATTATTATATATACCGAAAAGCCTTTTTTTAAACTGTCTGTTTTCACGAGCCCCGGTAGTCGAATGGCTAGCAAAGGTTATTTTGACTCCGAGGTCGCGGGTTCGATCTTCGCACGGGACAAACATTTGTGTGCATAATGCATATGCCTGTTTGTCTTAGTCTGGGAATTTGCTATATATTATAAGTATGTATTTACAAAATAAATGTATTTAGTACATTTACCAGTTGTCTAGTACCCATAGTACAAGCTTTGTGTTTAATTTGGGATTAGATGTCGCTGTGTAAATTGTTCAGAAATATTTATTTATTTATCTATTCCGAAACAAAACTACTAGAACAGAAACTATATTAAAAAAAAACGAAACGTCACTTGCTCACTGATTAAATACTAAATCTCGAAAATTACTTGACACACCTTCTAAACCATGGGATGAATTTTGAAGTGGTTTGAATTGTTAGTAGATATTTTTTAGAGAACGTTTGTATATTTTTTTAATATAACGTCGAATGGCAGACAAGAATACAAAATATTATTAGAAGAAAGTAGAATATAAAATATTATCCTGTTTATAATTACCTATAATACCGTGAAAAACAGGGAACGTTGGTAAATAATGTAATTAACCCAGTTCCCGATAGAACCTCCTCGTCTGAGGCTTATGGTTTGTTAAACATTAAATATTCTTTATAAAGTATTTATTTAATAATATCAGGGCTGTTTACAAAGTCGGTAGCGCGTAAGTGTTGCCTCTCTGGTGTTGAAAATGTCCAAAGGATAAGGTGACTGCGTACCATCAGGTACATCTTATAACTGTTTGTAACTATAGTGTTAAAAATATATGTTATATTTCCCTATAAAGGCTAACAATAGGTCAATGTGCTCAGTACCTTTTGATTTTACTGACTTCCATGGGCTGTGATAATTCAAATATTAGTTTGTCCCCCTATTCTAAAAGAAATCAATGATGTGGTCTCACCTATATCCCTAATTTCGTTTTGCCTATTTTTTTAACTATTTTAGACATGACAGTATTTGGGCTAGAAAACTAAGAAATATTTAAAAAATATTTTACCTAGATATTTTGATAATATTACGAGTAGTGATAATGTGAATGTAATGCATTTTTAGTATTTCCAAATAAATACGACATGGAAAACTTCAAGAACAGAGTCAAATTTTGCCTTAAAAGGCTGGCAATGGACCGGTGACCCCAAATGCTCGTCCCCTCTCATATAAGAAAATGCATTAAAATAACCTGAGCTGCAGATCAAAATAATCTAATAGCACATAAAATCATGCAATGTGTAAGTATTTTTTGATGTGCAAATTAGGTTAGATCAGGTTAGCAATGGTAAATACTTTGATCTTACGTTAAATAGTATCCTATTGAAAAATAGGATAGACAATTTTAATTTTATAAGTAAAATAAGTAAACATTGTGACGCTATTTAGTTTTAATTTGTAGAATTTCTTATTTCTCGTTGTATTATCATTTTAAGTATTTGTAATATGCTCACATCCTATGATTATGTATAATTATTTTGTAAATAATATGTTTAAAACATACAGGTGTACGATTATTATGCCCGCTAGAATTGTACGATATTTCGTTTGAAAAAGCGGTAGAATTGAGACCTACGTAGATTGATATTTTTCCTCCGACGACACTAATTTCTAAATTTTAGCGAAATCGTTAGGACTATTTACGAAATATCATCGCCACATATACACACAGTTGTACAGAACTACAAGATTTCCTTGTTTAATAATATAGGAAAAAGGTTTGTAACAAAAACTTTAAAGGATAAATTTAATATTTTCCGTTTCACTATAATTCCCGTGATATACATATATTGGATCTAATTAACATATAGGCAAATTCATAGTTTGTTTCTATACAATAAAACAATAAAAAGAAAATATTTTACAATATTTTGATGCGTCAATAAATAATTTGATTATAACAAATAATGTGACAGAGTTTTCTTTTAAAATCCCAGACAAGATGTCGACAAGCTGATTTGTGTCATGCGTAATTCGTTTTCCATTTGTACTGCTATTTTTCTTTACAAATCTTTTAAGTCTAAAAGATTTGTCCAAGAAACAGTCGGGGAAAGTGTCTGAATTAATTGCGAAATTACTTCTTCCAAAATTTACTCCTTGGTTTATTGAGGATGCTTCTAATTAATTTATGGTCCAAAAAAGACTCTTTGAAGGGTGAGAAGAAACTTCTTATTGGCTTCTGGTGAGCCCTTTTTACTTAATAACATTTTCGTAATTAGATTGTTTAATTTAAACCGTTAAATTTATTTCACAGTAGCTGAATAAAAATAAATTATTGGCCAGATGCATCGATAATAATATTTCTGAGACGAGTAGTAAAAATATTTGTTAACTTTAAATCAAAAATGTCAATGCAAGCCAGCCGTTTGGCCAGCGTGGGGAGTGTACGCCAAATCCTCCGTCTGTCTGGGACGTACGAGAGAGGGTCGTGTCTCCTGTAGTGGAGACTAAAATCACCTGATGATGATGATGTACGACCTAATCAAAGTAGTTTCTTTGTTTAACACAAAAACATTCTAAGTCTTTCAGTGTATAATAAATATTTATAATAGTTGTTTATATAATATATACAAAGTTTTGTTTATACTATATAAACAACTATTATAAAACTAGAACTTAATATTTTAAAAATTTACTATAAATAAAACAATGATTATATAAAGCAAATAAATAGAGAGAAAAATATATTATCAAATTTAAATTAAATTGCATCAAAATATTCCTCCAGTATATATGTAGTTGATTATTATGTATAGAAATATTATTTACATAAAATTGTCTTCTTTATGCATGTAGTGGCAAACACGACAATTATCATTGATTTATTTTATATATAACTAGTTACTCAACGCAGTTTCGCACTAGTAGAAAGTAGTATTTTATTTTTCTCGCAATTTTTAAATCTTTTTTCTACATAAGAACCTTTAACGAAAATATAAAAACAAAAAATAGCAGAATTAGTCGAGACGTTCTTGAGTTTTGCGCTTAGCAACATTCATTTTTTAATAAAAATAAATAAATATAATATAGATATGCAATACGATAAACGAAAATTCTTTATACGGTTAAACTGAACTGTAGTGCAGTTAATAAAGGCTTAAGGATCTCTAAAATAAATGTCGAGGAAAAGAAAATACCATTTGTGCGCTTGCAACACGACGAGACGTAGAAATAGATTGGACTGAGTTAAAGTAAAAGAGTAATTAAATGATTAAATGTTTTTAAATTAAATTCTAAAGGAGAAATAGTTTCCAACAACTGTGAATAGGTTCCCACTTAAATAATCTATTAACTGAACAGAAACTAATCTTCAAAATAATACTAATAAAAAAAGTAATTTAAACTATGGTTCAAAAATATTATATGTATTATTATTTTTTAATTAGAATACATATTTTCAGATATTATTCATAAATGTCCTAAGTATATAGATGGATGTTAAATGTCCTAAGTAACATCCATCTATATATTACGCGAAGCTCGGCGTGTTAAGATTATTATTAAATAATGCGACGTAGTGTGTTGCTACATTGAATAGTAATTAAAAAAGTGTATATAAAAAGTTGGCCGTGTGGTTTCCGACAGACTATAATAGAATCACTCCGTCTCTTCCCGTGGATGTCGTACAAGGTGACTAAGGGAAATACATTATAAAACATCGATCAGGCCTCCCCAACCCGTCTGGCCAGCGTGGGGAGTGTAGGCCAAATCCTTCTTCTGTCTGGGACAGACGAGAGAGGGTCGTGCTCCTGTAATGGAGACTAAAATGACCTGATGATGATGATGATATAAAAAGTTTATTAAATACCTACATTCTGACTGCACATTTAAGTTCGAATTTTGCTTTGATATTTGACGAAATTTTGCCTTAGAAATTTTAAAGCGTTATTCTTCAAAATATTAAACCGATTTGTCACATTCATTCATATGTAATTTTTATCATGGTGTCCGTACTATGGAATAGACGAAAAATGTCATCTGCGAACCTTTAGATAGTTAAATATGTATTTAAACCTTATTGTTGAATATATTGTTGAATAAAACTTCTCAAAAAATTATATTTGTATATTCAAATTGGCTTTACCGCAATGGGTACACTTACAATTTATACAAATAATTACATATATATCTTACAATTGCATATATATAATTTTTGTACTTATACTTAAGTGTCTCATTACTTAAGGAAAAGCACTGCATGCACAAGATAATTGAATTTCACATCAGTTTATGTTTTTTTTAATATCACGTGGGTCATTTGACTGCGGTATTCTGTGAGGTGGAGGTACTTTTCACTTCCCGAGTCGGGCAGCTTACAAATATGTTGTATTCTTCTCTCTTTCGCCAGAGCCTGTTTCGCTAGTGAGCAGGGTACACCACGTGCAAATGAGGTTGGTTTTGTCTTTGAAGATCGTGGTGAGCCACCTTTCGCGTGCCGCGGTTCCGTGGTGGGTCCAACGTTGGTATATCGCTTGGTACAGTATTTACAGGTCATCTGGCATCGTGCGAGGGATTAATATTCTCAAGTCAAATTCTTATCAATTTGATTATACAGTATTTGAATTTAAAATTTCTAAAATATACATAATTAAGACCATACAATAATTGCTGCCTCATTTTGTCCCTAACGAATTACTGACGTATTTTTGGGACGTAGGTATTTAACCCAATTTTATAACCGATGCCGATGGAATGTTATTTGAGTGCCCTGTAATAATTTGACACTTAAACCTGTTTTAACCAACCATATTTTTGTACGGAGTAAAATTATAAAATCAACTATGATATAAAGTAGACAGATTTTTTTATATATGGATTGAATTTATAGTCTCTTTAATAGGTTTTATGTTTTATTGCCACATTTATAGAGTTAGTGTCGGCAGATGAAAGAGAATAAATAGCACAAGAGTGGTGAGGCGGCCGCGTATGAGCCAACATATAAGTATGATTACGGTTTTCAGTAGATACGAGGCGATGGTTGTGATGCTGATGATGATTTTTTCGACCATAGATTCTTTCCGGGGTCCAACTAATCTGTCCAACAAGTTGGACTTAGAGCTTTTATAGAGACCCAACTAATCTACATGCAGCATTTCATTCGAATTCTCTATGGTTCTTAAATCCAGAATACAAACTCGAAGTAGGTGAAATATTGACTACATTTCGGAATGCAGGCAGTAACTAAAAATACAGGCCTACGTATCGATACTTTGACATCAGAATCTGAACGACAGAATCCATTTAAAATTAAACCTGAAATAGAACATTCTTGATCATATATTTTAGTGTGTAAGGTACAATATACTATCACATCTTCAGGTCTAAAGTCAATTTCAAGTGCATGCGGTGCATTAATCCGATTAGCAATGGAGGCTCTGTAGAAATAGAGGTATTATATTTGCCGTTTTACTAATAGCAGCTTGACTTGGGGAAGTACCAAATTATTGAAGAATAATGCAGCCAAATTTTCCTATAAGTTTCTTGAGGCAACTTGGCAGCGGAGTGCTCCCTTTAGGATGAGTATTTTTTTATTTATTTTTTTATACCACTAGAGTGTCAAACAAGCATACGGCCCGCCTCATGGAAAGCAGTTACCGTAGCCTATGAACGCCTGTAACACCAGGTGCATCACACGCGCGTTGTATTAATACGATAGGTATAATATTTCGGTCTGCATAATTCAAGTATTAAAATATACATATTTTTCCGAATTTCATGTGAGCAGGAGACAAAGAAGAAAAAGAAATTCATTAATTAGCTCAGTTTAACGACACAAATTCAAATTATGATCATGTTATTTTGTCAACGAGGGCCGATGTGGATTCTAACTCCGCATGATGCCATGAGGCATGTTTTTCAGATAGGCCCACAATGACATTTCGTACTTTACGGCGTTTACAAAACTAACATTTACTTAATTATACTCAGTTCTATACCAATTTCAAGAACTAACAATATGGAGTCATGACACTTGGTCCATTGGGCTCATGTGCGAATATATTTCTTTTAGAAACATTTTCAATGCTGATTGCCGTCTCTGGAGAAAAAATGGCTGACTATTTCTTCGCTCAGAAAATCATCATCGAGATTCACCGAGGAAATGCAGCAAGTATTCTTTGCCGCATGGGTTCGTAATTTTCGATGATTGCGATATAGATAATGTTTAATATATATACATAATGTTTAAAAAAATATTCATTAAACAATTTTTTTTTACTTTAGTTTTATATTTATAAGTAGTTTTAACTTTATTCAGATTATTAAGTTTAAGTATATATTGTTAATATTTTTTTTTATATGTTTTAGTATATATAATACCTTACAGTTCGCCCGGGCTGCACTCTGTAGCTCATATAGAGTTAGCCTAATTATTTTTTCGTTTGTTTATTTATTTATTTGTACATAGGAAACCATACAGCTTATATTTATGTACTATATATATAGTAATTCTTGTATAATTTCTCTAAACAATAGTGATAATAAGAACAACATCTGTAGCGTAGTTTAAAAGAAGTTGCGAAAATACAGATAGACGCGAATAACGACTTTGTATTATACTATTTCGAAATTTTATAAAGTCCATTTGTATAGATGTAAGCGTTAAGAATGCCGTCGGGAGTTTTTCACCGACAAAAGGTTTTACCTGTAGGTAAAGTTAACTTTCTAAAAAAAGTTATTGGCGTAGACATTATAAGTCCGTGAATAATTTAAAACAGCAAGTATGAAGTTCTTTTTGAGTTTGAATACTAATGCGGATCATCAGATCTGATCTGCATTACGAATGGTTATTAATGCAAAAGACCGTTAAAAACTCTTTTTATAGGCAACCGGCGATTCGCCCCGACTTCGTACGAGTAGCACTAATTATAATTGTCTATATCATTTTGTAGATAGAATAAAATGTTAATTCCGAGTCAAACTTAGAAGATAGACTGCAGTCATTTTTATTTTTATTTTCTACTATAATTCATGTAACTTTCAGAAGGAACTCTCAGAAGGAGCAATTTTACCAACATAATTCACAAATATCATCATATCTGCAGCATGCATCATAAAATGTTAACGTTACCCTAACATTTTTGTATATATATTCTTTATTGCACATTATAAAAAAAAAAGGTTACAAGAGTTTACGAAAGTAGTATGCAAAGGCGAGCTTATCTCTAATAGAGATCTCTTCCAGCCAACCTTCAGCAGTGGGACAGTATGTTAAGTAGCGGTTAGGTAGCTATGTGCCTGAAATTATTAATTATGTTATATAACACGATATACACCTAAGCATAATTACATATTCCCATATTATAATACATATCATACACACATACTAAATACATAAATACTTATATAAATACACACATACATACATACTATCCAGACATATTAGATAAATAGTGATCTTTCAATTTTTTCTTAAAAGAGTAGACAGATGGGCTGTTTCGAATTTGTAAGGGCAATTTATTCCATAATTGAGATTATTTTTAGATTATTATTGATTTTTGTCACTAATAAATTAATATTGAGATTATTATTGATTTTTGTCACTAATAAAAAGAGAGATTATACAATTTATTTTTCAATTAGTGACAATAATATGAAAATTTGTACACTAGTTTTTGAGATTAACCGAACAAACATTAACTCAGCACGGCGCGGCGGGAGTCTTTAATATGTAGTGATGTCGCTGCTTATAGAGTTTGCCTAATTATTTTTTCGTATGTTTTTTTTTTGGTATCTATGTTATTGTTCTTATTTATATATTATATCATTTGTACATAATAGGAAAACATACAGCTTATTAAGTAAACATAAATATATTTAGATTTCCGTTTATCCGTGTTCTATTTTAAACTTCGCCATCATCATCATCATCATCATCAGCATGTATCTTCCCACTACTGGATATAAGCCTTCCCCAATGTTTTCCACCAGATACGATCCTCCGCCTTCTGCATCCAGCCGCTCCCAGCCGCTTTCTTAAGTTCATCAGACCATCTAGAAGGAGGGCGCCCAACACTTCGTCGTCCTATGCGCGGCCTCCACTCTAAACTATCTAACTTCGCCATGTAACAATAAAAATCAATCTTTATAACACCTACCTAGGTGTTATAAAGTAACAAAACGACAATTGTTAGAATTTCTGAATCATTCTAGGAGTTAAAAAAATAGGCTGGTCTTCAACCGTCTGATCGCCGCCTGACCGCCTAACCGCTGGTGTCGCTGTGAATGCGTCAACTGATAGGTTACTACGAATTAATGCGTTACACCGTGTATTAACTGTATAGATAAATGAATTTTGTCGATCATATAGGCAATATACAAAACTACCCAAAGGTTTGTATGACTGCTTCCAATAACAATAGCTGAGAGCGAAGGATTAACTACCCTCAGAAGCAATCAAGTGAATAAACTTATCCATGCACAGCTATGGACGATGCATGAGTTGCGTATTCGATTAAGTAGCTACGCGCAACGTTTCCATTAATCGTCTCCGGTTATCGAGCTCTTCATTGGTATATGAAGACCTATGGACTAAAATCACTTGAAGAATCCAAATAATAAAAAATTTGGTCAAGCTGGTGAAATTCTGTAGAAGACGTTTAAGCGGGGACCGACAAACTAAATATTTTGTCTACCCTACATTCAAACTACATTCTTGTTTTTTTTTTGGGTCATTGATTAAACACGGCTAACATTTACAATGAGAATGCTGATTACTTTAATTTAATTACTTTAATTACTTTAATTAATTACTTTAATTACTTTAATTACTTTAATTTAATAATTTAATTTATTCAAAATTTACCTTATAATATGTACTGTTTGATCGTATTACCAAACTATTATGTAAATTAGAAATGCTAAATACTGGTCATTTTAAGTGAGCTGTAATTTGTTATAGTATGTAGAGCACAATGGCTAATTTGTATGTTTTACCGTAACTTAATGGTTTACTGCGACATAGACGCATATTGCTTGGTCAGCAACAACCCAGTAGTATAAATAGCATTAAGACATTGTAATAAACGCTCTATTCATATACAACAACAAGTGTGTGCATCATTGGTGTTCCTCGGAACACCACCAGCGACCCTCACTTCACGTTATTACATTGTTCTTATGAGTAATAAAGAACTTTAAACATCCGCAGACCGAAGACCGCAACAAAATAACAATAGAATATTTTCTTATAAGTGATTAATATACTTGGATATTTGAAGAGTGCTCTGCGGGTTTAAGATAAGCAATGGGCGTGTGCGAGTGAAACGCAACCAAGAACAACCCCTTTCTAATTTCACCGACGATCTAGTAAAGGTTGCAGAGAACTGATGGGTGCAAAACCAATCATTATGGAAGTCTAAGCGGGAAGCCTATAAACAGTGAGCATGTGAGCATCGTTTCTCTGAAAATGTGATGATAAATGCGCGAGTGATACTTGTGATGTTGCAAAGAATTGCAAATAATCACGCTGTCGTAATTAATTAGATAGAATATGCTTTATTTGCAATATACAAACTAATAAATAATTAATATTTATACATAATAGAAATAATTTAGTCAGCCTACAGAAAATCCTTACAAACAAAACAATATACATTAAAACCTTACAACCTTAAAAACTAAAGTTATCCCAATAAAGAAAAATAATATGTACTCGCATTCGTTGATATGAAATTTAGTTAGCAACACGATTATAATGCTAACCAAATATAACTGTGTTTTTAACCAAATTTTGTCAGATACAAATATTTTGAGCAAAAATTAACTTTTCAGTCGTACAAAAAATACAGGGATGATATTCTGTTATATAAAAGATAAAAAAAGAGTTTTCAATATTTATGAGATGGTTGGTATATTGCGACTGTTATTATAGTATAATATATTTATATAGAACATAACAGTAATTGAGCCAGATCAATGGCGTTTGGGCGGCTTGAAAATACTGGCTTCCATCAATCCGCAATGGAGCAGCGTGATGGAGTATACTCTAAACCCCTTCGATTGATAGGGAGACTCGTATCCCAGCAGTAGGATGAATAGGGGTTGACGATGACGATATTGCGCCTGCTTTGGACCAACTACTGTAACCTATCAAGTTTATAAATACGGTATCATTCATGCGTTGCTCTCTCTTTCTTAGACATTCGTTAAGTATAAGAGAGAGACAGAGAAGAGTTTAAGAGGCTTAGGTGTGTAAGTGGTACACCAACATCTTTGAACCACATGGTGCACATGGTGCACCCTACTGGTAAACAAGACTCTGGCTTAATGACAGATAAGGCATTGCGTATCTTGTAAGCTGCCCGACTAGGGAAGTATATCTACCTCACGGAATACCGTAATCAAATAATAATATCCTTGAGGGTTGTTATGTTTCTACAAGTGACTGAGGTCACGAGAAAGAAAGGAGTTGCTAAGTTGGCAGTGGGGGTGGTAGCGCGCGAACGATATTTCATATCGCAAGCTTTGAACTTACAGACTTACAGTAGAAATACTGTATCCGCTTCACATCAAGCGGCCCGTATGCTACCTCACGTAGTATAAAAAAAAAATGTTTGGCAGTTCAATATGTGAATATTAGAAAAAATTATAGAGTGACAAACTGAAATAATTCAATTTCAGGCTTTCTGTCTCTCAAATATTTGAGACAAAGCCAACCTTACCTGCTCGTGGTGCACTATGCTAATTGAGTGAAGTAAAGCACAGCTTAGTGAAACTTACTGAAATGTTTCCATTTTAGTCTTTCTGTCTCTCAAATCTTCGAGACAAAGCCAACCTTACCTGCTCGTGGTGCACTATGCTAATTAAGTGAGGTAAGGCACAGCTTAGTGATAAACTGTCCGACGGGAGATGTGCCGCCACCTCTAGTGGTTCCACGAGTGAGTTTAACAGAAAGGGAGGACTTGCTACGACGGCAGCGGAAATTTTGGCGTGCGAGCTATATGCTGAGTTGCAAATAGTCTTGGCTACGGTCACCAATTTACATCAGGTGGGCCGTAGGTTTATCTATTCCACCCGATGTAGCACAGAAAAAAATATCTATTTCTATTACAGTTTAAGTTTGCTATTAATTAATAGTTTACAGATTCTTATACGTAGTGAATTCAAGTAGCGTGTAAGTAGATCGAGTTATATAGGTCAGTAACCACCCCTTCATGCATTCGCATAGAAGTGAAATACTACTTTAGTAATAAAAATAGCTAGATATCAAACTAGAGGTCGGACAGTAGTCGAAATTCGATTATAATTAATTCAAATTATTTATTATGGTTACGTTTGACATTCAGCGAGAATATAATGTGTGTGTCAAATACAAAAAAACATTACACATACTACCGTATGTGTAATGTTTTTTTTAGTGATAATGTATTTTATATATATAATTTTTTTTAAATATTAGCTTTCTGTACTGCTTCTCTATATAAACTATAAGTGTGCGAAATTGTATACTCCTCCGTACGCGCATTTATCGAAAAACTATTTATTTTATTCATTAAACCCATTTTTTTGGTCTTGAGTAAATCTTGTGTATATAATACTTACAAATAAATGAAAGTCCGCATACATATTTTCTTTTCTCCTAATAAAAACTAGCTAGCTACAACTTTGTGCACGCACAATAAAAAGATATGTCTATATATAAAATGTTAGGAATGTTCAATATACAATTTAGTATCGAAATTACTCTTCATAAAGTCCTATTTTAATGAGTTTAGTCATATATTTTGTTAATGTAATATTCATGCATTTAGTAGAAATTATTAAAGAAATGCCAAATAATTATATTATATTATAATTATATTATTATCCTCCCCAACCCGTCTGGCCAGCGTGGGGAGTGTAGGCCAAATCCTCCTATCTATGACGGACGAGAGGGTCGTGCTCCTGCAGTGGAGACTTAAATGACCTGATGATGATGATGATGATATTATTATACATAAAGTGAGTGACACAAACTAAATATCTAATTATAATAAGATGAACAATAAAAAAAATCCTAATACAATATCATTAAGTTGATTAAAAGTTTACGAATTCTTGAATATAAAAACTTTTTATCAATATACGTTTCTTGAGTCAAGAGCAATACAGGTCTACAAATTATTGTATGTTTTTGCTTCATTATGTATAAACGCCTTTGGCTACTTTTAATAAAAATATATGTAATAAAAATCCATGATAAAGTTTTCTTAATTTATCTACAAATATATTTTTGGAAGAAAGTAAATTTAAATATTACTAGATAGTGTATATTATAATATATCATTAATACATGGTTACTGTGGTCTAAGTAACAACTTACCTTAAGTTGTCGTAACTTGGTCACGTAGATGCGTGGACACTACACAAGAGCGCGTCGAACGCGCTGTGTCACTGAAATGAGCTCTACGGTGCTACGCGGTCAGTTATATAGGTGCTACGCGTGTAGCGGTTGGTGCTACGAAGCTACGCCGCGCCCAGCGTAGGCGTGCGTAGGCTTCGGCCTACAGCGTGCTATGGTCATCATTATTAGATAGGGAATGGAACTCGGTAATGTTCTAAGTTATATACAACAATGACATAGAGGCGATTTACTTAGAAACTTAAAGGTTTTTAATTACTCGAATGTGAACACCTACATGTACTTTCGATAATTAATTATGTAATTACATTTTCAATATATAATGATTTAAACTGAGATACGTGTAACAGTTTCACAGTTTAATTAAATAAGATTATATACACACGTATTTATTAAATTAATGACGAACAAGCATGTTTTCGTCCTATGTTTAGCTATATAAGCGTATAAATGCCAACAAAAACTATTCGCTCGTGTCACTCGAGCTTTGCTTTTTGACTACGTCGGGTGGCAGACAAGCATACGGCCCCCCTGATGTGGAGAGGTTACCGTAGCCATATTAACGCTCGTTACATAAAATATCAATCGCGCACCGCCACCCCCGCTGGCAGCGGAGCATCTCCTTCCTTTTTGGTGACCACACTCACTCGCAGGAACACAACAATTTTCAAGGGAATTGTTAATTGGCTGCGATATTCTGTGAGGTACATTCCCCAGTCGGGAAGCTTACAATTACGCTCCCTACCTCTCTTTTCACCAGAGCTTCGTTTGTCAGTCATCAGGGTGTACCGCGTGCAGGTGAAGTTGGCTTTGGTTCAAAGATGTTGATGAACCACTTACACCCCAAAATTGCTTGCCGTGCTTCCAATGTAATAGTTCTTTTCTTTCAGCTTCCTAGCTGAAACACTATACTGACAGAAATACTATTATTTAACATTCTTCTCCTAAGTGGAATACACTTCCGCTAGCAGTGTAGCCATTTAATATTTACAAAAGTCGCTGAAGTAATTCTTCTTTATAAGTAATTGTTATGGATAAAATGTTATTTTATAGCAAGCCACTTGATTGTGCATAAAGTCGCCGAAGTTCCTGATGAGGTATTATGTTGCAAAGGTGATGCCACTTAAGTGTTTTTATTTTTATTTTTGCAAATGACTTTTAAACATTGTATATGTATGGTTCTTTGATTCTGGAGAATTATAAATAGGCAACTACCAACTTTTTATTATTATTTAAATAGTTGTCTTGGCCAACTTGCCAGAATAATATATATATTTTATTTTAAAAAATGGAAATATCCCACCTAGGATGGGAGGTGAATTTTTCCACTTTGAAAAATATTTATAATACCAATTTTTTATTATACCACTAAGGCGGCAAAATAAACATACAGCCCGCCTGATGAAAAGAGTACTCGCATGAATATTTAGACGCCAGCAACACCAAATGAGACAAGGAGAGACCTTGTAATACCTCTTTACGCCCTTTTTGAAGAATACTTTGCAATAGTCTCCTGGGAAAATCTCGAGAGGCAGTCTGTTCCACAGCTTCAAATGATTTTTAGCTAAAATAGGTTATTTTATAGCTTTTTTTTTGTAAATACAGAAGTGATACATACTCTGACTAGTATTCTAGTTAAAAATATGTACTTTTTAAATAATTGTTGACAAGTGGAACGCCGCAAGACATAAAAATGCAAAAAACTCGATATCTGGTTTCACTGAATGGATTTTCGTAAAAATTTTCACTTGCATTGTTAAAAGCTTAAATAAAAAAGATTTTCTATGAGCTTTTCTGATTTTCTGTCAGTCTGTTCTCAATTTTTTTTCAGAGAAAAGAAAACTTTATGTCCAGTCGAATTGCTCAAAATCGTATATATGTCATACCAAAGATAAACAAAAGGTAAATTTTACTGCATTAATTTTTAACACGAGATTTTTAGGAAAAAATAATATAATATACCATTACCTTATTTTTCTATGGAGAGAGAGAGGTTGATTCTTCTGTGGAGAGTTGAAACTACCGGTACTAGGACAGAAGATTTGTTTTATGGCGAACTTCATCATTATCAGCCTGTTTCCTCCGCTTTCCGTACTCAGCCGCTTGCTTAAGATCTTCGGTCTTTTAAAAAGGGACCGCCCCACACTTTCAAGCTTTGTCGCCCCATACGCTTTGTTAGAGTTACACTTTATTAGAGTTACACTTTATTAGAGTTACACTTTATTAGAGTTACACTTTATTAGAGTTACACTTTATTAGAGTTACACTTTATTAGAGTTACACTTTATTAGAGTTACACTTTATTAGAGTTACACTTTATTAGAGTTACACTTTATTAGAGTTACACTTTATTAGAGTTACACTTTATTAGAGTGGCCTCTAGGAGCTTCCTCTACTATCTGCCATCACTGATACGGCAGATATGACCAGACCACTGCCACTTATGTTTTTTTTATATGAGAGGGGGGCAAACGAGAATGTGAGTCACCTGATGGAAAGCAATCATCACCGCTCATGGAGATCATCATCACCAAGCGGTTACAGATCCGTTCCAGCCTTTTAAGGGAAATATAAACACCACTCTTGAAGGCTCTCATGTCTTAATTGTTCGGAAATACCGCTGAGAGAAGTTGATTCCACAATTTTACGGTTCGTGGTATAAAATGTCTTAGGAAACGTACTGTGGTAGATTGCCAAGGATTTTAGAGAATTCAATCTCTAAGAGTGCAATATGTGAGTTAAAAGTTTTAATGGAATGGTTAGGCACTTTAACAAAAATCGTGAAATACCAGTATCGGTGTTTTTCAAAATTCATCAGTTAAGTAAGTAGGTACGCGGGTGTAAGTGGTTCATCAACATCTTTGAATCAAAGTCAACTTCACCTGCACGCGGTACACCCTGCTGACTGACAAACGAAGCTCTGGCGAAAAGAGAGGTAGGGAGCGCAATTGTAAGCTACCCGACTGGGGAATGTAGCTCCACCTCACAGAATACCGCAGCCATATAACAATTCCCTTAAGGGTTGTTGTGTTCCTGCGGGTGAGTGAGGTTACCAGAAAGGAAGGAGATGCTGCGTTGGCAGCGGGGGTGGCGGCGCGCTAGCGACATATTATGTTGCGAGCGTTAATATGGTTACGGTAACCGCTTCACATCAGGCGAGCCATATGCTTGTCTGCCACCCGACGTAGTATAAAAATATATATATATAATATGTGATGAAATTTGTTTCATGAAAATATTTTTCTCACTTTTTTATCTGAGGTTCTTTAAGGCCTCAAGTGCAAGTTTGCAATAGTCATTTTATGCAAAATCTGACTTATAGGGACAAGTAATCAAAATTAAATGAAAACTCATTTTTATTTTATTTTTAGTAATAAATTAAAATCGGCAAATATAAAATGGTTAAAGATTAGTATTCTGTGCTGTTTCATTTTAGTTTCTGTATATTTCATAAAATTTTACTTATATGCGTTCACTACACGTTCCAACGTATAAAACTTACGTAACTCCATTATGACATGATATTTCTGTCTGACCTTAATCTAACCTGGATCGTTGAAGAATGTTTAAAACATGTCAATATGCGTTAATTACTTTAGTCTTGCAACGACCAATATGTAATACATTTCACTTTTGTAATAAAAATATGGAATATGGTCTGTTAGGGTGTTCCCAGGTCTAAAAACACAAATGCCGGAATGCCGGCACTTAATGTGGCCCAACTTTTTACTCTAATACCCGGACAATGGCCCTGGCTATACCATGGTTACACCTGGAAATAATCTTGCTAATATGGTTCTATTTTTATGGACATTTCGTAATTAAGATAATTCATTCGATTTAAATATTGCGATTTATTACATAGCTGTACTTTAGTTGCGACGAGTTATGACTCCTGGGGCAGCCAGCCTGATGAAAACCATAACAAAAGTCGGACAAGCTGAACGTGAAATATTTGGCCGGGCTCGTTCATAAAAAGCCAATCATGTCCGTAAAATGCTGCACATCTGGCAACCCTATGTACAATAGCTTCAAAAAAAAATACCACGTACTGCCGCTGTCAATATCCATGTACACAGAAACATTTTTAATGACAAAACGTATTATATTATTAGGCACGTACACCGTTATTTATAAGACAGAAATGAACGGCAAAAGAGAATTTTGAACAGGGATCGGACGCATTTTCTGAATACGTGCTGATGTACGTCGCGATAAATTAGACAATTCTATTATATTATGAACCAATTGTGAAATGTGGTCGACTTATATTCACAAATAATACTGATTAAAATATAATTTTAAGTATTTCTATAGGAGTGAGGTCAGTGGTCAGGATGACGCAATAGCCGCTTTAGCATTGAGTAGTAAGTTTAAAGTAGCAAGTTCGATCATCCCACAACACAAATATTTAAATGTGTAAACCAAGGACTTCCTGGTTAAAATATTATAATGTCCGTTTTTATGTATTATACTTATTGTACACAGAAAATAACGAAACCAATAATTATGTTTTCTAAATACTTTAATCTCACCAAGCATCGGAAAACTGAACGATCATATTAACTTTTCTAATGTAATTTTATGTCGACAGAACTGTGAGTCATTTGACAGATTGCGCGAAACCAATTCGAATCCAATATTCATTGTTAAGAAGACAGGACAACGTCTGTCCGGTCAGCTAGTAATATATATATTTGTATAGAACAGAGGCAGGTACCGTATTTTGTATAGGAAGGTAAGGTAAGTTCCTCTTCTAATAGCCATTTAGCGCAGGTAGCGATTCGTCACTCAATATATAGACCTCCGAAATGCCAACAAGTTGGCCGGGGTGCTAACTGGTACAGAGAGACGGTTCCTTTGGGGTTTTCTACCTCGAGCTCTATGGTTGTGGAATGAACATCCTGCTATGGTTTTTCCCGACGACTACATTTTTTTTAGCTGCTTCTCGATCCGTGGGGTTGGGGATGAATTTTGACAAAACGAAAGTTATGTACAACAATCTCATCATCCCTAGCCCGGTTGTCGTAGAGAATGCAGTAATTGAAGTGGTTAAAGACTACGTCTACCTCGGACAGGCCATACAGCTGGGCCGGGGTAATTTCAACAAAGAGATCGATAGACGCATTCGACTGGGCTGGGCAGCTTTTGGGAAGCTTCGGCACATCCTCACCGCAGATATACCCCAATGTTTGAAGACCAAAGTGTTCAATCAATGCGTCCTCCCCGCTATGACCTACGGTGCAGAAACTTGGACGCTAACCGTTGGGCTGGTTCACAGACTAAAAGTCGCACAGCGAGCGATGGAGAGAGCAATGCTTGGAGTTTCTCTAAGGGATCGAATCCGGAACGAAGAAATTCGACGGAGAACCAAAGTGGTCGACATAGCTCTCAGAGTCAGCGAGTTGAAGTGGCGGTGGGCTGGCCACATCTGCCGAGTCAGCGATGGCAGATGGGGGAGGAAAGTCCTGGAGTGGAGGCCACGTATGGGACGACGAAGCATAGGGCGCCCCCTCTCTAGATGGACCGACGATCTCAAAAAGGTGGCTGGTAGCGGTTGGATGCGGAAAGCGGAGGATCGCATATGGTGGAAAGCATTGGGAAAGGCCTATATCCAACAGTGGGTAGATACAGGCTGATAATGATGATGATGATGACATTTTTTTTCTTTTTATACTACGTCGGGTGGCAGACAAGCATACGGCCCGCCTGATGTGAAGCGGTTACCGCAGCCATATTAACGCTCGCAACATAAAATATCGCTCGCGCGCCGCCATCCCCGCTGCCAACCCAGCATCTCCTTCCATTCTGGTGACCTCACTCACTCGCAGGAACACAACAACCCTCAAGGGATTTGTTATTTGGCTGCGGTATCCCGTGAGGTGGAGGTACTTCCCCAGTCGGGTAGCTTACAATTACGCTCCCTATCTCTCTTTTCGCCAGAGCTTCGTTTGTCAGTCAGCAGGGTGCACCGCGTGCAGGTGCACCCTGAAGTTGGCTTTGGTTCAAAGATGTTGATGAACCACTTACACCCCAAATGGGGTTCTTCAAGAAAGATGTAAAGAAGATTTTATATGGTCGGCAACGAGATGCCTCTGATGTTGCAAGCGTTCATAGCTTGCGATCACTGCTTACTGCTTTAGTAGAAAAAAGCCTATGTAATTCATTACATACGCTGTTCTGGGTAGTGATGACATTCATTGGCGATGCAAATAATATTTCCTGAATTATACCTACGACTCAGGACACGTGAAAGCACTTTGGCTTTTCTATAGTTCTTATGTTATACGGAATAGGATCTAAAATTGAATTGCAGTGCCAAACGAAGCGCATTTAACCGTAGTAGATGTTGGTGGGTATTTTTGTAACGAAATTACTTGTCGCACGGTACACTCGAGATCCTGAATTGGCGAATGAGAGGTAGGCGGTAAATGTATAAGATTTTGACCTTTTACCAATTTTGTATTTTATTAGTCACAGAGACATTATTAGAATCAACTGCAACAACAAAATGAGAAATCATAATAAGACAAGGAGTATTGCCCACATTTTGCCATTTCCACTATTAACGCATTACCTCTTCGGAAGCGTAAGCCTGAATTACACGATTTCCTTCTGCCGTTCAAGGAAGCAACAATTTTATTCATGTAAATATAAAAATAAATCATTAAATATTCAGCAAACCAAAATATTTCTGTGCTTTGTTAACCAAAGTGAATCAATTTTATTACACGAGCTCGGTGGTTGAATGGTTAGCAATGGCCAATTTGACTTAACTTTGCATGAACTGTCTTTGTCTTGGGCTGGGTATTTTATTATGTATTTACTAAAAAAAATGTATTTAATTATAATATAATATCAGTTATGTAGTACCCATACAAGGTTTGCTTATATTTATACTTATATTTATTTATTATTTAATTTTGTTGACCCATGTAATTTCGCGACTTCACTCATTTGTAGGAACAAGTGCTGATATTTTTTAACAATAAAAACACAATAAATCATCGAATACTACAAATTATATTTTATCCTACAAATGAAATTTGTAAGGATGGATGTATGAATCAGCCATATTCATCAATCTTTGAGTAAATGAAATGAAAATATTTATTCAGCCATTAGGCCCCTCTGGGCATTTAGACCCATTTTACACTTTTTGTAAATAACATTCTACCCGTTGTACCCAAAGGGTAAAACGGACCCTATTGCTAAGACTACGCTGTCCGTCCGTCTGTCCTTCCGTCCGTCTGTCACCAGGCTATATCTCATGAACCGTGATAGTTAGATAGTTGAAATTTTCACGGATAATGTATTTCTGTTGCCGCTATAACAACAAATACAAAAAAACAGAATGAAGTAAATATTTGAGGGGACTCCCATACAACAAACGTAATTTTTTTGCTCGTTTCTGCTCGATATTGATAACGGCAACAGGTAGACGCTTGAAATATTCACAGAAAATTTAGTTATATATACCTACACTTTAGAAAAAAAAAACAAATATATATTAGGACTGGGGTCCACCACACATTCCACCACTGTGTCTCCTGTATTAACAGCGGCGACAGCCAAAAAACGCAATGAACAGTGAAATCCATTGCGGTCCCGGGGGTAAAATTACTGCTGCTTTGGATCTCACAACGAATTTAATCAGAAGAAATTGGTTAGAGTAGGAAGCTTTTGGAATTTGCCTTCCTCTGGGACACGGATGTTAGCTTCTTTTATTATAAACGAAGCCAACATTCATATCCTTCATAAACAACTAAACTGATTTTTTTATATTACAAGCGTATAGTACGGTTAAGCGTACGGTAATGGAATACATTTACCGCAGCCTATGGATGCATGTAACACCATGGGCATTATTAGAGCGTTGCCAAACATACAAGAACATGTTCACGACCTTTTGAAGAACCCCGTGCTGTAGTCTCCACGGAAAATCTCGACAGAGAGTTTATTCAACAACTTGATAGTTCGCGAGAAAAATCCTCTCTGGAACTAAACAGTACGCCACAATTTCAATTTTAAAGTATTAGTATGAAGTCTGTGGTGATTCAAAACGGTGCAGAAAGAGACCGTTGGTATCAAATCTCATATAGCTACTCCTCTAATCGCACACCATTGTACCATCGGTAGAACACACAAAGGGAGACAAAATCTTCAAACATCAGTAAGCTTGAGATCATCAATAATCCTCGCAGTTAATGACTGAACCAATGTGTGCAGTATTTTGTTGTTTATTTGAGAGTGGAGCAAACGAGCATGTGGCTCACCTGATAGAAAGCAATCACCACCGCCCATAGAGTTCAATAACATCAAGGTGTCGCGCGAGCCGTTGTCAGCCTATACTCCTTCTTTTCTTTCTGGTGACCTCACTCACTAGCAGGAACGCAACAACCCGTAAGGGAATTCTTATTTGGCTGCGGTATTGTGTGAGGTGGAGGTACAGTCACATTTCACAGTCGGGCATCTTAAAAAATACGCTATGCCCTACCTCTCTTTTCGCCAGGGCCTCGTTTGCCAGTCATCAGGGTGCAACACGTGCAGGTGATGTTGGCTTTGGTTCAAAAATTATGATGAACCACTTGCACCCCAAACCAAAACTGGTATACAGTAAACAAAGTGTTAGCTGATATCTATGTGGACTTAGATAATATTTGGCATACATATAGAATATAATCTGAATTTACGCAATTATATTTTTGAAGTGAAAACTTCTTTAGCGGCGTTGTGCACTTTTTGAGATAGGTAAAAAAATCGTCAGGACCCGTGACCTGATCGAAAATTCGTAAGACGTAGCGGCGTAGGAGAGGAAGTAATATCCCCCTCAACCGCGCCGCGAAAATGTATGCCTGCTCGTGCTGTTTATTTTTAATGTAATATAAATTATCACGTTTGTGTACGATAGCGCAATAAATGAATATTGTATTTTACCACATAAATGATAGTGTTTTATACCGATAAATAAAGCAATTCGTGCGAAATTATTCCCAAACCATTCCAAAATATTCAAAAATGCACAACGTTAATGTTCAAGCTTTCACTTCTGCCGGCAGTCCCGGAGTGCAACCTGTTTTTGTTGTTTCGTTTTTACATTCAGAGCACAAGCAGCGGGCAAAACCTAGTCATCAATAAAATTAATAGGCATTAAAAATTTAGCTATCTTTACTTTAATCCTTTTTCAAATAAATCAACAAACTGTCAACTTTAAAAGCATTAAATATTTTATAATCACGTTGTGTATTGAAGCCGATAAAATGCACGCCGGTAGGCGGCTGTAATTAAAAATAGTTCGCGGACAGGGTTTGATATCGGTCGTTTTTCCTACAAAAAAAACTGCATCACCTTTATGTCTAGTATTTTTTGCTTTTATGTCAATGGTTGGACGTAAAAAAATATGTGGGTTTTTACTTAATTCCGTCAATGTTTTAAATATACATACAATTAAAACATTGACTGAATGAAATTGAATCTGCCCTTTGCTTTCCTTTAATCGGCAAGGTGCACCATAGACACAATAGACGTCGACAACCCTTATTAATCCCACTGCTGAATAATGGGTCTCCCCTCGAAGAAAAGGTTTAGAAGGGTATAGAAAAAGTTTAGAGCATAATTAAACCACGCTGCTCAACTACGGGTTACGGAAGCCAGTGTTTTCAAGCCTCTTAAAAGCCACTGATTTGGCTTAACGACTATTACCTAATGACTACAGCCGGGACCGACGGCTCAACGTCCCTCAGAAGCACGAAGAAACTCTAGATAAATAAACCCATCAATGGACAGGCTACGGTCGACGTTGCTTAACTTGCGTGTTCGATTAGACTGTCACGCGCAACGACGCCATCGCGCAACGAGATTTCGCTGTAGAATTTCATCAGAAACAGATTTAGGATTTCAAAGATTAGCGCAGTCTACGAGTAATTCCACAGACAAGCTCTTACAATCTATTTATAAAAAATAAATACGAAATCGGATCGGTTCATTAAAAAATCAAGTCAAATGAGATATTGCCCCCACAATCCATTTGTTTTTATTAAATTTAATTGTAATCATGATTTTATTACTTAGTTATTAGATAGATTAGGTGACTGTATTAGTGTCGAAATTTAAGGTGAAACACTATTATCCAAAGAGATTATAATACTTAGTTATTAGTTTATTAGATAGATAGGTGATTGTATTAGTGTTGAAATTTATTATGAAACACTATTATCCAAAGAGTGTTATTAGTTATGTCATCAACATTATCAGCTATAATCAGCAGTGGATGCCACTGCTGGATATAGATATTTGTTCAAAATTCTTAAAATTTTATATTAATTATTTATTACTGAGATGACAATCATACGATCCACCTGATGGTAAGCAGTTATCGCAGCCTACCCCGGAGGCATTACTAACGCGTAAAAATATTTCCACCTTGCAAAAAATTCTTTTCATTTTTCTAAACCACAAATACGTAGGTAGGTATTTGGGGTTTAGAATGAATTGGAACAAATAACAAACGGAAGTTAAATTTCCTTATCGGTAGAAAAAGGACCGTGTCGAGCCATTGTCGTTTACTGTTCGAGAGTAGGTACTTAATGCCTATAATTATAGTGACTCAGGTAAAAATTAAACATTCCTGAGACCAAATGGTTTTTTTTAAACGGTTTTATTTAGCTTGCCCTGTTTGATAAACGGTTTTATTTATTTATTTGTTTGTTTATATTTTTGGGTCAAATCTAGTAATTGAATCTTGTCCCCCGTTCCTGTTGACAGATTGATCTGAAATTTGGTACACACCTTTAGTTCTGGTGACAATACAATTATATAAATTCTGTTTCATTGTAAATCCAAGATGGCGGCCGCCATAAAATGGCGGATTACAAATATTGTCACGACTATCTCAATATGGGTATCAAATGAAAGGGCTTGATTAGTAGAACACAGTTCACATGAAAAAAAATTAAAATCCAAGATGGCCGCCGCTACAAAATGGTCGTTTACACATTTTGTCATGACTACCACTATATGGGTATCAAATGAAAGGGCTTGACTAGTAGACCACAGTTCACGATGAAAAATATTAAAATCCTAGATGGCCATCAACAAAATGGCCGATTATATATTTTCTTACAATCCAGTCAAAACGGATATCAAATAAAAGGTCTTGACTTATAGAACACAGTTCACGATGAATATTATAATAAAATCCAAGATGGCCGTCTACAAAATGGCCGGTTGGTGATTACACATTTTCTCAATTTTCAATATGGGTATCAAATTAATATGTACAAGACAAATTTAAAAGTAAAAAAGAATATATAATGACAAAAGTCAAATCTAAACTTAATGGAATGAGCAGTACTATGTAATGACATTAGAAACTAAAAAATTGAAACGGGTGGCAGACAAGCATACGGCCCGCTTAATGTGAAGCGGTTACCGTAGCCATATTAACGCTTGCAACATAAAATATTGCTCTCGCGCCGCCACCCCCGCTGCCAAAGCAGCATCTCCTTCCCTTCTTTCTGGTGACCTCACTCACTCGCAGGAACACAACAATCCTCAAGGGAATTGTTATTTGGCTGCGGTATTCTGGGAGGTGGAGGTACATTCTCCAGTCGGGTAGCTTACAATTACGCTCCCTACCTCTCTTTTCGCCAGAGCTTCGTATGTCAGTCAGCAGGGTGCACCACGTGCAGATGAACTTGGCTTTGGTTCAAAGATCTTGATGAACCACTTACACCTCAAATGTAAAATTATGTAAAAAAAAAAATTAAACGGTTTTATTAAAAATAATGTACTAGAAGCTAAAAAATAATTTGGTAAATTCGAGGTTTCAGTCATCACACCCCTCTCCCTCATCAATCTAAGGCATTGATCAGATAAAAAAATAAAATTGTTGGCCCCATGTTTCCATCCAGTCAACTCAGTTTACGGTACGCCGAACGATTTCATTATTTTGTGTCATCAAAGCCTTAGATTGATGACGGAGAGGGTGTGATGACTTAAACTTCGGAAATTAATTTTATTAAGACGGCCGCCTTGGATATTGGTTTTTTTTTCATGTGAACTGTGTTCTACTAATCAAGCCCTTTCATTTAATACCCATATTGTAGTAGTCGTGACAAATTTGTAATCCGCCATTTTGTGGCGAAGGCCTTCTTGGATTTACAATGAAACAGAATTTATTGAATTGTATTGTCACCAGAACTAAAGGTGTGTACCAAATTTCAGATCAATCTGTCAACAGGAAGGGAGGAAAATTTCAATCACTAGATTTGACCCAAAAATATAAACAAATTAACAAACAAATAAATAAACAAACAAACAATGTAAGCTAAATGAAACCATTTAAAAAAACATTTGGGTTCAGGAATGTATTAATTTTTACCTCATCATCATCAATTTTTACCTGAGTCACTATAATTATAGGCATTAAGTACCTACTCTCGAACAGTAAAGTAGTAAACAACAATGGCTCGACACGGTCCTTTTCTACCGATAAGGAAATTTAACTTCCGTTTGTTAATTGTTCCAAGTATTTGTACTTTAGAATAAAATGAAAATATTTTTTTGTAAGGTGGAAATATTTTAAATGGCAGCGGTATTTTTTAAAGGGTCGGCAACACCTTAGTAATGCCTCCGGGGTAGGCTGCGATAACTGCTTACCATTAGGTGGATCGTATGATTGTCACCTCAGTAATAAATAAATAATATAAAACGGTGCAGTGGTGTCCACTGCTGGATATAGCTGATAATGATATAACTAATAACACTTTTTGTATGTTAGTGTTTCACAATAATTTTCGGTACTAATACAATCCTAATAAACTAATACGAGTAACTAAGTAATAAAATCTCTTTGGATAATAGTGTTTCACAACTAATTTCGACACTAATACAATCACGATGTTGGGGGTTGATGCTACTCACGTCCGCAGGCTTTACCCTAGTTTCCCTGCACGTGACCCCTGGGTGGTGCTAATCGAGTAGCTTTTTCTGAAGTGGTAGAGCTAAGTTGGAATCATTTAATGTCCATGACAGGGTCGCGATCAACTTATGGACATTGAGTGACTGCAGCTCGTAATTGGGCCGGCTCGTCCGGGGCAGTACCACTCTCACACAGAAAACCGGCGTGAAGTAGTAGCTCGCTATTGCGTTTCGTGCGGTGAGTGTTGAGACCTGGAGCCCAATCCAAAAACCTCAACTCTGGATATGGCAGTGGCATTAGGAAGAAGAATACCCCAGGAGGGTACCGTCACCGTTGGTGAAGGAGAATCCCTTCCTGAGTTTCACTACTCAGGCCGCCCGACGTATTCTGGGGCGGGCACTATGCCACTCTGTATCTCTGCCAGGAGCAGGCGTAGGAAAAGGACGGTGGCACGTTCCCCTGAGCTCTATATTGAGCTATGTAACATAAGGGGACTTCACTCCAACCTGAATGCCGTCCACCACCATCTTGAGACGGCTAAGCCAGCCTTGCTTTTTTTAACTGAGACACAGATATCCCCACCATCTGACATCTCGTATCTGCGCTACCCAGGGTACAAACTGGAACACAATTTTGTGCCACGAGCCGGTGTGTGCGCGTACGTTAGGGAGGATATCTGTTGTCGACGTCTTGGCAGTCTTGAAGAGCGGGGCCTGTCAATTATGTGGCTGCGCGCAGACTTCGACGACCACATTCGTATCTACGCGTGCCTCTACAGGTCCCACAGCGGTAACGCCGAAACGGAGTGCCTTGTTGAGCACATCCAAACGACGACTGACAGTCTACTCCAGCAAATGCCTTCTGCCGAGATTGTGGTTATGGGTGACTTTAATGCCCACCACATCGAATGGCTTGGGTCACGCTCAACTGACCATGCTGGAAGATCTTTTCATGACTTTGCCTTGGCATATGGTCTAACGCAGCTGGTCTCTTCACCTACACGGGTACCGGATGTGGAGAACCATGTGCCATCCCTTTTGGATCTTCTGCTGACCTCCCACCCGGATAACTATCGCGTATCTGTTGGCGCCCCTCTTGGATCCTCAGATCATTGCCTGATAGAATGTGTGGTGCCACTCATACACCAAAAGCGACCGCGTACCGCAGGTATCCGTCGTGTGTGGCATTTCAGGTCAGCAGATTGGGATGGGCTGCGTGACTTCCTGGCTTCTTACCCCTGGGGGCCAGTTTGCTTCTCGCTGGATGATCCCAGTGCCTGTGCAAATGCTGTCGCTGATGTGGTTCTGCAGGGTATGGAACTATTTGTTCCTAATTCTGCGGTGCCCATTGGCGGCAAATCTCGACCATGGTTCGGTGGGTCTTGCAGAGCCGCGTTGCGTCAGAAGCAAGATTCCTACCGTGCCTGGTCCAATGCTCGGGCCACTGGAGATCCAAATACCGGCGTACTCAAAAAAAAATACAACGCTGATTCCAGGTCGTTGAAGGGTTTTATCGCGAAGGCAAAGTCCAGATTTATAAGCGAAATTGGCGAGAGACTAGTGCGCTTGCCATCTGGGTCTCGTGCGTTCTGGTCGCTCGCCAAAGCCGTACAGGGTAACTTCTGTCAGTCGTCGTTTCCACCACTGCAACGGATGGATGACTCGCTGGCCCATACTGCAAAAGAAAAAGCCGATCTCCTTGGGTTTCTTTTTGCATCTAACTCGACTCTCGATGACCAGGGAGCCACACCACCTACCATCCCTCGGTGTGAGAGCTCTATGCCAGAAGTAAAGTTCACGCAAAGAGCCGTGCGTAGAGCACTTTGCTCCCTGGACATCCATAAGTCGAGTGGGCCGGATGGCATTCCATCCGTTGTTTTGAAAATATGTGCCGCGGAGTTGGCCCCAGTTCTAGTCCGCCTTTTTCGGTACTCGTACTCGCTTGGCGTGGTCCCCAGCTCGTGGAAGGAGGCTTTGGTTCACCCGATCCCTAAAAAAGGTGTTTGCTCAGATCCGTCCAACTACAGGCCCATTGCTATAACTTCCTTGTTTTCCAAGATAATGGAAAATATTATCAACCAACAGCTGATAACATACCTAGAGGATCACCAGCTGATTAATGATCGCCAATATGGCTTTCGCCATGGTCGTTCGGCTGGTGATCTTCTGGTATATTTGACTCATTGTTGGGCAGAGTCAGTGGAAAGCAAGGGCGAGGCTTTGGCTGTTAGTCTGGACATAGCAAAGGCCTTTGATCGGGTGTGGCATAAAGCGCTACTATCCAAGCTTCCCTCTTTTGGGTTACCCGAGAAACTCTGCACATGGATTGCCAGCTTTCTCACTGGGCGGATCATTAAAGTTGTGATTGACGGTGCACGCTCGGATCCATTACCCCTGAACGCTGGTGTGCCACAAGGCTGCGTATTGTCTCCTACATTGTTTCTTCTGCATATCAATGACTTGCTGCACGTATGCGGCATCCATTGCTATGCAGATGACAGTACCGTAGACGCAAGATACAGTGGTCTATGTAATGTTTCTCGGGATTGCGTCGATGAGTGCCGGAAAAAACTTGTGTCTGAGATTGAGACGTCTCTTGGACACGTCTCTGATTGGTGTAGACTGAACTTAGTCCAACTGAATCCATCAAAGACACAAGTATGTGCGTTTACCGCAAAAAAGTCCCCATTTGTCGTGGCTCCTAGATTGGAAGGTACTCCCCTTACTATTAGCTCCAGCATTGGTATCTTGGGTGTTGACATATCCAGGGATGTACAGTTCCGTGGTCACTTGGAGTGCAAGGCCAAATTGGCTTCTAGGAAAATTGGCATCATCTGTAAAGCCAGAAGGTATTTTACACCACAGCATCGCCTTCAACTGTATAAAGCCCAAGTTAGACCTCATATGGAATACTGTTCACATCTCTGGGCTGGTGCGCCCCAGTACTTACTCGCTCCATTCGACCGCATACAACGAAGAGCTGTTCGAATTGTCGGTGACCCAATGATTTCTGATCGGCTGGATTCTCTCTCTACACGCAGAGATGTTGCATCTCTTTGCGTTCTATATAAATTGTACCACGGGGAGTGCTCGGATGAGCTATTTGATTTGATACCTGCCGCTGAGTTCCACTATCGTACAACTCGCCAAAAATTAAAGTTCCATCCACATCACCTTGATATTTGGCGATCTACTACAGTACGCTTTTTAAGGCATTTTCTACCACGTACTGTAAAGTTGTGGAATCAACTTCCCTCAGCGGTATTCCCAAATAAGTACGACATGGGGGCCTTCAAGAACAGAGTCAATATTTCCCTTAAAAGGCTGGCAACGGATCGGCAACCCCTTGGTGTTGCTGATTTCTATGGGCGGTGGTGATTGCTTTCCATCAGGTGACCCTCATGCTCGCTTGCCACCCTCTGTTATAAAAAAAAAAAAAAAAAAAAAAAAAAATCACCTAATCTATCTAATAAACTAATAACTATATTAATAATAATCATCATTACAATTAAATTTAATAAAAATAAATGCATTGCAGGAGCAAAATCTCATTTGACTTGATTTTTTTAATGAACCGATCCGATTTCGTATTCAATTATTATAAATAGATTCTAAGAGCTTGTCTGTGAAATTACTCGTAGACTGCGCTAATCTTTGAAATCCTTGATCTGTTTCTGATGAAATTCTACAGTGTAATCTCGTTGCTCGATGGCGTTGTTGCGCGTGACAGTCTAATCGAACACGCAAGTTAAGCAACGTCGACCGTAGCACGTAGCCTGTCCATTGATGGTTTTATTTATCTAGAGTTTCTCCGTGCTTCGGAGGGCACGTTGAGCCGTCGGTCCCGGCTGTAGTCATTAGGTAATAGTCGTTAAGCCAAGTCAGTGGCTTTTAGGCGACTTGAAAATACTGGCTTCCGTTACCCCGATCTAAGGCATTGATGAGACAAAATAATAAAAATCGTTCGGCGTAGCGTAAACTGAGTTGACTGGATGGAAACACGGGCGCAACGATTTTATTTTTTATCTGATCAATGCCATAGATTGATGATGGAGAGGGGTGTGATGACTGAAACCTCGAACCTACCGAATTATTTTTAGTACCATATTTTCAATTAAACCGTTTAAATTTTTTTTTTTTATTACATAATTTTTATTTTAAATTTTACCTTAATATACGATCTAGCAATGGCTAAGAAATACCCGACTGACAAAGAAGGGAGGGCAATGTTTTCGAGTATATGTACCTATGTATATTTCTTTAGTAGCATCTAAAGCCTCAACCACTTGACGGATTTCAACGTATGAGGTGTTATTCGATTCGTCTCAACTATGAGAGTGGCAGGAGGTATATTACTTTAATTTGTCATCCACGAAAAAAATTGGGAGAATAATAAATAGTTGGAGTTCGTTTCTGGGTTGTCACCAATGAAAAATGTTGCCTAAATATATATAATAAATAAAAATGTTCTTTTTAAGAGCTTCCGTTGAGTGCGCTGCGTAAATTACGTTAATTACGTTAAAGTTACGAAATAATCATGTAAGTATGATGAAATTATTCCTCATAAATAGTTCTAAAAAAATCTCCGATAGCATATTATCTTTATAAGCTACCTTTTAAGATTGGCGTGCGTGTGAGAGAATGAAGAGTACCATTAAAAATGTTATAGTAAACTTTTTTAATAATACCTACACTTTCTCACACGCAGACGAAATTGCGCAGGTCAGCTAGTCTATATAAATAAAAATAAATGTAGCTAAGCGCAAAACTTGAGAACGGCTCGACCAATTCTGCTAATTTTTGTTTAACTATTTTCGTTAAGGTATAAGGAAGGTTATGGGAGAAAAGACGTAAAAATTGGGAGGAAAATAAAATACCATATTCTACCCGTGCGAAGCCGGGGCGGACAGATAGTTAAAAAAAAAACACGTAATGACATTATGCAACTTTCTACATATTATAATGTTATAAACGTACACAAAAATATAAATAATAAACATATTTCTGGACAATTTACACAGCGTCATCTAGTCCCAAAGCTTGTGTTTATCAGTTACATTTATCAGTTAGTCCCCATAGGGACTAACTGATAAATGTACTTAAATACATTTTGTTTTGTAAATACATACTTATAATACATAGAAAACACCCAGACCAAGACAAACAAACATGTTCATGAACACAAACACAAAATGTTTGTCTTCTGCGGGAATCGCACCCGCGACCTCGGCGTCTAGTCTGGCCATTGCTAGCAATTCGACCACCGAGCTCGTCAAAATAAAAATATAAAATAAAAATGTCAGTAGTATATCTTATGTGACGAAATTGAATACATGAACAAGAAATTTAATCGAAATAATACAGACTGTCATATCTGTCGACGTACCTATGTCTAACTAAAATGTACCAGTTGCATATACGGGAAACGTGTTTGGGAATATAGTGCCGGAAATCCTTAATACGTTACTGAGTGATGTGCTTGCTAAATTATGTTCTAACCCACAAAAGTGTAATCGTAATCAAATACTGAAATCTGCAGATCTGCCAACATTACAGGTGTAACTTAGGATACGATTGTATCTGTTTTCTCAAAAAAAATCGGGTTGCAGTACGGGAGTGCCGGCCGAAGTGAAAACTTAAAAATTTACGTTGTACATTTTTGAATATTTTGGAATGGTTAGGGAATAATTTCGCACGAATTGCTTTATTTATCAGTACAATATTCATTGTGTGTATTCATATCGTACACAAACATGACAATTTATATTACATTAAAAATAAACAGCAGGAGCAGGCATACATTTTCGCCGCGCGGTAGAAAGAGAGGGGGCTATCACTTCCTCTTCTACGCAGCGCCGGCGATCAACGCTCCCTCCGTCTTAAGAATTTAGGAAAAATGTCTTGACGCAAATTTAACATTTTTTATCCTTCCCAAATAGTGCACAACGCCGCTAAAGAAGATTTCACTTCAAAAATCATGTTTATAGATATTGTTCGTTTGCAATATATTTGTATATTGCATTTGGTTGGTCGAGTTCTGGGGTTCCTTGGGTCCATTTTTTTGTGATTTTTTTGTGAGTGGGGCTGGTGAGGGATATTTTTATGTATGGAATGGTTCTTGTGAGTGTTTCTTGCGGAAAATGTCGGTATTTTGTATAAAAAAAATGCTGCTAAAGAAAGCCAAAGTCTAAAAAGTATATATTTGGATATTTTGTCGGAGTTACTGGCGGCGTCTGGTATGTGGACGGGAACGTGCTCTGTTCGTTGGTGTTGCTGCTTTGAGGTATATATGGGTGGACTTGGAGATTTCTGTGGCTCGAGCATCCATTTAACTGTGTTCGTCATTATGAATGAATATATGTTTATTTGCAAGAATAAGGTTTTTGTATTGTTATTATTTTGTCTCTAGAGATCTAAGAGACAAGATAGTTTGGGGAAATCGGATATGGATGTTGGATTCTTTTAATCACAAATGACTAAAGGACTTTTTTTATATATTACAAGCGCACGGTCCGCCTGATTGATGACAGATCAGCCTATGGACGCGCGTAACACCAGAGGCATTATTAGCGCGTTGCTAATAACATTCGAGAATATGTTTACGCCCTTTTTGAAGAACTGTAGATTTCAGGGAAAACCTCCACATTCAACAACTTGATAGTCCGTGAGAGTAATCCTCTCTGGAACTGGCCACTACGCCAGAATTTTGATTTTAAAGTATTAAGATGAACTCGGTGGTGATTGCGAACGATGCAATTAAATAAATAAATCATAATGTTATAATAAAACAATATTGACGAGCTCGGTGGTCGAATGGTTAGCAATGGCCACTTTGACTCAGAGGTCGCGGGTTCGATCCCCGCAAAAGGCAAACATTTGTGTGTTAATAAACATAAACATGTCTGTTTGCTCGGCTTACCTCTGAAACGGCTGGACCGATTTTGACGGGACTTTCACTGGCAGATTACTGATGTAATAAGGAGTAACTTGGGCTTCGTTTAATATAAATTTTTGATTAATATAAATAAATAATGAAAATATTACCATTCCACGCTGACCAAGTCGCGGGCACAGCTATATATATATATATATATATATATATATATATATATATATATATATATATATATATATCTGGATATCAGCTGACACCTAGTTTGCTATACTCGGCGCTCAGAGACGAGTTGTGAGGATTATGGACTATCTCAAGCTTACTGATGGCATAGAGCGCTTAAGCCTGAGGATTTTTCCTCCCTTTGTGTTGTTTACCGATTATAGAATTGGCTGCGTACAGAGAGAGGAGCTGGATAACATGCCTACGTGCTCCTTCTACAATTGACTGACGAGCCTGGTGGTCGATTGGCTAATGTCCACTTTGACTCCAAGATCACGGTTTCGATCCCCACGCATGACAAACATTTGTGTGCATGAACATGTGTGTTTGTCTAAAAAAAATAGTAAAAAATGTTATTTTCGTATATGTACCGTGTATACATCCATATGCATTTAGTAAAAAGCGGTTGTTTTTATAGTGATAAAAATAATAATTGACAAACAGACACTCCAATTTTATATATCTGTATAGATGGCCTTAATTTATTAATTTGGGGTATTGATGGTTCATCAACATCTTTAAACAAAAGCTAACCTCACATGCATGTGGTGCACTCTGCCGACTGACAAATGACGCTTTGTCGAAAAGAGATGGCATAGAGTAAGCAGCCATATGCTGCCCGACTGGAGAAGTACCTCCACCTCACAGAATTCCGCAGCCAGATAACAATTCTTTTTAGCGTTGTTGTGTGCCTGAGAGTAAGGTCACCGGAACGACAACACCGCCGCAACATGAAATATATGTTGCGAGCGTTTATATTGCTGCTGTAACCGCTTCACATTAGGCGGGCCATACGCTTGTTACATGTATGTTCGGTAACACCCGACGTAGTATAAAAAAAAAATATTTTTTAACCTGGTACTATGCTTATAACTGAAGGTACAAGCAACCTATTCATCAATAAAATTAATAACTTTACAATTTTAACTATCTTTACTTTGATTCTTTTTTCAAATAAACCCTGAAACTGTGAACTTTAAAAGCAATAAATATTTTTTGATCATGTTGTGTATTGAAGCCGACAAAATGCGTGCCAGTAGGCGGCTGTAATTAAAAATAGTTCGCGGACGGGGTTTGATATCGGTCGTTTTTCCTACAAAAAAAAACTGCATCACCTTTATATCTATATATTTCGCTATTATGTCAATAATTGGACATAAAAAATATGTTCTATTTAAAACATAGACTGAATTCTGCCCACTGCTAATCGGCAAGGTGCACCATGGTTTCGCATATAAGTCTCCCCTCAATAGAACGTGTTTAGAGCATACTTCACCACGCTGCTCAACTGCGGGTTGGCAGAGGCCAGTGTTTTCAAGCCGTCTAAAGGCCACTGACTTGGCTTGACGACTATCATTTAATGTCGATAGCCGGGACCGACGGCTCAATGTGCCCTCCGAAGCACGGAGAAACTCGAGTTAAATAAACCCATCCATGGACAGGCTACGGTCGACGTTGCTTAACTTGCGTGTTCGATTAGACTATCACGCGCAACGTCGCCATCGAACAACGAGATAACCTGATAGAATTTCATCAGAAACTGATCAGGGATTTCAAAGATTCAAGCACTTGGAATCTAATTGTAATCATTAAATACGAAATCGGATCGAATTGTTAAAAAGTCAAAGCTTTGTTGCCCCATACAAGTCATACGTTAATTTTTATTAAATTTGTTTGTATGATGTTGTTTGTAATTTGTATAATGTATTGTAATGATGATTTGATTACCTACTTAGTTATTAGTTAATTAGATAGATTACTTGATAGTACTAGTACAGTACTATTACTTATACTGTGGTACTAGTGTCGAAATTTATTTTGAAATCCTATTATCCAAAGCGTGTAATTAATTATGTCATCATATTATACTACTGGATTTAGGCCTTCCCTAATGATTTCCGCCATATGCGATCTGTCGCTTTCCGCATCCAGCTGCTTTTTTAGGACATCGGTCCATCAAGATTGGGGGGGGGGGGGGGGGGAGGGAACAGGGCCTCCAGTTCAGCAATTTCCTCCCTCATTCGTCATCCCCATCAGCTATCGCTAACTCGACAGATGTGGCCGCCCCATTGCTACTTCAACTTGTTGATTTTGAGAGCTATGTCGACAACTTTGGTCCTTCTTCTAATTTCCTCGTTATAGGATACACTGGTTGAAGACTTTAGTGTTTAAGCGTTGGGGTATCCGTGCGGTGAAGATGTACCAAAGCTTTCCGAAAGCTGCCCAGCCCCATCGAATACGTCTATCGATCTCGTTGTTGAAATTACTCCAACCAAGCTGAATGTCCAGCTCGATTAGTTATGTAGATTGGGAAAATTTACTATATCATTCCTTTTAATAATTTATATCTCGAAAACGGTGACCCCGACAAGAAAATTTTGCATGAGCTACTTTAATGAACTATGTACACGATAAAATAAAAAAACAGAAGTTTCCTTGACAACCTGATTGCTTCTTTTCTTAATTGATTGACAGACAAATATTCCCTACCGTCACTCTCTGTAGTAGTTTTTTAATAACACTAAGGTGGCAAACAATCATACAGCGTACCTCATGGAAAGCGATCACAGCAGCCACTATGGACACTAACAACACCAACCTCTTCACATCTATTTTGAAAAACCTTTTTAAGGCAAATTTGGCTTTAGTACCTTGTTTCAAGCTATAGTTGATCACACATACCACACTACTAAAAACATTGCAAGCGAAGCGCGTAAATTTTGTTTTCTCTCTCGTTACTCAAATTATCACCGTGCTGGGCAAGTTTTTTAATCAGGATCAACCAAGCGTATAATGTTACACGAGATCGGCAACTTTACAAAGTTTGTAAGGATTGTTATTTTCCAAAGGACGCTGCTGTTGTTTCTTGTTTACATTGTCTCACTAGCTTTCACCCGCGATTTTGTTTGAGTGTATATGGATAAATTCTCAAGGGATACATGGGTATCCCTTGAGAAGAATAGTTACTTGGTAACATATATCCTTTTAAAACAGAAATATTGTCGGTTGTGTGAATAATGTTAGTATTTCTCATAGCATTCGTCGTGATTTTAGCGTCGGGACTACGAGTTCCCAAGGACGTTTCGACATAAGTCGACTAAGGACTCCTCTACACGGCTGATTTGCCCATGTCAACTAGTAGTTGACATGTTAAACTTATAAATTATAAACTTGTTATAATACAGTGCGACAAACATAACTGGCCCGCTGGCGGGGGCGGTACGATCGGCTTAAGTGTTGCCATTAAACGAAATGCCGCCCGTTTTAAAGGAAATATAAAAATCAAAGAAATATATACACTGTTAAAAAATAGCATTGATATACTTACTAATTGTAATGTGTGGTGTTTCAATTAAATATCAATTGCCTTCTATTTTTTGTTGATTAGTTTTAAAAATGCACCACGTTAAGTCGCGATCATAGTTATTATATAATATTAGAGAGTTATAATATTGCAGAGAAATAACTCGTTGACGATTTTTTTATTGTAAGAAATGAAATATGTGTAGATGAAATATGTGTTGAATGTGCATACGCGGTAAGTAAATTAATTGTACCTGGCAATACTACATTTCAAGATGGCGGCTTTAGTTCTAAATTTGGCCACCTGGTCAGATAAGTTTGTGGGACTATACATTTAATTTATTGTAATTATGTACAATTGTACAATTTATTACATAAATTTAAAGTAACATTATTTTGTTTTATTGAATACAAAAACCTAAAAACCCGTTTGTAGGACCCTTTTATGGCGGCCATCTTGACGACTTAAACACACTGGCGCCTGTGGCTTTGAACCGAGAGAAGAAGTGATTCTTTTTATTAAATTTCTGCATGCAGTGTACTACGAAAGATATTAATATGACATTTTAAAGATAAAATAGTCTAGTTTATTTCGATATAAGTCTGATTGCGTAGAATTGAAAAGTTTATTTTTAAATAAGTATTTTTTTTTACAATTTTTTTTTGCTGATAGCTGATTATAGGTATACCTAATATGAGCTATCATTAATTATTATTATTACCCATATTACAAGCTTTAATTAATCTGGGGCTAGATAGCGGTGTGTAATTTGTCCGAGAATATTTATTTCTAGAAGAGACTCTTCAATAGCAATTAGTGTGTTAAAAATAGGTAAAATGGATTCCAACTAGAAGTTGATTGCTCCGAGAATCTGACATAGGTTTTTGGGAGTAAAGTTTTTTTATTAACATCAATTTAGCAAACAATAGGCTTTGTCTTAACTATCTTAAGGAGATAGACAGGTAGAAGAACTATACACAGGTAGAAAATGACTCAACGTTGAACGGCATTGGTCATCATCATCCCATTCTTTTCCCCACTACTTTACAATAGACAGTAAGTGCAACAAATTCAATTTTACTTTAGTGTCTCAGTTCTTGAGTGCGTGACGTGCGTGTCTACTTCATAACAGTGTATAGTGAGAAGACCATTTTGTTCTCTGAATTTCGATTTGTGAGTTGTGTGTTGTGTGAGTTTTTTTCAGAAATGAAACGCGTTTTTGAATTAAGACGAGTGAGTACCTACTTATTATTAACACATCGCAGAAGTGTTCAAGATGTAGTCTACTTGAAAGTAGAACCTAGAATATACAGACCTATGTACATGCACGTACTTACATATAGACCTATGTGTATGTGTTTTGAAATCAAACGTGAGAATATTTATAGCGCATGTGTGACTCCACATTAATCACGTTTCTGTAGATGTGGTTTTTTTTTTTCAGATAATATAGTTTCAGAGTTTTAATACTTAAAAGTTTGTCGTTAAGATGAGGCGTTAGTATGAAAAACAATATAAATATGTATTTTATTTGCCTGACAACCAACAGATATTCATAAGACATAAACATCTTATTATTATAATATGAATTATATTCTCATCAAAAAATCTTACGTTTTTATGTAGATAAAAATTGTGTAAATGCAAACCGGGTTTAAATGCGAATCGCACTTTGAAACTTTCACTAGTCGACCGCATAGATCATGACTTCCTGTGTAAGCGGGTCCGGCGCGCCGTAGTGCTACGAATGCTACGTTATCTCATGGCTAACGCGGGACCATTTTATGCTGGATGTTTTACGGTTTACATTCTGTTTACTTCTTAGATTTAGATTGATTTTAATGTAATATAATCTAAAATTTAAAGTATGTAACTTTAAATTTTAGATTATATTACATTAAAATCAATCTAAACTGAGACAAACTCAATTTTACTTGAATTGTTTAAAACGTGTTTAGATAAGGGAATGTGAACGCCTATGCGTTACTAAGCGTGGTATTTTTGGAGAATCCCCTGAACGGGGGTACCTATGCACTACGTGATCAGTTCAGGGGGTTCTCCAAAAATACCACGCTTAGTCATAGGGACCCGCGCTCAGCGTCAAGCTACATTAATATAGCGCTTAGCGCTTTTTAAACTCACAGGTGCCAATACTGACGCACAGATGCTAGCGCGTCAGCTGATTTACAACTGAATGTTTATATTATGCAGTTGTCAAGGAAGTACAGGAGAATTTGTACCGGTACACGATCGGCTATACAATGCGTTTATTAAGTGTCACAGGGATTCCTTGTCAATGCAGGAGTCTAAGTGGATTAATGCTGTGGATTGATGCTGGGAATTTATTCGTTGAGGGTGATTGAGTTACAATAATGTTTTTACATAAGTTTTTTCTTCTTAATGATATTTTTTTTTCACTCGTATATAGATATACGTACTCTTGGCTTCACGCGGCAAGCACCGTATTAATAAAAACAAATACGAGCCAAATTATTTTTATTAACTTTCTTTTTGTAAAACATGATTTAAAACTATATTTATAAATTGACAAAAATGAGTCGCGTAGTAGGTTCCCTAAAATCAATTTTACTATTTCACGTTTACTAGGATATACATTTACTACTTACTAATTAAATATACCTAATTAAAGTCTCTGGATTCGTGAACTGTAAATAGTTAGAAATATATTTATTTTTATTGAAGCCATTTTCCGCCTAATCCCCTTACCCTACCTAAAACCTCACTCACTCGCAGGAACGCAACAGCCCTCAATGGAAATTATTATTTGAATATTTTTAAATTATTATTACTTGGCTGCGGTATTTTGTGAGGTGAAGCGTATGTAGAAGCTATAGTCTACCTCTCTTGCGCCAGAGCCTCAATCGTTTAATCGACACGGTGCACCACTTGTAAGTGAGGTTAGCTTTGGATCAAAGATGGTGGTGAGCCACGTACCTACATTTAAATGTCAAATAAATTAAATTAGAAATTAAATGTTCATCTCATTTTCAATATTCATGATTTTGTAAATATTTGCATGATATTTTACATTATTATTAAATACCAATTATTCAAATCGTAGAGCCAAATTCGAGTTCACCTGCACGTGGTGCTCCGTGCCGACTAGGAAAAGGGGCCCGCCCTGTCGAAAGGGAGTAAGGGAGAGCCCGATTGGATAAGGAGGAACAGAAGACTGCAGGCAGAAAACAATAATTACACTTGAGGATTGTTGTGTTCTTGCGATTGAGTAAAATCACCAGACTTGAGGAGATGTTGTGTTAGCAGCGAGGGTATTAAATACCACTGGTATAGTAACCTTCTATGGGATAAAATTATATATTACTAGCTTTTGCCCGCGAAATTTTTTTTTTTTTTAATAAAATATCCAATGTTACTTCTGATACCTCCAAGAATATGTGTATAAAGTTTCATGATGATCGGTTGAATTTTCGCGTGAAAGCGTAACAAACAAACGGACATTCACATTTATAATATTAGTAGGGATGAGCGGGTCGTATACTTATTTAACATCCTATAGGGATAAATCACTATTCGCAAATGTCTCAAAAACTATTGCATATACATAATTATCAAATAGAACTTAAAAGCAAAAACTCCTTAACAAGTCTTACCATCCAGAACTCTACCACCAAATAGGATAAAAGACTATGAACTAAACTTATAAAAAAATATTTATCCGTATCGTAAAATATACAAAACTAGAACGATCTATGATCTTAAAATTTTAATAACTTATAACCGACTTGTTGTTGTGTAAATGGTCCATGAAAGTTTGGTTAAAAAGTTGTTGTGTAAATGGTCCATGAAAGTTTGGTGAAAAAGTCCAAATTAAAAGAATGAAATTTGTGATTTTCAAGTTATCACATCTCGCGAAGTTTTTATGGTATCGAAGTAATTCTTTCTCCTATAGAAATATATAATAACGTCCTTACATAAGAAATCAAAAAGAAAATGTCGTCTTATGGATGAAACAGGATTTCTTATTATATTTTCCTTTTATATTTTTAAACCATCAAATATAAATGTTAAGAAAAAAATGGGGTATTACTTAGACATTTCCGCAAAACTGCAAGTGAACTTTTAATTAGGAGACTACGCTTTTGCATTCCTCGTGAAATGCATGACGTGAAAAGGTTTTTACAGTGTCAGCAACCTGAAATTGATGCCTCTAGTGTAGCAAGCATCCATTGGTAAAAATTACTGCTTACTATGAGGCAAGTCGTATTCTTGTTTTTGACCTTAATGGTATAAAAATCACATGAAGAAACTCATTGATTTTTTTTCAATTTGCTTTGTGCCTCTGGTGTTTTTATAAAACTTATAAAGATTTATCATATGAAATCTCAGCAGCAGTACCAGTCAGTAAAAGTTTAAGTAACTCATGGTATATAGAATAACACCGGGTATGTTCTTCCCGTATTGCCAAAACTACGTCACGAGTTCAGTTGTCAAAATATGTCATTTTACATTCAAAATACAGCTGATGACGTAGGCAAGTTCAAATAAAATGATAATGTCTTTAACTTAACTAAATATAAAATTGGTATGATTTTATCAATTACCTAATAAATGCATTTTCAGTGACCTAATAAATTATATTTCTTCCTATAACAGTAGATCTGTCACCTAAATTGAATCACCAAATAATATAAAACCGCTTACCTAAATATCAATTAATAATTACCTACTTGGAAATAATATCAATCATCAAATAATTATATTGGATTTCAAAATAATGAAATCGTCACTAAGCCATGCCGTGTGCTTCAAATATCTGCGATGTTAAAATAAATTACAACATTTATAGCTCTTTCAAAAATATTTGTCTGTCTGAAAGTTTTATCTGATTTAAAGGACTGCTATATTACTGCCGGTAGGGTAGGTTGGGAAGAGATCTCATTCATTTTCATTCATCAATTCATGACACTATATATTTTATGCATATCGCCGTCAAACCTTACGATAAGAATCTCCCCTCAATCGAAGGGGTTTAGAGCTTACCCCACCACGCTGCTCAACTGCGGATTGGCGGAGTATTATTGTATATACCATAAATTATATATGTATAAAGTTTGCTTTGTATAGGCTCTGAAGTATCACAACTCTGAAGTGGCACAACTAATTTCAATGAAATTTTTAGGGTTAAAATTAGGATTTTTAACATTTTTAATAGTATAGGTATTTCGTAATGCTGTAGATTACGTGAAGCATTTAACTAATTCATACTTAGTAAATTAACTAATAAGACATTATGTTAATTGGTTCATAATTCATTTCTTATTTTCTTACCCGACTGTACTTGTCGAAAACATAATTATCTAAATAGATTCTAATTAGGTATATCACAGGCAGTAAATGACCATAGCTCGAACAACATTGGTTGCGTTCTCTCTTCGCAATAGTTTGTATGATATTCAAATTTCACTTAAAGTTACATTTTTTTTTTCTTGAGCGACCATTGCCGAGAGTGCCTACTACTAGAGAAGTCGAATTTATTTTGCATGACTCTTGTTCTTCTGTGAATATTTGTTAATTATACGCGAATTATACAACATTGGTTGCGTTCTCTCTTCGCAATAGTTTGTATGATATTCAAATTTCACTTAAAGTTACATTTTTTTTTTCTTGAGCGACCATTGCCGAGAGTGCCTTCTACTAGAGAAGTCGAATTTATTTTGCATGACTCTTGTTCTTCTGTGTATATTTGTTAATTATACGCGAATTCGAAAAATGAAGAGACCACTTCAAATAAGAAAAGTGAGTAAATATTTTAACCATTTGTAGCATAGTATAGACTGTAGGTACATACCATTCGATCTCCTGCCAGTGTCATAGATTTGATTTTAATGCGTAATTACGAACTGTAGCCCGCAGATTAGATATTAAGCAAACGATTTAATTTAAAAAAAAACTAGATGGCGGTATTTGTCGCTAATGGTGATTTGTTTCCGTGCCGGTACGTTCGAGATTTTTTTTTACCTAATGTGATTTTAACAAGTTAAATATTATGTAGAGTGTGTTTTGTGTTATAATATGGATAATTTTGAAAGGTAAGTGTTTGAACTTTATTGTGAAATATAATTTTTCGTCACTTTTTACTTTTTCTTTTACTTTTTGTTGATAATGTGTTTGTTGCCCGTAGGTTACATCAGGCTAAGAGAGTGTTTATTTTGTTTGATACCTATAATATCTATTATAGATTTTTATATTTCTCAGGATGTCTTGTACGATGATGACAACCACTGATTTTGTCTTGTAACCTGACTTGAACACGTTTGAGTATAAGGTTTCAGAGTTAGATATTGATAATTCTCTTGAAGAAGAAAATCAAGAATGTCCTTCAACTAGCGCAGAAGATGCAGCGTCAAACAAACCTAGAGCTCAACCATCTCCAGCCAAGAAACCAAGAAAAACTACTAATGAGAAGCCAATTAAATTGAACTTACGTTGGAAAAAAAAGCACCTTGGCTTGAATTCAGAGCAGCTTACGTCCACGGGAAATACTTTTGTACTTTGTACTTCTGAAAATATTAATTAAATGCATTTCCATCAAAATGTATGACTGTATTTTTTTATCTTTTTCGGTTTTTAACCTACTCCAAAAAAGAAGGAGGTTGTCAATTCGATTCTTTTTTTAAATGTTTGTAACTTCTATACTCTGTAATTTATAAACCGATTTGAAGAAAACTTTTTTTATTTGAATGAGTATACCTACTTCTTTTCTTAAATTTCAGTTGTGATAGTGTTTTTAACTTTTTAGTGGTGCGATTGTAAAGTAATTATTGGAGTCGGTTTTTTTTATAAAATATGGTGAAATTTTAATAGGTACGATGTATTTCAAGTTTCATGCCAATTGGTCCACTAGTAAACAAACACACTTTTGTATTTATAATATTAGTAAGAATAAACGCAAGCAAAGCCTGCAATTATTAAATAAATAAATATTCCTGGACAAATTTCACAGGGCTAACTAGTCTCAAACTAAGCAAAGGTTGTACTATTGGTACCTACTATATATACGTATATATATTGTAAATACTGTTATGATCTAGATATATCTTTTTTTTTGTAAATACATGCGTATACTACGAAGAAATCACTCGGATCAAGTCAAACAAACATGTTCACGCACACAAATATTTGTCTTGTGCGGGGATCGAACCCACAACGTCTTAGTCAATGTGGCCACTGCTAGTTATTCGACCATCGGGCTTGTCAAAATATTTTCTTTTTACAATTTCAAGAGATCTAGTAGTACAAAATAGAATTGTCTAGTACCACTGGAACCTTTAAGGGTTCAAAGTAAGGGTACTAGTGGTACTCTTCAAAAGTATTATTAGATGCGTCTCACTTGTAGGAGTAACATAGGGTAAATTAAGGATATATTATTTCCATATGAATCCCTTGTAAAAAAAGATGGATAATTAAAGGAATCTAACGACATAAACTATCAAACGCTAACGTGTAAAAGCTAGTAAGCTCATTTTTGCGTCTCATAATGGTGTATCTACAGATGCCGCCGGTTTTGTTGCCGGCATTGCGGCCGGCTTGCAGACTGTCATGACGCTGACTTACGGCGCGTGCCGCAGTTAAAGCCGCACGTGCCGGTAACACGCCCACCGGCTTCGCCGCCGCCGCGCTGGCCGTGCCGCCGAGCATGGATACCCCATAAGGTTATTCACTCTCAAGAAATAAATATATGTAATGTCGAGCTCGGTGGTCGAGTGGCTAGCTATAGCTACTTTTCCCCGCACAAGACAAACATTTGTGTGCATGAACGAACATGTCTGTTTATCTTGGTCCGGGTGTTTTATAATGTATTATATGTATTTGTTTACCCATAGTACAAGCTTTGCTTAGTTTGGGTCTAGATTTTCAAAAAATCTTACTTAGCTGTTTCTTCATCATCATAAAAGTTACCTTTATGCCAAATTTCAAACCGTTCTATCCAGTGGTTTGAGCTGTGTAAATAATACACACAATACACATCTATATATATAAAAGAGTAAATCACTCACTCACTCATCACGAAATCTCAGAAACTACAAGTGCTAGGAGTGTCAAATTTTTCAAGGGGGTTCCTTTTAGGACGTAGGTGCTCACTAAGACGGGAATTTGGAAAATTCAACCCCTAAGGGGGTGAAACGGGGGTCCAAAGTTTGTATGGGGAACCAAGATTAGTTGGACTATTTTATACGAAACTTTACATGAGCACTTCTGTAGATAAATGAGTAAACACGTGTTTCAGGATTTTTCAAAATTCAACCCCTAAAGGGGTGAAATAAGGTGCAAATGTCTGAAAATCGTTATGGGTATTGTTTTTATGTTTTAACGGGTCGCTGATTCCGAAAACAACAGCTATTTTATAATCTAACATAACCGACGTGACAAAAGAGCACTCCTGTGGGGGTGCGATGGGGTTGAAATGTCATAATATCAATATGGGTGTTGATTCTATGGTTTTCTGAGACGTCAATTACGAAAATGGCATCGATTTGAAAACGTTGACACGAAATTTCCATCTCGGTATAAAAATCCAAGATTTGGAACACCCTGATGCAGAACCATAAAGGTTCAGCTAAACTATAAGAAATATAAAAATGATGCCTTAGCAAAAGTTGTTCAGCCTGATGAGTATTTTTTATTGAGGTATAAAAATCCAATATTTGGAACACCTGATGCAGATCCATAATGGTTCAGCTAAACTATAAGAAATATAAATTTGATTGATTTGATACCTTAGCAAATGTTGTTCAACTTGATCAGCAATTTTTGTTGAGGTATAAAAATCCAAGATTTGGAACACGTGATGCAAAATCATACTGGTTCAGCTAAACTATAAGAAAAAATATAAAAATGACGCCTTAGCAAAAGTTGTTCAGCCTGATGAGTATTTTTTGTTGAGGTATAAAAATCCAAGATTTGGAACACGTGATGCAGAATCATAATGGTTCAGCTAAACTATAAGAAATATAAAATTGACGCCTTTGCAAAAGTTGTTTAACTTGATGAGTATTTTTTGTTGAGGTATAAAAATCCTAGATTTGGAACACCTGATGCAGAACCATAATGGTTCAGCTAAACTATAAGAAATATAAAAATGACGCCTTAGCAAAAGTTGTTCAGCCTGATGAGTATTTTTTATTGAGGAACAAAAATCCAATATTTGGAACACCTGATGCAGAACAAAGCTAAATTTATTTGCATAAACAACATGGTGTATACAATAAATTATAGTTTAAAAAAATAACTAAAAAACACGCTATAATAGCAAATAGAACTAAAAAAGCTACTTAAAAAAACAATAAATAGTTTAACAAAATATTGATTGTATTGTAAAAAAATAACCACGCAGTGCTACTTTTATGCTTACCTGCTACAAGTTATATGCAATCGTTTTATTTATTTACAAAGGTAACGTGATCTATGTAGTCAGTTTATCATAGACGTGTACGCTAAAATTGAAATGGAACCAATCGTTCCATTTCAATTTTAGCTAAAATTGAAATGTAATCAATTTTAGCGTACACGTAGCGTAGTGGATATATTCGCACAAACCAGAAGAATGCGTGCATTTGTGGGACGCTATGTAGCAAGATATTGTGCTTTTTTGCTAAGCGCAAAACTCGAGAACGGCTCGACCAACTCTGCTAATTTTTATTTTAATATTTTCGTTAAGGTATAAGGAAGGTTCTTAGGTACATAAAAAATGCGAGGAAAACAACACTTTCTACCCGTGCGAAGCCGGGGCGGGCAGCTAGTATAATATAATAATAATAAATCAGTCAATAATGGTTGCCTTTTATATATACAGATTATATATAAAATTACTTATTATAGTCCCTACGTGTATTTATCTCCGCTATAATTCCTGTATCCTTATGTATGTATTCTCGTTATCATCCATCATACCTTTCATAATCATCAGCCATAAATCCTTTTGATCCACTCTTTTTCCTTTGCCTTTGCCACCTTGGCTTTGTCGATGTTATAATGAGACGTTGTGTTGCGTGGGCAGCGGATGTATGTGTGTAATATATTGGTAGGTATACACAGGCTACAGTAAACTCTTCACAACTAACGGCTCATATGTATAAAAATGTATAAAAAAATATGTCGAACATAATTTCACCAGAACCGAATCTCGGTCATTCAGGTGGTCAGAATAAATATTATGATTGGAATCTCTAAATTACATTTTTGTTCGTCAAATATGCCTAGCATTCTCAGAGGCATTACTCACGTACGATTAGCCGATCCTTTAAAAAAATTACCGCAGACTTTTAAAATATTTTCACCCTACAAAAAAGTATTTTCATTTCATTCTAAAATATAAATACTTGAAATAAAGTAACAAAAGAACGATGAAAAAATTAATTGTTAAATAATTTCTGCCTGGAAATTTTAGTTTATTTGGTTTCCTATCGGCAGAAAAAAGTCTGTGTCGAGCCATTGTCGACAATAACTGACACAGGTGTTTGGCAGTACTTTTATTACCGGCAATCCAGCAAACAATAGGATTAGTGCGTAACGACCACAAGAAGTGAGACAGGTAGAAGGACTATACACAGGTAGAAAATGACTCAATACTTCTTTCCCATAGATAGTTAAGTACAACAATTTCAAATTGCCTTTAGTATCTCAGTTCTTGAGTGAGTGTGCAATAGATACATAACAGTAATTTGGTTTTGTGCCTGTGAATTTATAAGAAAATGGATCATGCAGTTAAAATAAGTAAGTACTTATTATTAACACATGGCAGAAGTGGCAAGATCTAAAGTGTACTTGAAAGTAGAAGCTAGAAAATACAGACCTATGTACACGCACGCACTTACATACAAACCTATGTGTATGTGATCTAAAATTAAACGTGACAATATTTTATTGCGCATGTATGACCCCACTTTAATAACGGTTCCGTGAATATGGACTTTTCTTCAGATAATATAATTTCAGAGTGTTAACACTTAAAAGTGTCAAGCTGAGTCGTTAGTATGAAGTACAATACAAATATGTATTTTCTTTGTCTGACTACCAACACATAACTACGTCGTAATACATAACTATCTGAATCACTAACTTATTACAATATTAATTATATTGTCATAAAAAAATTCGTACTTCTTTTTATATAAATTAAAACTGTCTAATTGCGAACCGGGTCTAAATGCAAATCGCACTTTGAAACTTTCACTGAGCGATCGCATAGATCGTATGACTTCCTGTGTACGCTGCGTAGTGCTACGAATGCTACGTTGTCTATATATGGATTTTTTTTTCAGATAAAATAGTTTCAGAGTGTCAATACTTAAAAATACAATGAATAAATATGAATTTTATTTTCCTGTCTACCAACGGATAATTACGTCATAATTCATAAATATCTTATTATTATTATATTCATTATAATATTATATTATCATCACAAAAAAATCTTACTTTTTTATGTAAATAAGAATTGTCTAAATGCGAATTGGGTCTAAATGCGAATCGCACATTGAAACTTTTACTGGTCCACCTCATAGATCATAAGACTTCCAGTGTAAGAGGGTCCCGCGTAGCTAGTCTACCAATGCTACGTAGTTTCGCGGCTAACGCTGGACCATTTTATGCTGGACTGTCTACATTCTGTCTATTACTTAAAATTTTAGATTACATGACATGATAAATCAATCTAAACTGAGACAAACTCAACTTTACTTGAATTATTTAAAACGTGTTTAAGATAATGGAATGTGTACCCATACTACGTGATCCGTTCAGGGGGTTCTCCAAAAATACCACGTTTAGTCACGAAGTTCTTTCTTTTTTTACAAGTGAATACTTAGTATGTTCTGAAATCTCTTACTAGTTTTCTAAATCTTATTAAAATCTTAACTTTATTGTAATTTTTGCATGCTGTTATATACAGCAGAATATGATGGACTATGTAACTTTAATACCACTGTATACTTATTTATTACCCATATTCTTCGCAAATAAACTTTTTATTGTTTAATTGACAAAAATGTGTCACGTAGTTCTCGTTCTCTAGGATAAGTTTTTTTCATACATAAAAAGGGTGGTAAATAAGTATAAAGCTCAACATATTTGAAACGGTTACATATTTGATATGGTATCCATATATGCTCGGAACAAGAAATATCGCTCGCGTGCCGTTACACGATCGCATTTTTGACCCTCAGTCTTATGCTTTATGGAACTTATAGTTGAATCCAAGATTACTATAATGCACGTTCAATTTAATAATTATAACCAAGTAGAAATTATAATACGTCAAGATCTTTAAGTCAGATACTGTGTATATGTACAAGGTCTAAGAGACAAGATGGTTTAGGGAAATCAGATATGGACGTTGAATTCTTTTAATCACAAATTACTAAAAGGACGTTTTTTATATTACAAGCGCATGGTCTGCCTGATTGATAACAGTTAATTGAGCCTATAGACGCGCGTATCACGAGAAGCATTATTAGCGCGCTGCGAAACATTCAAGAACATATTTACGCTCTTTTTGAAGAGCCGTAGACTTCAGGGAAAATCTCCACAAGGAGTTCATTCAACAACTTGATAGCCCGTTTAAAATCAAAATTGTGGCGTAGTGGCCAGTTCCAGGGAGGATCCCTGGAACTGGCCACTACGCCACAATTTTGATTTTAAAGTATGAGAATGAACTCGGTGGCGATTGCAAACGATTACAATTAAATAAATAAGTCATAATGTCATAATAAAACACTGTTACTGTTCCACGTAATTACATTTCAATTTATCGACCGGTTTCGCCGCTAAGGCATTATCAAGGTAAACAAATTATATTTGTCAAATGGTATGGAATTACCATCTGTTTATCTTGATATTGCGGTAGCGGCGAAACCGGTCGGTAAAATTAAACATAATTACGTGGAAGTACAAGTACAAGTGTTTTATAATCATCATCATCATCAGCCTGCATCAACCCACTGTTGGATATAAGCCTTTCTCAATGCTTTCCACCATATGCGATCCTCCGCTCGCATAGCGCATATACTACGTCGGGTGTTTTATGATAACATTATGATAATATTGTTCCACCAAGTGCCAACAATCAAAAATATCAACTTTAAATAAATAAATATTTCTAGACAATTTACACAGTGTCATCTAGTCCCAAACTAGATGACACTGTGTAAAGCTCAAAACTTGTACTATGAGTACCACACGACTGATAAATGTATTAAATATCTTTTTTTTTTATAAATACCTACATACATATAATAAATTGAAAACACCCAGACCAAGACAAACACACATGTCCATGAACACAAATATTTGTCATGCGCGGGGATCGAACCCGTGACCTCGGAGTCAAAGTGGACATTGCTAGCCATTCGACCACCGGGCGCGTCAGTCAATTGTAGAAGGAGCACGTAGGCATCATATCCAGCTCCTCTCTCTGTACGCAGCCAATTCTATAATCAGTAGACAACACAAAGGGACGCAAAATCCTCAGGCTTAAGGGCTCTATGCCATCAGTAAGCTTGAGATTGTCCATAATCCTCATAAACTCGTCTCTGAGCCGAGTACAGCAAACAAGGTGTTAGCTGATATCCTGATGCACTCAGATAAAATTTGGCATATATATATATACGAGTATATATATATAGAATATTAGCTGTGCCTGCGACTTAGTAAGCGTGGAATGGTAACATTTTCATTATTTATTTATATTAATAAAAATAGATTAAATTTCTAAAAACCAAGCCCAAGTTACTCCTTATTACATCAGCTATCTGCCAGTGAAAATCTCGTCAATTTTTTTTTATAGTGATATAAATAATAATTGACAAACAGACACTCCAATTTCATTTATCTGTATAGATAGTCTTAATTTATTAATTTGGAGTGTTGATGGTTCATCAACATCTTCTAAAACTTTAAAACTTTAAAATTTTAACTACTTTGATCCTTTTTTCAAATAAACCCTGAAACTGTGAACTTTAAGAGCAATAAATATTTTTTGATCCTGTTGTGTATTGAAGCCGACAAAATGCGTGCCAGTAGGCGGCTGTAATTAAAAATAGTTCGCGGACCGGGTTTGATATCGGTCGTTTTTCCTACAAAAAAACTGCATCACCTTTATATTTATATATTTCGCTATTATGTCAATAATTGGACATAAAAAATATGTTTTATTTAAAACATAGACTGAATTCTGCCCTCTGCTAATCGGCAAGGTGCACCATGGTTTCGCATATAAGTCTCCCCTCAATAGAACGTGTTTAGAGCATACTTCACCACGCTGCTCAACTGCGGGTTGGCAGAGGCCAGTGTTTTCAATCCGTCTAAAGGCCACTGACTTGGCTTGACGACTATCATTTAATGTCAATAGCCGGGACCGACGGCTCAACGTGCCCTCCGAAGTACGGAGAAACTCGATATAAATAAACCCATCCATGGACAAGCTACGATCGACGTTGCTTAACTTGCCTGTTCGGTTAGACTGCCACGCGCAGCGACGCCATCGAACAACGAGATTAGGTGATAGAATTTCATCAGAAACTGATCAGGGATTTCAAAGATTAGCGGAGCCTAATTCCACAGACAAGCACTTGGAATCTAATTGTAATCATTATTAACGAAATTGGATCGGATTGTTAAAAAGTCGACGAATTATTGCCCCATACAAGGCATACGTTAATTTTTATTAAATTTGTTTGTATGATGTTGTTTGTAATTTGTATAATGTATTGTAATGATGATTTGATTACCTACTTAGTTATTAGTTAATTAGATAGATAACTTGATAGTACTAGTGTCGAAATTTATTTTGAAATCCTATTATCCAAAGCGTGTCATTAATTATGTCATCATATTATACTACTGGATTCCTAATGATTTCCGCCATATGCGATCTGTCGCTTTCCGCATCCAGCTGCTTTTTTAGGACATCGGTCCATCTAGATTGGGGGGTGGCAGGGAAGTGTACAGGGCCTCCAGTTCAGCGATTTGCCCATGTCAACTAGTAGTTGACATGTTAAACTTATAAATTATAAACTTGTTATAATACATTTAATTTATTGTTGTTATGTACAATTTATTACATAAATTTAAAGTAACATTATTTTGATTTATTGAATACAAAAACTTAAAAACCCGTTTGTAGGACCCTTTTATGGCGGCCATCTTGACGACTTAAACACACTGGCGCCTGTGCCTTTGAACCGAGAGAAGAAGTGATTCTTTTTATTTGATTTCTGCACGCAGTGTAAACCTACGAAAGATATTAATATGTCATTTTAAAGATAAAATAGACTAGTTTATTTCAATATCTGATTGCGTAGAATTGAAAAGTTTATTTTTAAATAGTTATTAAAAAAAATTTTTTTTTAACAATTTTTTTTTTTTGCTGATAGATGATTATAGGTATACCTAATATCAGCTATCATTAATTATTATTATTACCCATATTACAAGCTTTAATTAGTTTGGGGCTAGATAGCGGTGTGTAATTTGTCCGAGAATATTTATTTCTAGAAGAGACTCTTCAATAGCAATTAGTGTGTTAAAAATAGGTAAAATGGATTCCAACTAGAAGTTGATTGCTCCGAGAATCTGACATAGGTTTTTGGGAGTAAAGTTTTTTATTAACATCAATTTAGCAAACAATAGGCTTTGTCTTAACTATCTTAAGGAGATAGACAGGTAGAAGAACTATACACAGGTAGAAAATGACTCAACGTTGAACGGCATTGGTCATCATCATCCCATCCCTTTCCCCACTACTTTACAATAGACAGTAAGTGCAACAAATTCAATTTTATTTTAGTGTCTCAGTTCTTGAGTGCGTGATGTGCGTGTCTACTTCATAACAGTGTATAGTGAGAAGACCATTTTGTTCTCTGAATTTCGATTTGTGAGTTGTGTGTTGTGTGAGTTTTTTTCAGAAATGAAACGCGTTTTTGAATTAAGACGAGTGAGTACCTACTTATTATTAACACATCGCAGACGTGTTCAAGATGTAGTCTACTTGAAAGTAGAACCTAGAATATACAGACCTATGTACATGCACGTACTTACATATAGACCTATGTGTATGTGTTTTGAAATCAAACGTGAGAATATTTATAGCGCATGTGTGACTCCACATTAATCACGTTTCTGTAGATGTGGTTTTTTTTTCAGATAATATAGTTTCAGAGTTTTAATACTTAAAAATTTATCGTCAAGATGAGTCGTTAGTATGAAAAACAATATAAATATGTATTTTATTTGCCTGACAACCAACAGATATTCATAAGACATAAACATCTTATTATTATAATATGAATTATATTTTCATCAAAAAAAAACCTTACTTTTTTATGTAGATAAAAATTGTGTAAATGCAAACCGGGTTTAAATGCGAATCGCACTTTGAAACTTTCAGTAGTCGACCGCATAGATCATAAGACTTCCTGTGTAAGCGGGTCCGGCGCGCCGTAGTGCTACGAATGCTACGTTAACTCGTGGCTAACGCAGGATCATTTTAAGCTGGATGTTTTACGGTCTACATTATGTTTATTACTTTAAATTTTAGATTATATTACATTATAGATCAATCTAAACCGAGACAAACTCAATTTTACTTGAATTGTTTAAAACGTGTATAGATAAGGGAATGTGAACGCCTATGCGTTACTAAGCGGGGTATTTTTGGAGAACCTCTGAACGGGGGTACCTATGCACTACGTGATCAGTTCAGGGGGTTCTCCAAAAATAGGGACCCGCGCTCAGCGTCAAGCTACATTAATATAGCGCTTAGCGCTTTTTAAACTCACAGGTGCCAATACTGACGCACAGATGCTAGCGCGTCAGCTGATTTACAACTGAATGTTTATATTATGCAGTTTTCAAGGAAGTACAGGAGAATTTGTGCCGGTACAATAAAGTCGTTGCACGATCGGCTATACAACGCGTTTATTAAGTGTCACAGTGATTCCTTGTCAATGCAGGAGTCCAAGTGGATTGATGCTGGGGATGTATTCGTTGAGTTACAATAATGTTTTTACATAAGTTTTTTCTTCTTAATGATATATTTTTTTACTCGTATATAGATATACGTACTCTTGGCTTCACGCGGCAAGCACCGTATTAATAAAAACAAATACGAGTCGAATTATTTTTATTAACTTTCTTTTTGCTAAATATGATTTAAAACTATATTTATAAATTGACAAAAATGAGTCGCGTAGTCCGTTCCCTAAAATCAATTTTATTATTTCTCGTTTACTAGGATATACATTTACTACTTACTAATTAAATATACTTAATTAAAGTCTCTGGATTCGTGAACTTTTAATTAACAATTAACGTTAGAAATATATTTATTTTTATTCGCCTAAAACTCTTACCCTACCTAAAACCTCACTCACTCGCAGGAACGCAACAGCCCTCAACGGAAATTATCATTTGAATATTTTTAAATTATTATTACTTGGCTGCGGCCTCATTCGTTTCATCGACACGGTGCACCACTTGCAAGTGACGTTAGCTTTGGATCAAAGATGGTGGTGAGCCACGTACCTACATTTAAATGTCAAATAAATTTAATTAGAAATTAAATGTTCACCTCATTTTCAATATTCATGATTATGTAAATTTTCGCATGATATTTTACATTATTATTAAATACCAAATTTCCAAATCTTTGAGCCAAAGTCGAGTTCACCTGCACGTGGTGCTCCGTGCCGACTAGGAAACGGGGCCCTGACGAAAGGGAGTAAGATAGAGCCCGATTGGATAAGGAGGAACAGAAGACTACAGGCAGAAAACAATAACTACACTTGAGGATTGTGTTCTTGCGATTGAGTAAAATCACCAGACTTGAGGAGATGTCGTGTTAGCAGCGAGGGTGTTAAATACCACTTGTATAGTAACCTTCTATGGGATATAATTATATATTATGAGCGGGTGGTATACTTATTGGCATCCTATAGAGATAAATCACTATTCGCAAATGACTCAAAAACTATTGCAAAAAAAAACAGAAATTAAAAGCAAAAACTCTTTAATAAGTCTTACCATCCAGAACTCTACCACCAAATAGGATAAAAGACTATGATCTAAACTTATCAAAAAAATATTTATCCGCATCGTAAAATATACAAAACTAGAACGATCTGCGATCTTAAAATTTTAAAAACTAACGTCCGACTTGTTATTGTGTATATGGTCGATGAAAGTTTGGTGAAAAAGTCCAATTTAAAAGGATGAAATTTGTGATTTCCTAGTTATCACATCTCGCGAAGTTTTTGTGGTATCGAAGTAATTCTTTCACGTAGAAATAAATAATAACGTCCTTATATAACAAATCGAAAGAAAAAAATGTCGTCTTATGGGTGAAACAGGATTTCTTATTATATTTTCCTTTTTTATTTTTAAACCGTCGAATATAAATGTTAAGATTACGCTTTTACATTACTCGTGAAAGGCATGACGTGAATAAGTTTTTACAGTGTCAGCAACCTGAAAGTGATGCCTCTAGTGTAGCAAGCATCCATGGGTAAAAATTACTGCTTACTATGAGGCAAGTCGTATTCTTGTTTTTTACTTTAATGGTATAAAATTCACATTGGACACACAAGAAACTCATTGGATTTTTTTTCAATTTGCTCTGTGCCTCTGGTGTTTCTATAAAACTTATAAAGATTTATCATATTAATCTCAGCAGCAGTACCAGTCAGTAAAAGTTTAAGTAACTCATGGTATGTAGAATAACACCGGGTATGTTCTTCCCGTATTTCCAAGACTAAGTCACGAGTTTAGTTGTCAAAATAATGTCATTTTACATTCAAAATACAGCTGATGACGTAGGCAAGTTCAAATAAAATGTTAATGTCTTTAACTTAACTAAATATAAAATGGGTATGATTTTATCAATTACCTATAAATGCATTTTCAGTGACCTAATAAATAATATTTGTTCCTATAATAATAGATCTGTCACCTAAATTGAGTCACCAAATAATATAAAAACGCTTACCTAAATATCAATTAATAATTACTTGGAAATAATATCAATCATCAAATAATTATATTGGATTTCAAAATAATGAAATCGTCACTAAAACATGCCGTGTGCTTCAACTGTCTGCGATTTTAAAATAAATTACAACATTTATAGCTCTTTCAAAAATATTTGTCTGTCTGAAAGTTTTATCTGATTTAAAGGACTGGTCTATATTACTGCCGGTAGGGTAGGTTGGGAAGAGATCTCATTCATTTTCATTCATCAATTCATGACACTATATATTTTATGCATATCGTCGTCAAACCTTACGATAAGGATCTCCCCTCAATCGAAGGGGTTTAGAGCTTACCCCACCACGCTGCTCAACTGCGGATTGGCGGAGTATCATTGTATATACCATAAATTATATATGTATGAAGTTTGCTTTGGATAGGCTCTGAAGTGGAACAACTGATTTCAATGAAACTTTTAGGGTTAAAATAAGGATTTTTAACATTTTTAATAGTATAGGTATTTCGTAATGCTGTAGATCACGTGAAGGTAATCAGCATTTCATAAATAAAGCATTTAACTAATTCATACTTAGTAAATTAGTAAATTAACTAATAAGACATTATGTTAATTGGTTCATGATTTTTTCTTACACGACTGTGCTTGTCGAAAACATAATTATCTAAATAGATCCTAATTAGGTATATCACAGGCAGTAAATGACCATAGCTCGATCAACATTGGTTACGTTCTCTCTTCGCCAATAGTTTGTATGATATTCAAACTTCAGTTAAAGTTACTTTTTTTTTCTTGAGCGACCATTACCGAGAGTGCTTTCTACTAGAGAAGTCTAATTTATTTTGCGTGACTTGTTCTTCTGTGAATATTTGTCTAATTTGTTTAATTATACGCGAATTCGAAAAATGAAGAGACCACTTCAAATAAGAATAGTGAGTAAATATTTTAACCCTTTGTAGCATAGTATAGACTGTAGGTACATTTGATTTTAATGCGTAATTACGAACTGTAGCATTTTAGACATTAAGCAGACGATTTAATTTAAAAAAAAAACTAGATGACGGCATTTGTCGCTAATGGTGATGTGTTTCCGTACCGGTGCGTTTTTTTTTACCTAATGTGATTTTAACAAGTTATAAATATTATGTAGAGTGTGTTTTGTGTTATAAGATGGATAATTTAGAAAGGTAAGTGTTTGAACTTTATTGTGAAATATAATTTTTCATCACTTTTTACTTTTTCTTTTAGTTTTTGTTGATAATGTGTTTGTTGCCCGTAGGCTACATCAGGCTAAGAGAGTATTTATTTTGTTTCCTATATTATGTATTATAGATTTTATTATTTCTCAGGATATCTTGTACGATGATGACAACAGACACTGATTTTATCTTGTAACCTGACTTTAACACGTTTCAATATATAAGGTTTCAGAGTTAGATATTGATATCGATTCCATAATCCTCTTGAAGAAGAAAATCAAGAATGTCCTTCAACTAGCGCAGAAGATGCAGCGTCAAACAAACCTAGAGCTCAACCTTCTCCAGCCAAGAAACCAAGAAAAACTACTAATGAGAAGCCAATTAAATTGAACTTATGTTGGAAAAAAAGGAACCTTGGCTTGAATGCAGAGCAGCTTACGTCCACGGGAAATACTTTTGTATTTTGTACTTCTGAAAATATTAATAAAATGCATTTCCATCAAAATGTATGACTATATTTTTTATCTTCTTTCTTTCCTTATAATATTTTTTTATCTGGTTTTTAACCGACTCCAAAAAAGGGGGAGGTTCTCAATTCGATTGTATTTTTTTTTAATGTTTGTTACTTCGTTACTCTGTAATTTCCGATTTGAAGAAAACTTTTTTTATTTGAAAGAGTATACCTACTTCTCTTCTTAAAATTCCGTTGTTATAGTGTTTTTAACTTTTTAGTGGTGCGATTGTAAAGTAATTATTGGAGTCGGTTTTTTTTATAAAATATGCTGAACTTTTAATACGATGTATTTCAAGTTTCATGCCAATTGGTCTAGTAGTAAACAAACACACTTTTGTATTTATAATATTAGTAAGAAGAAACGCAAGCAAAGCCTGCAATTATTAAATAAATAAATATTCCTGGACAAATTACACAGGGCTAACTAGTCTCAAACTAAGCAAAGGTTGTACTATTGGTACCTACTAGATATATATATATATATATTGTAAATACTGTTATGATCTAGATATATCATTTTTTTTCTAAATACATACGTAATACGAAGAAATCACTTAGACCAAGTCAAACAAACATGTTCACGCACACAAATGTTTGTCTTGTGCGGGGATCGAACCCACAACGTCTTAGTCAATGTGGCCACTGCTAGTTATTCGACCATCGGGCTTGTCAAAATATTTTCTTTTTACAATTTCAAGAGATCTAGTAGTACAAAATAGAATTGTCTAGTACCACTGGAACCTTTAAGGGTTCAAAGTAAGGGTACTAGTGGTACTCTTCAAAAGTATTATTAGATGCGTCTCACTTGTAGGAGTAACATAGATTAAATTAAGGGTATTATTTCCATATGAATCCCTTGTAAAAAAAAAGATGGATAATTAAAGAAATCTAACGACAAAAACTATCAAACGCTAACGTATAAAAGTTAGTAAGATCATTTTTGCGTATTATAAGGTTATTCACTCTCAAAAATAAATATAATGACGAGCTCGGTGGTCGAGTGGCCAGCTATGGCTACTTTTCCCCGCACAAGACAAACATTTGTGTGCATGAACATGTCTGTTTATCTTGGTCCGGTTGTTTTATAATGTATTACATGTATTTGTTTACCCATAGTACAAGCTTTGCTTAGTTTGGGTCTAGATGGGGATGTTTAATTTGTCCAGGATTATTCCTGGACAAATTAAACATCCCCAACGTGAAATCTTAACGTCATTATATAAATAAATAATTATTTATTTATTTATATAATGAAAATAATGACGTTATGATTCACTGTTTGCAATTGCTTAATACACACAATACACATGGTAGTAAATAATCACACGACGTGCCTGATGGTAATCAGTATTCAGGCCATCGTTGCCTATGGACATATCAAACACTACTCAGCACAATCACGTGTTGCAACTTGCAACCCCTGTAAAATCCCCTTCACGTCTTGCTTAAAAGATGCGATGTGGTAGTTTTAGATAAGACCTCGGCAGAGTTGTAAATAAACTAGCTTGCGTCCGCTACTTTGTACGCGCGTTTCCCGGTATCCGGTAGCAGCGTTTTCAAAAATTCGTACTTAGCGGTTGCTTCATCATCATAAAAGTTACCTTTATGCCAAATTTCAACCCGTTCTATCCAGTGGTTTGAGCTGTGTGATAAATAAGTCAATAATGGTTTATATATACAGGTTATATATAAATTTACTTATTTTAGTTTACGTGCATTTATCTCCGCTATAATTCCTGTATCCTTTTGTATGTATTCTCGTTATCATCCATCATACTGATCAAATCCTTTTGATCCACTCTTATTCCTTTGCCTTTGCCACCTTGCCTTTGTCGATGTTGTGATGAGACGTTGTATTGCGTGGGCAGCGGATATATGTGTGTATTATATTGGTAGGTATATACAAGTTACAGTAATCTTTTCACATCTAACGGCTCATATACACCCGGCGCAGCGTGGTATAAAAAAATATGTCGAAAATAATTTCACCAGAACCGAATCTCGGTTATTCAGGTGGTCAGAATAAATATTATAATTGGAATCTCTACAATACATTTTTGTTCGTCAAATATGCCTAGCATTCTCAGAGGCATTACTCACGTACGAGTAGCCCATCCTTTAAAAAAAGTTACCGCAGACTTTTAAAATATTTTTACCTTTACAAAAAAGTCTTTTCATTTCATTCTAAACTATAAATACTTGAAACAAAGTAACAAAAGGACGATAAAAAAATTAATTGTTATATAATTTCTGCCTGGAAATTTTAGTTTATATGGTTTCCTATCGGCAGAAAAAAGTCTGTGTCGAGCCATTGTCGACAATAACTGACACAGGTGTTTAGCAGTACTTTTATTACCGGCAATCCAGTAAACAATAGGATTAGTACTTAACAATCTCAAGGATACAGACAGGTAGAAGGACTATACACAGGTAGAAAATGACTCAATACCTCTTTCCCATAGATAGTTAAGTACAACTATTTCAGATTTGACTTTAGTATCTCAGTTCTTGAGTGAGTGTGCAATAGATACGTAACAGTAATTTAGTTTTGTGCCTGTGAATTTTTAAGAAAATGGATCGGCTTTTGCAGTTAAAACAAGTGAGTACTTATTATTAAAACATGGCAGAAGTGTCAAGATCTATATAGTCTACTTGAAAGTAAAAGCTAGAAAATACAGACCTATGTACACGTACGCACTTACATACAAACCTATGTGTATGTGATCTAAAATTAAACGTGACAATATTTTATTGCGCATGTATGACCCCACTTTAATAACGGTTCCGTAGATATGAACTTTTTTTCAGATATATAATAAAGTTTCAGAGTGTTAATACTTAAAGTTTATCGTCAAGCTGAGTCGTTAGTATGAAATACAATACAAATACATATGTATTTTATTTGCCTAACTACCAACACATAACTAATTCATAATACGTAACTATCTGAATCACTAACTTATTATAATATTAATTATATTGTCATCAAAAACTTCTTACTTCTTTTTATGTAAATTAAAATTATCTAAATGCGAACCGGGTCTGCAAATCCGGGAATGCAAATCGCACTTTGAAAATTTCATTGGGCGATCGCATAGATCGTAAGACTTCCTGTGTACGCTGCGTAGTGCTACGAATGCTACGTTGTCTATATATGGATTTTTTTTTTCAGATAAAATAGGGTCAGAGTGTTAATACTTAAAAATACAATATAAATATGAATTTTATTTTCCTGTCTAGCAACGGCTAATTACGTCATAATTAATATCTTATTATTATTATATTAATTATATTATTAAATTATCATCAAAAAAAATCTTACTTTTTTATGTAGATAAGAATTGACTAAATGCGAAGAGGGTCTAAATGCGAATCGCACATTGTAACTTTCACTGGTCCACCTCATAGATCATAAGACTTCCAGTGTAAGAGGGTCCCGCGTAGCTAGTCATACCAATGCTACGTAGTCTCGCGGCTAACGCAGGACCATTTTATGCTGGACGTGTGACTGTCTACATTCTGTTTATTACTTTAAATTTTAGATTATTGACATTATAAATCAATCTAAACTGAAACAAACACAAATTTACTTGAATTGTTTAAAACGTGTTTAAGATAATGGAATGTGAACCCATACTACGTGATCCGTTCAGGGGGTTCTCCAAAAATACCACGTTTAGTCACGAAGTTTTTTCTTCTTAATAATATATTTTTTCACTTGTAAATATAGATGTATGAGTTGCACCGTATTGATAAAGACAAATACGAGCCAAATTATTTCTTTAACTTTCTCTTTGCAAAATATGATTTAAAACTATAGTTGTAAATTGATATATATTTCGTTTTTGCAAGTATATACATACTTAGTAAGTTTTAAAATTTCTTACTATTTGTCTAAATCTTATTAAAATGTTAACTTTATTGCAATTTTTGCACGCTGTTATATACAGCAGAATATGATGGAGTATGTAACTTTAATACCACTGTATACTTATTACTCATATTCTTCGCAAATAAACTTTTGATTGATTGATAGAAAATGTTAGAAAACGTACCCATACTACGTGACCCATTCACGTAGTATGGGTTTTCTAACATAAGTATTTTTCATATATAAAAAGGGTGGTAAATAATTATAAGGCTCAACAGATTTGAAGCGGTTACATAGCCATATATGCTCGGAACAAGAAATATCGCTCGCGTGCCGTTACACAACCCTCCTGTCTTATACTTTATGGAACTTAAAGTTGAATCCAACATTACTATAATGCACGCTGAACTGTTGGCTATTGCTGAACCCACATATTATGTGAAGTCAATTAAGGCAGACAAATTTGTGATATTGTGGCTCGGAAACGTGTTTTTATTATCAAGAACACAACTTTTTCAACTTTTTGCATCGCTATATCTCCGAAATGGTTATTCTTAGAAAAACAATGTATGAACAATTTTTATAGATTGCATGATGAATAATTTTGTCTCACCTATTTTTACGATAAAACTTGCAGTTTAGCTAAAAAATTCAAAGAACCAATTTTTGCAACATTTAACCTTAAATATTTTGCCGCTGGTGTAGGTTTTATAATGATTTATCACATTTTTTATTTACGAAATCTTATCAGCAGTACCAGTCAGTAAATGTTTAAGTAATTCATGGTAGAAAAACACCGGGTATGTTCTTCCTGTCTATTGCCAAGACTAGGTCACAAGTTTAGTTGTCAAAATATGTAATTTTCTATACCAATTACAGCTGATGACGTAGGCAAATTAAAATAAAATTATAATGTCTTTAACTTAACTAACATAAAACTAATTTTAACAAAATTGTTAGATACACCACGTGCATATGATATCACTAATTTTTCGGTATCAGGAGACCGACGGGCCGACCAAAGAGCAAGGTCGTCGCGTGCCTCAATCTATCTGCGATTTTATAATAAGTTATTACTATTTCGAGAATTTATAACTATTTCGAGAATATGTCTGTCTAAAAGTTTTATCTGATTTAAAGGACTGTTTATATTACTGCCGGGTCGGGAAGACATCTCTTGTAGAGATATACTCACCTTTGTTGTCCAATGATGTGACTGTATAATGTTTTATGCATATACCATAAGTAATATAGGTATAAAGTTTGCTTTGGATAGGCTCCGCTGCGGCACAACTGATTTCAATGAAAGTTTTAGCGTTCAAATAGAAATGTTAACATTTGTTAGTAATAGTATATATGACTTCATCATCAAGTCATTTTAGTCTCCACTACAGGAGCACGACCCTCTCTCGTCTGTCCGGGACAGAAGGAGGATTTGGCCTACACTCCCCACGCTGGCCAGACGGGTTGGGGAGGCCTATATATATGACTTAATTAAGAATAATTAGAAAATCTTGAAATACTCAATGTATCTAATATTATGTGCCACTATTAATTCTTCAACTGGATTATGAATGTGGAGCCATGTATGTAGCATGATGATGACAGAAATTTGGTGATATTAGGGCATTGTTGAATACATATTTGTGGCTTGTTTCAGGAATATAGGTTCCGAGACTTGACAAATAGAAAAGAAATGGACATGAATCAACTACAACGTGCACTCTTCCAGCGGAAGACTGACAAGTCGGCGTGCACAGCCACTATCGGTTGCACTGAGCCTGTCGTAGGTATGTATTCATTTGGCATGTGTATCTGTACCATTTTTTTAGATGATATCCATTGATGAACAGTTCGTAAAACTATTATACTATCAGTGAGTAAAATGGTCAGCATATGTCTATGTCATAATGATTGTATTGTAAATAATAATTTTAAAGTATATAAACAATTGCCTAATTTGTATATTTACTTCAATGAAGAAATGAAATGTTATTACAGGCATATCCTCGTGTTCATCGAACTCGACGGGTAAACCGACCGTGTCGAGTAGCCTGGACAGCCTGTCCGGCGGCGTATGCGGTATAGCGCCCCACTCGCCGCAGCGCGGCGCGGACGCGGCCGGCCTACCGCCGCAGCACGCGCCGCAGCCCTACGCGTTGCCGCCGCCCGCCCATCTGCCACCTCAGCACCAGTGGCCCGTTGCGCCGCCCAATGTCTATGTCAACCAGATGACGGCCAACGTCAACGTGCGTGGTAACATGGACCAGTACTACCAGCCGCCGCAGCCGCAGTACCCCACGCCCCCGGCCGAGCGCCCTCCCAGGCCGCATCGCCGCGAGCCCGATCCGTCGCCGCAACACGCGCCAACGCCCTACATGCAGCCGCCGCCGCAACATGCGCCAACGCCCTACGTGCAGCTGCCGCCGCAACACGCGCCAACGCCCTACGTGCAGCCGCCGCCGCAACACGCGCCAACGCGCTACGTGCAGCCGCCGCCGCAACACGCCCCAACGCCCTACGTACAGCCGCCGCCGCAACACGCCCCAACGCCCTACGTGCAGCCGCCGCCGCAACACGCGCCAACGCCCTACGTCCAGCGGCCGCCGCCCACCTATCCGCCACATCAGCAGCAGTGGCCCGTTGTACCACCCAACGTCTACGTCAACCACGTCACGGCCAACGTCAACGTGGGCCAGTACAACGAGCCGCCGCAGTCGCAGTACCCCACGCCCCCGGCCGAGCGTCCACCCAGACCGCGCAGCTGCGAGAGTCAAGTCAATCGCGCGCCCACGCCTTCGCCGCAACCGCCGCCTTGCTACGTTCAGTACCCGCAGTACTATCCCGCCGCGCAGGCACAAGGCGCGCCTTTGTATCAGCACCCTACGTACCAGCCTCACGTCTACGGACCATATGCCCCTCCTCCCAACTACTATCCGCAGTATCCTATGCCCGTAGAGAGCGATGAGAAGGGTCCCGAGGAATACCAGCAAGAGGTTGTCATGGAACAGGATGCGGTTGACATATGCTACGCTGGTGCACATTGCGCGTACGCACCGCCGGTCGAGAGCGGTATGGAGTATATGCCTCCTATATACTTACCGCAGCCTTCGCATCCCCAGCCTATGCCTATACCGTCACAGCCCCAACAGTCTACACCGCATCAGTTAAACGTCCATGCCGAAACCTTTGTACCACGACAAAACAAAGTTTACATACCTCCAGAAAACATGACTCAGGACCTCCAAAAGCCTCCGCCAGGCACTGCGACCAATAATGCAACTGCGTTAGCCACTGCGCCCGTAGATTCTTTGCCAATGAAAGATCTTAAGATTACAAGCAAAGGTCCAAGTAGTCCTAAACAGTCAAAGCGGTCTCCAGATGCCACCGTAAAACCAGCAACGACTCCTACTGAGAAGGTATCAGAATGGACCCCTGGCGAAAATAAAGCGCCCGAGCCAGTATCTAATAACCAAAGTGCGATAACTAATAGTAATAAGACGTTCCCTGTTACGACATCTGCTAACAAGCAAGTCACTACAGTGCCTAAGGTTCCACGAACAATTGGTAAAACCTCAAAAGGACCTGCTGCGCCTTTCACAGGAGGCAAACAGCTTTCTAAGGCATCTGTACCGCAAACCGTAGTTCCAGTTCAGCAGGCCGCTTCTACACCAAAGGCTCCATTTGGAAATAGACAAACACGAGAAACCACCACTAATCGTTCCCCATCAAATGAACCATCTGATAATACTGAGAGGACGAGTGTTTCTATTGAACAACATCCTAAACGCGAGCCACCATTGCCGCCGAGCAACGCCCCTATGCCGATATCGATCACATTGCACTCAGCTGGACAGTCATTAATTGTAACGAATAAATCGCCATTTGGACATTCTAGAAAGGCAGCCGCCGCGCCAGAGCCTCCACCGGTGCCTCAGCCTCCTCCACCAGCTCCAACCGCGTCAGATATCCTCCCACCTCCGACCCCCAGGAATCGTGGAGAACCAATTTCGCCTCCAGTCGTACAGCCACAACCACAGCCAGCTCCTGGCATGTCATGGGCGAGTTTATTCTCTAACAAAACTGCTATCACGACGTCAGCACCTCCACGGACAGCGGCCGTGAAAGAGCCTTCTAGCCCCATAACGACTACTCCATTACCTACCCCTCCAAATGTGCAAAAACCTGTAGCTAAAGTGTCACCTTTTGAAGGATCACCTCTTCAAACCGGTATTATAGATAAATGCTTATCGACGCCTCGTTCGGTGACGACAACTGCTGTTCCTACAGTGTCCTATTCCGAGAACACATCAGTGAATACTGTTAGCAACAACTCAACAGAGGCCAAACCAGCAGCAACGACCCCGGCTCCGGCGGAAGTTCGAGAGGTGCCTACCCAAAAGGAGCCAAGTCCAGCTTCACCTTTTAGCGATGATCCGAACTCATACAGAGTGGGAGGTTAGTGTTTATATAATAAAATTATATTTCGAGTCATTGCTTGAATAGATAAATTTCCTTAGTATTTTGTAAGCGTGTCACATTAGTAACACGAATTTAGACATACACCTAGAAATAATTAGAATCTGTGGTTTAATGAAATAATTCTGCTAAACTTGAGATAATGATAATTAACAGATAATGATAAGTTAGGAGACAATAATATTTCTTTTGCTTTTTTCATTTATTTATTTTATTTATATTATTTCATGATATCTAATTTTCAGAATTTCTATCAAAATACCAGTTGGATAACCGACCGGTGTCCCTCCAGCCCCGTGGCCTGACTAATCGCTCAAATTACTGCTATGTGAATGCGATCCTTCAAGCACTGATCGCCTGCCCTCCGTTCTACAACTTGCTGAAAGCGCTGCCTTACCAAACTCGTCGCGGCAAATCTAGCACACCAGTCATCGATTCAATGTATGTATTAATTTTAACTGTGTATTTAACTGTGAATATATATTTAAGAATAAGTTTTTTTTATATATGAATAATAAAGCAGTAAAATTAGTTTAACTTTTATGGAAAAAAATCACTATTGTAATATTGTAACATAAATAGTAAATTGTCGAAATTCAATTCACTTTTTGATCAAGAAATTATATAATAAAATTTACTATTGTCCAACCATATTGTAACACAAATAGTGAATTATCGAAATTTTATTCACTTTTTGATCAAGCATTATCTACACCCAATATCCTTTTTGATAAATTATATTTTATAGTAGTAACAATTTCGGAAATCTGGCTACAGCAAAAACATAATAATTTGACTGCAACAAGTTTGACACTATGAGTTTGAGCTCTGATTCATATTTTTCGTCAATTTTCCAATTGAATTTGAAAACCATTCGCTTATAAAATTTGTTTAGAAGAATTTGGAATACAGGAGGCTGTTATGAGGTAAGTATCCGCTAAGAAGGATTTTTACAGAATGAAAATTGACCGAATCGAGATTGAACTGTGTGTGAATTTGAAATTTCATATTGTGATACGAGAATACCAAATTTGACTTTTGTTAGATAGAGAGTGGACCTCAATTTAGTTTTGATTATATTTTAACGACGAGAATTGGCCGTCTGGTATACGCGCGTTTTATGTCGCTCGGGCATGCTCGTGTAATATAAGTATGTGGTGGTGCAGGGTGGAGCTGTGTTACGAGTTCAACGCTAGCGTGCCGGCGGCGGCGGTGGCGGGGGTGGCGGGCGTAGGGCGCGGCGCGCGCGTCCTGCCCGGCCTGCTGCCCGTGCCCGCCGGCCCGCCGCTCGACAGTGGCGTTGGCCTACGTGTACTGCGCGCGCTACGCTTCCCCGGCTCGCAGGAGGATTGCCAAGAGGACGCAGAGGAGTTCCTCGGCTGCCTGCTCAACTCACTCAACGACGAGATGCTCGAGGTTTGAATTTTATTTACTTCAATGTATTGTCACTTTAAAGCATCGAATTCATAGGTTCCTCTCTGGGACTCGGAAGGTTGCCTGAAAAAGATCCCTTAAAGGGAGGAATATGTCGGCCCTTGTACATACAATAATTTATTTTTTAAAACCGTTTTGAATATTTATTATTGCAAAAAAATACAATCAAACAAATAATTCTTCTCTAATATGCTTTAATGAGAGATAATTTCTGGGAGGAAAAATTGTCTGAGGGAAGCAGACGTACTCGGAGCTTCTCTAAAGGATTTAATTCAAAAAGAAGAAATTCGACAGACAACCAAAGTTATCTACATAGCTTTTTTCACAGTTGGCAAGCTGACGACAAGGGCTTCGAAAAAGTGACTGGAAATGGTTAGATGCGGAAGAGGATCGCATTTAGAAGAATCACTATTCTTCTAAATGCGATCCTATAAGTGTGAAGGTATATCGGGCACTGTGTAAACATAGGCTGATGATGTCTTATTAATTTACAGATATTTTGTATATGATATGTATATATATGGATAATATCTATATATATAAAACAAAGTCGGGTTTGTTCGAACACTTATAACTCGAGAACCGCCGGACCGATTTTACGAAATATATATATATATTCTTTTTAATAGTACCTATATGGTACTATTAAAAAGAAAAGCAATAGTTATTGGTCAATAGTACAGTATACAAATATAAGTATGTTTCATGTTATGCATTATACCTTTCAGTTAATGAAACTGGTTGAACCTGAAGAACCTAAGGACAACAACGGTCAACCCAATGGTGTCATCGCACAAGAACAGCAACCAGAGGAAGATGACGATGATGAATGGAAGGTATGTTCCTCAAATACTCTACAACATCATCATATCAGTTTTCACACTGTCTTTATTTATTCATTTAAAAGAAGCTTGGAACTATCTTTCTTTTTTATGACGCCGGTTAAGTGATCCCTAGTAAAAAATAGTGAATAGGAACAATCTAGAAAAAAATAGTATTTTGTTAGCGTATTGTGTCACATTATCCATAAGATAAACGTGAGATATCCTATTATTTACTTATTAGATTAATAATTATAATAAAAAAATAAATAATGAATATTTTTAATGAACATTAAACTTTTAGAGTACTATTACTTATACTATGCTTTTAGTTAACGTTGACATCAATCAGTTTCCTTTGATGTGTGGAAATTGTACATATTAAAGACACTTCTTTTTAGATTATTGGCTCCTTTGTTTCTTGTCACGATGATTATGCCGTATATGTATAGTTTGAGAAAGACGCGGACTTATCTTTTATTGAATAATTCAAACAATTTATAAATCATAGCATTTTATGGTGAAATTATAATAAACAATTATTTTATTCAGGTGATGGGTCCCCGAAACCGCGGCGCAGTCGAGAGGCATTGGGCGGCTCGCAGGACACCTGTGGCAGACATTTTCCGCGGACAAACCCGAGTCAGATTGCACCGCGCGTCGAACCCCGATGTTACTGATGCCATGCAACCATTTTTCACCCTACAACTTGATATCGAGGTGAGCAGCCAACAGAGACCTTTTTAAGACATAAGGTCACCAAACAATGATATGATGCCTGAAATTACAATGATGGTACATTATTTTTCGTCTCCTAATTGAATACATATTTACATGTAGACAAACTTTCCTGAGCATTAAAAATATATACATTTAAGTTTTATAACGATTAGCAATATATACATAATTGTTAATAATGTCTTACAGCGTGCGAGCAGTGTCAAGGATGCGCTGGGACTCCTAGCTGGCAAGGACACTCTGGAAGGAGAGTCTAATGCTTGGCAACAACTGTCTTTGGAGCAGCTACCTGTGGTCCTCTTACTACACTTGAAGTGCTTCCAACTGGACCCAGAGGGGCACACCGCCAAGCTAGTGAAGAACATTGATTTCAGCATCGACCTCAAAATTGACCCAAGTATGTATTTTGGTCTCATAAATCTTCTATAAGGAAAAGATTTTGTTGTTTGCTGAATTAATTTTAATTATATTTAATAATAATAACATTAGTTAAATAGTTGAACCATCAGTTATTCTAAGTTTACTGTAGAAACCTGCTTACTTGCTTGAATTAAAAGAGCTAGCCGTTGCAAATAGGAGATTTTAATCAAATCCCACTTTTTAATACTACCCCCTTTGCGGTCTCGATTTTATAAAACCATTATTACCTTATGTAGAAAATCAAGGTTGTAACAGAGCTCGCCCGATCATATCTTCCTGGTGTCAATGGAGACATATTATGATCATATCATGATGATTGTATCATTTATAAGTTGGAAATTTAGCAGTAACTATTTCATGTCACCTAAATAAAAATGATGTTTATTTTGATTCTGAATACGATTATCTATTATTCCTATGTGGAAACAAAGTGCTGATTAAAGTCATGGTGTTGCAATGCAAACACTCATAATATGGACTATGATAAATAAAGATCCTTACATTTTCAGAAATTATGTCGTCAAAACTAAAATATACGCCAAAACAGCGGCTGTATAAGCTGTTTGCGGTGGTGTACCACGAGGGGGTCGAGGCTGTCAAAGGCCATTATGTCACCGACACTTACCATGGACAAGTTGGATGGATCAGGTTAGTAAACACACTACATGTTACATATGTTATTTTCTTAAGAACTGGAACAAACATCTTCTTATTATTCACTAATAGTAGTAGGAATAAACCAAAGATACTTGCTTAATACGCGAGATTTGTGCGAGCATTATAGATGAAGCAGACAGTCTTAAAAGCAACATAAGATGATCCTCATCATGGAGCTAAAATCTAATAAAGTTGGTAGGGCGCAGATTTGTAGAAATCTAGCAAATACTTGTTCAACATATTTTGCCTACAATAGACTTTTGAGCAATTAGGAAGTAAATGGTTCAACATTGTTTTTTTTTATACTATGTCTGGTGGAAAACAAGCATACGGCATGGTATATGGTATAAAAGAAAATATATACTGAAAGTAAACGTCTATATCACAGGTATGACGATTCAAGAGTGACACGGGTATCGAGCGCACAAGTGATGAAACCCAAGGCCCCGCGAATGCCGTACCTGCTGATGTATCGTAGATGCGATACTCTACCGCCACATCGCGCCAGCAAGCTAGAATGACCCATGACTTTGCCTCAGTTGCGTATCAATTCTCGACTTCTGCCAACATCGGAAGTGCGCGTCGTTCGTTGCATAGTACTGTCCAATAGGACGTTACGGTGTATACGAGTATATTTCTGTGGTGAATATCGTTATTTTTAAACTGGTGGAACTGAAACTAAGTGTTCATAATTCTGCATATTTTGTAAATAATCAACAGTGACTATAAAAACATTTAAATATGAGTGAATACAAATTTTAAATAGTGTTAGTATATTGTGCCTCTTTAAATTTTAATCTCATGAAAGAGTATTTACGAATGTAATATAAGTGTAGGTATATTTGAAAAACAAAAAACTGCTTACGAGCTGTGTTAAAAAAATATGGGCCGTTGTTAGTTGTGTTGCAAACAATTTATCTCTATGTCGTTCCTAAACAGAATGTCGTTTGTATTAGCTTAGCTTATATATGTGCTAACAACTAGCCCTTGGTATCCCAACATTTTATATGTAGTCAACATAATAATATGTTATATAGGGTAATAGATATGTGTATATAGGGTAATAGAAAGCAGCCATTTTTAGAAATGTTTACATGAAGCCCTTAAAATATATATAGGGTGGCTTTTAGCATTCAGAGATTAATGTGTATGTGGAAGTGGAAATGAGCATTTACTGTATATTATTGTTATACATATAGAGCATTTTATCTAATTCCCTAATTCTAGTAAGATATAAATATTTATTTGTGTTATTTCTGATATTAAAATAACAAGACTAGAAGAAAAATATAAGCGGAGACGATGACTGGGTGGACAGATGCATGATTTTATGAGAATCAAGACTTAAGTATTTACAATGACAGAGTAGTTGTTTGAGTGTTCAATGTATGATTACACCCAGATATATACACACTAAATTCATGATTGTACTATTGCAGTATGATCGGTACATAGAAGCAATTCATCTCCAAATGGTATAAAAAGTCACCCAGTTTATACATAGGTATCAAGAATTCCATTTCACTGTTTACATTTTCCCTGATTGACTGTTAACATGTATCATATTATTATGTATATTGATATAGCCCTTCACTTATAACTTATGTATAAGTTTGCCTTAGATGTACATATAAATTCTATTTTATGTCGATTTATGAAGTACAAAATGTTTTGTTTGCTTTGTTTAAAATAATTTAAGGTTAACTGTTTATAATAATTCTCAGCAGTCAAAAGACTTAATCTATGCAATATAGTTTATATAGCGGAGTTGGGAGCAATTGATTAATGTATAATTTAAAATAAAATTAGATAATATAATTTTACGTTTTTCTATTATTTTAGTAACAAAATATGTTACATTCAGACTAAATTAGACAGATGAATTTCAGAGTTAAATTTTGTAGAAACAGTTATATTGTATTAAAGATCCGATATACATTTTCAATATTTTATTATTCAGAAACTAAAAATAAACAAAGATGACGTTAACAGGGTTAGCAACCTGTAAAGAATGCCACTTGTGTTGCAAGCGTCCATATGCTACAATAACTACAATATCCAGTCCGGCAAGATTTTAGGGGAAGTAGGGAAGACCTCACAGAATACCGCAGCCAAATAACAATTCCCTTGAGGGTTGTGTGTTCCTGCCAGTGAGTGAGGTCGACTGAAAGAAAGGATTAAATGGTTTGGGGTGTAAGTGGTTCATCAACATCTTTAAACAAAAGTCAACCTCACCTGCACGTGGTCGTCCCTGCTGACTGGCAGACGAGGCTCTGGCGAAAAGAGAGGTAGAGTAGAGTATTTTTTACTGCCTGACTGGGAAGTACCTCCACCTCACAGATTACCGCAGCCAAATAACAATTCCCTTGAGGGTTTTTATGTTCCTGCGAGTGAGTGAGGTCACCAGAAATAAACGAGTTGCTGCGTTGTCAGCTGGGGTGGCAGCGCGCGAGCGATATTTCATATTGCGAGCGTTAATATGGCTACGGTAACCGCTTCACATCAGGATGGCCGTATGCTTGTTTTCTACCCGGCGTAGCAGTATATAAAAAAAAGCAGGAGACTGCCTGGCAACGGATCGACGACCCCTTGGCGTTGCTGATCTCCTTGAGCGGTGGTGATCGCTATACAAACATCACGAAGTTATTAGTAGTACATGTACTCATATCGCTTGCCTGTCGTTGTGTGACTTCGGCATGCTTGGTTCCCATACAAATGTAACTGCTTACCGTTTCCATTTGATTTTATTTCCGTGAGTAGAACCATAGAGTGAGTACCAATTACACACATAAATTATTAATGTTGGTTTTTACGAAACAAATGTATCAATGAAATTATAGCACCTCTTTAAAAAAATAATTTCTAGACTCAAACATAACATTATTTCAGTACAAGCATCCGCCCGCGTGAATAATAATAAATAAATATTCCTGGACAAATTACACAGGACTATGTTCCAAACTAAGCAAAGCTTGTACTGTGGGTACTAGATAACTGTTATGCAGTACAAAAATACTTTTTTTTTTGTAAAATTTACAAATTATCTTCTTGTGCAGGGATCGAACCGGCGACCTCGGAGTCAAAGTGGCCATTAGTAGTTATTCGACCACCGGGCTCTTGAAAAGTAAAGTCTTCAAAGGTGTTATTAGATTCATCGCACTTATAGGAGATACCCTATGGTATAGGAGGTACAAATTAAGGGTATATTATTTCAATATCACACCCTCGTAAACAAAAGATGGATAATTAAAGAAATCTAATAACATAGACTATAAAACGCTAACGTATAAAAGCTATTAAGCTCATTTTTACGTCTCATTCACTCTCAAAAAATAAATCTAATGCAATCATATAATGAAAATAATGACATTATGATTTACTGTTTGTAATTGCTTAATACACACAATACACAATGTAGTAAAGAAACACACGACCGCCCTGATGACATTCTGCTATCGTAATCTATGGACTTATCCAGCACCACGGCGGCACATTCACGTGTTAAAACTTGAAACTCCTGCAAAGTCCCCTTCACGCCTTTCTTGAAAGATGCGATGTGGTTTCTTGAAAGATAGATAAGACCTCGGTAGCGTGTTTATAAATAAACTAGCTTGCGCCCGCGACTTCGTACGCGCGTTTCCCGGTATCCTGTAGTAATTTTGAAAAAATATTTCTTAGCGGATGCTTCATCATCATAAAAATTTTCTGTATGCTATATTTCAACCCGTTGCATCCAGTGGTTTGAACTGTGCGTTGATAGATCAGTCAATAACGGTTGTTTTTTATATATACAGATTCAGATCTATAATAATAAAAGGCTTTGTCCTCACTGACTGACTGACTGACTGACTCACTAATCAACGCACAGCCCAAACCGCTGGGTCTAGAGATTCCAAATTTGGCAAGTAGGTTCCTTATGACATCTAGGGGTGCACTAAGAAAGAATTTTTCAAAATTCATCCCCTAAGGGGGTGAAACGGGGGTCCAAAGATTGTATGGGGAAACAAGATTAGTTGGACTATTTTATTCGAAACTACCAGTACTTCTATAGATAAATGAGTAAACACGTGTTTCAGTATTTTTCAAAATTCAACCCCTAAAGGGGTAAAATGGAGTGAAAAAGTCTGAAAGTCGTCATAGGTATTGTTTTTATGGTTTATCGGGTCGCTGATAACGATAACAACAACTATTTTATAATCCAACATAGCCGACGTGACATAAAATCACCCCTATGGGGGTGCGATGGGGTTGAAATGTCATAATAACAATATGGGTAATTTGATTATATGGTTTTCTGGGTCGTCAATTACGAAAATGGAATCGATTTGAAAATATAACATAGTGAACACGAAATTACTTAAAATAATTTTTCATATTTTATCCCTAATAGGGTGAAACAGAGGTCCACAGTTTGTGAAGGGAAATGAGATTAGTTAGACTATTTTATCCTAAACTTTACACGAGTACTTCTATAGATAAATGAGTGAACACGTGTTGCAGGATTTTTCGAAATTCAACCCAAAAAAAGGAGTAAAAGTCTGAAAATCATCAAGGATATTATTGTTTTTATATTTTATCGGGTCGCTGATTACGAAAACAACGATTTTATAATTCTACGTGGCTAACGTGACCATCATCATGTAATTTTTTTAAACTTTGATTTATCTTTTTAGGCTGATAGAATAAGACTTGTGTGTTGACCGAAGTGTTATCCTATTAGGTTTTTAAATTTGTATTTGGCGTTAATCAGTGCTTATATGTACAATCACGGGCGGCCGGCGCGGCGTTCTTGCATCCGTATTTAGTACAATTAAAGGTACTACTTGAAGGTGGTTGCGTTGCGTGTTACACTTCACTTGGTCTAAAATGCGCGAATCTAAATCTAAAATGCGCGAATTTCACGCGAGCGAAGCCGCGGGCAAAAGCTAGATAGTAAAAGGCTTTGTCCTCACTGACTGACTGACTCACTAATCAACGCACAGCCCACACCACTGACTTTGGATATGTGTTCCCTATACAATGTAAGCGCGCACTAAGGCGGAATTTTCCGAAATTTCACCCCGAAGAGGTTGAAAATAGGGGGTTGAAAAAAAAACCCTCTTTTTGGAAATCGATTCACCTACGATTTTGAGACTTGGTGGAATAGTTGTTCATAAAAAAAGGGTTTATGGGTTACTGATTAACTTTTGACCAGCGCCAAGCCAAGAAATGTCTAAAAATGTTATATTTATATTTTATTTAACTCATCACTAGATGGCGCTATACCTAGCATTTGTACAGCGCGCTATGCTTTCGTTATTAACTTATTAAGGAAAGTGTATATACGAGAGATTATTTCAAACCTTGGGATTATCCATGACGGTTTATCGCTCACCTCATCCCAGTAGTTACCCCCGGAGGTAATCCATCGCGCGCATAGGGCGTAAAAAAAACTATGTCCTTCAAATGAAGCTTTGGTGCAGAAAACTAATTGAAAAATCTATTCTAAGTACCGACTTTATAGGTATACCCCACCTACTTAATATAAGAATTTCGGTATTTTTAAACAATGACGTCAAGATTAACTAAATTGATACTTGTGGAAGGTGTGATGATGCCCCATACCATTATAGCTGTGGAAGGTAATGGAGCTGGCCTGTTCTGCTCCATCTCCTACCACTTGCATGGAACGAAGGTGTATCATAAGTAGGTTCGTGCCACCATTGTTCGCGTATTAAACAACTGGAACGATGAGTTGTGAGTGAGAACAGTAAGGGATGCGCTGTTGAGGAATCTCTCTTTATACCTCGCCTTCCCATTATTCCATCAGACCACCCCATTCAATTTAAGAGACTTAAATTTCCCATAAAGGTGTTTTGCTATGACCATTAACAAAGCTCAGGGGGTAGTCTCTAAAGATCGCTGGGGTTGACTTGAGACAGGACTGTTTCTCCCATGATCAGTTGTATGTAGCTTCCTCAGGAGTAAGTTCTCCTGGAAGCCTTGCAATTTTGGCTCCTGGTGCGAATGCCAAAACTATTGTTTACCGGAACGTCTTAATCTGGTGTATGTTTATAATAATGGTCAATACGAAACAGTCCTTTAACAGGAAAAAATGAAATATCTTTAATCTTAACAAAAATAGACGCAAATCAGGAGTGATCCCGTAGCGGAGCACGGGTACTTAGCTAGTAATATATAAATTTACTTATCTTAGTCCCTACGTGTATTTATCTCTGCTATAATTCCTTATGTAGTTCTAACAGATATAATATTCTTCGTCTTCAAGTCAACTGATTCTCATTATCATCCATCATATCTTCCATAATCATCAGCCATACATCCTTATGATCCACTCTTCTACCTTTGCCTTTGTCAATGTTGTTGATGAGCCGTTATGTTGTGTTGGATATATGTGAGTAACATATTGGTAGTATACAAGTTACAGTAATCGCTTCACATCAAATGACTCATATGCACCTGGCGCAGCGTGGTATAAAAAAACATAAAAAATAAATTCACCACGACCGAATCTCAGTCAATCAGGTGATCAGAATAAATATTATAATAGGCTATTTGACAATGTTCAAAAATTCTATAAGTATATTATTTAACAATATCGTAAAATACACAAAACTATAAAGATCTGCAAACTTTCATTCTAATATCTTCTGCGAGCCTTTTTTTAGGGTCGATCAAAATTTGGCGAGGAAAGTCCATTTTAATAGTATGAAATTATAAAAAAAAATATTTCCATTGGAAAAGCAATAAAAAATGCTATAACTTTTATTATGATACTAATTACATAAACGCAATATTTAACGTAGCTGTCGTACAAATTTCTGATTTAATGCATACAAAATAAAAACTTGTGACGTCATAATTCGCTAGTCTTTTATAAGGATCGTTTTCGGGACAGTAGTAGTAATGTGATTTTCAAATTAACTTATCTCGAGAGATTTTTGTGCTATCGAAGTAATTCTTTCACCTGTGGTTATATTATGGAGACGTCCCTACATATCAAACCGAAAAAAAATTTATTCAAATAGCCTATTGGAATCTCTGCAATAACTTATCGTTCGTCAAATATCCCTAGCAATATCACAGGCATTACTCACCTTTAAAATATTTTCACCTTACAAAATAAGTCTTTTTAATTCATTCTAAACTATAAATACTTGGAACAAAGTAACAAAAGGACGATAAATAATTTAACTGCAATTTAATTTCTGCATGGAACTTTTTGTTTAACCGTACCTAACCTACACGGACCTTTTTCTACGATACGATTTATGGACGATAAAAAATTTAATTGTCATTATAATTTCTGCCTGGAAATGGTTTCCTATGGGCAGAAAAAAGTCCGTGTCGAGCCATTGTCGACAATAACTGGCACAGGTGTTTGGCAGTACTTTTATTACCGGTAACCCACCCAGCAAACAATAGGATTAGTACTTAACGACCTCAAGAAGACAGACAGGTAGAAGGACTAGACACAGGTAGGAAATGACGCAACGTTGAACATAATTCGTCACCCTCACACCCATTTCCCCACTACTTTACTATAGACAGTTAAGTGCAACAATTTCAAATTTTACTTTAGTATGTCAGTGCTTGAGTGAGTGTCATAGCAGTAATTTTGGTTATTGCGCGTGTGATTTTTTAAATAAAAATGGAACTTCTTCAATTAAAAGAAGTGAGTACCTACTTATTATTAATACGTCGCAGAAGTGTTCAATATTTATGTAGTCTACTTGAAAGTAAAACCAAAAAATACAGACCTGTTACATGGACGTTCTTACACACAGACAGATGTGTGTGTAATCTATAATCAAACGTTAGAATATATTATAGCGTATATGTGACTCCAGTTTAATAACAGTTCCGAAAATATGGATTTTTCAGATACTATAGTTTCAGAGTGTTAATTTAGAAGTTTATAGTTAGGCTGAGTCGTCGTCGTCAATGTATTTTACTTGCCTGCCTACCAACAGATAATTACGTCAAAATACCTAACCATCTGAATCACTAACTTATTATAATATTAATTATATTGTTATCACTAAATTTGTACTTTATTATGTAAATTAAAATTATCTAAATGCGAACCCGATCTAAAAGCAAATCGAACTTTGAAACTTTCACTGGTATAGATCGTAAGACTTCCTGTGTAAGCGGGTCCGGCGCGTAGTGCTACGAATGTTACGTAGTCTCGTCGCTAACGCAGGACCATTTTACGCTGGACGTGTTACGGTAAACATTCTGTTTATTACATACTTTAAACTGATATTACATTATAAATCATTCTACACTGAGACAAACTCAAATTTACTTGAATTGTTTAAACCGTGTTCAAGATGGAAATGTGATACGTTCAGGGGGTTCTCTAAAAATACCACGCTTAGTCACAGGAATGCGCGCTCACCGTCAAGCTTCAATAATATAACGCGCCACACTTAGCGCTTATCAAACTAACAAGTGCTAACACTGACGCACAGATGCTAGCTTCAGCTGATTTACAACTGGTTGTTTTACAACTGGTTGTTTTTGTGCAGTTGTCAAGGAAGTCGACAAGAATTTGTGCCGGTATCATACAGTCATTGTACGATCGGCTATAAAATGCGTTTATTAAGTGTCACAGGGATTCCTTGTCAATGCAAGCGTCTGATGCTAGGAATGTATTCGATGAAGGTGATTGAGTTACAATATGATTTTACATAAGTTTTTCCTTCATAATAATATTTTTTCCACTTGGAAATATAGCTATATACGTACCTACCCTTAGCTTCACGCGCGATGCGCCGTATTGATAAAGACAAAGACGAGCCAAATTATTTTTTTAACTTTTTCTTTGCAAAATATGATTTAAAGGTTATAAAATCATTTTTATTTTTTCTATTTAATTATTTTTAATTGTTACAAATACATTTATTTTTATATAAACCTTTTTCTATAAAAACTTTTTTTTAAAATATTTTTTATGAAAAAAAGGGACGTGAATCTGTTTAAATATCAAAATAGATTCCCCACAATCTGGATTTGGGTCCGTAGCGATACCGTCCAATGGTCTCTATTGCAGTCGATTGAGCGTTATTCAGACTTGATTATTGTCCTTAATGACATGTCAAAACGAGTGAATTTTTTGAGAGCACTGCACATTACAATAGAACGTCATGGACAATCTTATTTAATAGTAATAAGTAGTCTTAATTGAGCCAAATCACTATGGGTGCATCAATAAATAAATAAATAATAAATAAATATTGTCAGACAAATTACACAGCGCCATCTAGCCCCAAAGTTAGCGTAGCTTGAGACAACTGATAAACATACGTAAATACATTTTTTTTTTGTAAATACATACTTATGATACATAGAAAACACCCAGAACCAAGACAAACAGACATGTTCATGCACACAAATGTTTGTCCTGTGTGGGAATCGCACCCACGAGCGTTGGTGTCGAAGCCGCGTCATTGACCGTTACGCCATTGAGCTCGTCGAATATCTGAAGAACTGTCATGAACCTAGGTATTCTAGGATGGATAGCATTACATTAAATTAAGAGAGTTCCTCCAGTGAGAACCTCTACTCATTCTTAACAATCAGCGTACATTTTTCCTTTTTAGTCGCTTTTGATAAGCTCGTATTGCCAGGGGCCTTACCGCCTAAGATAAAGCCGATTCCCACCGTATGTTTTGACTGCAAAAATCAAACTTCAGTTTAGGTTAGTGGTAATTAGTGTTTGGATTACATGGTAGAAATCCTGAATCTCTACCGACAAATCAAAAGATGTTTGTCAATAACCTATACCGGAAACTTATTTTTGGAATCAAAATATTCAGCTTTTTCTTTTAAAATATTCAGCTTCAGCTTAGGCGGTAGGGCAGTTCATTAGGTTGGGCCTCTAGTTTTCCTTGATATCTCTCGGCAGCAATAAGGATCTTTTTCTTCACTGTTTTCATTTGTAATTCCTTATGTATTTCGGCATTAGTAACAATTCATAGTACATGGTACAGCGCACATAAAGTTAGAGACTTTAAAGTGTACCTCTTTTGAAATTTTTACTGGTATATTACCTAATTAACAATAATTAGAAATTATTGAAATATATCCATTAGGTGCCATTATTAATTCTTCAACTGGATTATGAATATGGAGCCATATATGTAGCATGATGATGACAGAAATTTATGGCTTATTTCAGGAGTATGAGTTCCTAGACTTGACAAATGTAAAAGAAGTGGACTTGAATCAACTACAACGTGCACTCTTCCAGCGGAGGACTGACAAGTCGGCTTGCACGGCCACTATCGGTTGCACAGAGCCTCTCGTAGGTATGTATTCATTTGGCATGTGTATCTGTGCCATTTTATTTATATCTAATATCCATTGATGAATAGTTCTTCAAAATTATTATAATATCTGTGAGTAAAATGGTCAGCATATGTTTATGTTATAATGATTGTCTTGTAAATAATAATTTTAAAGTCTATGAAGTATGTAATTGCCTAATTTGTAGGTTTAATAAATGAGTACTTAATGAAATGTTATTACAGACATATCCTCGTGTTCATCGAGCACGGCGGGTCCACCGACTGTGTCACAGCCTCAACATCAGTCTACACCTCATCAGTTAAACGTCCATGCGAAAGAATTTGTACCTAGACAAAACAAAGTTTATACACCTCCAGAAAACAAGACCCTGGACCAAAAGCCTCTGCCAGTCACTGCGACCAATACTGCTAGTCAGCCATCAATTCTAGTGAATAAATCGCCTTTTGGGCACTCTAGAAAAGCCGCCGCGCCAGAGCCTCCACCGGTGCCTCAGCCTCCTCCACCAGCTTCAACCGCATCAGATTTTCCCCCTCCTCCGACCCCCAGGATAGAGCCACTACCACAGCCAGCTCCTGGCAAGTCATGGGCGAGTTTATTCTCTAACAAAACTGAGATCCCCACGTCAGCCCCTGCACCCGCAGCGGCCGTGGAAAAGCCTTCTGGCCCCTCAACGACTATTCTATTACCTACCGCTACAAATGTGCAAACTTCACCTTTCAACGATGATCCGAACTCATACAAAGTGGGAGGTTAGTATTCATATAGTTATATTTTTGCATTTCTTGCCTATTGCTTGAAGGGATAAATTTCCTTAGTATTTTGTAAGCTATTCATTATTTATGTCGCATTACTTACTACTATTTTTAGACATATCCCTAGAAATAATCAGTGGTTTAATGAAATAATACAACTAAACTTATGATAATGATAATTAACAGACTATGAAAAGTTAGGAGAAAAAAATATTTCTTTTGTTATTTTCTTTTAATTATTTTATTTACATTATTTCATTTATTCATATCAATTTTTCAGAATTTCTATCAAAATACCAGTTGGATAACCGACCGGTGTTCGTCCAGCCCCGTGGCCTGACAAATCGCTCAAATTACTGCTATGTGAATGCGATCCTTCAAGCACTGATCGCCTGCCCTCCGTTCTACAACTTACTGAAAGCGCTGCCTTACCAAACTCGTCGCGGCAAATCTAGCACACCAGTCATTGATTCAATGTGTGTATTCATTTTAACTATTTATATAATAAAATTCACTACTGTAATATTGTAATACAAATAATGAATATTATTGATATAATAATAATTTAATTTGACTTTGAAATTTCATATTGTGATACGAAAATATCAATTTTGACATTTGTTAGATCGAGACTGGACCAATCCAGTCTCGATATCAGACGACCAATTCTCGTCTTTAAATTATGGTCAAAACTAAGTTTCAAAACTTAGTTTTCACTATAATTTAATGACGAGAATTGGCCGTCTGGTATACGCGCATTTTAAGTCGTGGGCGCATGATAGTGTAATCTATGTATGTGTGTGGCGGTGCAGGGTGGAGCTGTGCTACGAGTTCAGCGCTAGCGTGCCGGCGGCGGCGGCGGCGGTGGCGTGCGAAGCGCGCGCGGGGCGGGGAGCGCGCGGCGCGGCCGGCCCGCTTCCCGTGCCTGCTGGCCCGCCGGTCGACAGCGGCGCCGGCCTGCGAGTCCTGCGCGCGCTGCGCTTCCCCGGCTGGCAGGAGGGCCGCCAGGAAGACGCAGAAGAGTTCCTCGGCTGCCTGCTCAACTCACTCAACGACGAGATGCTCGAGGTTTGATTTTTATTTACTTCAATGTATTGTCACTTCGACGCATCGAATTCATAGATTCCTTTCAGGGACTCGGAAGGGTTGCCTGAAAAAGATCCCTTAAAGCGAGGAATATGTCGGCCCTTGTACATACATTAATTTATTTTTTAAAACTGTGTTGACTATTTATAAACAAACAAATAATTCTTGTCTCATAAGTACACTTTATTGATGCGTAATTTCAACTAAGAGATCCGACGCTTTCGATGAAAAGCTATCCTAATCGCAGACATACCCCGATGGTTCTCCCATACAGTGCAGACACTTTGAAATTGACTATCAGAAAGTAAAAAAATGTCTGATGGAAACTGATGATGTCTTAATAATTAAGAAATAATTTTTTTATATCTTTATTACTATTAAAAAGGAAAGAAATTGGTCAATAGAATAGTATAAAAAACTTTTTAACAAAAAAAATTAACCGCCGAAAAAACTGAAAAGTAAAAAATAATAAACTTTGTTTTTATTGACCTTAATAATTCTTAAACTAATTTAAGTACACCTAAGTAATTTTGAGTCAGCGCCAAACACGCATTTTTTGGAATATTATTGTTTATCGCTGGAGATTTCACATTGCATTGTTAATTTCATTTGGTTATTTCTTTAAATTTGAAGTAATTTTGTGATTGTTTGTCGCTGACTCAAAATTACTTTATTAGGTAGTAGGTAGGTTAGGTGTATGTGTGTGTGTGTGTTAATTTGCCTTTTGGCGTGGGATCACACACGTCCATTAACCCGGCCCCTGGAGGAGTAGAGTCACCTTCTCTACTCTTCACTTGGGCAATTCCTTTCTGGCGCGTCCTCGCCGCGGGGGTGGGCATCTTACATTCTAGTAGGCCAGAGTGTAACGATGGCAAAGTTCAGCAGGGACCCAGTTTTGCGGGGTATAGCGCGAAGCCCGTGCCCAGGGTTACGGGTGAAGACCTTAACGGTGGAGAAGGGCGGAGACAACAGTTGTCGGTACGGCCAATCCAACGGAAGAGGCGAGCCACAGGGGCGTAGTACCTGGATCCTGATGGAGGGCAGCGGTAGCCATCAGTACTGTGGTGAAGCGTAAGGAAGTTTAGTCTGGATCGGTTCACAAACAGAATTCTACGGACACTGAGTCAGTAGTACCGCGATGTAGAAAGCAACGGGATACTACTACATTATCCATTCCCATGAGAGTTACATGATGAAAGCGCGACATAATTCTAGAGTACGTTTGCCGAGCGACCCGCGTAGCGACCGGCGCTCTGAGTTTACCGGGACTCAAAGTGTTAAATGGGATACCGGCCGAGGAAATGTAGGCAACCAGGCATCCCTCGGAAAACATGCGACTGGAAGAGTACAAATCCAATTGCGCAAGAACATCCGCATTGGCACATGGAATGTACGTGGACTCCTAGATGAGGCCAAATTACACATCTTGGATCGTGAGCTCCTGCGATGCGACACCATTATCACCGGTTTAAGCGAGACGCATTTGAAGGGTGGTGGCCACCGTGACCTAGATAAGCATACCATCTATTATTCGGGGGATGATACTAACAGCTACGCCGGAGTGGCGATAGCAATCCCTAAACACTGGACTAGAGCAGTCCTAGGATATAACCCTGTCAGCAACAGAATTATCACAATGAAGCTCGATGCATATGCACCCACCAGCGCAGCAAAAGATGAAGACGTAGAAAGATTCTACAATGACATTGAATCTTCAATAGCAACAATACCAAATAGAGAATTGCTTGTAATACTTGGCGATTTTAATGCTAAAGTGGGTGATACAAGAATGGATGCGGGCTTGCGGCATATTGTAGGCAATTATGGTCTTGGCCAGAGAAATCTTCGAGGGGAGAGATTACTCCAGTTCGCAGCTGACAACAGTCTTACTATTATGAATACTGTATTCCAGCAACATTGTAGACGGTTATATACCTGGACGTCCCCTGACGGCAAACATAGGAATCAGATTGATTATATTCTTAAAAGATCTAGATGGCGAAGTTCAATTATGAACGCACACACATTGCCCGGAGCTGACTGTCAGTCTGACCATCAACTCCTTGTATGCAGTCTCAAAATTAAGTTACGGAACTCCATCCCTCGTAAACCTAACAAGAAGCTCGAAATAGCAGATCAAACAGCTTTTATGAATAAGCTAACAACCAACTGCAACATATGGAGGAACACAGCACGAGATGATGACCCTGACTCGCTATGGCAATCTGCAAAAGAGCAACTAAAAGAGGCTTTACGTACCACGCAACCTACACGAACTAAAGGTAAACATCAACATTGTATGTCAGACGAGACCTGGCGCCTCGTGGAACGACGTCGAGAGATGAAAGCCAAGGGTGTACCAGCTCGTGATCTAAATTTGATGGGTGCGCGGATTCAGTCTTCTTCTCGCAGAGATCGTAATAACCATCTTAATAACATATGCCTAGAGTTGGAAAAAATTGCCGAGCGCCACGAAACTAAAGATCTATTTAAGAAGATTCGTTGTATAACTCGACAATTTAAACCTAAGACCTGGGCTATCGAGAATTCGGATGGAGCGACAGTAACAGAAATAAGGGATATTGTGGGCGTGTGGAAGGATTATTGTAAAAAACTCTTTACAGATAGCAGCTTACCGCAGTCGCGCAATAGTGGCCCACTCTCAGGAATAGCGCATAACACTATGGAACCATCTATACTGAAGAGCGAAGTACGAGCAGCAATCAACCACTTAAAGAGGAACAAAGCTGTAGGAGCTGACAACATCTCAATAGAGATATTTAAAGCGGCCGGTGAGTGTGGAGTTGAGATGCTACATGCCATTTGCAGTCGTGTTTGGGAGACAGGAAAGTGGCCTCATGACTGGACTCACTCCGTATTCATACCGCTCCACAAGAAAGGATCCACAAAGAAATGTAGCAACTACAGACTCATAGCCTTAATTTCACACGCCAGCAAAGTGCTCCTCCATATCATCAATACCAGACTGCAGACTTTTTTGAATCCTGAAATAGCTGTAGAGCAGGCAGGATTCGTCAAAGGTCGTGGACAAAGGGAGCAGATATTAATTCTTCGACAAATAATCGAAAAGTCTAGAGAGTTCAACAGCCCACTCTATATCTGCTTTGTCGACTTTCGAAAGGCGTTCGACACCGTAAAATGGCACAAGCTGTGGGATGTACTCTTTCATATGGGAGTTCCTGACCATCTGTTTCGTCTCATTCGCTGCCTGTACGAGGACGGAACTGCGGCTGTCCGAATAGATGACGTCGAGTCGGAAGGTTTCCACACACAGGCTGGTGTTCGCCAGGGGTGCATTCTTTCTCCACTCCTGTTCAACATCTACACGGAGTGCATAATGAGAATTGTATTAGAGCAATGGGACAAGGGAGTTTCAGTGGGGGGCCGAAAGACATCCAACTTGCGATACGCCGACGACACAACCCTTCTCGCCCAATCAAGGGAGGACATGGAGCAGCTGTTGACATGCCTAGGGACAACAAGCCTCTCCTTCGGACTCGAAATCAATAGAGACAAAACCAAGATAATGATCGTGGACCGAGCAGAACTAAATCGACCCGACATTTCCACGATTGGCAACTGTGAAGTTGTCCAAAGTTACGTGTACCTCGGCTCCACGATCACGAACACTGGAGGATGTGAGGAAGAGATTCGAAGGAGATGTGCTATTACAAGATCTGCCGTGGATATGCTAAAAAGAGTCTGGATCAACCGCAACATCACCAAAGCCACGAAAGTCCGCCTGATGAGAAGCTTAGTTTTCCCCATATTTCTATATGGCGCAGAAACGTGGACGGTTCGCTTGAAAGACCGACGCAAAATCGACGCACTGGAAATGTGGTGCTGGCGACGACTGCTACGAATCCCTTGGACTGCGTTTCGAACCAATATCTCAATCTTGGAAGAGCTTAAAATTAAGGATAGATTATCGTCGACTGTGCAACTACGAATCCTCAAATACTTCGGACACATTGTTCGGAACCAGAACTCCATAGAACGACTTATTGTCCAGGGGCAAGTGGAGGGCAAGCGATCCAGAGGTCGATCACCTACGCGTTGGACAGACTGCATAAAGGCTGCCACACAAAATACTATGGTCCAATGTTCCCGTAATGCTGAAGACCGCAACAAGTGGAGGCGTATCGCGAGAGCTGCGTTATCCAGAGACGCATCATCGTGAAACCACGACCACTCTGTCAAGAGTGAACGACTGAGGAGGAGGAGGTTAGGTGTAGGTACTTAAATTAGTTTAAGAACTTAGTTATTAACGTCAATAGAAACAAAGAATATTTTTTTTTACTTTTCAATTTTTTCGGCGGTTTAATTTTTTTGTTAAAAAGTTAATATTTTACATTTTTTTGTGGCTATAATGTAATAATTAGCGTCATACATTACAATAAGTGAGTGAACAATCAATCATCTTCTGTTTCCTTACCCTTAGGGTTCAATTTTTTTACCAAATTTATATGGCATCAACTTTAGGGTATACCCTTTTCAATAAAAAAAAGAATTATCAAAATCGGACTACTCTATAAAAAGCTGTGTGATCACGAACAACTTTTAAAATAATAAACAAATAAAATAAAAATATATATACGCGTCGACTTGAGAACCTCCTCCGTTTTTTCGTCGGTTAACAAATATAAATATGTTTCATGTTATGCATTAAACCTTTCAGTTAATGAAACTGGTTGAACCTGAAGAACCTAAGGACAACAGCGGTCAACCCAATGGTGTCATCGCACAAGAACACCACCCAGAGGAAGATGACGATGATGATGGGAAGGTATGTTCCTCAAATACTCTACAACATCATCATATCAGTTTTCACACTGTCATTATTTATTCGTAGAACAAACTAAGTATACATTGTGCTAAAAGGAGCTTGCAACTTTCTTTCTTTTTTATGACGCCATTTAACAGGTCCCTAGTCAAAATAATGAATAGGAACCGTCTAGAAAAAGGAGTATTTGGTTTGAATATCACATTGTTGCATTAACCATAAGATAAAAGTGAGATATCCTATATAATTAATATTTTCAATTTAGAATAAACTTTTAGTTAACATTACTTCAATCAGTTTCCTTCGATGTGTGCTTTTTAGATTAGTGTCTCCTTTAATTTTTGCCACTATGATTTTGCCAATGGAGAGTTTGAGAGAGAGGCGGATTTATCATTTATTGAATAATTCAAACATTTTATAATGTCAAAGCATGTTATGGTGAAATTATAATAAACAACTATTTTGTTCAGGAGATGGGTCCCCGCAACCGCGGCGCAGTCGACAGACATTGGGCGGCTCACATGACACCTGTAGCAGACATTTTCCGTGGACGAACCCGGGTCATATTGCACCGTGCGCTGAACCACGATGTCATCGACGTTGTGCCATTCTTCACTCTACAGCTTGATATCGAGGTGAGCGGAATCCGTAGGCCTTTTTATGGAACATAACGTCACCAAACAAATATCGTTACATATCCAACCAAATAAGTAAGATTATTTTACGTTAACACTTTCTCTCTGTAATGTTCTAGATAGTAATCCCAACTAAATGATTTGCTTGATATTAAATGTGATTTTTACTAGTTGTATGTAATATTTACAATGATGTCATATTCTTTTTGTCTCCGAAGTGGATACACAGTTACTTGTAGACAAACTTTACTGAGTATTAAAAAAAAAAAGAAAATTTTCACCGATTAGCAATATATACATAATTGTTTATAATGTCTTACAGCGTGCGAGCAGCGTCAAGGACGCGTTAGAACTCCTAGCTGGCAAGGACACCCTGGAAGGAGGGTCTGATGTTTGGCAACAACTGTCTTTGGAGCAGCTGCCGGTGGTCCTCTTACTACACTTGAAGTGCTTCCAACTGGACCCAGAGGGGCACACCGCCAAGCTAGTCAAGAACATTGATTTTAGCATCGACCTCAAAATTGACCCAAGTATGTATTTTGGTCTCATTAATATTATAAAAGGAAAAGATTTTGTTGTTTGCAGAATGTATTTTAATTATTCTTTCACCGTACCCATACAAAATAAGTACCAATTATGATGTAATAATAACATTGGCTAAATAGAAGATAGATCAGTTCATCATATGTTTTTTATCATCAATTTTAATTCTTTGATAAACTTATTATTATTTAAATAGTTGTCTTGGCCAACTTGCCAGTTAAATATTTTTTGAAAAATGGAAAAATTCGCCTGCCCCCCCTAGGTGGGATTTGAACCCACGACCTCTCGATGACCGGTCGAGTGCTCTTCCAACTGTGAGGTTTCCAACTGTGTTCGTGGGTTCAAATCCCACCTAGGGGGGGCAGGCGAATTTTTCCATTTTTCAAAAAATATTTGATAAACTTTGTGCTATTTGTCTTTTTATTATGGCAACTTTAATATTTTGTAATATGCTTTTGTTCAATAATAGTTCCCAGCTACTCTATCGCTACTATATCAATCTATTTCAGAAACATATATTTTATTTTATTTTTTTTATTTTATTTGTACATAGGAAAACATACAGCTTATACTTTCTAAGTATGTAAAACTTAAATATATCTAAAAGCTATTTTACATGTTTTCACAAGTAAGCTTCTATTTAACGCTTCGCTCGGTCAACAACAAAAATCAGCAGACATTTATAGATGAAAAAACAACGAACATCAGCCCGGAATCGTCCTAAGAATTAAAAAATAGGTTAGCCATCAATCGCCTGAGCGTGGCCGGTGTCGCTGCAAATGCGTCAACTGATGGGTCACTACGAATTAATGCATTAAATCGTGCGCTAGCTCTACAGATGAATGAATTTTTTCTATAATTAGTATTACAAAAAGGGATATGAAAAGGAAGGTATCGTCGAGGTTGCCTGGTCGGAATACGAAATTTAACTTCATTCAAAAGTTCGGGACAGTCAATATAACTGTGTATGATTTTACTAAGAAAAATAACATCAGCGGTATCTCTTCGAATTTTAAGGGGAAGAAAGTGAAACTTTCTACATCTGGCATCGTAATCGGGTAGAAAACTGTTTGATTTAAATTGTAGGTATTTTAAAAATCGTTTCTGGATGGACTCAATTCTATCAATGTACAAGTCGTACCCGGGGTTCCACACTTCAGAAGCATATTCAACTATACTTCGAACAAAAGAGCAATATAAAATTTTGATAGATTTAAGGTTCTTGAATTTTGCACTGGATCTAATAACAAAACCAAGTGCTCTAGATGCTCTGTTTACAATATTATCCACATGTTCATCAAACATTAATTTTGAGTCTATTATTACTCCTAGGTCTCTCATTTTCTTGGTTCTAACTAGTGGCTGATTACCTAGAACGTAGTCAAAATGTATTATGTTGATTTTGCGAGTGAGAGTCATGGCATAACACTTTGACACATTCAAGTCTAATTTGTTATTAAGACAGTAGTTTTGAAATCTAATAAGGTCATCCTGTAGACGAAGACAGTCATCAATAGTTCGAACTTGCTTAAATATTTTTGTATCGTCAGCATACAGTAGAAACGATGAACATAGAAAACAAGATGCTATATCATTGAGAAATACTGCAAATAATAGGGGGCCGAGCAAAGAACCTTGAGGTACCCCAGAAGGCACATGAAGCCACGCAGAGGCGTAACCATTGATAGCCACAGCTTGTGAACGGTTATCTATATATGAGGAAAACCATCGATATAGATTTCCATGAATTCCTGCACGGTACAGCTTATGGAGTAGGATAGAATGATCTATGCGATCGAATACCTTACTAAAATCAGTGAAGATCATATCTACCTGATCGCCAGAATCCATAACAGAGGTGACAAAGTTGTTAGAAAGCACTAAATTGGAGACTGTTGAGCGCGCTTTTAAAAATCCATGCTGTTCCGGAGTGAACCACGGTGATAAAGCAGCATAAACCTGCCTGTGGACTACCCTTTCAAAGATTTTGGCAAATATACATAGCTTTGATATTGGCCTGTAGTTTATAACGTCTCCTTTATCACCGCTCTTGTGGACAGGTGTTATAAACGCAGACTTCCAGATCGCAGGAACTAGCCCTTCGTCCAGGGATCGTTTGAAAAGTATACACAGGGGAACAACCAAACTCTTAGCGCATTTTGAGATTAACAAGGGAGATATATTATCAGGTCCCGCACCTTTAGTTAAACATACAGTTTCAAGCAACTTCAGTACTTCCGCCTTGTCAATCTCAATATCACCAATGCTAATGGAATTCTGAACTTGATCATCTGCAGTAGTCCGGCTACTACCCGCAACAGGTACTTGGAAGTTCGACTGAAAATATGTCGCAAATAAATTGCAAACATTTTCCCCGGTGTCTGCCCTTTCAGCTTTGTATTTCATAGTCGAAGGAAGTTTGTTAGCAGATTTACTGGCATATTTAATGTAAGACCAAAAGGACTTTGGATTCTTAGTAATACGATCCTCTGCTTTTCTAATGTACTGCTCGTAACAAGATTTTTCCATGGATTTGGCTTTTTTCCTAAGAAAAGAGAAGGTTAAATAATCCTCTCGGTTTCCATACAACTTGTACTTACGATGAAATTTAAACTTCTCTTTCAAAACTTTCTTTAGTGAGGAATTATACCAGGGAGGAAACGAACTTGAGGATACCAATTTATGTGGTATATAGGTATCTCGTAGATCATGGATGGTATTGTAGAAGAAGTTAACAGCGTCTTCAATGGATCCCTCATTTAAACGGTCAACCCAGTCTATGTCATCTAGTGACGCGCAAATGGCAGTAAAATCGCCAGAATTGTAAAAATATTTAGTTATGTTGTTTACTTCAAGTGAACTTACGGAAATAAAAGGAACTTCAATACACAATGACTTATGGTGAGGCACGTCATCAGGAACCAGCGGATCCATACAAGAATTAATTATTAAGTTATTATTTGAAAAAACTAAGTCTAATTGCTTACCATTATGATTATGGATATGACTACGCTGATAAAAATTACAATGAGTCAAAGTATCAAAGAATTCCATCTGATTTCTGCTGATTGAACCAGAGGGCATAAGGTAATCATCTTGAGTATGCCATTCGACAGAAGAAAAATTTAAATCTCCTAAAATAATAAACGTATCCTCCGGACAAGAGCTAACAACCTCGAACAACTTATTTGAGTAATTATCTAATTGGATATTTCGAGAATTGCCTTCGTTTTCTTTGCACAAGTAAAGGGTGCAAAAATGGATTTTTGTTATGTGTCTACTGCCTTTCGGTTTAATACTAACGGTTACCCATAAGTCCTCAGCAGAGGAATGCCACTCAGGACGCCCAATCGCCGCTATATCACGGCGTACAGCCAGAAGCACCCCGCCACCGAGAGACTGATTTGTTGCTGCATAATCACGGTCTCGCCTAAAGACAATATATCTATCATCAAAAATTTCCTTATCCTCAATCCCTTTCAATAACCACGTCTCCGTGATCGAAATTATATCATAGGAGTTAAGACATACATTCCTTTTAAAGGTATCAGTCTTCGTGCGTAGCCCCCGGGTATTTTGATAGTATATATTTAGGTTGGATGCCATGGTGACGGAGAAAAAATATAATAGCAATAAAATGTCAGACTATTAATAAAAAGTATATCCACAGTGTAATTTATCAACCGATATTGAATTGAGCTGAAATTAATATATAAAATATTGTATAGTATATGAGCATTTAGGTATAAATTATAGATTTTCATAAACCATTTAAATAACTGCATAATCTTATTTAATAACCAACATAATTTTAAATCAGGTATTAACATATTTATATATTTACCGTAGAGTGTAAAAATAATGCCAGTCACTATCAAAATAATTACTTGCAAATACCATTTATAATTGTATACAGTAATACATACAAAATAACTCAATTCAATACGTGAACGCGAGATAAACAAATAATACCCACAACTACCGCACAATGTTCCATACCGATCACTCACAAAATACATTACCAACGCATATAATAACTCAAACCAAAATATTAGCATCCGATAACCATAACCATACCAGTGCAAAACATACCCTCTAGCTAACAGAATACCGCACAAAAGAATGCAATAACTTATTGCACTTCCGAGCGCAAACCGGTTCATCAGCCGACGCAAGCAACGACACGACACGCCCGGCAACAAGGCAGCGGTTACCAACCGGCGGTCGCTAGTAAATGATGTAGTGGAATACCCAAACAAATTAATGAGAAAAATACACAATAAATTAACGGAATAATTAATTAAATAATAACTTAAGATATTTTTTGCAAATCCTCCTCTGACCTTATTACAAATGGCTTCGTATTTGGTGACTTTCTTGCCAATATTTTGCAATGCTTCACCCATATGAATTGAAAATTCTTTTCATTCGCCAACGACTTAGCAGTTGTTAATAATTTCTTGTTGTAAACTGTCAGGTGATCATTGACGTAGATTCGGCCATCCTCGGTGTATCCCAGATTCAAGTTCTTTAAGTATATTTCTTTATAATCGCGGGCCGCGGCAATAAGATCCTCCTTCTTGTACCTGTTGTTCAATGCCACAATGATGGGCTTAGGTGTAGTAGTTTGTTGAGTAGGTACTCTGGCTATAAAATTAACGTCCTCCTTTTTAATGGGGCAGCCTACAACTTCACCAATTTTAAGAGCAATATCGTAGAGATTTTCATTTTTCTTGAGTGGAATCCCCTTGATTTCCACATTATTGGCACGGGCCCATTGCTCCTTGTCATGAAGTTCTTGCTGGACTTTGGCAAGGGTTGCCTGTAGAGTAGGAACAATGCCAGTACATGACTCCACTTCTTTTACTCTTGACTCCAAAGACGTCACAGCTTCAGCATACTGCTTTATTGAGTCATGTGCAAATTCAATTGACTTCTGTAAGCTCGCCAGTTCATTTTTTATGGTTTTAACATCTTCTGAGAGAATCTTCAATGGTGCTAGCTGTTCCATAATTTCCTTAAGGGTAGTCTGCACGCTGCTCCACTGTAATGGGGACACCGGTTCCTGAGCTCCTTTTTGTGTTGACTGACTAGATCCACTCCTACAGTCCGGACAGCGCCAGGTGTTCTTTCTGTCTCCAAGTTTACGAAATCCAACTTCAGTTAATCCCGCACATGCGAAATCAAAAATACGCTTGCATAGGCAGCAGGTCGCGAAGTCAGAGCAATTATCGTTACAACTCGCACAAGTATACATTATTGCGGCTGGGGTAGCGGACCGGAGTTGCGAAGCCCTGGCGTGTAATCAACCACACGAAGCGTCTACCTTAAAGTGACCGCAAAGCGCGACTGACTATATATGATATATGACTCTTAACATCAGATATATAGGCGCAAGCCCGATCACATCTTCCTGACGTCTATGGAGATATATTATGATGATTGTATCATGTCTAAGTTAGAATTTTAGCAGTAACTTTTCATATCATCTAAATAAAATTATGCTTATTAAATTTTTCGTCTCTGAGTATGATTATCTGTCATTTGTATGTGAAAACAAAGTGCTGATTAAAGTAATGGTATTGCAATACAAACACTCATAACATGGACTATGTTAAATAAAGACCCTTACATTTTCAGAAATTATGTCGCCAAAACTAAAATATACGCCAAAACAGCGGCTGTATAAACTGTTTGCGGTGGTCTACCACGTGGGGTTCGAGGCAGTCAACGGCCATTATGTTACCGACACTTACCGTGCACAAGATGGTTGGATCAGGTTAGTAAACACACTACATGTTACATATATTATTTTACTAAGAACTGGTACAAACATCTTATTATTTACTAATAGTAATATTACTATTAAGCATCTAAGTATTAAGCATCTTTGGTTTATTGCTATTTAGCAATAAACCAAAGATGCTTAATACGCGAGATTTGTGCGAGCACTACGGATGAAACAGACTGAGACAGTCTTAAAAGCAACATAAGATGATCCTCATCATGGAGCTAAAATCTAATAAAGTTGGTAGGGCGCAGATTTTTGGAAATCTAGGAAATACTTGTTCTGTCAACATATGTTGCCTACATTAGAGTTTTGAAAGCAATTATGAAGTAAATGGCTCAACATTTTTATTTTTATATTATGTCGGGTAGAAAACAAGCATACGGCAGGGTATATGGTATAAAAGAAAATATGTACTGATAATAAACGTCTATTTCACAGGTATGACGATTCAAGAGTGACACGGGTGTCAACTGCACAAGTGTTGAAACCCAAGGCGCCGCGAATGCCGTATCTGCTGATGTATCGTAGATGCGATACCCTACCGCCACATCGCGCGGGCCAGCAAGCCTGAATGAACCATGGCTTTGCCTCAATTGCGTATCAATTCTCGACTTCTACCATATCGGAAGTGCTCGTCGTGCTTCGCATAGTACTTTGCAATGGAACTTTACAGTGTACACATTTATGTGGTGAATACTATTATTTTTAAGCTGGTGGAACTGAAACTGAGTTTGCACGATTCTGCATTTTTTATACTTAATCAGCAGTGAATCAAGACCACAGAAGTCAAGACTTAAGTATTTACAACGAGAGAGTAGTTGTTTGAGTGTTTAATGTATGATCACACCAAGAGCTATACACTATTATATACTACTGCAGTATGTATGATATGATCAGGACATAGAAGCAATTCATCTCCAAATGATATATAAAGTCACCTAGTATAGGGCATATGTATCAACATTTACATTTCACTGTTTATATTTTCCCTGATTAACTGTAAAGTAGGTACCATATTATTATGTATTGATATAGCTCTTCACTTATAACTTATGTATAAGTTTAGTTTATATTTGATGTCTATTTGTATATATAAATTCTATTTTAATGTCGATTTATGAAATACAAATATAGCGTAAACTCCCCTAGAGTTGGGAGCACTTGACATTAAAGTATAATTTAAAAATTGAATATTATTTTACGTTTTGCTATTATTTTAATAAATAAATAATAAAATAAAATATTTGTTTATTTTGGCAACGAGGACCCATTTGTTAGTAACATTTTGTCTTACACGCTAATATTAGTAAACTTAAAAAAATCTCAAAAATTTATGTACCATCAGCCTGTATTTATCCACTGCTGGATATAAGCCTTCCCCAATGCTTTCCACCAAATACGACCCTCCGCCTTCCGCATACAGCGGCTTCCAGCCGCTTTCTTAAAGTCGTCTATACGGAGGGCGTCAAACGCTTCGTCGTCCTACGTGCGGCCTTCACAGTTTTTCGATTGACGCCGTCAATCTCGCATCCAACAGGTTTGTCACTGAGTTCAACAATGAGATCATTCATATACAGATTGAACAACTTTGGCGAGCTCAACCCGCCTTTCCTAACCCATCAATCCAATTTGTACACTTTAGAGAGTGAATCACCCCATCTAACATTGTTTCTTGATTTTTATACCAGTAGCAGAACAAATGTAGGTATTAAGTCAATCGGCACGCCTGCTTCTCTCATCTTCTTCCATAGGACATCATATGCTAAGAGGTCGAGAGCCCTAGAGAGATCAGAGAAACAGGCTTTAGGTATTGATCCAGTTCTTTATCAAGCGGACTATGCGGCACTTTAGATATTATGGTTGCAAGCGATATTGGTCTATAATTCACTGGATCCGATATATATCTCCAGTCTTGTTTTTTACTACTGGAACAACTACCGTTGGAAGCATCGCCAGAGGCATGTATGAGTGACTAATATACAATGAGTAAAACATCGCCAACACTCTAGGTAGGTGAACACCTGCATTCTTCAGGTGTTCGATGCCAAGACAGTCATGCGGTCATGACTGTCTCGGCATGCGATGCGATTTGCCTTAGGTCGTTTTTCTTATTGTAAGTATCTCTTATTTGTTTGGCAGAGAAACGTAATGGTATGACGTTACGAGACCAGGTCAGAATCGACCAGCCCAGAGGCGTTTAATGTCGGATCAACTCTAAGTGTTATTTAAACAAATTGCTTTAAACAAATTTCCTCCTGCGAATTACATCCCTCCACACTCACAGGAAGACCCGGCCTAACATTGAGTCTGTTAGTTGCATTCCAGAATTTACCAAAGCTCTTAGATTTCTGATGTGACGCTATGATGTGCTTTTTATTTTATCTTGATTTTTTTACACCATTGTAATCTGTTTTTGTAAATCCTTTCACTTTCTCTCATTTTCTTCCGTGTTGAACCCGTTTTAGGTTTATTTTGAAGTACCACTCTTTATATCTAAGCCAGGCCTCCCTGTGAGCTTCTCTAACATGCATGTTCACACCAATAACATGCTTGCTTTTAGAGCGGTTCTGGTTTCTAGTTTGTATAGCAGACGCAGCGTATGTCAGTAGATATACCACATCTGCATACAGGCCGTCCAGTGCATGTTTATGTTCAATATTATTGCACATGCTGTCTGCACACACATGAAACCGTTCAGGAAAATTAATTTCTTTCAATTTATTATTACAAAAATATTTTAGTAACAAGTATTAATTTAATTTTCTGTATAATAAAAGTTGATTTTTTACATTTACAAGAATTGGCTTTTTTTAATAGGTACAATTTAAACCTAAACAAAAAAGTCTCGAAGTCCCGGGAATTCCCGGGACTTTGACTGTAGCCTGTCTCGTGTCCCGGGACTTTGAACTTGTCGGGAATTCCCAAACCCTAATGGTGACCATTTCCTCCTACATAGGTACCCAACCTAATATCTTCTGTAACTTTCACAAATACAGTAGTAGTGCTGTGCCCTGAGCGAAAGCCAGACTGATGAGGGGCTGATAGGTTATTATCCCGTAGCCAACATTCTCTAAGCGAATATTGCACTTTCCGAGCTACATTCAAAAATAAAGCGCGGCGCTTAGCGCTTTTTAAACTCACAGATGGCAACACTGACGCACAGATGTTAGGGCGTCAGCTGATTTACAACTGATTGTTTAGGTGCAGTTTTTATTTATAAAGTCGTTGTATGATCGGCTATGCAATGCGTTTCTTAAGCGTCACAGTGATTCCTTGTCAATGCAGGTGGCCAAGTGGATTGATGCTGGGATTGTATTCGTTGAAGGTGATTGAGTTACGATATATTTTTACATATTTTTTTCTTCTTAATAATATAAAATATATTATTAAGAAGAAAAAAATATGTAAAAATATATTCACTAGTAAATATAGATATACGAGTATACTTACTACATATTATTATTAGAGGCAAATACGAGCCAAATTATTTTTTTTAACTCTCTTTGTAAAATATGATCTAATACTATATTTTTAAATCGTCAAAAATGGGTCACGTAGTATGGATACGTTCCCTAAGATGATTTTTATTTTTTCTATTTTAAATTGTTAGAAATATATTTCTTTATTTTTTTTAAACTGGGACGGGGGTCCACCACATATTCACACCACTGTGTCTCCTTTGTAGCCAGGATTAACAGCGGTGACCGCCAAAAAAGGCAATGAACTGTGACGTCCATTGTAGTAAAGTAAAGAATCTGGGAGTAAAGCTACTGCTGCTTTGGAACTCACAACGAATTTAATCAGAAGGGAGCAAGAAGCTTTTGAAATTTGATTTCCCCTCTAAGCAATGTAGGAGACAGCAATATGGCAAATAAAGCATTAAAAGTCTAAAGAGATGGCAAGTCTAAAGCTCAATCAAAGGGGTTTAGAGCATACGAGTACTCCGCCACGCTGCCTTAACTGCGAGTTGGCGGAGTATTTACATATAATAATATCATAAATAATATATGTATAAAGTTTGTTTTGAATAGGCTCTGAAGCGGCACAACTGATTCCAATGAAAGTTTTAGGGTTATACTAGGAATCATTCATCGCGCGATTACCGTTCGAAGTGGTGGTGCTACATATTTTCTTAATTCTATTTATAATTAATTTCAACCAAAAATCAGTCTTACGCAGTACAATTAGTAATCATATTTGTGTGTGAAGTGATGAAACTTGTTCCGTTTTGGATTGTCTAGTGCCGTTGATGCAAGTCTTCCCATCTTTGTCTTGCCTCGCATAATCTCTTTCTGGCATCGCTTGGACGAGACGTAACCGAGGGACGCCCGCACATTCCCCGCTGAATCGTCAATTTTTAACACCCGCAGATTGGCATATAATTTATATATATATTATATATACCTATATATAAAAATAAAAAAAAAATGGAACTGCAACGAACGCCACCAAACAGATTTTCTACGGATTCTGATGCAAATCAAACCGATATGTCTATAGACAACAAGGAGACCTTCATTAATCTTGCACGAAGGCGCATACAACCGGAACATTCTCATAATGATGTGCTTTCATTTTTGGAACAAAGATTTGAACAACAAATATTATTAATGAAGGAGAGTATAGCTGGAAGTGTTGCGTCAGCAGTTAACTCTGCTATGAACAACGAGCTCTCGAAAATATCGGTAACATTGTCAGATATAAACAGCAACATACAGAAATTATTTGCGGACAACGTTATAATTAATAAATCCTTGTCTGAAGCTAGTGAGCGATTAAATGAGACTGAAAAATGTCTTAATTTCTTATCGGCACGCCAGGACGAACTAGAGGATCGTATTAAGACAATGGACAATTCTATTTCTACATCCACCGCGTCTATAACGCAGTTGCAGTCAGTTGAGAGCAGGTTGGAAATAATGGAACAGCAGGCTAGACAAAATAACCTAGAAATATCAAACCTACCGGAGAGGAAGGGCGAAAATCTATTAAATATCATGGATCGCATAGCTTTTGAAATCAAATGCCCGATACAACCAGGTGACATAGTTTCGATACACCGTGTACCACATCCGCACGCAGATCACAACACCAGACCGAAGAATATAATTGCCAGGTTATCCACCAGAATTCTGCGTGACAATATCATTGCCGCTTATCGAGCTTCGGAAGGTCTGGACTCGACCCAGCTGTCGATTTCTGGTACGCCTCAAAGGATATACGTCCATGAACATCTAACGCTCGGCAACAAACGTTTATTTCGGCAGTGTCGGGAGGCGGCTACTAAAAACAACTACAAATATGTGTGGGTTAAGCACGGCACTATATTGGCTAGAAAAACGGACACCTCTCCATGTATCGCAATTCGCTCACCCTTGGACATTGCGAAAATCGTGTGAATATTTTAGAAGCGGTATATTTAATTTTATATTTAATTTTGTGTATCTTAGGCATACAGGTACGTTTTTGTTCATCTCTATAAGCACTAACACGCGGGTAACCGCATCATTATTTATAGACTATTACTTATATAATCAATATCACACATTAAGATGCTTCATATTGTGTATTAAAAAATATAAAGTAACATACATGACACATAGTTATCTTGTTGTTTGCTATGTGGCTACTGTAATAAAAAATGCCTGCATGTACTCCGTACTGGCACAGTCGTATGTTATAATAAGAATAGGCTTAAACTGTTTTGAAATAAAATTAAAATTGATAGAATTTATATGGAACGAGTATATGTAATAATTTTCTAAAAAATTTCATTAAAGTACATACTGATTACATTCTGAATTTTAATCAGTGGATAACCACGTAATATCAGTATTTTACCAAAATTGTCGGGGGTTAAGAACCAAGTTGCATACTTTACATATGAATATTTTATCACACAACTACGACGTTATCATATTGACGGAAACCTGGTTGCATAGTGGCATATGTGACGGTGAGTATATGGACTCGAGATATAGAATTTTTAGATGCGACAGAAACCGCGTTGGTAGTGGGCGGCGGGACGGTGGCGGCGTACTTGTGGCAATACGTCGCGAGTTAACCGCCGTGTCGCTCCCGCTGCGGCTCGACTCCACTGCCGCAGCCGCCGGCGCGCCTTCCTCGCTGCTCGTAGATAATGTTCTTTTAGAGCTGCGGTTACGTGACTATCGTTGTGTTATTAGCGCTGTATATATACCGCCGGGCCTCGGCCCTGACGTTTATGCTGACCATATTGATAGTCTTTCAGCTACTATGCAGTCGGTTAGGGTTGATGAATTTATTGTGGTCGGGGATTATAATTTGCCGACATTAGAGTGGCGTGACTGTGGCACCCATTCTGAACCTTTAATCGAAAGCTTACGCCATAATGTATCTAATGGGTTATTATATAACTTTATGTCCTTGATAAATGGATTTCAGCTCAATAAATTAAAAAATAATAGGGATCGCTTATTGGATTTATTTATCACAAATATCTCCGGATGCCGGGCGCACGCTGCTCCCGTGCCGCTGGTGCCTGTTGACATACAACACCCGCCGTTTTATGTATTGATGCCTATTGGTAGATACTCTAAACCTATTCAAAATCACCCTAGTACATATTATGATTTTAAGAAAGCTGATTACGCGATAATTAATACAGAGTTAAATAAACTGGACTGGAATGCATTAGCTCAACAGCCGACTGCTAATGACGCTGTATCAGCTTTTTATGAAATGATTTATTCTGTGATCAAAAAACACGTACCTATAAAAAGAATTCGTAACTCTAAATACCCCCCATGGTTTACTCCCGCCTTAATACACATATTCAAAAATAAAAGTAAGGCTTGGAATAAATGGAAAAAATATAATAACATATCGGACTATGAGACTTTTAGCTTATATAGAAATAGATTTAAAGAACAGTCGCGTGAGTGTTACAAGAAATACAGTGCGTCCGTAGAGGAAAATATACGTGACAATGTAAATTATTTTTGGACATACATCAATAACCAAAAAACTGGTTCAGGCATACCTACTCACGTTTCATATAAGGATAAAACCGCAGACAATCCTATTGATATATGTAACTTGTTCTCGAATTTCTTCCATTCAGTTTTTGAACCCTCGGCCGTGGATAATGACTTTAACGAATCTAGTATCCCAGACACAAATAATGTGCATAGTGCTGTTCTTAGTAATATAAATATTACCCAGAAAGACGTACTCAAGGAACTCCGAGCTCTAGATGTCAATAAGGGACCTGGAGTGGACGGTATCCCACCATTGTTCTTTAAATCCATTGCGGCTTCAATCTGCCAGCCCCTAACTTACATATACAATCGTTGCGTACAGGAGGGGTTTTTTCATAATATTTGGAAAACTGCACGCGTTGTACCTGTTCACAAGGGTGGGTCCTTGAGTGATGTGGAGAACTACCGTCCAATCTCAATCTTACCTGTTTTGTCGAAGCTTTTCGAAAGATTAATACATAATATCATATATAATATCGCATCGTTATCGCGGGTCGATGTTAAAACGACCGTTTAGAAAATGTCTAACCTGTTAAAATGTAATCATTGCAATATAGTAATTGACGAAATGTTAAGTTTTGTACAAAATAAATTGTCTGTGATGGACGACGACAGTTTATCGCGTATATGTGTATCTTCATTTTCGAGTGTTGATATTAAAAAATCGAAGTCGTTACTTTTTGAATCCGTCTCAACGGACAAGCGTAATACTGTGCGGAAAAACAAGGGAAAGGAAAATCGTGATGTGGCAGACATCATTACGCTCATGAAGGTCTTGGATCCTGACACGACCCCTATTTTTGTGGCCCGGCAGCTTGAGAAATTACCGCCCGTAACGTTTGACCATCTTGACGTTACTAAACTACTGAAGGACTTAACTGTGCTCAAAAGTCAAGTAGAAAGCATCAGTTCGGTGTACGTTACTCAGGAGCAGCTCAATGAACAATTGAGTAAATTGAGGTTTGACTCGTTAGTATTGTCTAATGAAGATGCTCATATAAACATGAGACCCCGGGGTGGATGTTGCTATGGAGACAGTGGACCTATAGGTTTACCGTGTTTGGAAGAGTCTAACACCATTGTTCATGAGAAAAGTGCTCAGAGCGATCATATTTTATTATCACCAACGAACATGGCCCATGTTTCTGCTCGAAATTGCAATGATAAGGTAAGCCAAGAGGGTAGAATATTGGAGGTACATACTATATTACAAAATAAAAATAACGAACGAGCGCAGGCGCCGCGAGCCGATATTGAATCACCGTGCCCCCCGCCGCCGCAGCCACCGCTACGGCCTGTAGCCGGTTCTACGAGTACATCGCCTGTGAATGCGCGTCTAAGTGCGAATACCGATAAGAAACAGCTGACGGGCGATGATAAACATAACATTGAGCGGGAAGCGGAATGGAACACGGTTATGAGGCGCAAAACGAAATTGAAGTACAGATATCGGGGACAATGGGGTACAAATAATGATAACGTCGGGAAGTTTAAGGCCGCTGAAATGAAGTGCCCCGTTTTCATTTCAAATATCCATAAGGACACTGATGAAAAGGACATAATATCGCATGTATATGATAAAACTAAAATAAGAATTGACTTAAAAAAAATACCGATAAGAAGAGAGACTGACCACAAGGCATATAAATTTTTTGTTCCTATGTCAACACTGCCATTATTTTTGAGTGAATCTTTGTGGCCAAAAGATGTAATTTTTAGACGATTCGTGCATCATAAGCACAGTTATTCGAACAGAGAGGTCACTGGGTCTCTGATGACGACGCCACCAGTAGTCAAATGATGGATTTACGGCTTACAAGGATAGTTAGTTACAACTGTAAAAACGTTAAGCGTGCTGCTGAGGACATAAGAGGTTTATGTCGATCGTTCGACATAATTGCCATTCAAGAGACGTGGCTACTACAGGAGGAGTTGCCCTTCCTTAGCAGTATTGACAATGAGTTCGGGTATACGGGAACCTCGGCGGTGGACAGTGGAGCGGGCATTCTGCGCGGGCGTCCTCACGGTGGTGTTGCACTGCTGTGGCGAAGGAGCGCGTTGCCTAATGTCACTGTTGTGTCGTGTGATAACCCGCGGTTGTGTGCCATAAAAATAGTGGCAGGTGAGTGCTCAGTGTTAGTGCTAAGTGTATACATGCCCACGGACGGAACACACAATCTGGCAGAGTTCACACACTGTCTCGGTTCGGTAAGCGCCATTATAGACAATTATAATATAGAGAATGTTTTTGTGACAGGAGACTTTAATGCCCACCCTAATAGTATATTTTATAATGAACTTATGTATTTTTGTGACGACAATGAATGGACCTGTATTGACATAGATAAATTAGGTTTGACATCAAATACTTTTACCTTTATAAGTGATGCGCATGGATCAACCAGCTGGTTAGACCATTGCTTGGTAACTGAATCAGCACGCAGTTTAGTGTATAAAGTCTATGTTTTGTATGACGCTCTATCTTCGGATCACCTACCATTAGTAGTTGAGTGCAATTTTAATCTAATTAGACCTACATCTCGGAGGAATAATGAGTATTTACTTAGTAATTTCATATGGGGTGAAAGGACTGCAAGTCAGATAAAAATATATAATGAGGAATGTCACAAGCGTTTACGAGAAATTGATTTTCCTAGTGAGGTCGCAAATTGTTGTGACAAAATGTGTAGTGATCCGGAGCATAGAAAGGTAATAGATAACCTGTATAACGGGATTGTTGATGCTCTTCGTCACGCGGCTACTAATGGCAGGGGAATAGAAAGTACTCGGCGGAAGTCGGGGCGCGTGGTGGGTTGGAACAGACATGTAGGGAACGCACACAGGGAGTCTAGGAATAAGTTTGAGATATGGATTTTACACGGCAGGCCAACAGTAGGTACAGTCTATGAGGAAATGTATAGGAGTAGGAAAATATTCAAGTCCAAATTAAAATGGTGCCAGAGGCATGAGGACCAAATTAAAATGGATATTTTAGCAGAACAACACTCCAAACAAGACTTTCGTGCATTCTGGAAAAATACTAATAAACAAAATTATAGACCTGGCCTACCTGAGTGTGTGAATGGTGTCAGTGGTGACAAGGCTATAGCCGATTTATTCAAACAACACTTCACTGTTGAACCGCTTCCAACTGAGCCGGGTGGGAGGATGGGAGATGCTGGGACACAAAATGATCATCCGGGCATACGATTTAACGCCAAAGAAGTCTCTAAAATGATAAAATCTATGTCGGGAGGCAAATCACCGGGGCATGATGGTCTCAGCATCGAGCATCTTCTGCATGCTGGGCCACACTTACCGCGCGTTTTGGCAATGTTATATACCCTCTGCGTAGGGCACTCTTACCTGCCGGCGGAGCTGATGCGAACGGTTGTAGTTCCAATAGTCAAAAATAAAACCGGAGATATTACTGATAAATCCAACTACAGACCTATCTCATTGGCTACCGTGGTAGCCAAGGTATTGGACGGCCTGCTAAATGCACATTTAAATAATCACGTCACCTTGCACGACAACCAGTTTGGGTTTAGACCTAGACTATCGACTGAAAGTGCTATAGTGTGCATGAAGCATGCTGTCAGATACTACACTGACAGAAGTACGCCAGTATACGCCTGTTTCCTCGATCTGTCAAAAGCGTTCGACCTGGTTTCCTACGACATCTTATGGAAGAAACTACAGCAAGTCAACTTACCTCCAGAACTTATTAATATTCTACAATATTGGTATGGAAACCAGGTCAACAACGTGCGATGGGCGAGTACTTTGTCGGATCCGTACAGGTTGAGGTGCGGGGTGAGGCAAGGAGGTTTAAGTTCACCGACGCTCTTCAACCTTTACGTAAACGACCTGATTGACTCGCTCAGCAGTCGCCATGTCGGCTGTCACGTGGATGATATCTGTTTTAATAATATTAGCTACGCCGACGATATGGTATTGCTGAGCGCGTCAGTTGGGGGACTTAGGGAACTAATAGGTATCTGCGAAAAGTATGTTCAGGACCACGGTCTTAAATATAATGCCAAGAAAAGCGAAATTATGTTGTTCAAATCTGGCAATAAATGTCCGACAGAGGTGCCCCCTATTAGGCTAGCTGGTGTGGCGCTGAAGCGAGTAGACAGGTTTAAGTACCTAGGTCACATTGTGACCGAGGACCTGAGGGACGATGCGGATATTGAACGCGAACGGAGAGCACTGTCGGTGAGAGCGAATATGGTGGCCCGCAGGTTTGCGCGTTGTTCAAAACAGGTCAAATTGACACTCTTTCGAGCCTACTGTACGACTTTTTACACGTGTAACTTGTGGGTCACGCACTCCCGAAAGTCGCTCGATACCCTTCGCGTTCAGTACAATAATGCATTAAGGGCGCTGCTGCGGCTGCCTCGCTTCTGCAGCGCGTCTGGGATGTTTGCAGAGGCGCGTATTGATGGTTTCCATGCCATTTTGCGCAAGAGGGCGGCCTCGATGGCGCTGCGGACGCGGGCCAGTGGCAGCAGCCTCCTGCGTGTCGTCGCTGACCGTATGGACGGTCCCTTTGTGGCCCACTGGCTTGAATTGCACGGACCAGTGTGTCACAACAGGTTTTAGATGTTTAAGTGTGTGGTCTGTTTTACTAACATAGGATAAGTATTTTGTACTAACAAATATGGACTGTAATAATTGTCTGAAATAAATAAATTATTATTATTATTATATATCCATCCTTACATGGCATTTTTATTGAACAGCAACATGGGTTTGTACAGCGACGCTCAACTACTACTAATTTACTTATTTATTCTACTTATCTCTTTGAAGGTCTGGATGCAAATAAACAAACGGACAGCATTTATACTGATTTTCAAAAGGCATTTGACAGGGTAGACCATAAAATACTGCTCGAGAAACTTGCCTTTAATGGTATTCGTGGTAATCTTTGGCGGTGGTTTAAATCTTACATCACTAATCGCACACAGAGGGTAGTAATCAATGGACATGAATCAGATTATGTGTCAGTCACCTCCGGTATACCGCAAGGTTCCATAATCGGTCCGTTATTGTTCATTATTTTTATTAATGACATACATTCTTGTTTCAAATATTGCCATTATCTTTTGTACGCGGATGACCTGAAGATCTACCATGTCATAAACAATGTTGAGGATCAGTATGAATTCCAAAATGATCTAGACAGATTCTCAGACTACTGTGCAAGGAATAAGTTGCGTCTTAATTTGAATAAATGTAAATCTATTACATTCACCAAAAAACATAACGTCAGTCACTATCCGTATATGTTATGTGGTACGCCGCTCGAAAGAGTGGATACTATTAGAGACCTTGGAGTCATACTAGACACCAAATTACATCTGGATACTCATGTAGACAGCATAATTGGCAAAGCCTATAAAATGTATGGTTTTGTTATGCGATCTGGTTCTGATTTCACCCAACCCTCCACCTTTCTACACATGTATAAATCTCTAATTCGCTCGCAATTGGAATACGCTGTGCCCGTATGGAACCCACTGTACAGTAAATACATAGATGCATTAGAGTCTGTGCAAAAACGTTTTCTGCGCAGTATGCATTATAAGTTTTTCCGTAAACGTTCAAGTTATGATCACCTGTTAGAAAAATATGACCTGTTAACACTTCAATCTAGGCGTCTTCAGCTTGAAACATTGTTATTACATGATCTGTGTCATAATAAGTACGATTGCATCTCGCTTCACAATAAGTTATGCTACAGAGTCCCCGCTCAAACACATTGTCGCAATGTAAATCAATTGTTTGCTACGACCTTATGTCGCACCAATGCTGGTAAACGTTCGCCATTCTATCGATTAGTTGACTCTTTCAATAAAAACTTTAATACCATAGATATAATGGCTACGCGCATTGGCATATTCAAGCAATTGGTAACAACACAGCTTAAAAATAACCTCTTGTAGATCACAAAATTAGCTGTACGTATGTATGTTTTGTAAAATATATTGTGCTATTATGTTGCGTTACATAATTTTATGGAGTATACATTAATATTGTAAACTTAGTATAGGTACCTGCATTTGGAATACGCTCACACCTAGTTGATAGGTAACAATTTTGCCGTAAATCTTTTGTATTGTGTAATCTATAGTCATTATTTAAAATCATAATTCTTTGTAAGCAGCATTATTGTTATAGTGTAATACCACCACTCTTGTAACACATCTATCATTCTGTGATTAACGGTGTTGGTGGCACAAGATTTTTTTGTTTTATCAATGCATGTATTTATGATCTATCTGTGTTCACTGTTTGTTAATCCAAAAAATAAAATAAAAAATAAAAAGAAAAAAAAAATTTAACATTTTAATAGTATAGGTATTTTGTAACTCTGTTTACATTAGGTGATCACATGAATGTAATCAGCAGTTAACAAATAAAGCAGTTAACTAATTCATACTTTAGTAATTACCTAATGAGGTATTATGTTAATTGGTTCATGATTCATTTCAAATTTTTTTTATCCGACTGCCAAAGGAATGTTTTGAACATTTGTGTATGTCGAAACCAGCAGGACAATTATTATTTTACAATTGCAGAATGAAAATTCGAATCGAGAATTTAATTAAGTAATAAGTTTATTATCAATTCTTATTCTTGGTAAAATAAAGTTCTTTGTTTAATTTTCGGTCATATTTCAATATAATTCATAAACTATAGAAATATAAATATATTTATTTCAACTTCACACATACAATGGTACACAAATACAACAAGACATATAATATAAGTGATGTTGAAATTTTGGCCCACCCTCAGGGATCATTGCTAAGATTGATCATTGCTGATCTCTAAACAAATTAGATATTTGTATGATCGAGACTGGATAGGAACTGAATTTAGACTGTAGTCTAAAATACACACACTTTAATTACGAAAATTGTCCCTCAGTTCGTAAAATTCGCCGCATTGCATACGGCTAGCTGTTTTGAAAATGGCTCCACTTTAATACGGTATCCCTATGTTATGTCAACATTATCGTTCGGTTAGCTTTACTTTGTGATTAATTAGAAATAGAAGCCTTGCGAAACGAAGCTCCGCAAACTTGGTGATGCGCCGTCAGGTAATAATTCGTTCTGGTGATAACTTATTATGGCTCTGCCATTTTGTAAAACGAACTTTTCGAAAACATAATTACCTAAATAGATACTAATTAGGTAGAGCACAGGTCGTAAATGACCATAGCTCGAACATCATTGGTTACTACGCCCTCTCCCCACCCGGACAATACATTATATAGTTTGTACGATATTCAATTTCACTTTAAGTTATTATTTTGTTTCTTGAGTGTTTATTGCCAAGAGTGCCTTCTACTAGAGCAGTCGAATTTATTTTGTGTGACTTTTGTTCTTCTGTGAATATATGTTACTTATCAACGAGTAAGAAAAATGAAGAGAGTTTTTGAATTAAGAAAAGTGAGTACCTACTTTAACCCTCTGTATCATAGCGTAGACTGTAGGTTAACATACCATTCAATCACCTGCCAGATTCATAGATTTGATTTTAAAGCGTAATTACGCACTCTACCCCAGCCACAGTTTACACATTAAGCAGACGATTAAATTAAAAAAAATAAACTGGCGGCAACCGCAAATGGTGATTTAATTCCGTGCTACCGGTGCATTCGATTTTTTTTATCTACTGTGATTTAAAAAAAAATTAGTATTGTTTAGAATGTGTTTTGTGCTATAATATTGATCATTTCGAGAGTGTTTCAACTTTATTGTAAAATATAATTTTTCATCATTTTTAAATTTTTCTTTCAGTTTTTGTTGATAATGTATTTGTTGCCAATAGGCGACATAAAACGTGGATTAATTTTATTTGATACCTATAATCTCTATTATAGATCTTATTATTTCTCAAAATGTCTTATAAGCGGTGTCTTGGTGATGAGCACATCATTTCTGCGTTCAATGATAGTGCATACAACGAAGACGGCCCAGGGACCCTGCTGCCGAAGCTAAAGCCGATTACCATCGGATTTTTTGATTGTAAAAATCAAACATTAGCTTAGATTAGCGATAATTGCGTTTAACTTAACTGATAGAAACCATAGAGCTCTACCGACTAAGCTGAAAATGTTTGTGATTAACTTAAACCTAACATCTATTTTCGCTATCAAAAAATCCGATGGCAATCGGCTTTATGTTCGGCGGTAGGGCCCCTAATTACGACAGATGATGACAGTGTCGCAGACCGTGATTTTGTATCAGACTCGGAGACGTTTAAATATGCCTTAAATATAACGTAACTTTCCAGGTGCCTTAAATTTAACTTCCGTAGCACTGTGCATTAAGTGAACGGACGTTAAATTTAAGGCAGGTGATTTTCTCCAGGTGAATTAAGGCCTAAATGGAAAATAAGTTGGCTCCGACTAGCATTTGTCGATTTTTTTTATATACTTTACAATTACTATTTACTTCATAATTTAGTTGGTGTCATAAACATCTATCTATTCGTATTTTATTTGACGTAATCTTAATTTTATTTTACATATTTTTGATGCATAATTTCATATAATTAGCCTCAATTACATACTCACGATTTCTTTTTGTATTTAACGAATATAGTAAAAAAGTATTAAACGGTGTAAGTGATCTATGTTGTCGCATTGGGTTATATCCTATAATGACGATGTAATCATTCGACAATGGATTTAAGTAAATTAATAAATTTGGGTATACCTGTCTAATCAAGCTTATATTATTTTAACTCATCAATATTAGGAAGAAAATTTCTAGGTACCTACTTGATCAAATCAATGTTAGCTTTCTATCTCGTAGTCTAGGAGTAGATGACTGTGACATACAGACTGTCGGACAAACATGACGAACGAAGGGTTCCTTATTTACCTTATCTTGAAATTGATCCAGCGCTGCAGCACCGGTGGCACGTCGACCCTCTTGGATCTTTTGTGTACTCCCTATTCTTTAGTAACTCTCCCTGAGTGTCTGAGGATATGTTCCATGTACTTTAGTACGCCTTTAATTGGCAAGAGCCTGTAGTCCTCCAGGCCTGGATACGCCTTTCCAAAGATTACCATTCGTTTGCCAGCTAGGGCATCACATTGACACATCAAGTGCTTCATGGTTTCGTAAGGTCCCTAGCATGTTTTGCATTTTGGGCTATTGACAAGTCTCATCTTGTATAGGTGCCCACGGCAAGAATAATGCCCAAAAAGGGTTCCTTATTTACTATGAAACCCTAAAATGTACGCTTCAAAATAAAAACTTTCTCATTTCTTAACAAGATACGTTGTACGCAAGTTAAAAACAGGCCATTAAGTATCATTATTCGATGAATCTCATTAAACATCTATTATTGTCGAATGCCAAATTACATCATTATCTTATATATTTAATTAGGTAACTGGAGTATTGCGATATATTTAGAATTACTAAAATTTGCGTCAATATCTATGACAAATCGACGTAATGTTTTTGCCAAAAGAAATTTCACTTAAAAATTAAATACTATACCGTACTATAACGTATGTAATATGATGGCGTCGTTGTGCATGAAGTCTAAGCGAACACGCAAGTTAAGCAACGTCGACCGTAGCCTGTCCATGGCTGAGTTTTTTATCTCAAGATCCTCCGTGCCTCAGAGGCGTGAGCGGCGTGGTGGGGTATGCTCTAAACCCTTTCGATTGAGGGGAGGCCCGTATCTCAGTTGTGGGATGAATAAGAGTTAACAACGGCGACTATAACGTATGATTTTCACTAGTAGACCGTAACTTTTTGTCCAACTGCCAATAAAGGGAAAGTAATGTTTTTGAGCATATACACTCACAGGCACAATTAACCGGCCACCCATTTTAAGTGTCGCCTTCGTTATTTTGACTGTGTAACTGTTATCGTTTTGTTTTTTATTCCTTAAGTGGGTACTTCTACCAATGAAAGAAACACTTGTACCACCTTTTTTACATTAAAAATGTGTTTATGAGAGAATTTAGTGTTTTAGTCGTAATTTGACTTTCTTAGTGGTTGGATTATTGCTACTCCAATTTTCTTTGTTTTTGTTTGTATTCGTTGCAATCAATTTTATCGGATTTTTGGATTCATCCCCTATTATATCAAGCATAAAGAATGCCACTTGACGCTATTGGAGCAGCGAGGGCTGTTGCTTTAGCTGATGCTGGGTACAGTCACCGCCGAATTGCTCGAACTCTTGGAGTGCCACGAACAACTGTCCAAGGTGCCATCAGACGTTTTCGGGAGACTGGTTCCTACATGCGCAGACCAGGTCAAGGCCGTCACCGGTGCACTTCTGATCGAGACGATCGCTTTATTGTCAACAGCATTTTGAGGGATCGCTTTTCCACTGCAGTTGAAGCTCGTAACCGTCTTTTTGAGGTGAGAAATGTGAGTGTAAGTGAAAGAACGATAAGAAGAAGGCTTGCAGAAAGAAATCTTAGAGCATTCAGACCAGTTCGTGCTCCGGAACTTCTCCCACAGCACCGTAGAGCCAGACTACAATTTTCAAGAGATTACATTAATTGGACTATGGAACAGTGGAAGAACGTTTTGTTCTCAGATGAAAGCAGAATCGCTTTGAGAGGTCCAGATGGACGTCAACGTGTTTACCGGCGCCCAAACGAACGTTTCGCTCCATGTGCAATAGTCGAAACGGTGGGTTATCAAGGAGGGTCGATTATGGTGTGGGGTGGAATATCTTACGAAGCTCGTACGGAACTTGTCGTGTTTGAAAGAGGAAGTGTAACGGCAGCCAGGTACGTGGATGAGGTTCTTGAAGAACATGTTGTTCCTTTTGCTCCATTTATTGGCGATACTTTTATGCTAATGCACGATAATGCGAGGGCTCACGTCGCCAGAAGTGTCACCCAGTACCTGAATGAAGTCGGCATTCAAACATTACCATGGCCAGCGCGTAGTCCGGACCTTAACCCTATTGAACACATCTGGGACAATCTCAAAAGACGCGTTAGAGCCCGAACACCTGCGCCAACCACCATCAGAGAGTTAAAAATGGCTACGGTAGAAGAGTGGCACAATATCCCACAATCCGACATCCAGGACATCATGGATGGCATCCCTAACAGGTTACAAGAAGTTATCAGAGCCAGGGGAGGCAACACTCACTATTAGTTTTACAAAAACGATTAAAACAGCTACGAAAAAAAAAAAATTTTGACGATCATAATCAATGAAATTCATTAATTTTGTATTTTTTGACAATAAAGTCCCATCTGTATCAAAAACAAGGGTAAAATGTCTTTCTTTTTTTGGTAAAAATACTCACGCAACAAATAAAGAACGAAATTGTAAATGTTATTCGGTAAAAATAATCAGGGCGACACTTTATGGTGGTGGCCGGTTAATTGTGCCTGTGAGTGTATATGTAGATTCGTCTCAGATGTAGGACTTGCATAGGGCAGCGATTCCCAAAATGGGTGACGTGGAACTTTAGGGTTATATGGAAAAATCACCAGTTTTCCGCGCAAAAATGCAATGTCGGTCTCTCTTTTTATTTAAAAGATTTTATAGCTGTAATCATTTGATATGAGGTTCCATAAATTAAATTACTTTTGGTTAATGTACCGTTACCTTAAAAGTTTTAGAATGATTGACAAAAGCTGTATTATATATAGCGTCCGAAAAAAAAATGTTAGAATAGGCTTGCTGACACATTTTTTTTATCTGTTACTTAAAGCGTTACAATAAAATAACTATAGGTGAAAGAAATACTTCGGTAGCAGAAAACATTCTCGAGATATGATAACTTGAAAATCACAATTTTTGGATTTTCCCGAAAACGCGTCATCCAAAAGGCTACCATGTCATTCATCACCCACCTTTGATTTAAATCAAAAATTTGTACATATGACAGCTATGTTGAATAATGCATTTATCTAGCTAAATAGTAAAAAATACCTAGTTAGTGCCATAACAAAAGTAATCCTTACTAATATTATAAATGCGAAAGTAACTCTGTCTGTCTGTCTGTCCTGCTTTCACGGCAAAACTACTGAACCGATTTAAATGAAATTTGGTACACAGATAGTTTAGAGCCTGAGGAAGGACATAGGCTACTTTTTAATGCAAAAAAAGGGTTATAAGGGGTTAAAAGGGGGGTGAAAGGTTGTATGGAAGTATCGTTATTTTTAGAGCTAGAAGCTTGAAACCTATTTTTTAGACTGTTGATTCGATATAAATAAATATGACATTCAAAGTTTGTAAAAGTTTTACCCACACGGGGGTAAAATAACAATAGGGAACAGGGGATGAAAGTTTGTATGGAAATATGTAAGGTTTATGTGAATGTTTTATAAGTTTGCGACAAGAGACAAAATATTAGTGCTATCCTGATGTAAATAACTTTTACGCAGTCATTACAAAATGAGGTAAATGCCTGGCATTTTGCCTATCTCTACGCCGCCGTACACATTGAGTGCTGCCGCTCGGGGGTCAGGGAGCGAACCGGGGGTCGTTACGCGGCGTGGTACCACATGAGTAAAAAACGGTGGTACGGCACAGAAAACATATGCCTAAGTGTGCTTGCCCAAACGTGCAGACACGTGACAATTATTATTTTCTCCGCTACAAATGCATTATTATTCACTGCATATTGTTTACAATTCGATTTGCTTACTTTAGTAGATAAGTTATTAAATATTTTTTTCTTTAGTTGGGTCATTGTTTTGTTTATTTCATTCGTTAAAAGTAGATTGCTTTCGAGTTTTGATGTTATTACGTCATTACTTTTTGTTGCATATTTGGCAGATAAGAACGGTAAGTTAATTGCCCTCACCAAATAAACAGTACTTTTTTGAGCGCTGTACAAACAAAGCATTTGACCATCTGTGAATGTAAACAAAAGATAAGAAAGCTTAATAGTTTTATGAATGAGTCTTTATGCCTTTGCATGCCGACTCAGTCAGAAGTCGCAATATCCGAAAGGGATTTCTAGGAATCGGTTACAAATGGTTCATAAAAACAAGTTCGTAAGTACGTGTAAAAAGTTATGCTTAGTATAGAGATTTTGTTTATTTGGGTCAATAAAATTAGTTAAATTTAATTCATTTGGGTTTTTAAATATAATTTTTCTGTACGATTAAATAAAAATGAATAAAGTAAGAAAAGAAAAAAAAATAGAAATATATAACATTAAATAAAATACTTAAATAAGTTATTTTCATAATAAGAAGTTTTGTTTTCTGTGTTTACTTTTAAAAGCAAAATAAAGTGTAAATAGTTATAGGGGTATAGCGCACTCGGTTCTAAAACTACCATTCAACTTAGCTCATGAGGACATGCCAGTATGTAATATTAGCAAAAGCAGTGAGCGCGGAAGAAAGTTGCAACAGTGTAAGATGTTGGTTGGGATGAATGTACAATGTTCCACAAAAGAGCTATCGAAGCACTAGATCGCCCACTGAAGGATATCAAAGGCAACCAGGATGTCATGGGAGGGAGGGTGGTACATATAACTGGTGACTTTAGACAGACCTTTCCGGTTATTACTAGAGATACGCCGGCAGATGGAATAAAAATGCCTGTTTGAAGGCATCTGTATTATGGGTACACGTAAAAAAAAATTATCTCACTACAAATATGCGAGTATAACTTCACCAATAATGATTCTCAAGCAGAGCAATGTGCAACAGCTCTTCTAAAAATCGGAGAACATCGTATGCCAACTGACAATAACGACATGATTATTCTGACACGTGAGTTCTGTTAAATTGTCGATAGCACAAACGACCTAAAAATAATGTCTGTCCTGATCTTTAAATAAATATGGCCAATCGAGAATGGCTGTGTGGAAAGGGCAATTCTGACGCCGACTAATGAGATAGCTAATCAAATAAATGAACGAATCATGTCAGATGTGGTGGGAGATGTTGTCGAATACCTCTCAGTAGACAATGTTATTGTATACACTGAACAAGTCACATCATACCCTCTAGAGTTTCTCAGCTCTTTAGAATTATCAGAAGTGCGTTCCCATAAGTTGAGACTGAAAATTGGTGTTGCAGTCCTATTGATGAGAAATCTTGACTTGCCACGGCTATGTTTTGGTACACGGCTACATATTACACATCTGGGACACAACATTATAAAAGCTACAATCATGACTGGAATGGCAAAAGGAGATAATGTTTTGATTCCCCTAATTCCAATAATATTGACTGATTTGCCATTTCAATTTAAAGTAGTGCAGTTTCCCTGAAAGCAGCATTTGCAATAACAATTTAATAAACTTCAAGGACAGACGCATAAAGTTGCAGGAGCTCATTTAGAAAAAAATGTTTTTATGTGGTATGCTCACGTGTACCAAATATTTATGTTTTGACAAAGATGGGAAAACAAAAAACGTAGCTTATAAAAATGTACTTATATTTAAGTATACAATTAAGTATACAATTATTACAACTTATATTAATATCTTATAACTTATGTTATAAAAATACTTTAATAAGGCCACATCTGCCGAGTCAGCGATAGCAGATGGAGGAGGAAAGTCCTAGAGTGGAGGCCACGTATGGGGCGACGAAGTGTAGTACGCCCTCTCTAGATGGACCGACGATCTCCAAAAAGTGGCGGGTAGCGTTTGGATGCGGAAAGCGGAGGATCACATATGGTGAAAAGCATTGGGAAAGGCCTATATCTATAGTGGCTTATATAGTGGGTAGATACAGGCTGATAATGATGATGACTTTAATAAGCTATTTGCAACAAACACTGCAAATAATTCATATAAGTATTAATAATACGTATGTGTCTGATTTGTAAAATAATTAGCCGAAATATTTAAAAATGCTGCCCAAAGACACTATTCTACGCGGACGAAGTCGCGGGCACAGCTAGTATATTAATAGTAGGTATTTTTATGGTTTTTCCAATGGTACCTAATACTTTTTAAAATTAAGTAATTTCATTAATTGAAAATGGACTTTCGCACCAAATTTTGATCGATAGACAAGTCGGATCAATATTAAAATTTTAAGGTAAAAGATAGTTTTGCGTATTTTGCGATACTAATAAATATTTTTTTATAATTTTTAAATATTGGCAACTAACCTATTATAACAGTCGGGTTTTTTTTTTTTTGTTTCGGTTAATAATTTCTAGTCTCTAATATTTCGGTTTGATAAACATACAAAAATAATAAAATGCAACCGTTACTGACTGATCTATCAACACATAGCTCAAATCTGATTGAAATTTCTATACATTGGAGAGTTTATTCCCTTAAGTCGCCACGCTGGGCAGGCGGGTTGGCGACTGTCGCCAGAGCCTCGTCCACTTATCCGCAGGGTGCACCACGTGCAGGTGAAGTTGGCTTTGGCTCCGACGATGGTTGTGAACCACTTACACCCCTTGAAATTTAGCACACAGCTATTATGAGACATCCGCTAAGAAAGGATTTCTGAAAATTCCTATAGAAAGTCGCGCGCGCAAGCTAGTATAATATAGACTGAAATACAGATTACATTATGTATGTTAATGGGAATGAGATAAAATCCGAAGGCTCGCCAAAGCTGTCAGACTCATCTACCGCATTCCTTTTTTCTCCGGAGTGGAACCAGGCGTCTGCCTCTACTACGTTATCCATCACTTGAGACTGGACACAATTAAACGCGATGCGAATACGGTCTCATTTGGACCAATCAATTAGATGACACACTGCCAGGGCTGAACTTAGATTGGAAAGTAAAGTAAAAACCTACACAAATTATAAACAAAAACCAAAAGTGTGTGTAAATTCTTTAAATTTTGTAGCAGACATAAATATATTTTTATTATCTATCTGTATATATCTGTATGTGGAAGAAACCAAAACTCCAGTGAAGTAAAGTAGGATGTGACACAGGTCACATACCGAGCATGTCAAGATAGATCCCAACCAACATACTACTTAATGTTCTACATAGTGACAGATTGCAGTAAAGTAAAGTGACAAATATATATATATTTCTTATATAATAAGGTGAATTTGCGTTAATTGTCAATAATTAATAAAGTTATTACCAGTGATCGGCGTTGGTAGTGCCATTACGTGGGATTTTGACCGTCGTCTTAATATGGATATGCCTCCCAAATCCCGGCTTTATCATTAAACAATTTTATTTAACTTTGAATTATTTAGTACTATTTGTATTTTACGTACGTATTTATATGCTTTACCATGCTATTATTTAACTAAACTTAACTTTTATTTTATTGTTTTTCTTAACTGTTCTTCTGGAGAATTTCTTTTTCTAATTTCTACATAATCGAATTTTCATGTATTACACACTTAACGATACAGCGACAATTGGAAAAATATAATGTACTACTAAACTAGACTTAACGTAATCCCGGAATCCCGTGGTCATATCCATATTAACATCAACATTCAAGTCCATTGACCCAAATTGCACTACTAACGCCGATCACAGGTTATTACGGGACGAATACTATGAATGTACCTAGTACTAACTGGTAGAGGGGTAAATTTATTTAACCGTTTGACTACTAGCAATTGTAACTCTTAACGGATAGATTTTTTTAATTCGTGTGTTCGTTCTTTAGAAGATGTTATACAAGTTATAAGTAAACATACTTGTATAACAACTTTTAAAGAAACAGTTGTTTAAGAACTTCTAAAGAACTTCTAGTAACAGGGGCAAAAAAAATGACTCCTCTCACAACTGGTAGTAACATTTATAACGTGATAACGGTAACACGGGAAAAAAAGGGAAACGAAACGAGGCAAGAAGTAAATATAATTTGAAAAGTCTTATAACTCATGCATGGATACTGCAATTATTTAAAGCATATTGTTTTCGTTTTCGAAAACGTCTTATATATTTTAGTACGTCAGTACGGTTTCTAATATATATTTTTTGATTTTTTTAAAGGCATGTTATTCTTTTTTTATAAACAGTATACCTACTTTATTATATTTATTCCGTAATATGTTTTGTACTTACAAATACCTTATGCGGAGTCTGAAAGCAATATGAGCAGTCACCGCAATAGTCTGAAAGCGAGGTTACGGGTTACGGGCTCATAATGCGAACAGTTGAGGAAAAATATTGTAAAAGTGATGCCACTCAACATAATAAAAAAAAAATCTTCCACTTTATGATATTGAAAAAATAATGTGGGTATTCAGTTTAGGAGCTGGTTATTGCGTTCTATTTACGTGTTATTTTACATATTATTTATGTTTAGTACCTTTCTCAGTTAAATAAAAGATTTTTATATATATACATTATTGAACCTTACAGATTATAAATATTGATGATAAAAACCTCTATTGCACTAATTAAAGAATATTACAATTAAATTAACAAATAAACAAATGGAAATAGCAAAAAGGTTAGTCGACATCACAGGAGACCGAAGAGCTGGCAGCTACCTCGGACAAAGAATTAGTCTAGCTATTCAAAGAGGGAACGCTGCCAGTATCTTCGGAACCTTGCCTAAAGGGACTCCTTTTAATATATTTTTGGTATTAAATTATATTTTTTAGTGTTTTTAGTTTTAGTTTCAATGTTCTAGTATATATATATTTTTTTTATTTAGTTTTAGGTATTAAGTTTCATTTGTATTTTATGTATTGTTATAGAATTTATTTTATCTATTTTAAGTTTACTCTAATAAATATATAATTTCAAATCTATGCCGTCAGCAAATGAACAAATGATGAGGTCGATGGCGACGTTTCACGTGGCAGTCTAATCAAACACGCAAGTTAAGCTACCACCACAGTAGTCTGTCCATGGATCCGTTTATTTATCCGAGCTTCTTCGTGCTTCCAAGGCCACATTAAGCCGTCGCCGCGTCGGTCCCGGCTGTTGTGGTCAGATGACAGTCGCTAAGCCAAGTCAATAGCCTTTAGACGGCTTAAAAAAATCTGGCCTCCACTAACCCGTTGAGAAGCTTAGTAAAGTATACTCTAAACCCCTTCGATTGAGGGGTGTATCCGCAAACACAAAATGCCTTGTGTTTGCCGATCACTGACAAACTGAAGCATAAACAACAAATATCCATCCACACGTTGGTATTTGTTATTTACTAATTGAGTTTGCTAAACGTATGGAGTCGGATTAACATAGTTAACCGGTACATTCAGAATTTGCTATATTACTGCTGAGTTGTGTGTGAATCCCCTGAGAAAACTGAACACAAAGTGCATCATTGCGACAGTCTGCCTCGCCTCAGGAGAATCATACACGACCATACCCAATAGGAAAGTACTTGGAATACTATGTATGTATGTATATATTATGTCTGGGAATTCAATTTATTCAAATTCAGAACAACATTAAGATATCGAAAAAAAAAACAATCAAGGTTATTGAAGCCGGCCCTCGATTGGCAAACCGACAAGGAAAAACGAAATGACCGCTTTAGATGTGTGAGTATGGAGATGTGATTTCCACGAAGGCGTTATATTATCGGCCACAGAGTATGTTTTTCTTAATTAAATTAGAAACAGAATTCTTGATTGAATTGATGATTAAAACTCTTTAGTGACATCTTTCTACATAAATGCAAATACATTTAATTTCAGGATTTAAAATAATTATATTAAGTGTTACACACACATTTTATTGTTACATTGAATGTCTGTGCATAAATGACATTATTAAAAATAAAAGCAAAGAGGTCGGGGCGCAGCGGAGAGAGATCTTGTAAATTCATGAACGTGAATTAAAATTATTATTCTTTAAATGTAAATGGTCAAAATTATCGTTTATTTTCGAATATGGAATTAGAATCTCAACGTTTTCAAAAACCCATGAAGGCTTCTATTACGATGTTTATACCTACTCGTAATTTATATACATAAATCGACGGAGGACCAAGGCTCTCAGAGTCAGCGAGTTGAAGTGGCAGTGGGCTGGCCACATCTGATGAGTCAGCGATGGCGGATGGAGGAGGAAAGTCTTAGAGTGGAGGCCACGTACGATGCGACAAAGCGTAGAACGCCCCCTCTCTAGATGGACCGCCGACTTCCAAAAAGTGGCTGGTAGCGATTGGATGCGGAAAGCGGAGGATTGCATAAGGTGGAAAGCATTGGGAAAGGCCTATATCCAGCAATGGGTACATACAGGTTAATAATAATGATGAATGATGATACATAAATAAATAAAATTCGCATATAAAAAGCGTAGAGATTGGCACAATTGATGCAATAAAAATAACTATCGGTACCTAATTAACCATAAATTTCAATCATTATAAGACGATTAAACGAACGCGTCGAGGTCTGACTACGGATTAACATAACATTAAATTTGAATAAAGCTTACGGGTGCGGAGGGATGGAGTTTAAGAATTATTCTCGTGATAATTGCTAAATGATGTTTCGGCGTTTTATTGCTATAATTATACCGTAATTTAGGAAGACGCGTTAAACCAAATTGGGTGTCAAAATTAGACTTGTTAAGCTATTTATATGTCGTTAAAAAGATACTGAATGTAATTTGGTGTCGACAAATACAAAGTATTATCAAGACAAACAATGATAATATAAGGCAATATCGACACAAACAAATATAAGGCTCGTACGTTGCTACCCGCACTATTGACACAGTGCTTCTTTAGTAGTGAAACACAGTACCTCTCGTTTAAATGAATATTTTTTTAAGCTGCCTGACTGGGGAAGTACCTACCTCCACCTGATAGACAGCAGCCAAATAACAATTCCCTTGAGGGTTGTTGAGTTCCTGCGAAGTGAGTGAGATCACCAGAAAGGAAGGAGATGCTGCGTTTGCAGCGGAGGTGACGGCGCGCGAGCGATATTTTATGTTGCGAGCGTTAATATGGCTACAGTAACCGCTTCACATCAGGCGGGCCGTATGCTTGTTCGTCGTAGTATAAAAAAATCTAAATAATTGAGAAAACTGCATCAAAATCCATTGCGTAGTTTACAAGAAGTAGGTAAACGGCGACACAGACTTTAAATATAAACAACTATATAATAAAATTGATAGCACCGAATCTGATATATATATATTAGCTTCCACCCGTGGCTTCGTCAGTGTTTACTTTTTTTTAAATAAAACATATCCTGTGGCCTACCTAATACGTTTGAGAATATGTGTTCAAAGTTTTATGATGATCAGTTGAGTAGCTACGGCGTGAAAGCGTAACAACCAAAGTCACATTGACATTTATAATATTAAGAACTTGCTGGACCGATTTTTATATTTTTTGTATTTTTAGATTTGTCTTGGTCGGGAATAGGATAATAAGTATTAAAAACCTTGGAAATTTGACGAAAAAATTAAATAAAAGAAATAACATTTTCCAAAACAAATAGTTAAAAAAAGGGTTGGGATATTTATTGGTTGTCAAATAAATATAAAATCGATTGCCCTCACTTTTACGTCACGAAAGTTGTCTGTGATTGTGTTGTTGTTTTGAAAATTGTATTGATATAGTTTATTTTTGCACATTTATATATTTTTTTTTGTGGTATTATCTTAATAAAGTACTGAACTTAATATTATTTTATATTCATTGTATTACTTCCATAAAATCATAAATTTAGTTGAGCTAATAAGTAACAATAGCCGCAGATATACCCCAATGTTTCACCAAAGACCAAAATGTTCAATCAGTGCGTCCTCTTCCCGTTATAACTGATGATGCAGAAACTTGGACGCTGAACGTTGGGCCGGTTCACAGACTAAAAGTCGTACAGCAAGCGATTGAGAGAGCAATGCTTGGAATTTCTCTAAGGAATCGATCCCAAAACAAAGAAATTCGACGGAGAACCATAGTGATCGACATAGCTCTCAGAGTCAGCGAGTTCAAGTGGCACACCACCTGCCATGGCTTATGTCATATGACTATGAGCCGAATCACGAGAGATGCGCGCAGCACCGTTGCTCTAAGGCTCTTTTGTGCCACGGGCAATTCTTGACAAATTCTACAAATTATTTAATCTATTTCCTTAGTCCCATTTGTGCCCTCTCCCCGTTCTGGGGCGGCGACGAATACGTTTACGGCTCAAGTGGCAGTGGACTGGCCACATCAGCCGAGGCAGCGATGGCAAATGGGGGAGGAAAGTCCTAGAGGCCACGGACGGGGCGAAAAAGCGTAGGGCACACTCTAGATGGACCGAGGATCTCAAAAAGTGGCTGGTAGCGGTTGGATGCGGATACAGGATACAGGATGATAATGATGATGAATAAGTAACAGGGCATTCATTGATTGTTAGGCGGTACGAAGTTTGTTAGGTCAGCTAGTATACCTATATATGAATTGAAATATTATTATACTTAAAATCAAAAGAAAAAATTTTCGTCTTTGACCACAGCAATGGTAGAAATTATAATTTTAGTAAATTTATATTGAATTTTATTCCATAAACATTCTGAAATGACGGAGGAAACCATCGTCGTAGGCATTTTCCACAAACGTAATATGAAAATAATTGAGTAATTCGTCACGTAGCGTCCGAATTAGGGGCGCAAAGCAAATAGTTCAATATTTGTGAAGATAAGAGGTTCTAATAAAACCTTCTCGGCTTGCCGTGGGCAGGTACCGCTGAATCACGTAGCGCAGTGATTTCAAGATAGCGTAGTATTGCGTCACGCCTTCATTTCGGTAAACGAATTATGATATCAGATGCCGAATCTATATAATCGATATGTTTGTGAACGCAATTAATTGATGTTTATTTATTCCAAACTCAAAATAAAATCTACGTTTTATGAACTACAGAATATCTCCAGTGTAACATCATATCAATATATTCAAAGCCAAAAGCCAAAGTCGACTTTTGTGACTATGCAGACTCTCGCCCGCCGTAGGTATCGAACTGCATCGATTGTTTTCATATACAAGTCCAAGCGTATATAGTCGCGGGCGACCGCTAGTAAGTTATAAAATGTGATCAGTGATCATAAATATCAGTATATAAGGGATATTGGGGTATAAAAAAATAGAAAACTTTACAATTCTTTCACTAGAAAACGTTTATTTTTACCGGATATTATTCCATCGAAAACATAGGTTTTTTAACTATTTTTCATTCGTGTCCTGTGAAAAGTAAGTAGTAAGGTCTGCTGATTGTCGTACGGTTATCGTAACGAGAAGTATTCAGCCGGACGTAGAGCTTTACACATTAATACAACGGGGTTCCGCGTAGAGCTACGACGCCTACGAATAGAATTCGTAGACTTCGTAGCACTACGCCTCGTGGCTACGCAGGATTATTTTGTACAGAAAGTATAATGCTCTATTTGCGGTTAACTGTAGGACATCACACGTTACCAACCACAGCTAAAATTCCAGCAATTAAGTACTTAAAATTATTTTAGTTATATTACGACTTATCGTTTAAAATTTAAAACTTTTAGCAATAATACGCAATACGAGTACGTATAAACAGTAACTTCTGGAGTGTTGAATTAACAACTAAAAAGGAATAAATAAAACTTTTTGTTATCTTTAAATAAATGTGTAGTAAATATGCCAATTATTTTTTTTGAGGCAGGTAATGCCTTAATGTGTAAATACAGTAGGTATTCGCGTAATCATTACATGGCAGGAAAAAAGTAGTGTGCTTTAGATTTTTTTTTGTCAATTAAATAAATAAAAATTTTGAAATACGTTTCTTTTTTATATAATTATATATTCTTTAATGCACATAAATTATTCATAGTTACATCGAAAACTGTACAGAGGCGAGCAAAGGTTTTAATTACTTTTTATATCTTAATTTTATTTTATTTCAGTTTAACGTTTTTATTTTGTTATAATAAAAATAATTATAAAATGCAATTTACAGTTTTGGCATAGACGCGGGCAAACAATAAGTGTACTTATGAAATTTGGCACACATGTTTAGAAGGTGATATTCTAGCAATATTATATAGATACAGGTTGCAATTACAATCCTCCTTTTTTGAAGTCGGTTAAAAATAAATTACTGTATTCTCGAGCAAAATAACATAGAAAAATTTATAGTGTTCTGAAGACGAGCTACTTTTTTTGACGTGATAACGTCGTATAAATCGATGACCGCAGGCTACACGCACGAAAAAGCATGAGTCCTTGTCACGTTCTGCCTGAGCTGAGCGTGTAAGCGAGACCGCGGAATAAGTGATAGAGAGGCACGATCGGCCTAAGCGTTTACCAATGTTTTCTTGTGACGTTATCACGTAACATTATTGTCCGTAAACCGACTTTACAGACAACCTATTTTTTTTCAATACCTACCGGCGCTAGCGCGTTGCAGTCTTGTAAACATAACTACGAGACAGGCAGAACCATACATTAACCAACATGTTAGCCATCTTGGTCACGTTACATAATAATATTTACCTGTCTGTGTACAGTGCTGTCAATCATGTTGGAGAATATTTTAATTGACAACACGTCCATACACAGCTAAATTATTTTTATAAATAGTTTTCTATTGTTTTTCGTTAAGATATTCTTCCCCACCGGACAAAAGTTCCCCACCGGACAAAAGTTGCCAAATTTTATGTTGTCACACATGTTGGTGACAAAGTTTCTGCCCACTCGAACGTCCCCCCCCCCCCCCCCCCCCCGATGTAGACCCCCCCGTCCGAGGGACATTTACTACCCAAAATTCGGACGAGCGGCCGCGGCCACGAACAAAAATCGTGATAGCTGGCGCAATACTATAGCTATATTGAAATAAAAAATACCAATGGATAGCCTATGATATACAGAATTAGACTACATTGTCTCAAATTGCTATAATTGAAGCTAAAGTGAAAAATAAACAAAGTAAAAGTCAAGTATATAAACTTTTTGCTATAAATTTTTTTTTGAACAACTTTTTATCAATAAACTTTTAAATTATACGCAATGAGAATTATATTGAAATAAACTAGACTATTTTATCTTTAAAATGACATATTAATATCTTTCGTAGGCTTACACAGCGTGGAGAAATAAAATAAATAGTATCACTACTACTCACCGGTCACAGATTCGTCTCCATACAAAAATCACGACGAAACACGACGACCGCGATGAAATATAACATGAGTATTAACACATCCGACTATATTTCTGTTAAAAAAGGATTTGTATATGTTCACAAGACACTATTATTCCTTTTTCTTGCTTTTATATCACTAAAATAGCATATTAAGTAATAAAAACAACACCGCCATTGTTCCGCGCAAGTACTGCGCAGTACCGCGCACACTTTTCGTATTCTTAAATAAACACACACACACGAAGTACACATCACAACGATTCCTTTGTTATACAACAACCGTAGAAAGAAACACTTTAATCAAAATAAATAGCTAAATTGCCCGTGTCAATCACCAGTCGACATGGCGGCACGCAAAAAACACGACCAAAACAAACTAAATTTATGATTTCATAGATATTTTGTATTGCCACAGTCTGTTTTTACATTTCAACCGTGTAGCACTAAATTCATCTTCTTTTTATTAAAATTTTAAAGTCCCTGGATAACAAAAAGTGGCAAAAAATAGTTTTAGAAAAAATTTGAATTTTGCGTTTTTTTCTCTGGGCACGCGAGTACCCAGGACGTTTCGAGCTTTTTGATTTTGGGCACGGGAGTACCCGCGGACGTTTGAGTGTGCAGAGTCTCCATCGAACAAGAGTTGCCAACTTTTATGTTGTCAACATGCGTTGGTGACAAAAGTTTCTGGTGGATACGCGCCTCTAGGTAAATCTATTATACGACGATTATTGTATTATTTATGAACGCAGCCAAATGACTTCAACGACCTAGTCGCTGCTAAAACGTATAGACTGAACATTACGGGAATCGAACCCCTGATGACTGTAACTGCTCTATAATTATTACCTAATATTATTATTAAAAATTGTTTTTTTCAGGAGGCACGTAGGCAGAAAAATAGCCATCCGTTGGCTACCAACGGGAAAATCTTGAAAGTGACGGTAAGTCATTTTTTATCACAGATCACCTTTGGTATACTACGTCGGAAGGTATACTGCCGATCGCTTCCCTCCGTGCTGTTCAAATGCCAGTCTCTTTCAACTGCCAACTACACAATTTATATAGGGATAAATGTTAAGGAGATACGTCTTTAGAACTGATTAGAAATATGAATACCTTATGACCATAAATTTTGAAAATTATTGTAACCTATAATTTGTTATATATTACAAGACTAGCGGCCCGTCCCGGCTTCGCACGGGTTGTTATTCAGGGATAATGTAGCATTCTAATGGTGTATCGAAACCCGTCATGTAGTTTTTGAGTTTATTCGTAACAAACATACAAATATACAATGTTTCATCTATAAATTATTATAGCAACCCGTCCCGGCTTCGCACTGGTAGCCATATTTTTTTTTATTTTTTAACATTTTTTTTTTGTTGTTTTATTTTTATATTTTTTAAACGCAATTTAACCAACTCTTTTTCCCAGCGACTATCGAATCAAATTTCAGAATACGTATTCATGTACGTATTCTAAAATTTGACTTTTAGTAGATTACAATAATGTCTACAAATTAGTAGTATTGTTCTATCATTATTAGTTTTTGCAGCGACAGCAAAGGATGATTTGATTTTTTAATACTTTAGAGGTTTACTTAAACAATATTGCAATTCTCGTCATAACTTTTAAACAGTGCTTCCGATTTTAATGAATTAAAAAGGATTTTACTTCTAGATAGATACCCTTGATGATAAAACTATATACCTATTTGGATAAGGGTATATAAATAACTTGAGAGGAATTTGACCCACTTTTGTTTTCGTTGGATCATTAATTGAAAAATAGAACACAAAACCTCTTTCTTGGATATATAGTCTTGCGAATTTTTTTGTAGATTTTATTAAGACCTATAAATCCGTAATACATTGTTTTGTTATAACATCAACAATTCAACAGTTTTCACATCGCACGTCAAGAAAGATTTTTGTTCTCTACCTTGTGTTAATATTGCAATTTTCGTACGAAACCCTAACTTTTTCGAAATTAAAATTTAGCCTATATTACTCCCTGATAATTGCTTCCTATTGGTGAAAGAATTTTTGAAATCGGTCGAGTAGTTTCGGAGCCTATTCGTTACAAACAAACAAGCAAAAAAACAAACAAATCTTACCTCTTTATAATATTAGTTTAGATTTAGATTAAAAATGCCCCGGAGAAGAGTGAACTTCTCTAATTCAGGTTATTTCAACTTTACAGAGATCCCAAAATCATTGTAAGCTAACCTTGTAATTGCCAATAAACTAAATTTGAATTCTAAAATCTAACAGTATCTTGCTTATGCGGCAAAACCATCCCCCATACAGTAAATTTTACTGGGGGCTGGTTGATAGGAACAGTAAAACACTAAGATGTTCCCATCAACGAGAGACCTATGAACATTGCCTCTTTCAAATATGAAATGGGCATTAGATTCATCAAGATAATGCTTGGTGTAAAACAGATGGCTCAACCTTTTTGGCGTACTAAACGGAAATTAATAAAAAAATATTACGTTTCTAGGTCTCTCCCTGCATCCAATGCTGCCCGCCGCCCGAAGCCAAGGGCTGCGTAAGTCTGTCGGTAAGTCTCTGACTGTTTATACCTTTTGACCATTTAGCAACACCTTTGCTAACTCAGCAGGAAAGAATTATGAATTAGTATTGATGGTGTAGTGCGAACAACCCCCAAGAAGGCTTTTATATAACCATTCTTATACAACCACTACAGCGAATAGGGAGACTTGTATTTGTTGATTCGAAATGAAGTTACTTGACAGACGTTATGGAACCTAGTTGATAAAAAAAAACATCGACACGAGATTGTCATGAATAAAACCACCACAAATATCGAAACAGTCCCATCTAGCGGCAAAAAGTATTAACTAAATACGGCCAATTGCGCCATACTGCGATCAGCTCCAACGTGTCGAAACAGGCCAATCTATCTACAAATAAATAAGATGTAGACAAGCACTTGACCAGTGTCATAAAAATATGAAACATTTATGAGATTTAGTTTTGGGTGGTCTGTGAGGTTTTTTTACGTTTACTGCACAACGCCATCTGTTATGCAGTTTTAAAACTACACACGATGATAAAACTATGAACTCACACAGAATAATAATCAGTGATCGGCGTTAGTAGTGCCATTTGGGGTCAATGGACTTGAATGTTGATGTTAATATGGATAAGACTACGGGATTCCGGGATTACGTTTAGTCTAGTTTAGTAGTACATTATATTTTTCCAGTTCTCGCTGTATCGTTAAGTGTAATACGTGAAAATTTGATTACATAGAAATTAGAAAAAAGAAGTTCTCCAGACAAACAGTTCAGAAAAATAATAAAATAAAAGTTAAGAAGTTAAATAAAAGCATGGTAAAACATAATATATAGATACGTAACAAATATGTAGTACTAAAATAATTCAAAGTTATACAAAGTTAAACAAAATTCTTTAATGAAAATGCCGAGATTTGGGAGGCATATCCATATTATGACAACGGTCACAAATCCCGCGTAATGGCACTACCAACGCCGATCACTGATAATAATAGTATACACAACAAAAGAAACTTCATTTATACCTTGACATTTTTTCGACTCATCCGTAGAACAGAGTTCGATGTGATCATGGAACAAAAATGTGTTAAGCAAGCTAGACTAGGAAGCATACAACCAGACAACATATGCCCATCCGCATAATAAAAACGTTTAACACCGAAACCCCGAGCTTTCATACTCAAAAATGTGAATGCTTTTCGCCCGATGCTTCTGTAACAAATATCAAAATGTAATTATTATTTATTGAAAGATGTTAATTCAATCACCTACTTCACACAACACAACTGCTTATAGCTTGGTTGCAGCGAAGATTCGTATCGCGAAAACAAAATTGTAGTGTTATACATAATAAATAGTAATAATCATATATTTTCAGGAGGCTAATCAACAGCCCCAAGTATACCTGCATCCAGAAAACCTGCCACCGGCATACTTAAGGCCAGAATACCCGCCACCGGGAAACCCGCAGCCGGAATATTCGGGGCCGGCCTGTCCTCAGGGATACCCGCCTTTGCAGGCATTCCCGCCGACCGATGCTACCAATGGTACCTTCCAGGATGTTGCGGTAAGTTCCCACTTCTTTGTTTTATCTTGCATACATGGCTTTACATCGGTATTATTTTATGATATTTTTTTTATACTACGTCGGGTGACAGACAAGCATACGGCCCTGATGTGAAGCGGTTACCGTAGCCATATTAACGCTCGCAACATAAAATATCGTTCGTGCGCCGCCAACCACCGCTGCCAACGCAGCATCTCCTTCCTTTCTGGTGACCTCACTCACTCGCAGGAACACAACAACCCACAAGGGAATTGTTATTTGGCTGCGATATTCTGTGAGGTGGAGGTTCCCCAGTCGGGTAGCTTACAATTACGCTCCCTACCTCTCTTATTGCCAGAGCTTCGTTTGTCAGTCAGCAGGGTGCACTGCGTGCAGGTGAAGTTGACTTTGGTTCAAAGATGTTGATGAACCACTTACACCCCAAAAATAACGTCAATCGAATAACTCTAGTCGAATTAGGACATCAAGGCCTTTGCCATGCTACTTATGTGATAATGTGTATGTGTAACACAGATCTCAATATACTTGATAAAATAATGCTTATAAAGTTTATCTACAAATTTACAATATTTTCACATACATTATAATGAAATAGACAGTTTTTGTACAAATTTAAGTTACATAAATAATAGCTACTAATAATTAAATATTCTTGGACAAATTACACAGCGCAGTCTATACCTAAAATATGCAAAGCATTTAATACATACCGTCATAATAAAAATAGAGAAGTAGGAGAACTCAAGCCTCGAGCGGGAGATAATAGCCTAAACACGTAGGGCTGTCGCTTAATAGTTTATTCAACCGTCAAAAATACTTAGTCAATATCTATTATACAAAATTAAGTAAGGTACAAAATACAAAATTAAGTAGGGTAAGTGTTATGGATCTGTAACAAAAAGCCGGCCAAGTGCGAGTCGGACTCGGTCACGAAGGGTTCCGTACCAAAAACGACACACAATCACGTTTGTTGTATGGGAGCCCTCCTTAAATATTTATTTTATTCGGTTTTTATTATTTGTTGTTATAGCGCCAACAGAAATACATCATTTGTGAAAATTTTAACTGTCTAGCTACCACGGTTCATGAGATACCTACAGACCTTGGTGACAGACGGACACCGGAGTCTTAGTAATAGGGTCCCGTTTTTACCCTTTGGGTGTGGAAATCGAAAAGGAATAAAAATATTTATTTTTGTACATACACCAGGAGTGACTGCAATTTTTTCATTACCTACATTTTAATGCATGCTTACTCAGTGACTAACGAGCAAACAGCCCACCTGATGGTGAGCGGTAACTGTCGCCCATAACATCCACGGTTCACGCATTCAAGCTGTTGGCAACAAAAATGCAGAATCGCAGGTGCGTTGTCCTTCAAACTGGAACACAAAACACAACAATGCAAGCATTGTTGCTTGGCGGTAGAAATAGATAAGGCAGTGGTCCTCACCCAGGCGGACTCCTACCATTTGATAAAACCTACTTCATATTATCTGTTTAGGGATTTTTTTTTTATTCTTTATACTACGTCCGGTGGCAGACAAGCGTACGGCCCGCCTGATGTGAAGCGGTTACCGTAGCCATATTAACGCTCGCAACATAAAATATCGTTCGCGCGCCGTCACCTCCGCTGCCAACGCAGCATCTCCTTGCATTCTGGTGACCTCACTCACTCGCAGGAACACAACAACCCGCTGCTGCTTAGCTGCGGTATTCTGTGAGGTGGAGGTACATTCCCCAGTCGGGTAACTTACAATTACGCTCCCTACCTCTCTTTTCGCCAGAGCTTCGTTTGTCAGTTAGCAGGGTGTACCGCGTGCAGGTGAAGTTGGCTTTGGTTCAAAGATGATGATGAACTACTTACACCCCATTTGAAAAATTACGGTCTAAATAGGAATACGATTAATTAAAACGTAGCTATACTGAATCATAATATTTATTCAAATAATCTAAATTATTATGAAAATATAGTAGATAACAGGGTGCCGAAGGATTGAAAAGCACATGAAAGAGAAAGGAAAGGATGTGGAGGATTCTTTGTTCCCTTACTGGTAAAATGTCTAAACGCGCACGATATTCAGAAATATGAACAGATTTACACAAACTAAAAACGAACCATAGGCACATGTTTTGAATGCGTTCCAACTTATTAAGTAACTCCTCCGTTGGATCCAAATAAGCCACATCCGCATAATCTATAAGTGGAAGGAGAAGACTACGAGCCAATAAAGCCTTGGTATTGACTGGGAGAAAAGCTTGAAGTCGCTTCAGGGAGTGGAGAGAGGCAAAAACCTTGCGGCTTACTTCGATTATTTGAGGAGCCCAAGAGAAGGTTTGATCAAGAACAATGCCCAAGTTTTTAACTGTTGAGGAGTAAGGAATGATGTTATTATTAAAAACAATATCCGGGCAAACAACATAAAAATTTTGCAATCTTGATATGTAGTAAGGCTACCAATAATAATTGACTGAGATTTGACCTTCAAACCAAAGTCATTAGACCATTTAGCAATGGCGGAAAGATCTTTATTAATTATGTCAATGGCATCAACAAGATTATCAAGCGTAGCAGCCGCATAGATGTTTTGTTGTATAAGGGCTATTGGGCAACAGATGGCACTATATATATATATATATATATATATATATATATATATATATATATATATATATATATATATATATATATATATATATATATATATATATATATACATATATATATATATATACATGCAGTTGATGTATATATCGATGCCTTACAGCCGAAAAGGGATAAGCGACATATTTCAAACTTTACAGGAGAGTGATTTAAAGTTAAAATTTTATGAAAAAAATTCATAAAAACTATAGTTTAGTTCCCGAGAGGCTGGAAATTTGTTTATGTTGTAATTAACATACTATCTATTGAATTACAGTGTTATTTTTTTATAATTCAACTTGCAACCCCTATTTACTGTCGGTAATCCTCAAATGATCTCATTTCACAAACAGGCAAAATGTCGTAAATGAAAATACAAGAATTATTCGCTTCCAGCAAAAATGATATAACTACACCTCATCTTTCATTATAATTGAACTAAAATAGCACAAGTGTGTGATTATTGAAAATAAAATTGAGGAAATATGGTATAACCAGCTATCAAATGAAAATTTACTGAATGCGAAATTGTATTAAGTAGATTTTTTTAATAGGAATAATTTGCATATTAGAATACTCTTTCGATGTGTTTCTTCTTAAAAAATATTTTTTCGTGTAGAAAAGATTTCAGGTTCGCCCTAGGGGTACTAAAATGAAAAAAAAAATCAAATCAGTCTTTAATTGACACAGAAATGAATGCCACATACTAAAATGTAATAGGTAATATTTAATAACAATTGTTTGTAATAAACGCTCTTAGTACGGTCATAAGTACCCGAGATCAAATCAACTTAGAATTATCACAATTGAAATATCTAGTCGAAATCAATTTTCATTTATCTATCTAAATCTATAAAAGAAGCAACTGACTGACTGACTTATATATCAACGCACAGCCCAAGCCGCTGGGTCTAGAGATTCCAAATTTGGCAAGTAGGTTCCTTATGACGTCTAGGGGTGCACTAAGAAAGGATTTTTCAAAATTCTACCGCTAAGGGGGTGAAACGAGGTTCCAAAGCTTGTATGGGGAAACAAGATTAGTTGGACTATTTTATCCGAAACTTTACATGAGTACTTCTATTGAGAAATGAGTAAATACGTGTTTCAGAATTTTTCAAAATTCAACCCCTAAAAGGGTAAAAAGGGTTGTATGAGTCTGAAAATCATCATGGGTATGGTTTTTATGGTTTATCGGGTCGCTGATTACGAAAACAACAACTATTTTATGATGTAACATAGCCGACGTGACATAAAATCACTCCTGTGGGGATGCGATGGGGTTGAAATATGTAAAAGAAGAAACTGAGTGACTGATGATATATATCAACGCACAGCCCAAACTGCTGGGTCTAGAGCTTCCAAATTTGGCACGTAGGTTCCTTATGATGTCTAGGGGTGCACTAAGAAAAGATTTTTCAAAATTCATCCCCTAAGGGGGTCCAAAGTTTGTATGGGGAAACAAGATTAGTTGGACTATTTTATCCGAAACTTTACAGGAGTACTTCTATAGATAAATTAGTAAACACATGTTTCAGGATTTTTCAAAATTCAACCCCTAAAGCGGTAAAACAGGGTGAAAAAGTCCGAAAATCGTCATGGGTATTGTTTTTATGGTTTATCGGGTCACTGATTACGAAAACAACAACTATTTTATAATCCAACATAGCCGACATGATTTAAAATCACCCCTGTGGGGGGTACGGCGGGGTTGAAATGTCATAATTATATTGATATACCCATATTGATGGGTATTGATTCTATGATTTTCTGGGAAGGCAATTACAAAAATGGCATCGATTTGAAAATATCAACCCCTAAAAGGGTAAAATGGGGGTCAAAAAGTCTGAAAATTGTCATGGGTATTGTATGGTTCTATTGATTAATGAGTAAACATGTGTTTGCCCCGAATGTCACGCGAGCGAAGTCGCGGGCGAAAGCTAGTTAATTATGAAATTGAAGTTTACAACGTTCATTTAAGTATATACAAGTATTCTTAAGATTAGTACACTGTTAATATCACAATTGTTTGTCCCAAGTCCTTGTTTTATTCATAAAATATCTTAAAGTATCAACTATAGGAGTGTTACAAAAATATAACTTTATCTTTATAGAATTATCATAATTGAAAGTTTGTCTTGTTGTCGCTTGGACCCGTAGTTTCAATAAAACGATACCGACAACTGACATTTGAAAATTATTATTGAACAGGTAAACGACAAAGACGTTGAGAATGGACTGGTATAAGGATAACTTTTAGTTCTACCTTTTTATCTAACCGCCGGAATCGTTTAATTATTGGGAGGGAAAAAAAAGGACAAGCGACAAACTAATTCTAAATATTTACAGGGGCTATATGTAATAACCTCCTTTTTGCTTTCTATTTATGAAACGGGAAAAATATACTAAACGCCAAATAAAGTCTCAAAAATGTGGCCTAATTACAATAAACGACCAATATATTTTATAAAGGAACAGGCATAAAATACTAACCCGAATTTAACAAATAATTATTTATAAGCAAAATATCATAAACGTATGTTTCTGAATGTTTGCTTCCAGCAAAAATAGGTTAAGGTTCTAGTGATTGAATATTACAGAGAGCCCAAAAAGCATAAGTTATTTTGTTTTCAAATATTCTTTGATCAACAACCAAAAAAAAAAAAACTTCAAAATTTCTGTCGTTTACAGCGAATAAATTTAGCTCATGACCCTATTATTACTACCGCCTAAGCGACATAAAGTGTCACTTAGAAACATGTAACCCAGACCAAACGACGCAGAAAAAAAAGACGATTCTGGCCATATATATAAGTCCATTCTCCAAAAAATGGCGCTTATCCCTTTTCGGCTGTAAGGCATCGATATATATATATATACATTAACCATTCAATGAATAGTCATTGAATGGTTGACTGGAGGAGATCCCTTATGGGATAAGTCCGCCATTGTACGTGTATCTCTTTTATCATCATGTGTATTGTACAATAAAGACTTTACAACAACAACATCCTATTGCACGACTTGTGGCGCCATCTGTTGGCCGATAGCCCATCATACAGCGCCCTCTATAGTAAAAAGGATAAAAACTCCAGGATAAAAACTATCCTATGTCCTTCCTCGGATCGTAAACTATCTCCATTTATTGTGAATTTTATTGTGTGGGAAATTTGTGTTTGTTAGTGTATATTATTCTGTGGTCTAATGAATAAACCTGTATCACCCTGTACTAGAAAAATATATAAGATGGTGAAATGCAGTGCTTTTGTGTGAAAGTACAACGTACGAAAATATGCCTGGATTAACCTTTCATCGATATGTAAAGAGCCAGGAATTGTGTAAATTATCACGAGATTAAACGTTGTGGTATGTTCATCTTTTAGTTATTTGAAAGCTTTGTCATTATAGAGCATGCATGAAACAAACTTTCAATCACGAGGCATGTATTCTATGTAGTCAGTCACAGAAATAATAATTAGAGATCCGTTGACACGTTATGTACTTGTCATTGTTATATGGACGTATTTATGAACTTGTACAATATTTATATTCATTGTGCAAGATTAAATTAAATGCTAACAATAAAATGTGTGTGGAAAACAGTGATTCAACAATTAAATAAGTACTTACTATATTTTTTTTTAAATACTGGCTGAATAATTAAAAAATTACATGAATAGTCATTGATAATAATTATAAATTAAGGCTATGAATACTTAATGATTATAACTGTAGACAGATTCAATATTAATCAGCGCTATAGCCTTATAAATTAGCTTAATAAACCTTATAGTGAAAGAGCTAGACTTCATCTCCTGTACTCTGAGTGGATTCACAACAATTAAATAGTTCTATGAATTATTTGTAATAGTTAGCAAGTTTTGATAATAGGAATACTACACTAGTGCATTATGATATTCCTATAATAATCCGGCAAGCGCAGCGTAGGACGTCCACCCACGAGGTGGACAGACGACCTCATTAAGACCGTAGGATCGCGCTGGATGCAAGCCGCTTCCAACCGGTCTTATTGGAGATCTAGAGGGGAGGCCTATGTCCAGCAGTGGACTTTCAATGGCTGAGATGATGATGATGATGTTGATAATGATTGATGTGCGATTTGATACAATGCATTATTTGTTTTAGATTTCGTTTTTTTTTGTGAATATGTTTTTCGTGATTAGTAGTTGTGTGTGTGGTATTTACGTGTTTGTTTTGACGTGCATTCAAACTTCTAATGTTTAGTCTGCTTACTATGTGTAATGAATGTCGGTGTTAAAACTAAAGTCTATTTCAAAGGCAGGCGGAAAAACGGCTATTGACCTCTACGTGCGCCGAAGGGATCACCAACCTTTTTTGAATTTCAATCTAGAAATTCAAAGTTAATAAAATTAAGCAATGACTAATGAAAAGATACATTTTTTATTTAAGAGGATATTATATTACACTATCATATCTATGATTCAAAACTTTAAATCACTTTTTGAGTTCGCGACCCCTTACAGGTTGATAAATTCTGGCGACCCCCCTTTTGCCATATGCAGACAAATAAATAATTTATAACATTTCTTCAATAATTTTTCTTAATAAGCAGAAGAAAGTGGACAAATGTAATTTGACAAATTTCGGCGAGATCAAGCGCCCTGCCTGCGCCAGCCGCCATGTTCTTTTGTTTCAACTCAATGGCACTTGGTCACCGATGAGTACGGAAATGACTATTTTGTTTTTTCGCTAGCTCCACGCATTTACAAAATGGATAAATTTCTCAAAAGATTACAACCTTCAACAACTGATACGAGTGTCATGATGATTCAAAACCGAAAAAAAAATATCAATTACGATGACAGTTACTTATAATACGGGTTTATAGTCAATAAATAGTAAACCTCAACGTGTACCGACGCGCGACGGTCCGGTCGGACCCAACGCCTGCTGACACGATGTCCTGCGCGATTTCGTCAAAACCGGTTTGTTAGCTCTGCATGACCGTGTGGCGCCCACAAGCTCACCCCACCCCGTACTAAAAAACGCGCTACTAAGCTCTTAGCGATAAGAAATGTATGGTATCGAGCATATGAATTTCTATTGTCGCAAACATAATACTTAACCCACTTAAAGCTATCGTTTGTTTAAACGATCATGACAACAAAAAAATATTACGGCGACCCGGGGGTACTTGAGATTTTGTTTATAAGTTTTAAGCACATGTCACACGTCTATGCATTAATTCCAGGAAGTTGACCCAGTTAGAAGTTCAGTGTCTTGATTTTATACGCGTTATTGTTTTTGGATTTTAGTCATGAATATTTCAAGGTATGTAAAATGTTTCATTATTCAATTTTTTTATTTAGTTGCTCCTAAAACATAAAGAATGTACCCTTAATGACGTAAAATAAACATTTACAGAATGTTTTATTCATCAAAAGATATGTTTATTTCAAAATCTTTAGATGGATCGTTATAACGAACAATAGGGACATGAGGTACTATAAGAACATTTTTGTATGTTTCAGGTCGAAGTATCGAAATCTCACATTGAATGAGATTATTGAAGAATTGGATCACATTGACGAAGCAGATCCGATTCCCGATGGTATAACAATTTTTCCTCCGGAGAGTTGTAATGCAGACTTGACAGATGAAGATTTGGGAGATGAAAATTTTGTGTCTTTGCAAAATTTACCTGGGCGGCAGCTTAGAGCTACAGCTGAACTATATTTCAACAACAGTGTATCCGACGAAAGTGAAGATGACGAAACGCCACTAGCTCATCTTTCAAAGTGCAGATGCCTGGAAACAACAGAAACTGGTCTAAAAAGTTCATCACCCGAGCCAAGTACCTCTTCAACAATGCCTGTGTTACCAGCAACTTCAGCCTTCTACCATAAATGAGAATATGGGCGGTGTCGACAGATCTGACCAAAACATTGGTTTATACAGGACATCAGTACGTGGAAAAAAATGGTTTAGATATGGCTACACATAACGCATGGCAATTATACAAATTAAATGGAGGAGACCATTTAAATTTCTAAGATCTATTGCTACTGGCCTGCTGGAGACCTACAAGAAGGAGGATTCAAGGAAATCTACACGGACATCACAAGGTCTACATGAAAATTCAAGATATGATAATATTGGCCAAATTGTTATGTATAGACCAAATCAACTGTGATGCGCGATTTGTCACAAAAATGCAAGTTTTTACTGCAAAAAATGTAATATTTCGCTGCATCCAAAACATTGTTTCAATGCATACCACACACCACAATAAAATTATATTATTATAGAAGTTATAATCTAAGTAATTAAATATTTTTCTTTTATTTTATTGTTTTATTCAGCAATTTTAGCCTTACATTTGCAGAATATCTATCACACTCCATAGTAGCGCATTTTACTAGCGTTTGTTATAACGATCATCATTTTCCGGCATTTCCACCTGTCAAAGATTTTTTTTCGTATTTTTTTCAGACTTTCTGAGACATACTTAGCATAATATGTGAATTTGGTTGACATTGAAGAAAAAAAAAATCTCAGAGATATCTGGGTTAATGTCATTGTCCTTTTTTCCGCCTGCCCTAGAAACAGACTAAACCTTGGCTAGTATCTAGGGTCGTTGAATTATAAAAAAGATAATGGTTAAGCATACTTCCGGCCCAAGTACAACAATCTGAAAAATACAAACTTATTGTCTGTGGAATTTGGTTTAGGGTAAAATTTCTGCTTTGCCATTGGTAGAAAACTACATGTTAAAAATGGCGCGGCTTTTGTCATATCCTGTTTTGTGTTGGTGGTGAGTGAGTACATGGCCACTCTCTACGTTGATCCTGTTCCAGCATTTTTATTCTACAACGCCGCTGCTGTATATATGTAATAAAATCCACGTTAAATTTCGTGATGGTGTTCTCTAAAAGGCCATGGATTTGATGAAAACGGTAAGGATTGCTTATATGCAGAACATTCACTTGAAAAATTTGTTTGGCTTTTGTTTCTTGTTTTGGTGATTTTGAAACTGGCCATTTCATTAGAAAAAATATCTCTTTCCAGAAATTGTGTGCACGTGGGAGGTAAGTGTTGATAGTTTTCACTAATAGAAGGTGTCCAGTTTCGAGTTTGCACATTATGAATCGCCACTATGTTGATTTGTCAATACTTTGATGGCACCCGGCAACCCAGCGTTGTTACGCCATCTTAAAGTCATCCAAATGTTCCGCATATTTTGCAGCTTTGCATTATTACAAGAGAGAATTAGAGGCTGAAAATCATGCTTTAATCGAAAGGGATTCCGATGGAAGCGTTATTCCATGAACAGGTTCTAGGTATGTCATTTTCACTATTGCATCGCATTCCATGACTTGACAAACCACATGTGCATAGATGGTTTTGTTATTGTTATTCGGTACAAATGATATTGCATAATATATTTTTGCACGGTAGTAGACCGCTACATGTACGAACAGTGTATTTATTGTATTGTATGCGTGTGTTGTGTACGGTTTAATGAAAATCTCAACTCTCGACCGATATAACCTATAATTTTGACAAGCTGCAGTGAAGTCCAACGTTCAAGCGAAATGCCACTTGTATCCATTTTGCAGCTAATTTCAAGGTTACTTCGACGTAAAAATCTATTCCAGTAGCAAACTGACCTGGTGTCGTACTTGACTTTAGGAATGGAATGATATTTTAAAACGTATAGTAAGTTGAAGCATTATCTTTATTATTTTGCTCTCTGAATCTAAACTGTCAATTACTTCGCACTTTCTTTCCAATCATCATACAGTAAATATTATGTATACATAAAATACATTGTTTGATATTTTATCTAGTAAGTAATTTAAACCAGTAATTAAGTACTGTTCTTATAACATTGGACTTTAAACTTTGAGATACATATACCTAAATGTATATAACAAGTAGTACTACATGGATTGTAATTAAGTTGCTTTTGGATTGCCAAGACAACAAATATTCACATACAACTTCAATCTGTGAATTATTTATTATAAAATGTAATTAAAATTTTGAGTATCTAAGAACAGTATATTTACATAATCGACAATCAAATATTAAAGAATTACTTAATCTTCACTGTAATTACTCCTTGATTAAAGATTTAATGTGATGCTAATATGAGTTTTGTTTTTCGGATTTTGGTAAAAATCTTATTAATGACAATATCTCAGAACCCAATGCATTCTGATTTTCAATCGGATAGTTATTTCACAAGTTTATGAATTGATTATGTTTTGCATATTTTATATGCATATTTAATTACTACTTAGTACACTGGGAGCGCTACGTAAATTTTCAAGAGTGTTTTTTTTTATTTCTACTGGGCCTTATTGTACTCATAAATTTTATTTGAATTATTCTTTGTTTGCCACATTTACCTATGAAACATTTGTTTCGTAACTCAAATTCCAGGATTATATATTTTTAAATCCATTTTCATGTGGGTTAATTAAAGAAATTACTTTTGTAACCACTTAAAACATGAAAGGAATATAAAATTATAAACATGATAATTAAAAACAAGTGAAATTTTAATTTGACATGTAGGTACAAACTCACAATCGAATGTGGGTATATTCAAATTAAATAAACTCATAAATTTGTTATATGATAGGGATATCATAACATGCACAATCGAAATAGGTGAAACTGATTGAGACAAATTACTTGACTATCTAGTAGTCCAAAGTGAGCAAAAATTGTGGAATGGGCAGTACATGGCCTTTTCAATGACAGTCGCTAGTAACATACCACACATTGCTAGTAACTGTTATTGAAAAGAGCAGCAAGATTAGATTCAACTATTATAACCATTAATTAAAATATTTTGCGTGTTGAACATATATTTTATAAAATAGTACAATCGGCAAAAGAAAAATTTCTCAAACCTCTTTTTTACCTATTACATTCATTATGGGAGTAATTGAGCTTAGGGTACTATGTGTACTACTATGTCTTTTTAAACTACCAATTACTAATTTCCTTGAAATGGTATAATCACTTTCTAAATTATTATTTTTCATAATTAGCTTTGTTTCTTGTCAATTAAAGGAGAAACCATTTGGTTCCAATTCTATTGGGTTGAAATGAAGAAAACCTAAAATTGTTAAGTTTGTATTGGTTTTTTTATGATGATTTTTATTTTCATGGGAATATATCTACTGACTTATCCCATAGGACTGCTGACTAGTATCAGTAATGCATGATAGCATATACAGATAGTGATGTTGAGTAAATATTATGTACCGAAATTGAAAATAATATCTATGTTGAAATAAAAAGGAAAATCAAATCCGTTAAACAGTTTTTTTTTTGAGGAAAAATTGTGTTTCTCAAATTATTTTAATAAATCACAAATGAGTAAACTATTTTGATGTTGTTTCATCTACATCGATTGTGCACACATTATACCTAGTTTTGTAGGTTCTATTGACCAAAAATTCATCTTCTTTATAATCATTGTGAATAATATTGTTGCAATGATAATGAATTTTGGCTAAAAACTTTTTCTCCACACACATCAATCAATTCATAACTTGAACTTAAACTTTCGCCCATTAAATTTAAAGTAGGCTATTTTCTTTCCCATTGAGAATATTTTTTTGTTTCAAGGGAGAAAGCTTAAAATGGTTGAACAGGTGTTTGGATGTTGTGTGTGGATTATGTCCAGTGGAAGAATCTATAATGTTTAAGCATATTAGCAGTTGTCACAAGTTTCCTCTCAAACTCATAGTAATTAATGTATTTTTTAGGTAGTTCCTATTTTCAAGTTGATTCCTGGGGGGGTTTATATGAACTTTTCATAGATCCACAATTTCATGCAAAAAAAATTGTAAAGAGCTCCCTGATCCCTGCTAAAACTTCTGGATAATCTCTTTTGTAATAACCATTCATATATATTACAACACCATCCCCAAAATATTTTACTAGCTTGCTTTTCCGTAACTATGTACGCGAATATCCCAGTGTACCATGGAAACTTTCAAAAATCCCTAATGACTATGTCATAATATCTACCTGTATGCCAAGTTTCAACCCGCTCCATCCAGTAATTTGAGCCTTGCCTTCATATATCACTCCATCATGGTGGCCTTTTATTACATACAGATAATCTCTTGTGTTCTAAAACTGTCTTTAACATCCTAAAACCAATAATAAAGTATTAAATACACAATGGCATCCCTAGTTGTGTTTTTATTTAGAACGTCATACATCACACATCTAAAAAATCTGTGTAATATCCCTAACTCATAAGGGAATGATCTTGAATAGTGAATCTCTATAAATATCAAAATAGATTCCAACAATCTGGATTTAGGTCCATACCAATACCGTCTAATGGTCTATTGCATTCGATTGGGCGTTATGCAGATTGATTATTTTCCTTTACACGATTTCAAAAAGAGTGAATTTTTGAGAGACTGCCACTAAAATAGAAAGTCAGCCAGTTCATTAGAGTGGGCCTCTAGTTTTCCCCAATATCCCTCGGCTCGGCTAGTAACAAACCGTGGTACATGGTACAACAAACATAAAGTTAGCAACAAAACTTTAATATGTACCTCTTTTGATACTTTTACTGGCATATAACTTTATTAAGAATAATTAAAAATTATTGAAATACCTAATATGTGCCATTATTAATTCTTGGACTGGATTATGAATGTGGGGCCATGTATGTAGCATGATGATGACAGAAATTTGGTGATATTAGGGCATTTTTGAATATTTGTGGCGTGTTTCAGGAATATGAGTTCCTAGACTTGACAGATGTAAAAGAAGTGGACTTGAATCAACTACAACGTGCACTCTTCCAGCGGAGGACTGACAAGTCGGCATACACAGCCACTGTCAGTTGGACTGAGCCTGTCGTAGGTATGTATTCATTTAGCATGTGCATTTGAAACATTTCTTTTTTTTATAATATCCATTGATGAGCATTTCCAAAAAATTATTATACTATCTGAGTAAAATGATCAGCATCTATGTCATAATGATTGTCTTGTAAATAATAATTTTAGAGTATATAGAGTAATTGCCTAATCTTCTAATTTATAAAATTCTCATGTCACAATCTTAGTTACCACACTCCTCCGAAATGGCTTGACCGATTTTTATAAAATTTTGTGCATACCGGATAGGTCTGAGAAATAGGTTGTTATCTATTTTTTATGGCAAAACAACGTTTGCCGGGTCAGCTAGTTTATAGATAAATGTAAGTAATGTATTGTTGTCGAAATGTTATTACAGACATATCCTCGTGTTCATCGAGCACGGCGGGTCCACCGACCGTGTCGAGCAGCCTGGACAGCCTGTCGGGCGGCGAGTGCGACATGGCGCCCCACTCGCCGCAGCGCGGCGCGGGCGCGGCCGGCCCGCCGCCGCAGCACGCGCCGCCGCCCTACGTGCAGCCGCCGCCCGCCTACCCGCCGCCTCAGCACCAGTGGCCCGTCGCGCCGCCCAACGTCTACGTCAGCCAAGTCACGGCCAACGTCAACGTGCACGGCTACATGGGCCAGTACTACCAGCCGCCGCAGCCGCAGTACCCCGCGCCGCCGGCCGAGCGCCCGCCCAGGCCGCACCGCCGCGAGAGACGAGGCAAGCGTGCGCCCTCGCCTCCGCCTCAACCGCCGCCTTACTACGTTCAGTACCCGCAGTACTATCCCGCAGCGCAGGCGCAAGGCGCGCCTTTGTATCATCTCCCTATGTATCAGCCTCTAGTCTATGGACCGTATGCCCATCCTCCCTACTACTATCCGGAGTATCCTATGCCAGTAGAGGGCGATGAGAAGGGTCCCGAGGAATACCAGCAAGAGGTTGTCATGGAACAGGAAGCGGTTGACGCCTACTACGCTGGTACACATTATGCGTATGCACCGCCGGTCGAGAGCGGTATGGAGTATATGCCTCCTATATACTTGCCGCCGCCTTCGCATCCACCGCCTATCTCTATACCGCCACAGCCGCAACATCAATCTACACCTCATCAATTCAACGTCCATGCCAAAAACTTTGTAACTAGTCAAAACAAAGTTTATACACCTCCAGAAAACAAGACCCAGGAGCAAAAGCCTGCGCCAGTCACTGTGACCACTACTGCAACTGCTTCAGCCTCTGCGCCTGTAGATTCATTGCCAATGAAAGATATTAAAATTACAACCAAAGGTCCAAGTAGTCCTAAACAGTCAGAGCGGCCTCCAGATGCCGCTGTAAAACCAGCAACGACTCCTACTGAGAAGGTATCACCGACACCTAAAGTTGAGGCAATAAAACCGGCATGGACCCCTAGCGAAAATAAAGCGCCAGAGCCAGTATCTAATAATCAAAGTGCACCAACAAATAAGACGTTCCCTGTAACGGCATCTGCTAACAACCAAGTCACTACAGTGCCTAAGGTGCCACCAACAATTGGTAAAACCTCGAAAGGACCTGCTGCGCCTTTCACAGGAGGCAAACAGCCTTCTAAGCCATCTGTACCGCAAACTGTAGTTCCAGTTCAGCAAGCCGCTTCTACACCAAAGGCTCCATTTGGAAATAGACAAAAACGAGAAGGCACCACTAATCGTTCACCATCAAATGAAACATCTGATAATACTGAGAGGACGAGTGTTTCTATTGAACAACATCCTAAACGCGAGCCACCATTGCCGCCGAGCAAGGCCCCTATGCCGATATCCATCACACTGCACTCAGCTGGTCAGCCATTAATTGTAACGAATAAATCGCCTTTTGGACACTCTAGAAAGGCCGCCGCCGCTCCAGAGCCTCCACCGGTGCCACAGCCTCCTCCACCAGCTCCAACCGCGTCAGATTTCCCCCCTCCACCGACCCCCAGGAATCGTGGAGAACCAATTCCGCCGCCAGTGATACAGCCACAACCGCAGCCAGCTCCTGGCAAATCATGGGCGAGTTTATTCTCTAACAAAACTGCGATCACCACGTCAGCACCTCCACCGGCTGCGGCCGTGGAAGAGCCTCCTAGCCCCACAACGACTACTCCATTACCTACCGCTCCAAATGTGCAAAAACCTGTGGCTAAAGTGCCACCTTATGATGCATCGCCTCTTCAAACCGCTATTATCGATAAAAGCTTGTCGACGCCTCGTCCGGTGACGACAACTGCTGTTCCTACAGTGTCTTATTCTGAAAAAACATCAGTGAATGCTGTTAGCAACACAACTAATTCAACAGTCGCCAAGCTAGCAACAACGACCCAGGCTCCGGCGGAAGTTCGTGAGGTGCCTACCCAAAAGGAGCCAACTCCAGCTTTACCTATCCAAACTTCACCTTTCAGCGATGATCCAAACTCATACAGAATGGGAGGTTAGTATTCTTTACATGGTTTTAGATATATCCCTTGAAAATTAGAATCTGTGGTTTAATGACATAATGCAGCTAAATTTGAGATAATGATAATTAGAAGACTATGAAAAGTTAGGAGACAATAATATTTCTTTTGCCATTTTCTTTTAGTTATTTTATTTACATTATTTCATTTATTCATATCAAATTTTCAGAATTTCTATCAAAATACCAGTTGGACAACCGACCAGTGTCCCTCCAGCCCCGTGGCCTGACAAATCGCTCAAATTACTGCTATGTGAATGCGATCCTTCAAGCACTGATCGCCTGCCCTCCGTTCTACAACTTGCTGAAAGCGCTGCCTTACCAAACTCGTCGCGGCAAATCTAGCACACCAGTCATCGATTCAATGTATGTATTCATTTTCACTAAGTATTTAACTATGATTATATATTTAAGAATAAGTACTTTTTTATATGTGAATAATAAACCAGTAGAATTAGTTTAACGTTTATCTAATAAAATTCACTATTGTAATAACATAAATAGCGAATTGTCGACATTCTATTCACTTTTTGATCAAGCCTTGTCTACACCCAAATATCCTTTTCTTGTAAATTATATTTTAAAGTAGTAACAATTTGGGAAATCTAGCTACAGCAAAAACATAATCATTTGACTGCATCACAATAAATTTGAGCTCTGATTATCAGTCATATTTTTCGTTCATTTTCCAAGCAATCTTTGTTATTAAAGTACAATTGGCAAAATATAAGTATAAAAAATTTTCAATACGGCTGTGAAATCGTATGATTGAAATTAGTCGTGCATGACTAGATTACTTTAAAAAATTACGCGATTCTCAAACGACTTAAATGACGAAATCGTTGCACGAACTATCGCATTTATAATATTAGCAGTAAAAGGATTTTCAGGTTAAGAAATCAATGTAAAAGTTAAAGTTTTATGAAGTAAGCATCCGAAAGAACAGATCCTAAAAGATTTTTTAAAATTTCCATGGGATTCTCATGTCTCACACACAGCTCTGAACATTTCCAACTCATTAGCTTATAAAATTTGTTTAATGTGGTCAGAACGAAATTTAGAATACAGCTATTCTGAAGTATCTATATGCTAAGGATTTATGAAAATTCCCACAGAATACAGAAGGTCACTTCTCATAAATATTTTCCGATCGCAGAATTAAACTTGACTGAATCGAAAATTTAATTGTGAATTTATTAAAAATTATATACTTGATTTCCTTAATTGTTATAGCTAACAAAATATCAATCAAATCATCCATCAACATTGTTTTATTTTCTTTCATATATATCAGAATACCCAATTTGACATTTGCTAGATCGAGACTGGATCGGAACTTAGTTTTGACTATTTTAATGACGAGAATTGGCCGTGTGGTATACGCGCGTTTTAAGCCGCGGGCGCACGCTCGTGTAATATAAGTATGTGTGGTGGTGCAGGGTGGAGCTGTGCTACGAGTTCAGCGCGAGCGTGCCGGCGGCGGCGGTGGCGGGCGTGGCGGGCGCGGGGCGGGGAGCGCGCGGCGCGGCCGGCCCGCTGCCCGTGCCCGCCGGCCCGCCGCTCGACAGCGGCGCCGGCCTGCGAGTCCTGCGCGCGCTGCGCTTCCCCGGCTCGCAGGAGGGCCGCCAGGAGGACGCAGAAGAGTTCCTCGGCTGCCTGCTCAACTCACTCAACGACGAGATGCTCGAGGTTTGATTTTTATTTACTTCAATGTATTGTCACTTTCACGCATCGAATTCATAGATTCCTTTCAGGGACTCGGAAGGTTGCCTGAAAGAGATCCCTTAGGGTTATATTTATAGGGAGGAATAAGTTGGCCCTTGTACACTACTTATTTTTCACAGTTGGCAAGCTGTCAAAGACGACGACGACTTTGAATAAGTGCTGGAAATGGTTGGATCTGGAAGAGGATTGCATTTAGTAGAATAGAGAAGTGTGAAATTATATCCAGCAGTGGGTAGATACCGGCTGATGATGTCTTATTAATTTACAAATGTTTTGTTTATGTCCTTTTAATATTATTGACAAGAAAACAAATTGTTATTGGGCAATAGAATAGAGCAGAAATATAAGTATGTTTCATATTATGTATTACACTTTTCAGTTAATGAAACTGGTTGAACCTGAAGAACCTAAGGACAACAACGGTCAACCCAATGGTGTCATCGCACAAGAACAGCAACCAGAGGAAGATGACGATGATGAATGGAAGGTATGTTCCTCATATACTCTACAACATCATATCACTTTTCACACTGTCATTAGTTATTCGTTGAATAAACTAATCCTAAGGGAATTTTACAGGTTGCTAAAAGGAGCTTGCAACAATTAAGATTTCTTTATTTTTGGTTTTTTGACGCATTAGTTAAAATAATAAATAGGAACAATCCAGAAAAAAGTTGTAGGTATTTTTTTAATATTCTTTATTGCTCTTCAACACTCACACCGAAAGGAACTTTACGCAATTGTTGAACACAACTATTTTGTTCAGGTGATGGGTCCCCGCAACCGCGGCGCAGTCGAGAGGCGTTGGGCGGCTCGCAGGACGCCTGTGGCAGACATTTTCCGCGGACGAACCCGCGTCAGATTGCACCGCGCGCCAAACCACGATGTTACTGATGCCGTACAACCATTCTTCACCCTACAACTTGACATCGAGGTGAGCGGCCTGCGTAGGCCTTTTGAAGACCTTATAAGGTCACCAAACAATCATATGATGCCTAAAGTAAATAGGAGTTTCATATCCAGCCAAATAAGTAAGATTTTTTACGTTTACACTTTCTCTCTGTAGTGTCATAGATAGTAAGTACCTCAACTAAAAGACTGATTTGAAACCGTTGTTTTTTAATTGCTTGATATCATATGTGGTTATTACAAGTTGTATGTAATATTTACAATGATGGTACATTATTTTTCGTCTCCGAAGTGAATACACACTTACATGTAGACAAACTTTACTGAGTATTAAAAATATATTATTTTAATATTTTATACCGATTTGCAATATGTACATAATTGTAAATAATGTCTTACAGCGTGCGAGCAGCGTCAAAGACGCACTAGAACTCCTGGCTGGCAAGGACACTCTGGAAGGAGAGTCTGATGCTTGGCAACAACTCTCCTTGGAGCAGCTGCCGGTGGTCCTCTTACTACACTTGAAGTGCTTCCAACTGGACCCAGAGGGGCACACCGCCAAGCTAGTCAAGAACATTGATTTTAGCATCGACCTCAAAATTGACCCAAGTATGTCTCATTAATATTATAAAGGGAAAAGATTTTTTTTGTTTTCTGAACCATGAGAAATAAATACCAAAGCTACATTATTCAGGTGTAATAATAACATTGGCTAAATAGGTGAACCATCACTTATAGACAGAACAAAATCTAATCTTAATTCCTTGATAAACTTTGTCCTATTTGTCTTTTTATTATGGCAACTTTAATTTCATGTAATATATTTTTGGGCAATAATACAACCCAGCAACTATCGCTACTGTCAATCCATTTCAGAAACATGTATAATATGTACGATCAATAAATATATTGACGAGCTCGGTGGCGTAGCGGTCAATGATGCGGCTTCGACACCAACGCTCGTGGGTTCGATTCCCACATAGGACAAACATTTGTGTGAATGAACATGTCTGTTTGTCATAGTCTGGGTGTTTTCTATGTATCATAAGGATGTATTTACAAAAAAAAAATGTATTTACGTATGTTTAGCAGTTGTCTAGTACCCATAACACAAGCTTTGCTTACTTTGGGGCTAGATGGCGCTGTGTAATTTGTCTGACAATATTTATTATTATTATTATGTACGATCAAATAAATAGGCTCAATCCCGAATTCATCTCCCTGGCATCAATGGAGATATGATTATATGATGATTATATCATGTCTAAGTTGAAAATTTGGGAGTAACTTTTTCATGTCACATAAATAAAAATGATAAAGTTGAAACTGTTCATTGTTGGCACTTGGTGGAACATTATTGTCATTACAACATTACAATAAAAATGATGTTTATTTTATTTTTCGTCTCTGAATATGATTATTTATCATTTCTATGTGGAAACAAAGTGCTGATTAAAGTAATGGTATTGCAACGCAAACACTCATAATATGGACTATGTTAAATAAAGATCCTTACATTTTCAGAAATTATGTCATCAAAACTAAAATATACGCCAAAACAGCGGCTGTATAAGCTGTTTGCGGTGGTGTACCACGAGGGGGTCGAAGCAGTCAAAGGCCATTATGTCACCGACACTTACCATGGACAAGTTGGATGGATCAGGTTAGTAAACACACTACATGTTACATATATTCTATGCATATATTAGGAACTGGTACAAACATCATCTTATTATTGACTAATAGTAGTAGGAATAAACCAAAGATACTTGATTAATACCAGAAATTTGTGCGTGCACTATAGATGAAACAAACTGCTGAGACTGTCTTAAAAGCAACATAAGATGATCCTCATCATGGAGCTAAAATCTAACAAGTGTTTATACACTTGTTAGATTTTAGCTCCATGATGAGGATTAGACTAGATTTGTAGAAATCTAGCAATTACTTGTTTGCTCAACATATTTTCCCTATAATTTAATTTTTGAAGCAATTAGCAAGAAAATGGCTCAACATTATCTTTTTTTATACTGTGTTAGGTGGAAAACAAGCATATGGCATGTTATATGGTGTAAAAGAAAATATATACTGAAAGTAAAACTATTCCACAGGTATGATGATTCAACAGTGACTCAGGTATCAGACGCACAAGTGTTGAAACCCAAGGCGCCCCGAATGCCGTATCTGCTGATGTATCGTAGATACGATACCCTACCGCCACATCGCGCCAGCAAGCCTGAATGAACCATGGCTTTGCCTCAGTTGCGTATCAATTCTCGACTTCTGCCAATATCGGAAGTGCGCGTCGTGCGTCGCATAGTACTTTCGAATAGGACGTTACGGTGTATATATTTCTGTGGTGAATACTATTATTTTTAAACTGGTGTAACTGAAACTAAGTTTGCACGATTCTGCATTTTTTGTACATAATCAGCAGTGACTACAAACATTTAAATGTGAGTGAATACACATTGTAAATAGTGTTAGTATTTTGTGCCTCTTTAAATTTAATCTCATGGAAGAGTATTTACGAATGTAATCTAAGTGTATATTTGAAAAACAAAAAACAGCTTATGAGCTGTGTTAAAAAAAATATGGGCTGTTGTTAGTTTTGTTGCAAATAATTTATCTCTATTTGGTTCCTAAACAGAATGTCGTTCGTATTATCTCTGTGTAGCTAATATTGTGCTAACAACTAGCCCTTGGTATCCCAACATTTTATATGTAGTCAACATGGGTAATAGGAAGCAGCCATTTTTAGAAATGTTTACATAAAGCCCTTGGAATATATATAGGGTGGCTTTTACCATTCAGAGATAATGTAGCATGTGCAAGTGGAACTAGCCAGTTACTGTATATTATTGTCATATATATATATATATATATATATATATATATATATAGTTTACTTTTATACCTGTGGTGTATGTAATAATTTGTTATTTACATTATTTTGACTTATCATGGGAAATCTTGCAAGACTGAATGCCCGAAAGGATTTTTGTGCTTGTTATGGTGCTTTCCCATTATTGATAAGCGTTTTATCTACTTCCCTAGTTCCAGTAACTAATGAATATTTTTTCGGATATTACAAAAACAAGACCAAGCCAAATATAAGCTGAGACGACGACTAGGTGGACAAATACAAGGTTTTATGAGAATCAAGACTTAAGTATTTACGAGAGAGTAGTTTGTTTGAGTGTACAATGTATGATTACACCAAGATATATACACTATATTCATGACAGTACTATTGCAGTATGTATGATATGATCAGTACATAGAAGCAATTCATCTCCAAATTATATAAAAGTCACCTAGTATATACATAGGGCATATGTATCAACATTTCCATTTCACTGTTTACATTTTCCCTGATTGACTGTAAACATGTATCATATTATTATGTATATTGATATAGCTCTTCACTTATAACTTATGTATAAGTTTGCTTTAGATGTACATATAAATTCTATTTTAATGTCGATGTATGAAGTACAAAATGTTTTGTTTGCTTTGTCTAAAATAATTTGAGGTTAACTGTTTTTAATAATTCTCAGTAGTCAAAAGACTTAATCTATGCAATATAGTGTAAATAGGGGAGTTGGGAGCAATTGACATTAAAGTATAATTTAAAAATTAGATATTATTTTACGTTTTGCTATTATTTTAGTAACAAGTGTTACATTCAGACTAAATTAGACAGATGAATTTCAGAGTTAAATTTTGTCGAAACAGTTAAATTGTATTAAATATGCGATATACACTTTAAATATTTTATTATTCAGAAAGTAAAAATAAACGGACATGACAATAGTAAATAAATAGAAAAATAATTATGTTTATGGGTTAGGTAGATGTCTAAACCAAAGAGTTATTTCATAGAATGAAATTTGTGTCTTGTATCGCGGATGCACATACTTGTAGCCTGAATAATTGCAATTATGATTTTTGATATTATTAACCAACCCATCATCTTGCTGAGGGACCTGGCCAAGCAGTAAGTAGTATTGGTCAAACAAAGACATTTGAGATGCGAAGATTGCGTCAACAGACGTAATAAGGGTGACTGAAGTGAATGTTGCATGTCGATTCTCACAGGCATTCGAATACTATTTGGGACATAATTTCAACAAAATTGTCATAACAAAATTTTAACTCTGAAATTTCATTGTCTAATTACATTGTGGTGAATTGACATCTATTGAATTGAATTAATAGTGATAAATGTTCATAGGAACAATTTATGAATAAATTGGAATGCACGGTATCAATACGTCCCAACTCTTAGTATAAGTTATTTAACAAGTCTACTGGACAATATGGAATTGTGGTGTTTATAAACTATAAAAAAATGTAAAAAAACAGTGTAGTGGTAATGATAAAATTCACGATACATATTATTTCTATGTTGTAAAATGCTTGGAGCCAACATCGAAACAATCGATGAGAAGAGTAATGCAATGAACTGATAGAAAGTACAAAGTATCGACATGTTGTGATAGTGAGTCACATACCAGTTCGTTTCCAAATAAAAATACAATGTATTTGAAATTGGGAAGCAAAAACAGGTACTGTGACAAGGAAAGTTTGTTGGGAGAAAAATATGTAACTTGAATTACAAGTTTTCGTCCTAGAAATAATTGATAGTTTAGGGAATGTTTGGAGTCGGCTGGCGCATATACCGAAGTTACGAGCCATGGTTCAATATATACTAAGCCTTAATACTTTAATGTTGTTTATAATTGCATTCTTGTGACTGTATAGTCCAAAGGGGAGAGTTTTATTGGACCATGAAATGAGCTGGTAGCAGCTGTATAGGGAGCCCAGCCTTAGTAAGGTTTCAGTGAATCGGTGCTTCGTTGACGGACTAAACTAGGCAGTGAGTGTCTTTTGCTAATGTGATATGGGTGGACTATATGATGGATTGCATAGTTGTAGTCATCTCTGTATAATATTGTTATTATAAATGATATAGTAAGTGTTAAACATAAATAGATTATCTCGCCGTTGGTATGTTGCGTGGGGAATGTCTGTTTTTAATATTATTCAAATTCGTCTTAACATCTATAATTCTTTTCTGTTGTGACAGATTTCGATATGTGAAAAGTGAATTTTATTACTAACTGTTGCATATACTAAATTTTACAGAATTTATTGTGAATTTAAAGTGCATCTTAAGTATTGTACAAGCATAGCTGAGCTGTCTTCACAATCGTTACGTTGTACCATTTGATCTCACGGCAATGTTAAAAGAATTCGCCTTAGAAGCGGGTGTAAATATCCTTCCTTAGTGTGATGAAGGCAATACATCTATGCCTTATTAGGTATTCGAATAATAATATTTTGCTATTACGAAATTGACCAAAAAGTATGGATATCATTTAAAATTTTCATCTAAATTAAAACTTTTCTACTTTAGGTATTTGTAAAATGCCAACACCATTAGAAATTACGTCAATGCACTTTTATTACATGTCCAAATGTAATGAAGAATGTTTTAGTCTTAAATTAGTCAATTTAACTATTACTATAAAGAACGAAATAGGTTTAGTTTTGTATTATCGATTCTGAATTATTTACTACCTTCTTAAGCTTTTTATATGTATAACTGATTGTTGTTAATTCGTATTTTTTTTTTGGATTGTGGGTAGGTCATAAAATTAGTTTAATTAGGTGATGTCACTGGCAATAATTAGTTTGGTTTATGATAAATCGGAATGATGCCGACACCACGCGTAGTTGACAGTTAAACTGCGTTTTTACGACGTTCAGAATAGTGTATAGTGAATGTTCTGAAAACAGCTGTGCTCTGATGGAGTGATGTACGATGGACAGGGAAAAAACACAAAATAATTTGCAATTTATTCTCGGAGGGTTTCTGAACATTGTGGATACACAGTTTTATGAACACAATTCCAGCAGGCATTGTTATGCACACATAATTACTATGAGACACGTGTATGTGTGGCTATGGCTAGTCAGTAATAATCGATTTCAATATATTTTTTTTACCAATTGCCTCTCATTTTTAGTTACAATTATATCACTTGAAAAGTCAAAAACATACACATGTTTTAGATCATCCCTTTAATGGAATTCTTCAAACGGAGTATTTCTTATTTGTTTGCAATAGAAGGCTCGATTCACAATCAAATTGTAGCGGACAGTGTAGCATTTTGAACCTTATTTACATAGTATCAAATCTAGTACTGCCTTATAGGTTATGCTTGACATTTTCATACTTAGGTAATTGAGCCATTCTATCGACGTTAACGCTTACAAAAAAATACGTAACATTCAATAACGGCGGCTGGTTTTTAAAAAAAATGTATTTACATACTCTTTAATTATTTAACAAAAAGTTTTTCATATTTTATACTCGAATAATAAAACTAAAATAAACAGCTATCTTTTATCGACAGGACCTTGCAATAGGGGCTTTACTTTGCTTAATTTGTTCCCTATTACACCGGCAAAACATATTTTCCACAAAATTTTTGTTTTGATATAAAATATTTAAAGTGGAACAAGAAATACGAATTTACATTTGTCACTACGCAGTGCACAAAATACTTGTACATAGACTTAATTGATGAATGAGATTTGCGAAGTGAAACTTGCTTGCATGATTATTTTGGATAACTTTACTACATTCAGATTTACTGATGCTTACTAGACCCTACTATTATATAATAGTAAACATTTAGAAGTTACAGTTTTATTGTCATTTTACTTTTTTGTTGAAGATTGCAGCATCTTTTTTTCTCTTGTTGTCTGGTCATGGAAATTAAAAGTAGAATAAAAACAATGTAATGGTACCACGACAAAACAGTAGTAAATCTACTTTGGTGCTAATTTGACCCTTTGATATAGTAATCGATAGAAACGCAGATGTGTAGCTTACATTGTACTACTTGTATTTTTCTATAAAACATTGAAATAGCATATAATTTTCTTATCAGTTCTCCTAAATTTACCCATGGTTACCTAAACTTACCATGTGCCCTTATCACTACAAACATCTCTTTATTAGGAGAATCAGCCCTCATATAGTTTTGAATGAAAAAACAAAACTATCAAACCACATGCCACAGCTAAGTGCATATCGCGGTTGACAATTTATATCTACCATTAGGTAAAAAAACAAGGTCAAAGTGTCAAGCTTGCGTGATCTTGACTGTACAAGACCCTAACAATAATTTATTTGAGCACACAGCCATTCAATTTCATCAGCTTGCTGTATAAGTAGACCTAACGTTCTAGCTATAATCGTGAAAATGTGTGTATGCACTGAGCAAGACTGAGTGAAGGTTTTCGGTATACGCAGACGGAGCACACTTAGCTTGTAGGTTTTATTGCAACAACTGCCTTTAGTTAAGTATGTGTGGCTTATTTATTTAAATAGTAGTTTATAGTCTATCGGATCTAACGATGAATGCACGGCACTGCTCATCCATGGATGGTTTTATTGAACTGTTACTATATTATTTGTATGTGTATTAAGTAAATTTACTTGTTCCCAAAAGTATTCTGTCATTTTTATTGTTCCAGCTGATCTTTTTATGATTTGTAATTTAAAAGATTAAGACCAAGATAATAATTATTAAAAGTATACAATAGTAATAATATTCAAATCGGATTATTTGATTTTATTGGGATGGCATGGAAAGTTTATGTAATACTTAATGTAATAATCGAGTATGTAGTTGCTTTAAGGTAACTAATATTGTTAATACTTAATTTGCTCTTATGTACAGTTCTCTAGGTATAATGTCTCTCACTGGCTAACTCTGGCATTTATCACTAGGTATTGAAGGATCCTATCGCAGTTGGCTGTGACATAGCTCTTAGAACGCCCACTGGAACGATGGGCAATTATTCATTGATCATGTTATATTGAATTTGGATGGCGTATATGTATGTTTACTATATTGCATTATCAAAAAGTCGAACTTACTCTTGACCAGTTTTCATCCACACAAAAGTATATTGGAGATTGGAGGTGAGAGAAAAACTCACGCATTTTTTGTAATGTATTACACATGCCAACCAATCGACACCAAACTATTCAAGATCAATGAAAAATAGCCCCAAGTGACAGTGATGATTTATGTATATTTAATGCAAACTATATGTATAGTAGAGTTACTTTTGATGACTATCGTTAGGTTTAATTTAATTTATCAGTGATTTTATTGGAAAAGGGCACAAAATAACATTGTGGGTTCTTTGTAGTTAATTTACTGACGATTAAAAAAATGTTTAGTCGTTTTATTTCGCTTGCAGAAATTTTAACTGTCCGCAATAGTAAATAGTACTACTTTAGTACTATTTCGCAATGGTAAATAGTATATTTGTAGTACAAATTTCACGTTTGCCCTCAATAGTTTGTAAATTACGTTATTGTACGCTGAAATGAAAGCGACTCACTGAGTAAGTCACTGATTAGCGTCATCTGCAATTTTCTTTTTTTATAATAGCCATTACTATGGCCCAATCCTTGTATTACACATATTTCTACCAAACTTGGTCTTTTCAATTCTGAAAAAAAAAACTTTCGGCGCCGATAACTTCACGAACTAATATTTTAATTTTTATGGCACATGAGATCCCTAGAAATATAATTCAAGACTTTCCAGCGATAGTCATTATTACAGTTTCTTCAAATAGTAGTCATTTGGAAAGATCTTCGTGACTACTGATCGTTTTCAGTCATCATGCATCAATAATAATTAATCATTAAAAATCATCAATTTCTGTATAAATATTATAAGTTGTTAAATTGTATACATACATTAGTTTTAAAAAGAGTTTTAATCTATTAGCGAACATCCTGATATTGTTTATACTTGATCAAAGTAGTTGTGAAATTGAAATATTTTTAATTTTTATTTATATCGAGCAGCTTTTATATTTTAAAATAATAGTGCCAACGCTTAACATTCTAGCATGGGAGCTGCATATGATGTGTAAATAAAATATATTCTAAATACAGCGATATAACTGTAGACAAAAATTATATATACTTATATCCATATATTTGAATCACTTGTTAATTCATTACGAATGCAGATACCTTAGATATTGCATTTAATGTTTATTGGGGAATTTTACAATTGTGCAGCTCATCTGCGAGGAAAAGGGAACTAGTACTGTTAAACTACCACTACCATTAATTAAAAAATATCGTTTACAGACGATTGATAAACAACTACACTACTATATACACAATGGAGTGTATTTACGTCTTTGTCCAATATTTAAAATTGTACCAGGGACAGATTAATTTTAAAATTCTATTACGCAAAATTACAAAATGGCAATTTTTATGTAAATCTTTCCCAGTGTTACGTTGTAAATATTAGATAAGTGATGTAAAAATACTGTAATAAACTTTCTGTCTTTGTCTTTGTAATAAACTTATATTTCATAATTTTAATTTTTATAATCATTGTAAATTGTTTTTTTTTTCAGTAGTGGTGCTAGTTTAGCTGTAAAGTCCCCATAATAAATTGTTATCAGTAAAAATCGTTTGCAAATGAATTGTTATATTATTGCAGTATTTAATGTATTTTTGTTTTAATAATTTGCGCGATCGTGTCAAAATACTTTTAAATTAGTTCGTTTTTCTTGGACTTTTTGAAATTATAATCGGATAAACGCTTAAATTATTTTTAATAAGAGAGCTTATTATTAGTAATGAATAAGAGTTTTTAAATAATGAGTATATTTGTAAGTTCTTAATTTTATCATCCGCGCTCTCTGTTCTTTAGCAGCACAAATCCCTTACCAACAGCATGCACACTACCCATTGAGTGATTTTCAGGTTTTTCGGAGCTCTTGTATGCTGTAACTCTGTATCATTTTGGCGTGTATACGGAACTGAACAACCTTGCAAAATAAATATATTAGTCCTCTAATTTAATACACCGTTTATTTTGATATTGACTGACAGATCCTGTGAATTTTTCAGGACAAAATAAAATGCATCAGAATGCAAGCAAACCAAAACACTCCAGAAGATCAGACTTCTAATCCCTAAAATAAACTGTTAAATGTTGGTGTGACCATTTCTATCTTTTACCTTGTCATAAGACGTTACCGTTTAATGCGTAGGTCTAAATTAGTAAGATATAGACTCCTTAAGTGCTTTTAGAATCCCATTTAATGTGCAAATAGACTATGTAACAGAAAACAATGAAAACGTTGGCGGTCTATCTACTTAGGTTTAAAAGGTGTATGAAATAACATTAATTTTATTATTATTTTTACATGAGAGGTTCATTATTTAAGTTACGTTTAATTTTAGTGTTAAGATCCAAGGCTGTATTATGAGGAGTGTTTTTTCCCCAATAGTGAAAAGAAACGAATGTATTTCTTTGTTGTTTTGCTTTTAAAATATTGCGTAAAAAATACTCCCGTTGGTCGTAATAGACAATGACAATAAAATAAAAACAATTTCAACTACGATAATAATATTCTCAAAATGATTGAATATTGTCTATTATGACCAGCTTCCTAAGTTGTTACATGGATATGTGTGTATGACTAATTATAAAATAATCCTTTATTTTGGTAACAAATTGGTGTTATGAAAAATTTTGTGAATAAAATATGGTGTCATTCTGATAAACTCTTTTCTTTATTGCCTAAATACTGATACAAATTTAGGACTTATCAAACATTTTTTATTTGAAGTATTTCACATGTTGCGCACAATATTCTGAAACAAAAAAATGCAATAAATTATATTCCGATTTTGGACTTGGCATTTTGAAGACTGGAGACCTAAATTCCAAAAATTAAAATTTTCTAACAATCTTTACCCGATGAAACTGTACATTATATAAAACCGCAATGTTATTTCGCGAAACCCTGGTCACAGGATAAGAAATAGTGCTAGTGAACTTTCTGCGGAAGCGTGCCATATTTCGGCTCACCTCAGGTTTCAGATCTAGATTTTAACTAGACAGAAAATTAGTCGTTAATTTGCCGCCAAAGGAGAAAATTTGTCTCTCTCCCGTCAAAGAGCTATAAGGTTTTTTTTGTGGCAGTGCCGAAATAGCTCAGGGTCTACTAAACTACATAACATTGCGAAAATATGATTTCCCCCAGAATTAGTCGTCAATTAGTCGAATTCAGACGCCAAATATCAGAATTAGTTCCCGTTAAGAGGTTATAAGTTTTTTTTTTGTGGCAGTGCCGAAATAAGCCTTATTTCGACACAGCCCCATAACGTTTCGTCGCATATGGTCAATTTCGCAATCGGTCAAATTCATGAAAATCGCAATGCGTCAAAATAGCAAACCGTCAAAATAAGTCATAAATAGTGAACAGTCCAAATTGCAAATCATACATGTACTCGTATGTACTAAAAAGTATCTTTTAGATATTATTCCAGGGTCATACGTTATCAGTTTACCACAATTAACCAAAACCTACATTTGTTTAAGCATCAAAGCCGAACGAAAATCCAAACATGGTGGAGGTACTTCCCCAGTCGGGCAGCTTATAGTCGCTGTGGCTGTACTCTACCTCTTTCGCTAGTCCTTAAATGTGAAACCTGGTTTCACATTTAAGGACTAGCGAAACATACAGCCACAGCGACTATAAGCTGCCCGACTGGGGAAGTACCTCCACCGCACAGACATGAATTTGTGTGCAATAAGTTTAAATAAATAAAAGTACATAAGTTTGTAAAGCAGTTGGCAACATGCTTATGTTGCTATAATTGTTATTTTTTTTATTAATAATCACAATCTACAGACCCCAGTGTCCGTAAGTACTTTTTCTTAACAATATTCTATTTTTATATTACAATTTCCTTACTATTTATTAATTGCACGTCGCTGGCTGTTATGCTAATAATGATACTTTTGTCTAATGCTAATATTAAACATGAGAGAATATTTTTACTTACTCTCACTCTACATTTGAAACCCATGTAGATAACTATGTATAAAGCTATGGGCAGAACGCACAGCTTCACCAATATCCAACCCACCACAGCGACTCCGGAGGGCCAAGTCACCACACCCGACAAAAACACAACCTGTTGGACGAAATAACATACATCATCAACCCAAAACTGTAGATGACTGGACATACCATTTCTCTTTTTTATATACTACCTACCATACCTACTAACGTCACATAGCAAACAAGCATACGGATCGCCTGATGTGAAGCGGTTATCGTAGCCATAATAACGTGTGCAACATTAAATATAGCTCGAGTGCCACCACACTGCCAGCGCAGCAAATCCTTCTTTACTGGTGACCTCACTCGCAGGAACTCAACAACCCTCAAGGCTGCAATATTCTGTGAGGTGGAGGTACTTCACCAGTCGGGCAAATTATAAAAATACGCTGTACCCTACCACTTTTGCTAGTCGATAGGATGCACCACGTGCAGTTGAAGTTGGCTTGCCTCTAAAGATTGTGGTGAGCCGCTTACAAACTCTTATACTTTTACAATCAAAGGCACCTTACGGAATTTTGCGCTCAACATACACGCGCTTTTATTTTTTACGACTATGGATAAGCCAAAAGGAAGGGTTATGATTTTAGCAATCTATGTATGTTTGTATTTACGTATATTCCATAGCGCCTAAACTATTCTCTATCAATCTCAAATTCAATTCAGTGTCGATACTATGGCCCGCCATATAGTCTACATTTTAGCCGACTTCAACAAGGATGATTCGATTTTAACATTTCTATGTTTTTCCCCGTCTTAGTCGAGTTATATTTTTTAAAATTTTTCTTGTTGATAGTAGAAAAGGCGCACTTACTATTAAAAACGGTGGCATTACAGCCCAGCACACCCTTACAAAGACACCGGGATATTCGCCCACCGCAAAAAATACATCTTCGCAAAACGTGGTCTGGCCGTACACGTATGTGACCACGTAGCCCATGACGGCCGCGATTAGTACACGGGGCTTCGACACTGGCCATTCCATTAGAAAAATTATGATATGTAGGCCACCCTTAAAAATAAAAGATCTACTCATTAGAAATAAAAATTAATTTATGAGCTCAAGTTAAGACCCTTAGTATTGCTGCTGAAGTAAATAAATAAATAAATATTCCTGATCAAATTACATAATGCCATCTACGAGGGGAGGTCAATAAGTTCGCGGAATGAGAGAGAAGGAGGTTGAAATTAAACACCAAATTATTTTTCCTTTTCAATATATTCTCCTTTAACCCTAATACATTTTTCGGATCTCTCAAATAGCTTGTTTATACCATCGAAAAAAAATGATTTGTCTTTGGTGTCAAAATAGGCCGAAATTGCCGACTTGACTTCATCATCGTCGTCAAATTTCTTTCCACGCAGCTCTTTCTTCATTTTTGGAAATAAATAATAGTCACTGGGGGCCAAGTCTGGACTGTATGGTGGGTGGTTTAATTGTTCAAAGCCGCATCGGTGAATGGCAGCCGTCGCAACATGGCACGTGTGGACGGGTGCATTGTCGTGCAAAAGGAGCACACCTTTTGACAGTTTTCCTCTTCTTTTTTTCTTAATGGCTTCTTTCAATCTTTCCAGTAAAGAAGCGTAGTACTGTCCCGTTATAGTCGCACCACGTTCTTTATAATCGATCAGTAAAATACCTTCTGTATCCCAAAAGATAGTCGCCATGATCTTTCCGGCCGATTGTGACACTTTGAACTTCTTTGGAGGAGGTGTGCCTTTTTTATGCCACTGCATCGACTCTTGCTTCGACTCAGGTTCATAGTGGTGAACCCAGGTTTCATCTCCAGTAACAATCCGGGCCATAACTTCTTCCTTTCTCTCTCCACAGAGCTCCAGAAACTGGTGAGAGCACTCGACACGCTCGCGTTTTTGAAGTGGCGTGAGCATTCTCGGAACCCATCTTGCACTGACTTTAGTCATCCCAAGATGATGATGTAGGATATTTAAAATACTTGATTCGGATACTCCAACCATTGCTGCAAGTTGCTTCTTCTTCAGTCGGGCATCTTCCAATACAAGTTTTTCTACTTTTTCGACGATTTCCGGTGTGGTGGCCTTAATTGGCCGTCCGGAGCGGGGGTCGTCTTCAATGGACTCCCTTCCTTGTTTGAAAAGACCATGCCACTTGTAAACCATGGTTTTACCAGGGGCAGAGTCCGCGTAAACCGCTAACAGCTCTTGAAAAATCGTCTGAGCGGATTTTCCTTGCTTGGTAAGAAACTTAATAACGGCACGGTGTTCAATTTTCTCCATACTGGCTGACTTCTTCCCGATTTAGTTGTTTGCAGGTCGATAACTCAAAAGTTAATGACACGATTAGGTTCAAACTTGGTATATATACTCTTAATGAGGTGCTTAACTAGTGCCTACCTAGACGGGTAAATTTATCCCCATCAACCCCTCCATTCCGCGAACTTATTGGCCTCCCCTCGTAGTCCCAAACTATTTAAGCAAAGCTTGTAATATAGGTACTAGATAACTAGTTAATGGTATACTTATTTTTTAATTATTTTTTTTTTGTAAATACGTAAATATTACACATATAAAGCAGACCAGAACAGACATGTTCATGCACACAAATATTTGTTGTACTTGTGCGGGGATCGAACCCGCGATCTCGGAGTAAAACTGGCCATTGCTAGCAATTCTACTACCGGGCTCGTCAAGTGGGCGGTTCGGGCGGGAAGTGGCGCCTCTTTGGATAAAAATTCGTATTGTAGCTTCTAAATTAGATAAAAAACTAACCTATGTCTATGTTCAGTTTGTTACCAAGCCATTAGAGTATTTTTACGTCAGTGTCAATATAATATTAGGTACGTGAATCAGTGTTCTGCATGCTTAGTGAGAGTTTTTACATACGTATTCGTTTTCGACAAATTTAAGTTAACATTATTTTGTATGATTTATATCATACCTACTTAGCGGCATCTATCGACAAACAGTCGAAATAGAGCAAATCCCATACTAATTGAAGAACATTGTCGAAATCGATTGCCTACGCCAAAAAACTCGCACTAAGCCCCTAGATTCGTAGGTATACGTCAGCAAGAACTCAAACTTTTTCATCTTAGAAGTACCTGCCTAGCAGCGAAATGTGCTAAACGGCTATTTTTGGTAACTTTCGCTAAAACAGCGAAACTGCCTCGTTCTGATTGACTACCTATCTTGGTAACAATCAGTCGATACGTAGGAATTTCTGTTATTCGTCAAATTAATGTTTCTTTCAATCAAATTGTCGTCACTTTCGCAGTAGGTAGGTACTAAGGCATTTTAGTGCAGTTTCTCTCGGAACTGACATTCATGAGAATTTGAGCCAAAAGATATATGCACCTAGGTAGCCGGAAAAACGCAACTCCGTACTGCCAATTAATGCGATTAAATCATAAAGCGGCGTGCCCCACCCCACGTTTGCATGAATGCCCACTGAGAATTATGATAGGATATTTATTAGTAATATGAGTCGTATGATGAGGCGTCGTCTATCCGAACCCATCGTTTAGGCTAGACACACACAGTCTTAGTAGTGTAGCGAAATGCCACGTAACCAGAACCACGAAAAAGAATAAAAAAAAAAAAAAGACGTGTGGCACTCGAGGACTGCCGCGGTAAAGCTATTGCTTGCATAGCATTTTGTATCAACTTATGCAATTATAATTTTATTTATTTATTTTATTCATGCAGTATTGCTTTTTCTTTGATATTAATTCAAGTTACACTTTTTGAGCGTGGTGACCGATAAGAAAACAATTTTTTCTATTATTAAATAAATAAAACGAGTTTCGTAGAGTCGTACAATACGTCTAATCATGTGTCATGTTCATGTGTCATGTTCGAGGTAGGGTAGACTGGGTACGGTTGAAACGGTGGACGGTTGAAACAAAGTGAATATCTCGTGAATGGTGCGTGATGAGGTGAAGGGTACAAGGGGAGTACGTAGCGGGCGACAAGTCGAAACTTGAATTTTAGTATTGCGTCGCTCTTCGGGCGCTGTGTTTGTCTGTAGGAGGCCCCATTGTGTTTTTTGACGGAAAAGTAAGTATTTTTGTACCTACATTTTTGCAATTATTAAGATTTCGTTTATAGTTAGATGATTGAGAGTTCTGTTACAGTTGAATTGAAGTTTGTACAATATTGTAGTATGATAAGTTTTTATTTTAATTTACTATTATTCTTATTGTGAACCGTTTTATACTAAGATGGGGGGGTGGGGACAGTTGAAACATTATTTGTGGGTACGGTTGAAACAGTTTATTAATTAAACTTTATTGATTTTTAGATGCCAAGAGTACGCCAAAGAAAGACTACGAAAGGTCGAACCGACTTATTAACGTACAAACAAGCCTATGAAGATGTGAAAGCGGGATCTTCGTTAAGAACAGCGGCAGAAAATAATGGACTGAACCACTGTTCCCTGTTCAGATATATACGTAAACGAGATGCGGCTGGTAACGATGAAAATCAAGAAATGGGATATAAGGCCCACAATCGTGTGTTTACCCAGGAACGAGAGCGTGAGTTATCTAAATATTTAATTAGATGTGCAGAAATCTACAATATACACAGACACACCTGAAAAAGAAGAGATAAGAAGAGAATATGAGATCAGAATGGAACGAACCAAAGCTAAGCAAGTTCAGAAAAGATTAGATGGAAGAAAGACTAAAAGAAATACTACAAACAAGAAAAAAACTAACACGCGACAAGAATCATCATCAGAAGAAGAAGAGTGCTACTGTGTTGTTTGTATGTCAGCATATTCAGAAAGCAGACCGAGGGAAAAATGGATACAATGTATAGTATGTAAAATGTGGGCGCATGAAGAGTGCACGAAAGGTAGCCTTACTTATGTTTGCCACAACTGTGACTCCGAATGATCTCGTAACGATTGAAGTAGTTTTGTTTAAAATTTTAATTTTAATTTTCATTGATAAAGTTAATGTCTTTGTTTTGATAGTTTATAATTAAAAGTGTTGATAGTTGAGAAATATAATAGCATGTTTGCTTGGTAACTTTATTTCAAAAATATTATCGCTACCAACATCTGATTATTATTTAGTTTGAGTTGTACTTAATATAAAACTTTGAAGGCTGATTAAAAATAATGTTAGATTATAAATATAGCCAAAGACTTAAATATTTCTTCATAAAAATATTTGTGATAGTCAAATGTGCCATTACCATTCGAAAAATGTTATTAGAAGATTAATAAAACATGATAATTGGTTATATTTTGTATTATTTGCATGTGTTTCAATTGACCCCAGACACTGTTTCAACCGACCCTGGGATGGGGACGGTTCAAACAAATGACAATTTTTTTTAAATTTGATTTTATACAGAAAATACTATACAGTGATCTTAAATAACATTGCCCTGTAGTAGACAGATATAAGGTCTTTTATTTAGTATATTTCCGACATCGCTCGCTTAACAAATCCCGATGCTATACATGATAAATGCTAAAATGTTTCAACCGTACCCAGTCTACCCTACTGCTATAATGCCATATGACGCGGTACGATATGTCATGCCATATGGCAGTACGTTTCAAAGTATTGTTTTGCGCATGTCTAGTCGAAGACTGCCGAACTGAAACGACGTTAGACGATGACGTGGGGAGCGTGAGGTTTTTTCGTTACGGAATTTCTGGATTCGGTCCCCGCGCTCAAGGCCCGCGATAGAAGCTATGCAATAGCTTAAAAGCATCTTTTGAGTTTGATTGACTGATATATAATGCATCATAAATTGTTAGATAATGTACGTAACAAATAAAAAACGAGACGAATGAATAGTGGTAAATCAACGTCGAGCATTTTATTTCTTGCGACGTCCCATCACTACACCACCGCCCCCGTACAGAGTCAATAGTTTTGGCAATAAACGGAAGAAAAAAATGAAACCACCACAGATAAAGATCAAGACTGTTCTTGAATCTAATTTTTCTAGCTACTCTGGTGGTTACTGGCGAAGGCGAAGGTGGAGCGATAGCAGGTGGATGTAGTAGAGTAGTGTCAGATGGTAGTGGGGCCTCATCACGCCGGGGTACCAGTGCCATATTAATATAACTTCATACAAAAGTGTAGTGTAGTAAGTGTTATACATACCTGTGTGCATAAAGTTATGACTCCAATAAAGCAAAACAATAAACAAATCAGTATAAGGAAAACCCAAATGATTTTTCTGAAAGAGCGCTCCGTGAATGTTGACATCACTGTTTGGACAAGAAGAGCCTGAAAATATTAGTAGTTGTCGTCAACCCTTACTTATCCTACTGCTGGGATACGGGACTCCCCTCAATTGAAGGGGTTTTAGAGCATACCCCACCAAGCTCAAATGCGGGTTGGCAGAGGACAGTGATTCTAAGCCGCCTAAAGGCCACTGACTTAGCTTAACGACTGTCTTCTAATGACAACAGCCGGGACCGACAGCTTAACGTGCCCTCTGAAGCACGGAGGAGCTCGAAATAATATAAACCCATCCATCGACGGTCGACGTTACATATTGCGTGTTCGATTAGACTAACACGCGCAACGACGCCATCGAATTCCTTAAAATAAAAAAAATCTATACCTATTTGCTTTTTTTTCTGAAGTTCCATGAATTCACCGTTCGTTTTAAATTAATATAATGATGTTACTATTAACATCATGATATTAATTTAAAACGAACGTAGTGACGTAGTAACGTAGAACTACGTTAGTACTATTACTTATACTGTGCTGTGGTAGAACGTAATGACGTAGTTTTGTAGCATCATGATAATAATTTAAAACGAACGGTGAATTTGTGGAACTTCCCTCCGCGAGGTTTTTATAAAACTACGTCATGGGATAGGAGCCGATTGTAGCACAGACAGGAGCGCCGACCTGGTAGTTCATTTGGAAGAGCACTCGACCAGTAATCGAGAGGTCGTGGGTTCAAATCTACGTAGGCGGGGGAGGCAATTTTTTCATTTTTTTTTTAATATTTATAATATTCTGGCAAGTTGGTCGAAATCAACTATTTAAATATTTTTTTGTTTTATCTTCCAATTTTCACACCAAGCCAACAACTCTGTGAAATTCCAAGGTTCACAGACTAAAAGTCGCACAGCGAGCGATTTTATTATACTAAGAATGTGGACAAGCATACAGCAGATGCGAAATCACCCCTGCTGCTAATGCAGAAAACCTCCCTTCCTGGTGACTTCACTCACTCGCAGGTGCACAACAACCCTCAAGGGAATTATTATTTAGCGGCGGTATTCTGTTAGGTGGATGTACTTCCCCACTCTCTACCTCTCCTTTGCCAGAGCCTCTTTCGCTAGCCGGCATTGCAGAGTGCACCACGTGCATGTGAGGTACGCTTTTTTCTATGAACGTCTAATGAACGTGAGCCACTTACATCCCAAAGTTCCTGCGAATGAGTGAGGTCGCCAGACGTAACAAAATGTAGCGTTAGCAACAGGAATGCGACAGCACGAGCCATAGGTACCTACTATTTCTGTTGTAAAAGTCTATTGGCTACCGAACCGTTTACACCAGGCGGACCATATGCTTGTTTGACACACGATGTGGTAGAAAAAATAGCAGGACACATTTACCGTGCTCGATAAGGATAGGACGAACATAGTGAAAAAAAGTAGAGCAGACCAAAACTGGCTGCCTGGGAGCCTCGCCACGTAATCCGACCAAAGTATAATGCTCGCTGCTGGACCTGGGATAAAAGCAATAAAAAATAAGGTTAGAGCGTCCAATGAAACTAGTGAAATCAATTAGTCGTAGTACTTTCAGTAGGTACCTACATATCTTCGTTACCAGATATCTTAATCCCTACTTAATATTATAAATGTGAATTTGTTTGTTACGCTTTCACGCCGAAATTACTTAAGCGATCATCATGACACTTTGTACACATATTCTCAAAGGTATTAAGTTAGTTAGGAAGGACATAGGATACTTATTATTTGAAAAAAGTAAACGCCGGCGAAGCCGCAGATGGAAACTATAATAATTTAATTCTGAAATTTCCCTCTAAGTAGGTACATTTTTTACTGAAAATCCCGTGGACTGCTTTCCGCACATATAATTCCATCCTCAAGGAACTTAATATAAATGATAGACTTTCGTCGACTGTTCAACTGCGAATCCTTAAGTTCTTTGGGCATATCACCAGAAATGAGTCGTCAATGGAAAGACTTGTGGTCCAAGGACAGGTGGAGGGTAAAAGGGCACGAGGCCGTTCACCGACTCGTTGGACAGATATCATAAAATCAGCGACCCAGTCCACGATAATACAATGTACTCGCAACGCGATGTACAGACAGAAATGGAGATCCATTGCCCAAGCAGCTACCCTCGCCCACGGGAGAGGCAGTACGGAAGATCCTGCGCCAGCACTGTCTTGACAACCACGCCCGCTCTGTCAAGAGTGATCGACTGAGAAGAGGTACATTTTAATAATAGTAACCAAAGCGAAGAAAAAAAATGTGTATGTTTCTTATTTATTGTGTTATTGTATTGCCAAAACAGACAATTTAGGGGTGTAAGTGGCTCACTATGATCTTTAGAGCCAAAGGCAACCTCACCTGCACGTGGCGCACCCTGCCAACTAGCGAAAGAGGCTCTGGCGAAAGAGAGCATAGATTTATTATTAGAGTAATTAGTATGAGAGAGAGGTAGGGTACAGCGTATTTGTAGCGGCCCGACTGGGGTAGTACCTCCACCTCACAGAATACCGCCGCCAAATAACAACTCCCTTGACGGTTGTCAACCGCTTTCGATCAGGCCGGCCATATGCTTGTCTGCCAACCGAAGGCAACAAATTCCGCCTTGCGGGATGAAAAATCCACATCCGCCGACCCAATCAAATGAAATTCGTATCCTAAAAATTCTAAACTTTCGCCAGCAGTTTCGGGCTTGCACTTTCGGAGTTGTTAATGATTTGTACTTATAGTTTATACAATAATCAATTCAGATTCCACCACAAATAAAGCCGGCCTTAAACAGCCGGAATCTGTCACGGTATTCAGAATCTTAATTCCGGACGTCCGGCATTCCATACAAATCACCAATTCATCACACACACGCTGATTTTTTCGGATTGGTCTGACAAAATAACGATAATACTGACGACTGACTAGGATAAAGAATTTCACTAGGCCGGACCACGGGGCCGAATTCGAGGCGGAGTGAAGCGAGTAGATTCGCTGAGTGTATGTTTTCAATTGATTTCAATGGAAAATGTATTTGATGATTATTCGTCCAGGAAATGATCGATCTCAATTTTTTTTCGACATAATCCTCAAGCATGTCGAGGTCTTGAATTGTAACATGTTTCATCAAAATCAAGGTATAGTGGTTTTGGAGCCTATTCATTTCCAGGAATTTCCTGAAACGCTTTTCGTCGTATAGGATAAGCGAAATGTATGAAAGGATTTCCTTCCATTCTGAACTCAAAAATCTGAATTCAGAATGAATGTCCTTCCATACGTTTCTATGAAGCGAATTCACATACATCGGAATTGAGATTCTCTTAATTCCGTGATACGATTTCGGCTGCGTATGGCCTAAAACTTTACCTTTCAAGATGTCAATCTTATTATCGTAATCAGTCTGCAGCGCGCCGTGGACAGCGCCCAATATGAACGCACTCGCCATACAACTGGTTTTAGACAATGCAAAACTCATCATCGATGTAGTGGCCAGCTTGTGCTGCTTTTTTGGACAATACGCCCCGAGCATTATTAGTGACCCGTGGCAGAGCGTCATCTCTATCAGCGAGTACTCGAGAGCTTCGCGCCAAAACTGAAATAATAATATCGTCCTTAGTGTTACTTAATTTTTTTTTTAAATTAAGTCACATGTGTTACATCAGTAAAGCATTAACCACCGCCCATAGAGTAGAGATCAGCAACACAAAGAGGTCGCCGATCCATTGCCAGCCTTTTAAGAGAAAAAAAGAAGAGAAAAGTCTCTGCCCCCTTATCACAATCTCTTATTGCGATTCAATAATTGAGTAAATTGCTTATTCATACCAACGAATAAGCGACTCTATTTCATTTGAAATAGAGTCGCTTATTCATTGGTATGAATAAGCAATCTATTATATATATATCACCATCTCTTATTGCGATTCAATAATTGAGTAAATAAGCAATCTATTCAGTTATTGAATCGCAATAAGAGATGGTGGTAAGGCGGCTGTTCTTGAAGACTCCCATGTCGTAATCGTTCGGAAATACCTGAGGGAAGTTGATTCCACAGTTATGTTTTTCGTGTGTTTTTTTTTCAAGCTTTTATTAAAACATTAATAACCACGGGAATTAACGCGAGCATACATGCAAGGTGCAACCGAATATTATGAATCGAAAAATAGGTCTTAAGTTTTAATTATTGACAAATATCTTCAGCTCAATCGGTAGGGCTTCAGAGTTTCCACCTACTAAGATAAACAAAGGTAACTACCATAAATCGAAGCTGAAATTTGATATTCGATAGGAATCGGCTTCAGCTTAGGGCTGTAGGTTCTCTGAAACATCATTGTGCCCCACTTCTTATCTGCAGTCTCAACACCGCTTGCTATGGTAGAGTCCCTGGTCGAAACGTCAGGCAATAATAAAGGTATGAAATACCTTCCATGCATGATCGCGTTAATTACTGAGGTTATTATCATTTTAATCATGCAACGTGAAAGTTTAAAAGTTATTATAAGCTTTTATTTAGTTTCATCGCGGTGTGTAATCAAATCTTCCAAGCAAAATTTGATCTAAGTACTTGAAATTTGGCATACTCGTCTGTTTCTCGTGACAATGCCTCATTACCGAAATGCCGCCATTTTAAACCTAAAATGTTGTTAAGATGACAGACGTCAGCGGGCTTTAAGCGGTATGAAAACACTGGCCCCCGCCAACCCGCAGTTGAGTCGCGTGGTGGAATATGCTCTAAACGCCTTCGATTGAGGGGAGACACGTATACCAACAGTGAGATGAATAAGGGTTGACCAAGATCTAAGGTGCGAGCATGGAGACGAATGAAACCAGCTAAATCTTGAGTAGAACTGCACTATATTTGATTAATATTCTTAATATAAATGGGTACATAGATTAAACATAACATAAAACTAAAAATAGGTACATACTTAATATTACCCTTACAAAGAAGAAGACATGTATATGATAAATTATGAATGTAACCTGAATGCTCAGTAGCGCTGTCCATTCACACTTGCTAAACATTCGCCCGGCGCCGTCCAGTCGTATCGCGCCCAGAGCAAAACACACCAGTACAAAATATGTCAGTACATCTTTGAAAATCACCAACTAAAACAAAACCAAAAAATATAAGGTAAGTACTAGCTGTTATGCGGCTTCACCCGTGTAGTCATTATTTTATTAAAACTTTTTTCCCCGTGGGATTCAGATTATTTTCCGGGATCAAAAGTAACCTGTCACAAAAAAAATTGGTTGTCTGTAAAGTCGGTTTACGGACGATAATTTTACGTGATAACGTCATAAGAAATCATCGGCAGATGGAGTGGAAGAGAACGGTTAGGCCGATTGTGCCTCTAATTCTCTTGCTCCGCGCTTTCGCTTGTACGCTCGGCTCAAGCGGAACGTGACAATGAGTCATGCTCTTTCGTGCGTGCAACCGGCGTTCATCGATTTATAAGACATTATCACGTGAAAAACATGTGACTCCATTGGTTCCTTGCGACGTGAAAAAAGGACAAACATGCAAACAAACACATTTTCACACTATTATAATATTAATATAAGAATTAACTTAATATAAGAAGGGCCGTGTGTTTTCCAGCAGACTAGAATAGAAACACTCCGTCTCTTCCCGTGGATGTCGTACAAGGCGACTAAGGGAAATACATTATAAAACATCGATCAGGTATCCCCAACCCGTCTGGCCAGCGTGGAGAGTGTAGGCCAAATCCTCCTTCTGTCTGAGACGGACGAGAGAGGGTCGTGCTCCTGTAGTGGAGACTAAAATGATCTGATGATGATGATGATGATAATATTAATATAGGAAGTAGGCATCCATACTTCCTATATTAATATTATCATCATCATCATCATCAGATCATTTTAGTCTCCACTACAGGAGCACGACGCACGCCAGTTTTCTTATATTTTGTATACATTAAGGAAAAGCAAATGAGTACGTGGGTCATCTGATTGAAATTAATCTATTGTGGTAGGTCCCCATTCCGAAAAAAAATATGTAGGTAAGTAAAATACCTTAGAATAGCTGTAAATTCGTTTCACTGCTATGAAATAGATAAGGAGCCAGCTGATTACGTAGTAGAAGGTCAACTCCCAGGCGATGTCACCCAGGCCACCTTCCAGGCCATTCCGCTTCAAGTCCAGTACGAAATTACTGAAAACGTACAACTATTATTTCTTCATCTTCATGTCTTTAAGGTCCTTCATGACTGAAGAGCGTGATCACCTGCACCTAGAGTAAGTACATGCGAGGCTTTGTATCCAAGAGGATGATAATTTGGGACATTAAAAGTTGTAATTGGAGCAGTAAATATGTGCAATAAGCTTTTTTTAGGGTTCCGTATCTCAAAAGGAAAAACGGAACCCTTATAAGATCACTCTGTTGTCTGTTTGTCTGTCTGTCAAGACCCTCTATGTCGAGAATGCGTGTAGGTATCAAACTGAAATTTGAACTGTATATATACTCAGGTCTACGGTCCCATGAAGTTGTAAAAATATCAATATGCTAAATTTACGTAAAAAAAGATACGGCCGTTTATTCAGCAAAAAAACGCATTTCGACACATTTTCAAGGGAATCAAAACTCATAACTTCCCGTTGACCTAGAACTATGAAATTTAGAAAGTAACATCGTTATAGATTACAAGTACAAGAATAATTCTCAAAACTATACATTTGTCATAAAAAAATAGGGGGTCGAAATTTTTTATAGGGGGTCGAAATTTCAAACTGAAGCTACTAGTCCAAACGGGGTATTATATGACAGGACTTGATGTGCACATTGCAAAATATATTTTATTTATATAAGGAGTAATTTATTTTACAATATTTTCAACTTGCTACCAGTAGATAAATATGTAGGTATTTGCCATTGAAATTTCATAAACAATGATTTAAAGTTGGAAAACCAGGACAATTCAGTTAGAAAATAGGACGTATAAGTAGTAACAGACAACAATGTAAAATATTAAATTTAGTTTCAACAAAATAAAATAATTATTATTGCATTACCTTCAAAGTTTTCTATGAAATTGGCCACCACGTATGTTTAGTTGTTAATTTTGCTTTTTGGTTCTCATTAATACATTTAACGTGTAATGTATCAATTTATACCAACCAGGACGCTTAAATAAATCCAGGATGCTGCTTAAAAACTATCCAGGACATGCGAGGACACGCCACAAACCAGTAGATGTCCTGGGAAAACAGCCCCCTTACCACCATCTCTTATTGGATTCATATTTATCCATTTTAAATAGAGTCGCTTATTCATTGGTATGAATAAGCATTCTATTCAGTTATTGAATCGCAATAAGAAATGGTGGTAAGGGGGCAGGACGGTTGGCAACCCTAAGCCACGGCATAGTCATACAACCAGTACTTTGACTTCATACTTTCGCCCAAATCGGCGCACGCACATAGCCAAGCGTCATTTACACGACCGCTTAGTAAGTTTTGGTGCGCCGCGCACCGCGTATTACCAAAGAGAATGTAACCACTACGTTTTAAGAGACGGATGTGCCATACAAATAGCGTAATTCTAATATGTATGAAATGGAAGCGAAAACAATCAGAATTTGTACCAAATTCGCTTCCGATTCATAGAGTCGTTTTTTTACCTTGAGTTGCGCCAGGCTGCGTATTACTATAATGTGCCTAAGCTATACCATAGAGTAAGGAATTAATGCTATACTGATGCCGCTGCGCAAGCACGGAATGAGAGAAGAAAGAAAGCGGGACGTAAGCGGTGGTTGCTGGATTATTGGACCTATCGGATCATTAATAATAATAATAATAATAATAATAAAAAAAAAAAAAAAAAAAAAAACTTGTCAGTGTCACTATGTACATTTTGTAAATATTTTTCTTTATTTGTTATTCTTCAACAATAATAATATTTTTCCATTTAAAATTTATATTTCTGAAAAGACTACATAAATAAACATATAATTTCCATCTAAAATGAAGACGCCAAAGAATTTTTCACAAACGATTACATACATAGACTGAATGACATATAGCTGTCAAAATGAATCTACATCGCAAAATAATTTTATAATTTTTAATGGATTAATGGATATTGTGAGAATGGAAACGAAGAACAATGATTACAAGATCGAAGAGAAGACAAGAGACAACGAACGCACGCCCACCACCACGGCCCGCCTCGTCTAGCTCCACGACGTCGGAGGAGCAATATGCGACACCTCCGACTTCCAACGTGTCGAGCGACGATGGCGAGCCGCCGCCGCCCCCGTCGCCGCCGAGACCTGCGCGACGAAGAGGACGGCCCCCGCTACCGGCCAGCTTGGGACCTTCGAGGCACCCTGCCCCGCGACAGGCCCCCGCTACCGGTGGTGTAATGCGACGCATGAGGTGGACTGATACAATCAATGAAAACGTCATGCGCGCCTACTTTGGGGCTACGGAGGGAGGGACTAATCTCAGTGCGTACCGTGCTCGGATGTTTCCTTTGTTTCAGGCGCTTGAACCAACCGTTACCGTCTCTGTGCAACGCCTGTCGGATCAGGTTAGGGCTATCCAGCGATGTCGGTTGCTGGATGAACTTACACTTGAGCGACTTTGCCAGGAAACGCGCTCTGTTCATAGAGTCGACGAGGTAAGTCAAACTCTCCCTGCTGCGATGCCGAATATAGTGCATTCGGCAACGACGCAGGCGGAGGATAGACCAATACCAGACGACTACGTGAACACAAGCGCGGATCTAACCCAGGATAATGAGCAAGTGAGGAGAGCATTGGATGAGGCGATCTCTATGTATCGCTCTACACCAATTGCCGAAAGACCGCGTTTACCACGTTTACCCGTGCATAAACGAAATATGGCGCTTGTGGGGGCTATAGACCGATTGCTAGATCCATATTTGGAATCTAGCCAAAATCTAGTTGATACTCACTCGATTCTCTACTGCGCAGCCATCGCAGTTTGTCGCGTGGCTCGGGTCAAATTTCCGGATTATGATCGAGCCCCGCGACCTGCTGCCGTACCTGCATGGCATATGAGAATCGAGCGGCGTATCAGCGCGGCTAGGGCCCTCATTGGCAAGCTAATCTGCTTTAGGTCGGGGAATAATCGCCCGAGAATTATGCGCTTTGTGCACCAGGCATTCGTTGGGACCAATATAAGGCCCCAAGACTACATGCACTGGGTCACAGAGCGCATAGACTTCCTAAAGCAGAAAGTGTATGCATGGGCAAACCGTATTCGTCGGTACAGGCAGCGTGTAGATAGGTATCATCAGAATCGCCTCTTCCAATGTGATCAAAGGAAAGTATACCGAACTTGGGAGAGACCCACCAGTTGTGTGGTTGATGGACAGCTTCCAAATGCTGATGCCATGACACAATTCTGGCAAAACATTTGGTCGATGCCTGTCAACCACACCGAGGGAACATGGATTGAGGTTGTTGAGCGGGCGTGTGAGTCGATCGGAAACATGGAGGCTATATCCATTAGCCCTCAGGACGTTAGTTGTGCAATCCGACCTGCACATAACTGGAAAGCTCCAGGACCGGACGGATTGCACAACTTTTGGCTTAAGTGGTTCCGTCACTCACATGCCCTCTTAGCAACTCAATTCCAAGAAGCTGTCGAAACGGGCTCTCTACCAAGTTTCATGACGACTGGTATTACTTTCCTGCTCTATAAGAACGGCAGTACCACGGAAGCAAAAAACTATAGACCCATTACGTGCTTGCCAACAACATACAAGCTCCTTACATCCATTCTGACATCAAAAATTGCTAAACATATTGAGTTTAATAATGTTTTAGCCATTGCTCAGAATGGATGTAGGGCTGGGTCCCGTGGTACTAAAGAGCTTCTCCTCATTGACATGACCATTTGCCAACAGGTCCGCCGAAACAGGAAGAACCTGTCCGCCGCTTGGATTGACTACAAAAAGGCCTATGATTCGGTGCCTCATTCATGGCTGAGACGGGTGCTAGAGATGTATAAAGTAGATACAACTTTATGCACCTTTCTTAGTTCGTGTATGGGGCAGTGGACCACAGTGCTCTGTCAACCAGGGGGTGGAGTTTCTCCTGCATTGGCGAACCCTATAAGGATACAACGTGGTATTTTCCAGGGTGACAGCCTCAGTCCGTTGTGGTTCTGCCTGGCCCTCAATCCACTTAGCAGTCTGTTAAGGGATTCAGGGTTAGGCATCCGACTTCATAGAGGGGGTGAGATCATTTCTCATCTGCTGTACATGGATGACCTCAAGTTGTTTGCACCAAATAAGCCAGAACTTCTGGAGTTACTGAGAGTAACTGAAACTTTCAGTGGCGCCATTGGTATGGAGTTTGGTGTCGACAAATGTGCGGTCATTAATGTACAGCGGGGTAGGGTTGTAAATTCAGATGGTTTACAACTCTCAGAGACGATGTTCCTCAGATCCCTCTCTGAAGTCGAAACCTACAAATACCTTGGTATGTCGGAGGCTTTGGGTGTGGCCAGCGGGGACATAAAACAATCGGTGATGGACCGATTCTTTGGTCGCCTGACAAAAGTACTGAAAAGTCTTTTGTCAGGTGGTAACAAGGTTCGGGCTTTCAACGGTTGGGTTATGCCCCTGCTGATATATACCTTCGGCGTACTAAGGTGGTCTCAGACTGAATTGGACGCCCTGGATGTAAAGATCCGAAAACTGCTTACCACGTATCGTATGCATCACCCGCGATCGTCGGTGATGAGATTGTACATCCCACGGAAGTGTGGGGGCCGCGGCTTTTTAAATGCCAAAAACCTACACAACCGTGAGGTGTGCAATCTTAGGGAATATTTCCTACACTGTGATAGCGGGATGCACCGCGACGTGGTAGCAGTTGATAAGGGCTTTACGCCACTATCCTTGGCAAATGAAAACTGGCGCAAACCATCTGTACTTACTACCCAGAGCCGCAAGGATGTATGGAAGAGCAAGGAGCTACATGGGCGGTTCTACCGGGCTCTTAACGGGCCTGATGTAGACTCGTCCGCATCGGTGGCCTGGCTACGTTTCGGTGATCTCTTTGGAGAAACTGAAGGTTTTGTCTCTGCAATTATGGACGAAGTTATCAAGACGAATAACTACCGGAAATATATCCTGAAGGACGGTACGGTCGACATCTGTCGAGCATGCCACCGTCCCGGTGAGTCACTCAGGCATATTGTTTCCGGTTGTTCTCATCTTGCTAACGGCGAGTACTTGCACAGGCATAATCAAGTAGCTAGGATTATACACCAGCAACTTGCTCTTAAATATCGCCTTGTGAGCTCTGAGGTACCATACTACAGATATGTACCTACGCCAGTTCTCGAGAATGGTAGTGTCACGCTCTACTGGGACCGGTCTATTATCACTGACAGAACTATTGTTGCCAATAGACCTGATATAGTGTTAATAGACCGGGAGACAAGTCGTGCAGTTCTCGTTGACGTCACCATTCCCCATGACGAGAACCTCGTAAAGGCCGAAAAAGAGAAACTTTCGAAGTACTTGGACTTGGCCCACGAGGTTACCGCCATGTGGCATGTGGACTCAGCGATAATTGTACCGATAGTTGTAACAGTGAACGGACTTATAGCGAAGAGTCTCGACCGTCACCTCGAGAGGCTCTCGCTTGGCGGCTGGGTTAAGAGCCGGATACAAAAGGCGGTTCTTCTGGACACGGCCCGCATTGTGAGGAGATTCCTCACTCTGGAGCCCTGACCACCGGTAGCTTGGGTCTTCGCTCCGCTACCGGCGGGTGCCCCTCTTTTTTATATTTTTAAATGTATTTTTTTTTTTTATTTATATTTAAAAATGTAATAAATAGGAGATACTAAAGGAATAAATGAATATAATAATAATAATTTATTTCATTTATTTCATTTTGAAATGCTGGATTAGTGAGACTCTAGTGTATTATTTTCTCATTGTTTTTAATTCTTTAATCATTCAGTATTACCGCTAAGACTTACAAGAAGAATGACTGGGGCGGTAGTTCACTGTCTAGTGGCATAGATCGATGCCTTGCAGCACAGGGAGGGTTCGCCCGGGCTGCGCAGTGCAACCACGGTAGGAACGAGTGGAACGAGTGCACGAGCATCGCCAGGCACCAGGCGCTCACTGCTCCCAGTGTCAGGGCAGTGAATACACTACAGAACAGCATTGCGAAGCCTACACCTGGGAAATAAGTAGACATCTATTTATAGGTGTACTAAAATCATTGTATACAACAAAATGTTAGCCGTGAAACTATTCATACTATAGTCACTCCTAGGCTTCTAATGGGACGTGGGCTCACCAAACATTCTCACCACTGTATCTCCAAAATTAACAGCGGTCACCACCAAAAATACAATGAACAATGCATACATTGTATCAAATAGTAGGCAGTTCAAGAAATACTTTGATTTTTCCAAGGTTTTAGTAGCTTGGAAAAATTAAAGTAGACGAGCTCGAATGGCTAGCAATGGCTACTTTGATACTTTGTGCGTGGTCGCGGATTCTATCCCCTTACAAGAAAAACATTTGTGTCCGTTCGTTTATCATGATCTGGGTGTTTTCTATATATGTATTGTGTGTATAAAAATGTAAGTATATTTATCGGTTGTCTAGTACCCAAAGTACAAGCTATGCGCTTAATTTGGGACTAGATGGCGCTGTGTAAATAGTTCAGAAATATTTATTTATTTACTTGTTCGAAACGAACCTCTCGCAATTGGCGCTACGTCCCAGCAGTTCAGGACACCTTTCTTAGTGACTACACCAAGGGCTAGCTCCAGATAGAATATAGGATAGGCAACTATTATGCTGAGCACGTTGTACAAGAAGATAAACGGCACCAGGTTGTACAAGTCGTGGACGTACGGGTGCCACCACAGTTGGAATATGCTGATGCATGAGGAGATGACCAGTTGTCGATAGGTAATGTTGTTCGTCCATCTATCGACGACCTGTAAAGAACCATAGGATAAGTATTACTACAGGGTTGAGTAAGGCTCAATTTACACCGCCGAGGAATGGAATGGAAGCGACTTTCTGCAACGAAATTGTACATAGCATAATGAACTTTATGTCAATTGGATAACATATAAACAACTTGCTTCGGGACTCTGAACCTGTGAAAGGTTCATAGTCCCGAAGCAAGTTGCGACCTTCTTTGTATACGTCCCCATAGTAATAATGACACCTAACGCTCATGAAGTTTCATATTAAGTTACGTCATCTACATCTCTGGCCATGATGCACATATGCCTCATGGACGTACCAGTGAAGTCACCCATGAGGCATCAATGGACTGCGAACCTGTTAAATACGATCCGTAGTTAGGGAAATTCTCGAGAATGCGCGATGATTCCCCGGACGACGCGCTACATTTCTTGGCTCTTGGCTCAGTCTGTGAGGTGAAAATACTTCCCCAGTCGAGCTCGACATGCCCTGCCCTAACTCTGTTTTGCCAGAGCCTCATTTGCTTGTCAGCACCATGTGCAAGTGGTGCTCCCGGTGACCTTGGATCTAACACTTGAGGTGAAGGTTTTGGGGTGTTAAAAACACTTCAAAGTCTTCGTTTAAAAATAACTAACACTGTGGCGTATATAAGAAGTAGGGTTGCCATTTCTAAACGCTAGCAACAAGGACAAGATGCGTGAAAACTCCGGATTTTTAATCTTAAAACCCGGACATGTCATGAGTGTTTTTGACGTGACAACGTCTTATAAATTGGTTAGCCGGGTGACACTTCAAGAAACGCGCTCACGTTATGCGCTTACAATGAGAGCGAGTGAGAGGCACGCGTCCCGCCTAAGAGCGAGAGAGACAGACATAAAAAGTGAAAGGCATGCGTCCCTTCCACTCGAAAACATTTTACCACTCAAAGTCGTTGTCACGTAAAACTTTCGCCCGTATACCGACTTTACAGGCAACCAATTTTTTAGTACTAAGTCTGTGATAAGACGGTTATTCGCAGCATGGAACTGGCGGTAGTGATTTAAAACTTTTAACGCTAGACTACAAATGAAACCCCGCCCGGACTATCCCCGGACGCCCACCAACTAGAACAAATCCGGGGAAGCCTGGACGGATGGCAAATAAGAAGCAATGTGTAAATGGTTACCAGTGGTCCCTCAGTCGATACAGAGTCAGCTGTTTCTGTCAACGTTTTAGTTCGAGTGCTCTGAAAACATGCAATACACACAAAATATGATTTAAATAACTGCACATTTCTTTAATTACAGTTACACTACTCAAACAGTCGATACTGACCGCACTTTCACTCATAGTACTTTCATGCAATTAAGTAAGAAGTTAAAAAAATTCGTTTACAATAAAATTGATGTATTTTAGGCATCAAAATTCATGTCAATTTGATGGTTCCAATAAGTATTATTTCTCTTTGACTGAAAAATATGGGTATAGTATTCTATCGTCTCATAACAGAGTAAAAACTTTACAGAGAACATCATATGGGTGCTGTGCATACAGTTTCCATGACATAGAATTATATAGGTACCTACGTGGTATGGTAGGTACCATGAATGTGGTAGATACATAGTAATTCCAAGATACCGTGCCTTTACAATACACTCGTAATAAGAGAAACCTTGGATAAAAACAATATGTATGTACTTACGAGGAAATATAATAAGGGAAATCAAAAATTAAATTAGGGGTGTAAGTGGTTCATCAACACGTTTGAACTAAAGTCAATCTCACCTCCACTTGGTGCACCCTGCTGACTGGCAGAAGAGACTTTGTCGAAAAGAGATATAGCATAGCGTATTTTTGAAGCTGCCCGCCTGAGGAAGTACCTCTACCTCACAGAATACTGCAGCCAAATAACAATTCCCATCAGGCTTGTTGTGTTCCTACCAGGGTTCCTACGAATGAGCGAGGTCACCAGAAAGGAAGAAGTTGCTGCGTTGGCAGCGGGGGTGGCGGCGCGCGAGCGATATTTTATATTGCGAGCGATAATATGGTTACGTTACAGAAATAAAATTAGGAGTGTAAGTGATTCATCAACATCTTTGAACCAACGTCAATCTCACCTGCACGTGGTGCACCCTGCTGACTGACAGAAGAGGCTTTGGCGAAAAGAGAGGTAGGGCATAGCGTGTCCATAAGCTGCTCGACTGGGGAAGTACCTCTACCTCACAGTATACCGCAGCCAAATAACAAGTCCCTTGAGGGTTGTTGTGCTCGTACGAGTGAGTGAGTTCACCAGAAAGGAAGGAGTTGCTGCGTTGGCAGCGGAGGTGGCAGCGTGCCAGCGATATTACATGTTGCGAGCGTTAATATGGCTTCGGGAGCCGCTTCACATCAGGTGGGCCGTATGCTTGTCTTCCACCCGACGTAGTAGTAGAACTTACCAACTGTTTGACTTGGTAAGTACAGTATTACATCAACGATTGACTATATAAACCTGCTCTAAATAATGGCAGAAAAAGATACCAACTTTAACTTTACTGGACTAGCCATCTCTTTAAGCCTTATTTGCCATACAGCTGTCTCTCACATTGCGAAGAGAAGTTAAATTCCAAAAGCTTCCTACTCCTACTATTTCTTCTGATTAAATTCGTTGTGAGATCCAAGGCAGCCGTAGTTTTACTCCCCAGGACTGCATTGGACCTCATTGTTTATTGCCTTTTTTGGTGGTCGTCGCTGTTAATCCTGCCTGGCTACACTGGAGACACAGTGATGGGTATGGCTTCCATTTTAAAAAAAAGTAATACCAACTTTATTTGAGTTTCAAAAATTAGTAAATCCATACATTACAAATGCAATATAACAGCAAATAAAAAACCGGACAAGTGCGAGTCGGACCGCCCACCGAGGGTTCCGTACGTAGGATCATTATAAATTTTATATGTTTCATTATAAATAAGAAATAATGCGTCGGAAAAAATAAATAAAATATATTTTGCAATGTGCACATCAAGCCCTTTCATATGATACCCCATTTGAACTAGTAGCTTCAATTTGAAATTTCGACCTCCTATAAAAATATAGACCCCCTTTTTTTAAGATTTAATTACAAATGTATAGTTTTGAGATTTATTCTTGTACTTATAGTCTATAAGGATGTTACTTGCCAAATTTCATATTTCTAGGTCAACGGGAAGTACCCTATGAGTTTAGGGCACTAACGCATATTTCAACATTCTCAAGGGAATCATCCCTTGAGAATGTCGAAATATGCGTTTTTTGCTGAATAAACGGCCGTATCTTTCTTTTACGTAAACTTAGGAGTTTGATTTTTTTACAACTTCATGGGACCGTAGACCTGAGTATACAGTTCAAATTTCAGCTTGATACCTCCACGCATTCTCAAGTTAGAGGGTCTTGACAGACACAGACAGACAGACAGACGGACAACAAAGTGATCTTATAAGGGTTCCGTTTTTCCTTTTGAGGTACAGAACCCTAAAAAAGAGTCTGGTAATACAATATTGTTTTTGCTGCTATGCCACGTTCACAGTATATGGAATTAGCAGTGGAATGCAAATATACTTAGTTGGTAATATTTGCCGTTTCTATTTTGGAAAGCTTTTTATATAAGTCTTGTCGTCACAGGGTGGTGTGAAAAATTTTTCGCGTCGTCGTAAAATGTGCTAGTGAGAGTCCAAAATTTAATTATGTTGATGTGTATGTGGTTAGACAGATTTATTAATGGTTTTGGGTTAATGTTGGGGGCATGCTTTTGAGATACATTTCTAGGTTGTTGAAACTTGTCTCTGGAACACGTTACCGGAGGCCATCAGAGAATCTTCCAGTAAATTCATTTTCAAAAAGAATGTTCAAACTTATTTACTTGAGAAATTGTCCAAGCAATAATCATAATTGTCCTATTGTTTTTCCTTTGCGTTTCCGTGTATAATTATGTAGATGTGTATGATTATGTATTTATGTATATGATTATGTATGTGTGTGTAATTATCATATTTATATGTATGTATGTAATTTTATGTTTTCATAGGTATTTATTGTGTGTACGTTCATAGCTGTTATTTTGTAAACCGCATTCGTGTGTTATCTGAATTTCCCAAAGGTTGACTGGTAGAGAATGCTCTTAGCATTAAGTCCGCCTTTTGTACCTTTATTCTATGGTCAATAAAGTTTAAATAAATAAATAAATAAAACTTAAACTGCATTTTTAACATACTTATTAATAATGGCTCCTCTAAACCTCATCTAAACAAAAACACTTTCCAAAGTTATTCTCAAGAGATTTCAATTACTTTTTAAAACATCCCGAAATCTTCACGGGGACACATTCCGAAAACATATTGACACATCCCAAACACGCCCTAAAATTTGTCACATACCAAGCAGATGTGGTATTTTAAAGCGAGACCCTGCTATAGGTGAGGAGACAAAGAATCTATATCACGCATTTAGCAATGTCTTGTCCTAAATATATTGCATCTGCTTAATGTGTGACGTGCTTAAAACGTATTACAATACACCTCCAAAACTATTTCTAACATTTTAAAATATATTTGAACAAAAACTTGCAACACTGCGATAAATAGATAGTATATTCCTGATCGTCACACTGTAGTAACTATTATGTAATCTGTGCTTTTGGTATGACATGTCCGGTGAACTTTAAATATAAATTATGTATGCAGAATGTAATAAAATATGTCACTTGTGGAGCTCGATGGCGCCGTTGCGCGTATCAATCTAATCAAACACGCAAGTTAAGCAACGTCGACCGCATCCTGTACATAGATGGGTTTATTTATCTCGAGCTCCTCCGTGCTTAAGGTAATGAGGGCACGTTAAGCCGTCCTTCCCTGCTGTTGTTATTATATGACAGTCGGATAAACAAAGTCAGTGGCCTTTAGGGGGCTTGGAAACACGGGCCTCCGCCAACACGCAGTTGAGCAGCGTGGTGGAGTATGCTCTAAACCCTTTCAATTGAGGAGAGATCCATATCCCAGCAGTGGGACGAATCGGAAAGTGGCAGTTGGTTGACGACGACGACTTGTGGTGTGGCCACAGAATAAGTATTAAAACTAACATGTCTCATATACAGTAGTCATAGAATTGGAAAGATGTTTTTCCATTCTTTTTTCCTCTATACTAACATTATAAAGGAGAAAGATTTATTTGATGTTGATGAATTCTGAAACTACAGAATCGAATTTAATAATATTCTTTCACTATTAGGAACTTGCCTAATCCAGAAGTAACAATGGCTACATTTTATTTCAGTAATAATAAATTATAAAGTTCACTTAATCGAAGGTGCGGGTGGAAACCAAACAAAGAAAATAAAAGACAAATTTTGTTAATATAACAAATTTATATTTCAATATAGACATTATCTAGCTATACACATCGGGCTGCGGCAGGTAAATAAATTAACTAACTCGCACCGAACAACTATTTTTGGCTTACAAATGTGAAACAAAACACAAATAAGGCTTAAAGTAGATAGCCGACTTACTGCAAAATTGTTAACAAAGTGCACTAGTGTATAACATAATTTTATCAAACTAATGGGATAACAATAAATTTGACATTTTAGGGGTCCATCTAGTGCAGTGGTTCCCAACCTTTTATTATTCGCAGACCGTTACGAGGTTTTTGTTGGGTGTAGGGTTCCCGAGTGTCATATAAATCCATTATTTTATAACTCAAAATTTTAGTATTCTGTATACTAGTGTTCAATCTCTTTCATTATGAGTGTATCACGGACCATAATTTACCTCTAACGTTGATTTTACGTTACGTTATGATTTTACGTTTAACATTGGTTTGATGTCAATTTATTATTTTAAAATACAAAGTAAAATTTTTAATATATTACATTATTTACATTTTAATTAAGTTTGAATTAATTCCATAGACATTTGAATGCTATTGAACAATAATTTAATTAATAGACGAGTGATGTATGATTACTTACAAATTTAATGTTAATTTATCAATTAAAAATGTATTGAAACAAATATCTTTAATTAAGTTAAAATTAAATTAAATTTGCATCCATTTTAAAATGGCTAAATAGGCTGGTGATGTATTTTACAATAACATCTGTTTAAATGTTACTCTATTTATTGCAAATAAATTATTTTGTGTTTTGTATCTGTATTTGTAACGGACCACTGGTTGGGAACCCCTGATCTAGTGAGTAGCGAGCCACCGTCTGCCGCAAATAACGATCAGTAACGGTAGTTACGGCAAGCGTATCTCTTCTGTAATACCTGCCTACTCTACCCAGATCTCATCTCCATTTCATTTCTAACACATTTTGCAAAAGTCCCCATGCCGGCCGAGTTCGGCTCATGGCTACATAAATAAATATTCCTGGACAAATTTCATTCTGCCATCTAGTTCAAAACTAAGCAAAGCTTGTACTATGGATATAAGATAACTGATTATACTTAAATACATTTTTTTAAATATACATAGTACATAGGAAACACTCAGCTAAGACACACATACATGTTCATGCACACAAATGTTTGTCATGTGCGGGAATCGAATACGCGACCCCGGAGGCATAGTGGACATGGTTAGCCATTCGACCACCGGGGTCTTCAATTAATTATATTGAAGTGGCAGTTCGAAATCGCAGTTTCTTCACCACTAGCACCAAACGGAAAAGTTCGGCGCACATATGCAGCGCAGTACACGACACTACACTACAGAGAGTTCTATGTATTGTAAGTATGTATTTACAACAAATAAAATGAATTTAACTATAATATCAGTTATTTAGTACCCATAGTACAAGTTTGCTTAGTTTGGAACTAGATGACAGTTTGTAATTGGCCCAAGAATATTTATTTATTTATTATACATCATAACAATGAGTAAGTGATAGGTATAATTTGTTATGAAACCCATAAGATAAATATATTATATTTATGACATTTACTACGTTTTTTCTCAAATACCTAATTGTGACGACAAACAAAAATACGTTACTATAACACAAAATATTCTTATTATATTCTTATCTCAGTTACATTATTTTGAATATCAATATCACTTAAATTTGTTTTTATAAGGAAGATATAACATTATTTAATCTAATGTAAATTAATCGACCCTCTGCTGCATCGATATTTTAAATTGGAAAATAACAAAAAATACTAAATGAGCCACAGAAATACTAAGTAGATTAGGTTTAGTATGTTTTATAACAACTTTAGTCGCCTAGTCAGAATAATAGTTGCCCAGTTTCACAATTTTAGATACCATACGGTTTATACCACTACGCTTTTAAATTAGTTTATGCTGGATGCTGTCAGATAGTCTTCTGTTGCAAATACGCAGAAATAATGAGGGTCTTTTGGCAGCACTGTAGCGTAGGGTCCAATCATCTGTCAATTCATATCATCATGTCAAATGCCTTGTTGACGTCTTGTTGTTGTCTTATCATCTTGAAGTTTCACTGTCAAAAAAATCAGTACACTTTGACAATCTGGACCCGACGCCTACCTAGCGACATCTGGTGTCAGAAAAAAATATCAAACATCCCCATTACAACGAATACATACAAAGTAATCTTTTACGTATACTTAAAGTTTAACCATAATCATAAAGTGATTTAACTTCAACACGTGCCTTAGGGTTGAATCATATTACTCTTGTTAGCACGGAACGGCATTTCATGCTCTTCCTTTTCTGTCACTCGAAAACATCCATACTAGAGCGAGAAAGATAGCGTGGGTGCTTGACATCGCCAATCGCTATCTTTCTCGTTCTAGCGAATGACGTTTATTAGTATAGAAAAGGATAGAAAATACGATTCTGTGCTAATAAACGATGATTCAATCCTTATAGTGAATTTTGCAATAAGTAAGCAACTAAAAACATAAGAAAGTACTTAGATTCTATATTTATATACAAACTAGCCTAATTAGTTACGCCCTTACTTTGAAGAAGGCACGTTGGGTTTTCGCTTATGCAGATTGTTTGAGACAATCAGAAATTTGATTCAATATTATATGAAAATATTTTGAAACATAATGCAAATGGTAACAACATTCCTTTTGCGTCTTAATTATAGCTATAACATTTAATTAAATGTTAATTAAATATGTATTTTGAACGATACAATTTGTACCTCATATAGTTGCTATATTATATGATTACTTACAGGATCGAGTGTTGATTTAAATAAATTAGCGCCCAACGCATAAAACATAGACATTTACAACAGTCATTCCTAATCTTCTTCAGCGGTGATCGTCAGATACCTAAGTTTTATTAACCAGACCTCTTAAAAGACCCCGTATCTATCGTCAAGCATTTGGCCACGGCATGCTTATTGTATTAAATTTTCATATGACCCCATATCGGATGGGATGTGATTCAGATTGAGAATCTCAATAACTTGCCACATTATAGGCGCTCCAGATTCACGCGAGAAGTCTTGCCGAGAAATTGCGCGAGAACCGAGAAGACATCTACACTCATGCGACCTTCTCATTCGCATTCACGATCGTTATCCGGAATGGACGATAGTGCAGCAGCTTTGGTTTTGTGTGCATTAGCATATTATAATCTTGTGAATACTAAAATTAGAAATCAAATTGTAATTAAATAATAGCTTGGCGATGGCGACCACAGACTACACAACAACACACTATCAAATCAATGCCACGGTCGCACTGAGCCCGAACCGAAAAAGAATATGACTCCGTTCTCTTTTCTCGCCCGAGAAACCCTTTGAAGCGGGCAAAAATACCGACAACGTTCGGAGAACAGGCGAGCGCGAGAACGAGACGGCGAGATCACATTCACGCTTCTCGGGTGTTTCGGGGTTCTCGGCGTGAGTCTGGAAGGCGCTTTATAGAGAAAGGCGTGGGTAACAAAGCACTTTATCTATCATCTAATAACAAGGATGGTTATACAATCAACATTAAAAGTGAAACCGCACTAAGCGGCGCGACCCGACACGGTGCGACCCGACACGGTGCGACACATTATTCGTTTACCACACTACGCTGTTGGCGACGAGGTATTAATTACATTGCAGAAGTTGAAGATCTAATTAAAAATACGCCGTATCTGCTTAGTGCGGCCTCACCTCATTAAAAATTAATGATATTTTTCAACCTGCTTTATACACTCCTCCTCCTCCTCCTTTATACCTTTTATCAAAAAAATTTAGTTAACGACTGAAACAATAAAACCGACACAAATGTTTTCAATCCAAAATAATGTTAGTCAATATTTACACGCCTTAATGCTCAAATAAATGTTTACCCCGGAGACAATTCATAATAATTATAATAAGTTTAATATTATTTAGGAAGCAGAACTATATCAAAAATTAAAACGAGACAAAAATATTTACTAACGTATTAATGAAAAAAAAAATGAATTTGCCGCTTTTTAGGATGCCCAAAACTCTGACGAAATCAACAATCATTAGTTTTTGGAGATACTAAAAATTCTTTTATTCTTTATTAATAGCCATTTGTAAGATAATAAATCAAAACAAATTCATCAATAGTTTTCACGACAAAAAAAACAGCATGCTTAGTGCGACTTTTTACGTATTCGTTTTCGACAAACTTCATTTTGACATAGCGCCATCTACCGACAAACAGTCGAAGTAGACAAAGATCAAGGAATATCCTAATGAATAGATTTTGGGATAAACACAGTTAAAAGTTCAGAAGTACCTATTACAATTTACATTGAGATCAGTGTATGTACATCTAGATTGCTTTTTTGGCGCCATCTGTTTACTTTTGAAAAAAGTAAATGATTGGAAATTAAACTACCATAGATAAAGATTTACTTTCAGTAGAAAAAATAAAAATTCTGACATTCGTTCTTTGCCTGTACCCTTCAATTGAAGTTAACCTTGTCGAAGTCGATTACCTTCGAAAAGTCGCACTAAGACCCCTGATTTGCGCAATTTTGCTTGAGAACATTGATATCTATCAAAAAGTTTCTCAATGTATTTATTTACATTGACACACTTTTTATCTCAGGATGAATTTGAACAACTTTATTTTATTCACTCGTATGGAGATCAGTTCTTTAATATTTTTACAAGTTTTTGACGTGAAGTCGCATTTGATTGTAATAGTCAAAATTTCTTATTACAAACTAAAATATTATTTATGTACCTATCACACTAAGTCGTCTTTCACTTACGAGGGGTGGATGACGTTTATTATGGTTCTTACGTTTCGAACCAATTTGAAACTGGTAAAACACATGATGTACTAGAATATATAAATAGACTATATAACATAATTAGCAATTCACATCAGAATCATTTTTTAATCCTCACTTTGCGTCCCCCTTTCCATCCTAAGTAAAAAACAATTAGAGACCAAAATTATCCCAAAATTATACAGATGACATAAATGAAAAATATTTACAAAACATTATTATATAATTACAGCAGCAAATAATTTTCTAAGAAAAAAAAATGTCAGGTTCCAAATATCGCCTACTTAAACTTCATCAAATTTCAATAAATGTTAAGTCTGCACAAAAATGACATTATAGGTGCAAAAAATACTATAATATACCTTATTTATTATTGACAATATTTTTGCGACAATATTACTGTTAATACGCGGCCTTTCCTCCAGGACATGGATTCCCCGTCGGTCATCGTTGACTCAGTAGAATTATAGCCGGCCCACTGCCACTTCAGGTTGCTAATTTTGAGAGCTATGGAGATAACTTTGGTTCTCGGTCGGATTTCCTCGTTCCGGATTCGATCGCTTAGTAGAGAAACTCCAAGCTTTCAACATCGCTTGCTGTGCTCGCTGTATGAGAGTAGCGGAGCCGAAGTAGGCAGAAATCACCAGAAATAGAATAGTCCGTCACATATATAGTGGGTTAAAAGTAAGTAAAATCACCGAACCCCATGGTTCGGTGATTTTACTTACTTTAGGAAGCTTAAACATTTGAAGAGAGAGGGAACTACCAGGAGTTGAAAAGACTTTCGGAGAATAGAGACAAATGGCAAAAGCTGTACCGACAAAAGCGCAGCTCTTATGTGTTAATAATAATCAAGGAGCTTGACGCATACATGAAGCTGATCGATTCAAGCATGAAGTAATTTTGCATCATAGGTAATAAATAATTTATATTGGATATGACTAAACGGAATGAATATCATCTAGCATGAGCTAGATGTCTTCTGCTAGGATCGAATCCGCGACCCCGGAGTCAAACTGGATAGCCATTCGATGACCAGGCTCGTCGAATATATCTTACAATAAATGCCCAGTAATAGGGACTTTATATGAACTTATTGGGTATTTATCGTAAATGAGAGATGGGCAAAATACGCCGGTATTATACGCCGGCAAAATACCGGCGTATTTTGCCCATCTCTCATTTACGTTACGGGGCAACATAATATTGTATCGTATGTAGAATAGCTCAGTTGAGTACGTAATACTCAACTGAGTTAAAATTTCTTTCTATTCATTATCACAAGCAAATAGGACCTTAGCCATCTACGAAAATCAAAGAATATACGGAAACTAAAAACAAACTTTGAACACATTTTAATTAAAACGACATTGTAACATCTGTACTAATAAAACTTAAAAAAAAAACACAATTTGAATCGCTGGATCTAGTAATTGAAAATTTTGCATGGATGTTCTTCAGGCATTTTCTAAATTTCATGATAAATAAATGAAGATACATGCGCGGTCTAAAGCTAGAACGTAATACAAAATAAATCGTAACATTTTATGTTTTGAATTTCTATCTGACTGTTTTGAATGTTGCCAGCTTAGGGAAGTAGGTTACCTAAAGATATCGTAAGGGAAGTATGTAATGTAAAACACTATATTTAATTAAGGGTAACTCATTAGGCTATTTAGGTAAGGGAAAGGAATAAGATTCAATATGCAATTCTACCAAATATCGCTTACCAGGCCAAATTGAAACTAAAAATCCGACGCACAATTTTTATATCAGACAAAAATCATAATAGGCTGAGACACTGTGCAAAAATGTACAACATAAAACATTTACCTCATTAACTCATTCTCAACTCAACGCACTCTATCACTCTCATAATTCGAACGTAACGACAAGAGAATGAATTATAGTTTTAAAGTCTCAAATACTGAAGAGATCGCCAGCGGAGGGCAATGGCGCCAGACCGCCGGTAACGTCTGGTAATCGAGAAACATCTGGTAGATTTTCTATGTGTGACCTCACTTCTGCTTTCACGACGTATAGTTTTTGTAGTTTTATGTTGTATTCCTGAAAAGGAGAAATAGTATGTGTTAACTTTTATATGACACCTATAGGCGACAGGGATATATTGTCAATAAATCTTATTTTAATTTTAAAAGATCAACAATTTACTGGCGTCGAAATCGATGAACGCCGGCTGCACAAACAAAAAAGCATGGCTCATTGTCACGTTCCGCCTGAGCCGAGCGTGCACACGAGAGCTCGGAACAAGCGATAGAGAGGCACGATCGGACTAAACGTTCGGCTTGACGCATCTATCTTTATTCCACTCCATCGGCCCATGTGTTCTTATGACGTTATCACGTAAAATTATCGTCCGTTAGAGGAGGTTGGAGCTACATTGGCGACATTTGTGAATGCGGCGCCATTTAGTCTTTGGACCACCTACTGTGATCTTATCTGCACTCTCCGGGACTTGTATGAGACTGACGATGACGATGTGCACGTCGATAAGCCGAGTACAGGTCCCGCAAAATTTAATTTATAAAAGAACTATTGTCATCAACAGATTAGAAAAACAAATAATATATATAACGGACTTTCCAAATAATCATATTTTTGACAATGTCTTGTAATGTAGGATAATATAGCAAATGTACGTAAACATTTCTATTCTATATATCCAAAGGACGATCTCATTTATTGCTTTTTTGCGAATGATAAAAAACAACGTTGGTTGTCTGTAAAGTAAAATACAAGTAAAGATATTGTAAAGATACAGTTACGGACTATCGTCCGTATCTGTATCGTCGTATATATATCGGCCTATGTTTCTTATGAGGTTATCACGTAAAATTATAATTTTAGTGATTTTAGGCTGATCGTGCCTCTCTATCGCACGTTCGGCTCAGGCGGAACGTGAAAATGAGTCATGCTTTTTTGTGTGTTCATCGATTTGTAAAACGTAGCACGTCAATATATGTATATTAACCTCGAGCCTCGCTTCAGCTTGTTTCGCCAGATCACGTTGTGCCTGCGCGAAGTCTCTTAACATAGCCGCCACTTTCCTCCTCTTGTCCAATTCTTCAGATAACCTTAAATTGTACTCTGCTAGCAGGTCCACAGCAGAGTTTACTACAGCACTCAGACTCTGCGCCGATTCTTTATCTGCAAACAAAAGTTGGCTGTAATTCGTCGGTGTCAAAAGCGACTATGAACAATTTGCTTTGTACAAAACTTCAAATAATTGTAGATTTGAAGAGTAATTTCTAATATTGGTAGTTCCTAAAAATTAACATCTGTTTCACACTTTCATACGGAACCCCGACAACTAAAAAGAAATTACGAAATCTATTCTGCAAAGACATATTTGTTGTATGGATGCGATTGAGAGAATGTGCCGATTTTACATTGTGCTCATAGATTAAATTATAGCTACTACAGCTCACCAAGTCAGCAAGCTGAAGTAGCCGTCGCCGGGCCGGCCATATATGCCGAGTCAGTGACGTCAGATGGTGACAGGGTAAGTGATGGCAGATGAAATAACTAGAGTGCCAATTCCCCTCTAACTGGACCGATAACTTCAAAAAGCAATTGGATGCCATAGTCGTAAGAATTCCTTAGAAGAAAGAAAATTCCTTTGGAATAGCACAGTTCATTCTCTTTTTCAATTTCCCAACTCTTTGCGAGAGGATATGGCGTGCAGTGCGATTATAAAAAGAAGTCGTGAGTATAATATCAAGCAACTACACTGACCACAACTCATTGTACAACCTGTAGAACATGCAAAAAGAGGAAATCTTTCTCTTCAGATTTATTAGAACTTGAAATCAACTACAATCCTCACAGTCTCTGACTCTGTCAGTCTGTGTCTGTGGTCTGAACCGAATCACAAGGTGCAACCTAGTTTTAGGTGCTTCTATTTACTGCCTTGTTCTATTGAATACACTCAGTTTTTTATTTCGAAGTCACGTGACTTCGGAACTGGACGTCGCTGTAAATCTTGACGACAACAATCTCAATACTCTTGGTGATAGTAAGAGATTGCTTAACGGCGAACGTACACACTTGTGGTTGTGGGGTTAAAATTAGACCAATCCAATCCCCCAATCGGATACTCTAGTCCAAGGCTGCTCAATTATTTTTGGATGTGGGCCATAATTTAGATTTCTTGTCATCTGTCGGGCCATCTAAATAGTCCTGATGTTCCATGTAACATCGACAGTGTCGATGGTTGGTCAGCTAGAACTATTGGTGATATTTGAATACGTCCGCGGGCCACGGCGTGTCTTCTGGGATTCAACTGCCATGCTCTAGCCAGAGTGTTCTCGATTTCTAAAACAAGTCGTAAGCGGCTGACTCTGCAATCTTCAGAGGGTGATGGACGATGTTCAAATTTGAGTGATGTCCCTTGATGTTAATTATATCCACAGTAAGTAAGAGGTCCCATAGTTCTCTTGCATCATTTGCCCCTACCGGGATTTACGAGCGTCCACTCCAGAGTACCTACGTAGGGTAGTGGTGGTGGAACACAGCGGCTCACGGAGATACTTTCTCGCAACCGAGATTATTTTACTTTTACTAGTTAGTTAGAGTACACTCCCGAGGTATTTTACTTTTTCTAAGGCGACCAACCTTCAAGGGAATTATTATATGACTGAGGCTTTCTGTAAGTTGGAGGCACTTCCACAGCCACGCCGGCCCACTTCAGAGCGTAAAGCATAATTGTGCCCTAACTCTGTTTCGCCATTGCCTTTTTAGATGGGGTGAATTTCGATTCCAGAAATAGCAACGACCCACTTACATCCCCAAAAATACTAACGCATATCCTATTTTCAGACAGTTGAAATGATCAATCAAACGGAAAGCACGAAACGGTCTAGAAATATAGATGCACCACCGATGCTTCTATGCGGCCGTTGTAGAGATAATAATGACAGTTAAAGTAATCTATATCGATCTCAAAGGTTATAATAATCAAACATACAAGAGGACTACAGGACTCAAATGTTTGCGAACCATTGTATTGTAATTATAATTCTAGGAGAATACATGGCGTAATATGCAAATATTTGCGTACTATAACCAGAGTAAAATAGACTATATTCACGCGAAATAGGTGTGGTTTAGTCCATAGACACAATATTTGAACAAAAATGCCAAATACAGTATCGGTATCAGATTACAATAAGACATAGTTATTGGTCGGTGGACGAGATTGCTTGGAGTTATTCCATTTGTATCCTCATCAATTTGAAAGTTGTAATTACCTACTATTAGAAAATAGAAACCAGTGCATCCTCCCCGCCATGACCTACGGTACAGAAACTTGGGACTCTGACCTTTGGGCAGGTTCATAAATTGAAAGTCGAGTAGCGAGCGATGGAGAGAGCTATGCTCGGCATGTCTCTACAGGACCGATCCGGAACGAAGAAATTCGACGGAGAACCAAAGTTGTTGACATAGTTCTCAGAGTCAGAAGGGTGAAGTGGCAGTGGGCTGGCCACATCTGCAGAGTCAGTGATGGCAGATGGGAGAGGAAAGTCCTATAGTATAATAGTGGTGGCTACGTATGCGCCCCCGACGACGACCGACGACCTCAAACAAGTGCCTAGTAGCGGTTGGATGCGGAAAGCGGAGATAACTGACAATGATGATGACAGAATAGAGGTGAGAATCATCAATAAAGGGTGTGAAATCAACATTATCAAAAATATACTTAGGCAAATTTGTCCTAACAACTGCAAACAACAATTTATGATAAAATGTGAGCACAATATCTGAATCATGAGTGACAAAAATCGACACACATTACATCAAGTACATTTTAATTTGTATTAGGAGAACAATTGGAAAATGTATCTTGACGTTTTGTCACAAGGTTAATTTTTGTCAAATTTTTAGATATTTTGGCGGGTTTCAACGTACAATCTTTATGCAGACCGTATAAGCAGTATTTTTTTTATACAACGTCGTGTGGCAGACAAGCATATAGCCCGCCTGATGTAAAGCGGTAACCATAGCTGCCCTCGCTGTCAACGCAGCATCTCCTTTCTGGTGACCTCACACAACAACTCTCAAAAGAATTGTCATTCTGTGACGTGGAGGTACTTCCCCAATCAGGATCAAATACGCTCTGTCCTACCTCTCTTTCGCCAGAGCCTCTTTTGCTTGTCGGCAGGGTGCACCACGTGCAGGTGAAGTTGTCTTTTGCTGTAAAGATCGTGGTGAGCTACTTATACCCCAATCTAAATCTAAAAAAATACTAGCTATTGCATGCCATGTTTGCTACACCACTATAACATGTCTATAGGTATATGCGTGTGACGTCGAACAAACTGTATAGTGGTTCACTAATCCCATCTGAGTGTGTAAAGCCTGCTGGCTTTTTAGCATATTGTATTATAAGATCTAATGTAGTATTGTTATATGTTGTTATTAAATAATAAATAAATAATATGAGTATGGCCGTTTCAGTCTACACGTGGCTTGTTCCCAAATGCACCCGCTTTTGCCCCCACTGGGAGCATATGAAAAGTTCCATATACTACATGGTAAAGGCATAAAAACCCTGTTATATTCTCTGTTCCTATCTACATATAATGCAATGATCCTCACTATTTAAAGTTTTTTTAATTTTAAAGAAATCCATAGGTATTACGTATGGATATTTTTTTTCATTCATCCATAGGTATTACCTATGGATTTTTTTTAGTTTTAAGTGTAATCTAAATCTTACATTTATGCTTTTACTTCTAATCCTATATTATCAAACGAGAAACTCTTGTATATAATTGACGATTTCTATGAAATTTACTAGAATGGACAAACAATCAGGAGTGAAAAGTCCAAAATTAGTTGTCTTACGAGTTATAGGCAACATCACCTGCACTTGGTGCAACCTGCCGTTAATCAAACGAGGCTCTAGCGTAAGAAGTAGGGCACGTCGGGTCCAACTACGGAAATAACTCACAGAATATCGCAGCCAAATAAGAATGCCTTTGAGGATTGTGTTCCTCAGAGTGAATGAGGTTACCAGATGTAAGAAGCTGTATAAGCAGCCGAGGTGCCAGTACGAGGAATACTGTTGTATTGCGAGCGTCTGTATGGCTACAGGAATCGCTTTACATCAGGCTAGCAGTTTGCTTGTTTGGCACCCGGCGTTGTGTAACTCTAAATCAATTACGACATTTGTTAGCAAACAGATGAGGTTAACAACCAAGTGATAATAGATACTACATTCCACTTGAGATCATGGCAGAAGAAAGGACGTCGAGCGAAGCTTGGATAACCAGTTCCTGTTAGTGTGGCCACTTATTGTTGTTTTGAACAAATTCTGATTTTATTATTTTACTTTACTAGATAGTCCTTCTCGATAAAGAGATTATAAATTAATGATTGTGTGCGCGTATGCAGCGTGTCTAGTGAATCATATACCTCTTAAATTTTCTGTTACTTTGTGGGAACTCATGGAACTCACTAGTTTCATATGTTCCCAGTGGGAGCGAAAAGAGAGGGAGCATGTGGGAACAAATCATTGCTACACGCAATTTAAAATATTTACTTATTAAAATGTTTATGTGTGCTGCACCTAAGAGGATAGTTAACTTATTGGGTTATAATAAGGTGATAGATAGTTTAAATCCGAATTGATAACAGCAAAAATAATATGATCCCCGATTTTATAGTACATACCAAAAGGAACAATAATTGTTTTTTTTAAAGATATCTTGTTGATCAAGACTGTACAGTGTATTAAAAAAATATAAAAAAAAAATACATTTACGAGCATATCAAATTTTGCTAAATTCACATAAAATTGCAAAGAAATACGAAAGAAATGAAACAAAAGCACTCTCGAATAGTAATATTTTATTGTGTTCAAGGAACAAGTTCTGTATACTCTTATGCACTACAAGGCGTAATAGAAGGCTGACGCCGTAATATGTTGGATTACCTTCTAACTTAGACAATAACTGAACTTCGGACACTTCCGGGGGCAGCGAGGCGATTCTCTCCCGGACCTCTTCGTCGCTTGATGCACTTGATTCTAGCTCTAGTAATGCCTGGAATAAAAAAAATATAGTCATCAGATTATTAGGTAATTTTACTTTCAAAATTCTTTACCTTAAGCGTTCATTTACTGTTTGTGCACTGCTCTGGAATACCAATGGAAAAACCAAACAGTATCACTGTGAGCACTTTCAAAAAGAAATTAACAGAGCACTACTTTACTCAAATTAATTGATTATATTTGACGAGCTCGGTGGTCGAATGGTTAGCAATGACCACTTTGACTCCGAGGTCGCGGGTTCGATTCCCGCACAAGACAAACATTTGTGTGCATGAACATGTCTGTTTGTCTTGGACTGAGTGTTTTCTATGTATTAAAAGTATGTATTTACAAAAACAAATGTATTTAAGTACATTTATAAGTCGTCTAGTACCCATAACACAAGCTTTGCGCTTAATTTGGGACTATATGGCGCTGTGTAAATTGTCCAGATTTTTTATGTATTTATATTATTGTATAAATTCATAAAATGTCAACATATACATGTTTGCATATTTCGCCTACCAGCCAAATAATATTTCTTCACTATTGTTAAGGCTGGCTGGAAGAAATCTCTTAGAGAGATAAGTTCACCATTGTACACCTTGTTTACACTGTTTTTTTATGCAACCATGTATGTTTATAAGCAATAAAGAATATAAACAATGTGTAAAGCGAGATTTCACCATAGTAGTGTGCAGAATGTTTGTTTACAAACATTTTGTACTAAACTCTAGTAGCGCGTGTACTGCGCTTTTAGCGCTGTACTATGTATGATGTCTAGAGATGTGCATAATGACCGGCATTTACGATAACTTCCGTATAAGTTCGTATAAATTCCTAGTTTTTGGTCATAAATAAATATGGAATTTATATGTACGTAAAATAAAATAAAAAATACTTTATTTCAAGCAAGGCTCATATAGTGTTAGGTAACTAGAATTTTTCAGTTATAACTATATTACTAGTGTTAGTATCTATATATTAACATTAATGGTAGTACATTTTTATTTTCATTTTATATATTCGGCATTTGCCCTTCTCTAATAATGCCTCTACTAATAAATTTTAACAGAAATTAAAGGCTAACCAGAAGAAATATACATTCGGAAAAATATTATTTACAAAACGATTTCAATTAGAAAATCAAAGACTCTCTACAACATAGACGTATATTACACAACGTTTTGTAGACATCTGTCTGGCGTGGTAAATATTAGATAGCAGTTATTGTGCAAATTGTGTTGAATCTGCTTTCTGTTATATGTATGTGTTAGTAATAGTAACATAGCAGAGAACAACGACAATAATGAAGTTGCAACCACTCTTTCGCGAACTAGACAGTCATTTATTTTCAATCCACTGATACGCGTGTAGGACGTCCTCCTTCTAAATGGTCTGATGAGCTTCCTGAAAGCGGCTAGATGCGGAAGGGGGAGGATGATGATGATAATGTTGACATAATACTTAATTTTAGAATAGTCAAACAATTACCGGCATATGTATTTCCTCAATCATACAATCTGGGATCATTCAAGCGAAGCGTGAAGAAGCATCTTGTAGGCCAGCATGGCAGCGTCAACTGACAAGACATCAAGGTCTCTTGTCTGTTGCCGTTGCGATTGGGGCTCTTCTTTTCGTTTACCATCAGGCGAAGTGGAGCCAATATGCTGAGCTAATATAAAAAAAAATACCTTAATAAGCTCCTCAGGCTCTGGAGGATCACCGGGCGGCGTTTTCGGGCTGAGTGTTATATGAGTCTCGATATGTCCATCCACTTCTACTTTCGTCTCACTACGCCTTCGTTCATGTCTCTCATGTTTTTCGTGCCGTTCGTGCTTCTCGTGCCTGTCATGTTTCTCTTTCTCTATTTTCGGCTTCTTCTCCGAGTCTTTCGGTTCAGTATCTATGGATTTGCGTTTGCTCACTTTTTTGGGAACTGCATCATTTGGATCAACTGTAATTTGAGAAAGAAAAGACTAGTTAAAAAGTACTATTATAATATAAGAAACCTAATAGTTAGGTTGTAAGATCTTTACAACCAAAATCAACCTCGCCTGCACGTGGTGCACCTTGCGTAAGAGGCTCTGGTATAAGAGAGGTAGGGTACAGCGTATTTGTACTGCCCGACTGGAAAAGTACCTCCACCTCACAGAATACCGCAGCCAAATAACAATTCCTTTGAGGGTCGTTGTTGCGTTGGCGGTGCGGGTGACGGCGCGCAAGCAATGTCTCATGTTGCGAGCGTTAATAATGGCTACGGTAACCGCTTCTCATCATTCTTCAAAAGCCCAATGTTGTTAAAAATATCAATGACTTTTTTAAAACTGTTTTTTTTCATACATACCCAACATAATATGTGAAGCTACAAACCTAGGCTATAAATATTTGCAATAAACAGCCCCCTTACCACCAACTTTTATTGCGATTCAATAATTGAATAGAATGCTTATTCATACCAATGAATAAGCGACTCTATTAGGGGGCAATAGAGTCGCTTATTCATTGGTATGAATAAGCATTCTATTCAGTTATTGAATAGCAATAAGAGTTGGTGGTAAGGAAGCAGAGTATCGGGGCTCTACCGCTGCTGCGGTGACCCTACTAGCAGTTTTTCGTCGTTTCACACCACGATATGTTCGCACCGCGGTGTGAATTGCACAGGAACCATTTTTGAATTCCATGGCACAAATCGTTTGAAAAAACAAATTCAAAATATTTTTTTTACCGCAGCGATTGACACCAGGGCGCGAACGGACCACTACTTTTATAACTAAAAAGTTCCAAATCGATTGTAAAAAAGTATATATTTACCAGCTTCCTTGAAGTCCTGTATTTTCTGAGCATCGTAAACGCCTCTCTCCTGCCATATGGTCAATATCCTATGCAGCGAATGCTTAGTTTTCTCATTTATTCCAGTGCGAGCCATATGTTTAAATGATTCAACTAGCACCTCACCGAACTCCTTGCCATACTCTGGCCCTTTCTTTTTGCTGTTCTGTATGACGTCATTAGCTAAGTACATAAATGTGAGCTGCTTGCTATCTTTAGCTGAAACCCAGTAAATTGTTTGTATAATAATAAAAATAGGTGATAGATTTTTTGTATACTGACTGAAAATAAAGTGTAGGTCGATTACGCCAGTTCACCAGAAAGATGGGTGTTGGCAGCGGGGGTGGTGGCGCGCGAGCAATATTTCATGTTGCGAGTGTTATTTGTATATGGTTATGACAACCGCTTCACATCAGGCAGGCCGTATACTTGTCTGCCACGCGACGACGTAGTATAAACAAAATGCTCGGGGCGCTCGTTAAGCCATCAGTCCTGGTTGTTAAGGGAAAAATCGCCTCTGTTCTTTAAGGCTCCTACGCCATATTTATTTGGGAATGCTGCTGAGGGAAGTTGATTCCACGATTTCACAGTTCGTGGTTGAAAATGTCCAAAAAAGCGTATTGTGGTAGATCGTACGTACGTACAGCAAGTCATTGATACGCAGAACAATGTGGGGGATAATACACTGCTTAGTGGCACACCAGCGTTTATGAGTAATGGATCCGAGCATGCTCCGTCAACTACAACTTTAATGCTGCGGCCAGTAAGAAAATTGGCAATCCATGTGCAAAGTCCATCAGGTAACCCAAAAGAAGGAAGTTTGTATGTAGTGCTTTATGCCACACCCGACCAAATGCTTTTGCTATGTGTAGACTAGCAGATCGATCATCGAGAGTTGAGTTAGACGAAAAAAAAATGCAAGGTCGCTTTTTCCTTTGTAGTATAGGCCAATGGCGAAAACCACGACTGACAGAAGTTACCCTGAACAGCTTTAGCAAGCGACGGAACGCCTGGGACTGGGACTAATGCCATTGCCATATCCAGAGTGGGCTTCGGGTCTCAACACTCACCAGACGAACAGCAATAGCAAGCTTCACGCCGGTTTTCTGTGAGAGTGGTATTGCCCTGGACGAGTCTTCCAATTACGTGCTACAATCACTCAATGTCTATAACCTGACCGCGACCTTGTCATGGACACTAAATAAATGCCTACAGTTTAGCTCTACCACTTCAGAAAAAGCTCTCGATTAGCACCACCCGTGGGTCACGTGCAGGGAAACTAGGGTAAAGCCTGCGAACGTGAGTAGCACCAACCACCAAAACTGTGTGTGGCTTGAAACCACAGACCTGCGTCAACCTTAATACTTAGTATTATCCATAAAAAATCCACCTGCTTCCTTACCTCACCCGCGCCTTTATAGCATCAATGCAATTGAAAAATATGTACATATATAACTTTTAAACCTGTTCAGAAATTTTACTTTATAGTAAACTAAAAAAAGGAATTAATTAAAAAAATAAGTCTTCACCAAATATAGCCAAATTAAAAATATTTGTGAACCACTAAGACGGGATTTTACGAAATTCACCCACAAAAGGGGTAAAAAGGGGTATCAACGTTTGTATGTAACTTTTTTATATGTGGTCAGATTTGGAATTTCGTTATATTGTTCTTTGTCATAATTTAATGAAACTCTAATTCAACATTTTCTAAAATTCGATCTCATAAGGGTAAAGAGATATTAAACTTTGTATGGCGAAAAAGTATTAAATGGGCATTTCGGCTTGGAACTTTGTAAATGTAGTCCTAAAAGAAAATAAATAAACACATATTTCACGATTTTTCGATATTCAACCCCTAAGTGGGTGAACAGGGGAAGGGAAAGAATGTTTTTTTCAGAGTCAGACTCATGCTTGAGCATTTTACTATATGTGTTGTATATTATGTGTATGGCCTCATCAAGCTCTTTATTAGGGTTAAACCAAAGGGTAAAACGGACCCTATTAATAAGGCTCCGCTGTCCGTCCGTCTGTCACCAGGCTGTATCTCATGAACCATGATAGTTAGACAGTTGAAGTTTTCACAAATGATGTATTTCTGCTGCCGCTATAACAACAAATACTAAAAAATAGAATCCAATAAATATTTAAGGGGGCTCCCATACAACAAACGTGATTTTTTGGCCGTTTTTATAGATAATGGTACGGAACCCTTCATGCACGAGTCCAACTCGCACTTGGCCGGTTTCTTGATACCAAACACCACAGTCAACGATAAAATTGATGTGTATGGGGAAAACCTTTGGAATGGCATGGGAACGGGAAGATTGAGCCGCAGCAAAGCGTGGGAGGGCTACTAGTTTACATATTTCAACTTCACTAACTAGACACACACTTGCCCATTTGCTTGTGTGCATTTGGTGAAAACTCTGAACGCCGTGTCTGCTAGCCAATGCTACTACTGCTCATCTGCATTTTATTGTGACATATTTTTGTTGATATTTGATGATGATGTTATAGACAGACAAGCTAATAATTAAATACCCAGCCCAAAAACTGGGCATTTACCCAAAACATGCCCAGTTTTTGGGCATAAATAGGGAATTTATATGTACTTATGGAGAATTTATCATTATCATCTCTAATTTCATTATTGTTTTGTGACGAAACTTCATCTACATAAAAAATAAATTCATTAGAATCTAAGCCAAAAATGTTTGTTTAATGAAAGATCCTTGCAAACTAATGCAGCAAGCCACAAGGATCAATCATCTTAAGTAAATAAGCAGCAACTGAATGTACCTTTGACGTGGTGACAAGTGTAACATAATTTTTAATAATTATAGCCACTACCATTAACATAGATTAGTATCAGGATGAAAATTTAATATTTTTTGCAACATGCTAATAAAAGGTAATAAAAAAAGGTAACTAGACAATCTACTTGTCACAAAAAATATAATAAAAAAAAAATTGTGTCCATGGGTAGTGATCCGCTCATGGCCACATACAGCGGTTTGGTGGATCCTTAGTATAATAAATAAAAACAATAAAACCGGCCAAGTGCGAGTCGGACTCGCGCAAGAAGGGTTCTGTAACTTCCGTACCATTATCTATAAAAACAGCAAAAAAAAAACATGTTTGTTGTATGGGAGCCACCCTTAAATGGGCGATTCTCTGTAAGCTCGTATATCGGCTGTCCTCACCGATTTTTTCAAGAAGTAAATTTATTATTTTTAAAGAAATCAATTCTATTGAAACTTTAACCCCGAAACTTTACGGGCCTACTGTTTTTAGAACTATAACTATTTTAAGATTTTTTCTAGATTCGATAGAAGCTCTAAAAACACAGTCCCCTGGCTGTCCCCATCACTGTTTTTCATCCTAGAGATGAGATTTACGAAGAAGTTATTGAAACTACATGCATTTGGCAGTTAATACTGTAAAGATAAATAATTATATTAAATTATTTTTGTGAAACAAGGTCTCATTACGTATTTTATTTATTTAGTAAAGTCCTGTAAATTTTGTCCCCAGAACTTCTATACAGTCCCCTGCCAAAAATTTTAACCCATAATAAAAAAAAACTGTAATGTTTACAAACGTTTTTTTGACTGAAACGAAACGCAATTGTTGTGAAATTGGTAACCTTGTCGAATGCAGCGGCTAAACGCAATTATATTTTGTGTCAGAGCGTCATTTGTGAGATGAAACACGTTTGGACCGCTACCACATACAGTCCTCTGGTAAGTAATAATATTGATGTTTTATTACTTTAATTATCTCTATGTATAATCTATTGTTTTATTATTTATGCCTAAATTGATCGGTAGGTTCTTAAAAAACTATTTTAACTCAGTTTTGTAAAGATTGTGAAATTTAACCGAAATATACAGTCCCCTGGCAACAGTCCTCTGCCTGAAAATGCAGTAGGGGACTGTTCTACATAACAGGGGACTGTGTGTTTTGCGAAGTGGTTATTATTTGTATGTATTGTTTGTGTAAATTTATCCGATAATTTGTTTTATTAATGTAAGAATCATCAAAGTATCATTGATTCGCATTATTTTAAAACTTTTATTTTACACAGGCAGATCGAACACACATGATATGGCTCCTAAAAAGAAAAGTTATCGACCGGTATAATGTGGATTGTGTGGAGACATCATGTCATACTTCCCTTGATGAAAAACCCGAATTATAAAGAATTTGATGATAGTCATAAAATATAAAATGTGGGTTTCCTAAAGGTTGGTTGGTGACCAAATCTTTGAAAAATAAACATTTGAATGTATACCCAAGACAGCTCGTAATACATTTGCAGGAAGATTTATAGAATTTTTTGGATTACCAGCGAACTATTGTACCATGAATAAAGCCATGAATGATTTGAAGCCAAACCTACAAGATGATGAAGTCCTGATCCACGTAGATTTCAGCGAAAACTATTGCACTAAGTATTATTATAATATTGATCAGTTTGTTAAAGTAATCCAAAAGCGATGCCTTGGCATCTCATGTATCACAATCGACGGTAAACACATCCAGGCAATGATCGATAAAATTGAACAGGAAGCGTCTGATTAGTAGGGTATTATTTAAATGCACTTTAAATGTGCATCAAGTCGCAGGTGTTTATTCCAGCGCCATCCTTGGCCTTCCAACTAAATGTAAAACACTTACAATGAAAAGTCTCAGCTGCTTCTGCAACAGCGGATCTTATGAGCATTATAAGATTGACAATAGAGTTTGCTCTAAAACCTAGATGGACTGTAGAAGAAATGTTTATAGAGTCCAAACCAGAACACCTTAAATATGCTGAACCTGCATTGACACCTACACCAAAGAAGCCCCTTGAAAGATTTGATGATGATATAGCAGGAACGAGTGGCATTCAGAATATATGTTACAATACTGGAAATTACGTTCTTGTAAAATTTCCAGCTAAAAATGTAGAAAATCGTTATGCTGTTGTACTTAATGAGAATGATGACGATGAAAACGACTTACGTGTTACTTTCCTCAAGATTTGTGACCAAAAAATGATGAACCGTAGAATAGATGATAAGGATATTTCAAACGTGTCATTTGATCAAGTTATCCAAAAGTTGGATAATCTTGACTTGATTGTAAAGGTAAAGAGAACATATTTAAGAGAAAATACTGTTTTCTAATAATTATATTAATAATAGTATTTTATGAATACTGCATAGAGCATTTACTGATTGATATTATAATAATAAGACTCGATGTAAATCTCAGTGAGTACAAAATGTGTCTAGAACTTAAGGTTATTTTTTTATATGAATGTTTAAAGAAAGTTGTGCTTTTTGTTGATTGTTTCTAAAAAAAACTTGGTTGATTTATGATGCACAAATATGCCATAAAAATAATAAATTATTGATTAATGTAAAATGACTTTTTTTTAAGTACATTAGCTCCCGGTCAGTTCAAAACAGTCCCCTGATGCCTCAAACAGTCCCCTGTCACGATTTTTTAGAAAATCGACAATAACTCAAGAAATACGTATAAATTCAGTGGGCCTCCTTATCTAACTAAAATAATAGTCAATTTTCTTCTAAATAGATCACAGTTTTATGGCAAATGATAAAAAAAATTGTCAGGACAGCATTTGTATGGGACCTGTACGAGCTTACAGATAAATGCCCAAATATTTTATTTTATTTGTTTTTAAAGTGATATAACTAAATATTATGTGAGTATTTCAAGCGTCTACCTATTACCATTATCAATTGCGAGCAAAGAGCAAAAAAATCACGATTGTTGTATGGGAGCCCCCTTAAATATTTATTTTATTCTATTTTTTAGTATTTGTTGTTATAGCGGCAACGGAAATACATCATCTGTGAAAATTTCAACTGTCTAACTATCACGGATCATGAGATACAGCCTGGTGACAGACGGACGGACGGGCAGCGGAGCCTTAGTAATAGGGTTCCTTTTTACCCTTTGGGTACAGAACCCTAAAAATAAAATAAAACACTTTATTGCAGACTTTGTGGTCCATATTTTGTTAGTAACAGAAACTTACAAACTACGTTAGTTTTATTTAAAATACAGATAAATCAATATAAATTAGGATTAGTTCAAATATAAATATTTAAAATAATCCTAATTTAAATAATACCCGCCACGTCCCCTGGAGGCACTAGGTACAACAACATGAGTCTGTATCCAGTGCCTCCAGATGCGACAGTCAGGTTTATAATAATAACATGAATATACAAAAAAATAAATGTAACAAACTTTTGTTAGTTAATATAAAAAGAACTAAAAGGTTTACAAGGAAGGAAGGAGTTGCTGCAATAGAAGCGGGGGTGGCGGCACACAAGTGATATTTCATGTTAATATAGCTACGGTAACCGCTTTACATCAGGCAGGCCGTATGCTTGTCTGCTACCCGGTGTAGTAAAAAAAAAAACTTACTACATATGTTTCGCTCATCAAGCCAAATTCGCTTATAAAGAGTGAAACTCAAGATTTTATTTTGAAAAAAAAAAAATGAAAATTTTATGATGTAGCCTATAGATATGGCATACGCATACTAAATAGCGCCAGAAAACGGTTCCAGTTGAGGTTGGAACATAGGCTATCGTCATCCCTATCATTTCAGCAATGCTATGTCTTTTCCTCACCCTCACCAAGCGAAAATGGCGGCAATATTTCTCGCAAAAGTGTAAAATTAACTGAAGTATGTGTTAAAATCAATTATTATTGTGTAAGAAGTAAGAAATTCGGCTGATGTTTAGGATGTTCGTTTTTGACGAATAGTGGTATATCCATAGAAATATAAGATCACTGGATGTAGCATAAAAAAAGTACACACGACTTCTTTTTCTTACTAGAATTATACCAAATGTCCATATTCATATTCTGCACAGTTCATGATTATTAATGGAAGCCCTAATATTACGGAAAGTGAAAAATGCCCTATGTACTAGATTTGTGGTACAGAAATTCGGAATAAATAACAATCAGACATATTGTTTGCGTAGCAACGAAAGTAGTATATCGTCCGACGTAAATAGAGTAACAACCCTGAATATTGTTACTTAGTAAGTGCCAATTTGTAAGTATATACAGAACAGGACACACTTTAGGCGTAGATATTTATGAAAACATAACATTACTGCATTAAAGTTGTAATCTGGTAACAAAAATATGTACAAAATTAAGAGGTTACCTTTCAAGAGTTCCTTGTACCAAGTCTTCACGATAGCGGCGTGGTGTTTTCTGTGATGAATTAACCACAAAGATAACGTTTGTATACTTTGCTGACTCGAATTTAATTCCTGCAGTTTACGTACCAACGCATTTTCCGTAAAACCAGCCATTTCTAAACAAAATTAGCCTTTTCGACAATATCAAACGCGACCAAACAGCGAGCCAAAGACAACTGACTGACAACTGACAATTCGTATCAAATTCATTTGACATTGACATTTGAAATGCGTTTTTTTATAATACGGCCCTGGATACGATTTTTATAGCGACTTATTAATGTTTCTGCATCGTTTTCCGCGCTTCACCAGATGCCGAAAAATATCGACAGAAATATTTTATGTCCTCGATTACATGTAACAACACAATAGCATAACCGATAGTGATTAGTCTAGCAATTTTCTCGAGCAGCGCACTTCGACAGCTGCGTAAGGTTTATTGAGCAGTGGCTCTTGGATTTAGATCAAAAATCGTGTTACTGAGTGAACATTATCTGATCCGAATACAGTCCGAGGTTCTTAGACTCTAGATTATAAGTTCTAGACTATCTATAAATATATATAAAAATAAACTGACAACATATTTTTACAAGTTTTCGTGCAATTTCATCTATAAGTAAACAGAGCTACAAACTGAAACTTAGAGTACCTACTGATACATCTGTTTTTTATACTACGACGGGTGACAAACAAGCAAATGCCCCGCTGGATGTGAAGTGGTTACCGTATTCATACTAACGTTCGTAATATGAAATATCGCTCGCGCGCCGCCACCCGCGCTGCCAACGCAGAAACTCACCTCACTCACTCGCAAGAACACCACACCACAACCCTCAAAGGAATAGTTATTTGGCTGTGGTAGGTATGGTATTCTATGAGGTGGAGATACTTCCCCAGTCGGACAGCTTACAAATATATTAGACCCTACCTCTCTTTGGCTGAACATCATTCGCTTGTCGGCAGGTTCACCACGTGAAAGTGAGTTCTGCTTTGGCTCTAAAGATCGCGGTGAGCTACTTAGACCCCAAAACTGTAAAAATAAACTGACAACATATTTTTACAAGTTTTCGTGCAATTTCATCTCGGTGTGTTGATACCAGTTCCCAGATTCTAATAGAACTGTTTTGCTCTCATGGTAGTTTAGTTCTCATGGCGGTGCACGATACCCTATACCACCATTTTTTATCCAATATGATGGCTGTCATTTATTAATAAAATATTATATTAATAAAGACATGTGGATATGTTAATAATAACGGGAATTAACGCGATCATGCATTAGGGCATGTAGACCGTAACACTTCCAGAAGAAGGTGATGTGGTTGGTGGTGGTGAAAGCGTCATGAGACGTTGGTACGTAGTATTCGTAGCACTAAACCCGACCCTCATAAATACAAATACATTTATACACTAAATCATTTTACAATTTTGACATTCACCTGTGACTCCTAAACTAGAATATATCTGTCCCATAAGAGTCACCCGTGTACATAAATAAAATCGAAATTTGACTTAGCGTCAATAATTTTGACTTATGGTCTATTTACAGATTGACTAAACAGTAACTTTGAATATGTATTTTGGAAGAAATAGAATAAATAATAAAAACCATCATAACAAAAATACTCACTTAGAAGACCTAAAAAGAGACTCCAAAAATAACAAATATTTAGTAACTTGTACCTACATAAGGTTTGAGAAAGAGACAAAAAATAAGTTCTAGGTTATACTTACATATAACTTATTTTAAGCTATTGCATAGCTTTTATCGCGGGCTTTGAGCGCGGCGACCGAATCAAAAAATTCCGTAACGAAAATAAAACCTAACACACCCCACCTAATAAATAAGCATACTCGTATTTCGCCAGTGAGTATTATCGAGTCATTCGCGCATTTCGCGCATTTGTAAATGTGTGACCAATTTCAACTATCGTTTCTACGTTCGCGCCTCGATGTGGTCATTACTCTTTTTGTAACTTTATTCGATGTTGGTGAATGACTAAAGACTTTTTTTGAACTTTTTCGCTATTATTATTTTTGACATTATTACTCATTTTGGGATCGTTCGTACGTTCATGTGTATGTAACCCCGCCGCCACACTATGCTCCTCGCGCTGCTCATCGCCTTGCTCCTCGCGCTGCCGCGATGTTTCCCTCTCTGCCCACACACTGCCCTACTCGCGAAATTATTCGCGACGCTCCGCACTTGGACATTTGCCTTTGCTATACAATGGACGTTGAAGCTGTGGCAGCGTGCGCGATATGCATTTTTATTATAGCGAAACGAAGCTTTTTTTTATGGACTAACGGTCTTAAAGATGCCATCAAACATTTCTTTTTTGCTACCAGCTCTTATAGGGAAATGTTCATGACAGACATGATTTTAAAAAAATGATTTAAAAAATATGACGCGTGTTACGCGCCCGAGCGCTCGATGCGGAATGCGTCCGAGGCGATTATGTGGCCGGCCACTCGCACTCACGTTGCCCCGGTCCTTTGACTCGCGCCCAAAAAACCGACAAAACAGGGAATGATGGGCAAGACGAAGAGCAAGACGAGCGGCATGACGAGTAACGTGGCCACACTACGTTCCTGCCTACTTCCCTCGCCACTCGACGAGTGTATGGCAGGGCTATAAGTATATTATGGTACGACTGTACGACGCTCGCCTACTATGAACACACGAAACCCGAACGAACTCCGTATTTTCGGACTGTTTCCTACCACGACAATTAACTACGTGCCCGTCAACAGAACGAAATCGGAGTTTGACGTTTACTGCTAAGGGAGACTTACTATGATCTTGAGCCCGACACGAAAATTCGAATTTGACATAGGTACCTATAGTTTTTCGGGCGTTTAACCTTACTTTTCACGAGAGCCTAAGTGCTACCGTAAGAGTTTCGGATTAATATTTTATTTCAAATATAAGTACCTATGTTATTGTCAATTCTATATCAGTTTGGGTTTTGTATGACTACTGAGAAGGTGTAGTAAGTAAATGTCTTATTAAAAATACTGCATAAATAAATAATTATCCGCTCTTTTGCCCCCCACGTTGAGCCCCCCGCGCCCCCCCCCCCCCCCCCCCCCGCGCAAAAACGCGGCGGAACTATGCCCATTTGTTTTTTGTTCCTACCTGCCCGGCGCCGCGGGTGGTCGGGGCCCCATAAAAACGGTCATTGAGACGCAACTTTGTTATTGAGTGCCTACAAGTGGTGTTTTTTACATTTACTAAGAACAGCACTATACAATGCCGTCTTTTGTTGTTCAACACTCGACTATAGTGTAGAATTACGATGGTCTAAACATTCTCAAGTGGTGTTTCATAGCCCTACTTGTATTCAAAAAAATACCTTATGAACTAAGGCGATAACGTATAGTTTTTTATTTAAAAATACGCTAGGGAGATAAAACCCGATGTTAATAAACAAAAACCTACACTTACCTAAACAAAATAAGTTTTTATAGCACTTGACACCGGCCCGAACATCTGGCGCCGTTGAGGCGAGTCTCTTAAACCCCTTTTTTTATTTTTTTTTCCATTGAGTTTAGGATTCTTTGGCCTTAATCCGATAGCTAATATGGCGGAGAAACGAAAAAAACATAAACAAATGGGCCTGAATGTATGACAGATGAGTATTGTTCAATCTGCCCAAAACTGAACGCCAAACTGCAAATGTCGACCGTAGGTCGACACGGGCAATTCAAGCGTTTCAAGGTCGTGACGTCACTTGTCGACCGTAGGTCGACACGGGCAATTCAGCGGTTATAAGTTGATAATAATTAATAGCTTTACTGCGGCAGTCCTCAAGTGCCACACGTATTATTTTTTGTTATACTTACATAACAATAACAAATTAAATAAAACAAAATTTTAGATTGTGCTCATGTCTACGAATTTGAGTTGTGAAATGTGAAGTGTGTTTATGTGTCTGTACTATGTAAGTAGTATGCTTAGGAATGTTGTGTAGTGTGCGTGTGAACTAACAGAATGTGTAGGTACTAATTAAAAATGGGCAAAATGCCGGGCATATACAATAAATTCCCTATAAATACATATAAATGCCCAATAAATGCGCAGTTTTTAGACACAAATAGGGAATTTATATATAGGTAAGGTACGGAATTTAAGTTAAATGCTCGGTAGTTTGCTCATATCTAGTAGGTACGCCCGAAACTTAGTATTTCGACTTCGGAGTTAAGAGAGAGAATCGTAATTCCACAATCCCACATCAATTTTTGATTTAGGATTTTTTGGTGCTAACACACCATAAGTACATCATTTTATACTATTACTCCTTGAACTGGAAGTGCAGAACGGTCTACCTACAAGCAATTGTCTGCACATAATGACCTTCACTGGATACATAATAAACAAATATGTTATAGTTGGTTGACGATTCCAAACTGTCAGACGGTTTAGAACCTTTAAGGTGGAACATACGGTCTGCTCGTTGCCGTTTTCCCGCTAGATGGCGCTGTAGTCAACATTTCAAGTTTATTTTGATTTACGTGTAAATGGAACATTTGTAAGTCGTAGGAATAGTTTTCGCGGAACTCGGACGTTACACTTTATTGACCTTGGTCATATACTTGCCTCAAAATTCACCCAATTCGACACATAATCCTATAATAACATCTGTCATTGAATATAGTGTAGTTTACACACACAGACGTAAGCGAGCACTACGTTTACCTTCATGACAACTAGATGGCGTGCCAAAATGAGCTGAATTATTTTATTTTTTATACTATGTCGGGTGGCAGACAAGCATACGGCCCGCCTGATGTGAAGCGGTTACCGTAGCCATATTAACGCTCGCAACATAAAATATCGCTCGCGCGCCGCCACCCCCGCTGCTGACGCAGCATCACCTTCATTTCTGGTGTCCTCACTCACTCGCAGGAACACAACAACCCTCAAGGGATCTGTTATTTGGCTGCGGTATTCTGTGAGAACAACCCTCAAGGGATCTGTTCTTTGGTTGCGGTATTCTGTGAGGTGGAGGTACATTCCCAAGTCGGGTAGCTTACAATTACGCTCCCTACCTCTCTTTTCGCCAGAGCTTCGTTTGCCAGTCAGCAGGGTGCACTGCGTGCAGGTGAAGTTGGCTTTGGTTCAAAGATGTTGATGAACCACTTACACCCCAAAATATTCTGTAGGAATATTCTCAATATTTCCATTATGGTAGGCAGAACTACAGAACGCCACCTGCTACGACATAATTATGTTATCTACGATTGTGTTATGGAAATAAAAGTTATATTTATAGGTTTAAACTTTTATTTTATTTGATAAAAAGTAATATACAATGATAACGTAGATTCTGTACAAACTACTATAAAAATACAATTAAAACATAAATTATTCTAATTGTTGATTGCTTCCTCTGCCTTCAGTCTTCTGTCTTGAAACCACTGCTACACAGGTGCTGCAAAGGAAAATAAGTTTACTTAGTATATTTGTTATTTTATGACGAAAATTATTTCCCAATAACTTCAAAATGTTGGGCCAGATCGTGATACAATTTATGAAGTAAATAAAATAAAAAGTAAAAGCCTTGTGTTCATACTGGTACATACCATTCAAATCTATACATTTCACATTTTTTTGAACACGTCTCAATATTATTTCTGGCAGAATACAATTTTTAAAAAAGTCTAACAGCTTCAGTATCATATTCCTGATAAATTCATTATCTCGACAAACTTCTATCACAGTCAAAGGTTCAGTGACTGAAATAAAACATATGAAGTAGCACTTATCCATTTTGCTGACACGCATTTGTCCTTGAACCTGAAATAGATTTTAATTATAGTAAGAGAAAACAAGATACTGAAATAATTATAAAGTTGACATGCAATAGAATCAACTTACTTGATAGTAATAATCATGCTTTTTATTCATAACTAAAACATTGTTATCCAATTTTAGAGCAAAGTATTTCTTTTCTAGTGCAGCTGCCTCTAGGCTTTGATTTTTCCTCGCCAATTATGGAAAGCACTTGATCTCAATAACAGCTCTTTCATTTTCAATTATACCTGTAAAAAATTTACACAAAATATAAAAAAGTGAAATGGAGCTCTTTATGAGATTTGGTACAAGAATAATCGCAATGCGATTGAGTCGCATTGCGATTATAACTATAGGTGTAATTTTCCACATTTGCCAAATACATAGATAAAATTGAAGCTTGATAAAGACAAACTTGCCATCTGGACTGCCAGCTAAACATCCAAATTCTTCAATAAAAAGAGTAATTCATAACCATGTAATTAGATTGCAGTCGCATTTAGACAGAATTGACAGATGATACATGATACAGATTTATTGTCCCAGATTGCGTTCGGAACTCGGAACACATCCTGAGAAAAAAAAAACAATAAAATATAACAGTAATACTTATCTTTACATTCCTGGAATATATACTTTAGAATATTGGTCGACGAAAAAGAAAATAATAAATCAGATTTTATTCAGTTATTTATTTTTATACAATAAAACACGTCTATTTGATGTACATAAGTAACTCAATTATTTGTTTGTTTCTGAACGCAACATAACGTAACTTGGAAAATGTATTTTAGGATTACAATATCAAAAAGAGCGGAGCGGCAACCTCTTTTCAACGTAGTGCATGTAGGTCAAGGTTATGAACGGACGGCAACGTTGCATATTACTTTTCTACGAAAAAAGTTACCACATAAAAATAATAAGTAATAAAATTGTTTACTTTGCCGTTTAGGGTCGACAATTTTATGTTATTATAATGTTTTTATTTTATGAAAGGTAGGAAAGGAAATAAATCAATTATTGTAGATTTATTAACAAAATAATGATACTTTCAGAATTAAAATATCGCCTGCGCGCCATCAAGCGATCAAATTTCTAAGCTATCGCAATCATTTGTTTGTTTTGTTTTGACAAGCAAAATAAAGGTGGCGCTTTATTTTGCTTGTCGAAACTCACTCACACTACTAAACAAGTGTCAATTTTTTCCTGGATTTCATTATTGTTTTCCTAAGTTAATAATGTAAGTTATTTCCAAAAAAGGTCAGACGCGACAACATTTCATAGTAGAAAAGTGATAAAATGATTTGTTTTAAACAAAGAGTGTCTTTGTTTCGTGTATAATCCCATCAAAAAATGTATGGACGGACCATCGGAACATGCACCTTAAGTTTGAGAAGAGATTTTGCGTATATCTGTGTGTTCTACCGATTGTACAATGGGGTGTGTTCAGAGGAGTTGTTTGACATGATGCCCACGACCTCCTTCTACAGTGGCACCGCTCGCCATCGACAGTGAATTCATCCTCATACATTGAAGCCTAAGTGGTCGCGTTCTGTGCGGTTCCAGAGACGTTTTCTCCCGCGTACTGCTAGGATGTGGAATGAATTGCTTGTTGAAGAAGTTTTTACAGGGTCGGCAACCCGCGTTACAGGCGTTCATAGGCTACGGTAACTGCTTTCTATCAGGCGGGCAGTATGCTTGTTTACCATTTTAGTGGTATAAAAAAAGTTAAGATGAATGGTGGAATATAGATCAGTGACGTAGTTAGTCGTGGGCAAATTGGCCCCTCGCCCACGGCCTCGTACTTAAAGAGGTCTCGCGCGAGGCTCCCTTGTTGAAGTCTTGGAACCAAACGCCTTGAACTAAAAGACTCTACTAAAAATAACGATACCGAGGCTTTATCACACATGTTCATGTTAACACGTATGTTCATATTATTAACACAAAGAATGCAGTTTTTTTATATGCTACAGAAGCGCTAGTTTTAAACAATTTTGTGTCATCTTTTATACTACGAAACCAACAGCGGCATTTAGCTGAACATGCAATGTCACGCAAATCCAACGAATGTGACTAATTTCATCCCAATCGAACACTGGGAAATGGGTCAAATTTAACTTCCAAGATTTGATTAAGTATAAGTGCGACACCGCGGTGAAACTAAATAAAAGCTTTTAATATCTATTCTCGATAAGTAATCTGTTTTTGAATTGCCGAGTAACATTCTATGGCACCGCACATGTAGGTACCATTCGTCACGCAAATTGGAAGTGGAAGTATATAATAATATGCTTGCGCCAATATTAAAATTAAAAGAATCCACGATCAACATACCCAATGTGTCTACTTACATTTAACACATACAATCAATATTATGTATTATTATAATTAGGTGAAGTAAAAATTTTGTACCCATTTACGAAAATTGCGCGGACGGAGAAGTATGGAATTTCGCACACTTATAATTTATATAGAGAAGGAGTGCAGAATGCTAATATTTTTTTTAAAATTATGTATAAAAAAACATTTAGTCCATAAAAAACAACATTACACACATTACCATATATTTGACACACACACGCATATATGTATTTCACTTTAATTTACACTATTTTGTTTATTCTCATTCATTCATTGATAAGTCATAACTTAAATTAATTTATGGTCGAATTTTGACCACTGGCCACTGGGCGACCACTAGTCAGATATTAATATCACTACTAAAATATTTTGTAGCCAAACTGTAAATACCGATTTAGGCTATAAAAATGTTCTATAAAATAAAAGAATATAGAATAAAATTTAGTTTAACAAAATCTCGTACATAATAAGTACGAGACTGACTGTGTTCTCGTACCTCGTACAGCTGAATACTCATCTAGTATTTATACTAGGAACCTCGTACGCAGTGTTGTCATATCTACCAACTTTTTGGTAGATCTACCAATTTTCATTTCAGTCTACCTATCTACCACCCTAGACCGTAAAACTACCTATTTTTAGTATTTTTTAAATTAGTATGACATATCACCATTTTGAAATATTTTTTTATATCGACGACGTTGCAATGTGTTGCGTGAGCCATGCGATGATGCGTCAAGCGTACATTGAGTGCACAATTGAGTGTGAGTCTGACAGAGCGCAAAAACCTAGGCAGTATCCAAGCCTTATACCACAAAAAAAAAGTCCGCTGTCAGCAACCGTTCGCTCCATTTCGCGTCCATTTACATATTGATGTGAATTTTTGCTTTGCTCCTGAGGTTTGCTCTGTTTTGTGTGTTGTTGTTAAATCTAAATAACTATCTATTAACGGTGCTAATTGCTGTTTGTTCTGTGTTGCGTGCATTTATATAATGGATTTTGAGAGCAGCGAAAGCGATGCACAGAGAACTCCGCCACGAAAAGCTATAAAAAGGCACTATGACCAAAAATATTCGAAATTAAGAGAGAGGTGGTAGATCTACCAATTTTACATTTTACATTCTACCAATTTCTACCAACATTTAGCACATAATCTACTAATTTTCTAAAATTCGGGCTGGCAACACTGCTCGTACGGTTGGCAACCCTGATTCTGTAACAGATTAAAATATAAATGAGAAAATTTTCACGGTCAAAACTTGAATACCTCAGACCACAGAAATAAAAAAACAGTCCTTTTTTATTTCTGTGCCTCAGACGATATAAACCTGCGTGTCATGTCCATACTGTGTCATAACAACATAACGTAACCATAGGTTAGGTAATAACCGTAATCGCCCTGATTCGTTTAAATATTAAGAGGTATCATGATATCATCACGATATCTTGAATATACGTTCCAGTTTGAGGCAACCCTGACCATGTAAGTATATTTTCATATTAAATTTATTTATCCATGAACAAAATAAAATTGTGTCTGAATTAATAATAATCATAGATACAATAATTCCTATACATACCTACCTACATCAAAATAAATAACAAAATTAATATGTACCTATTTTAAATAATTTAATTTTAAATACAAGGCATCAACATTGGTAATACATGCAATAACTGCATTTATCTATATAGGGTGACTGAAAAAGTCCTCAATACATTATGATTTTCTCAATTTACTCATAAAAGATGAAATCTACAGGTAATAAATAAAAAAAAATACTGCATCAATCTGGGCAGCATGTTACATCCTAAACATACTACCAGTACATCTCCAAAACACTACAGTTGCTAATTATAAAATAAATATGGCAGTTCAGAGAAAAGATTGGGGTATAAGTGGCTCATCAGCATCCTTACGAGTAAAGCCAACCTCGTCTGCATGTGTTGCACCCTACTAATAGACAAAAGAGGCTCTGGCGAAAAGAGTGGCAGGGCATATTTCACTTGACTGTATGGGAAGTACCTCCATCTCACAGGAGACCGAGGCCAAGTAACAATACCCATAAGTAAGGATTTTTTGTGTTCCTGCAAATGCATGTGGTCGCCAGATATGAGGAGATCCTGAGTTAGCAGTGGTGGTCCTAACACGTGGGAAATACTCATTCATTGCCAGTGTCTATAGGTTATATTACTGTATTCTAAGGGGCTATGGTAACCGCCTTACATTAAGTGGGCCGTACGCTTTTTGCCACCTTAGTCGAAAAAAAAAAAAAAAAAAAAATCATCTATTTATCATACATTAATATTATTATACACTTTTTGATTCATCGAAACTAAAGTTATGTACAAAAAACTTGCTTGGAATTGGCTTGATTTATTTTATCTACTATAATATAAGATATTTCTGCACATAATTAAGTAGTTAGTTGTGGGTGGTTCTGAGCGAAGATGGTATGTAGGTAGGTAGACAGATGGCACTGACCGGTCCCCGTCCGCCAATACTAGCATAGCGCTCGGTTTTTCTTTCGCTGTCGAACCAAACACCTGCGTCGAAGCCTCAGTACAGTTTTGATTCCAAAGGCCGCGGCGCACGCGCTCCCCCGAACAGCGGTCGAAATAGAATGCACGCGCGAAAATGAAATCGAGTTTCTAAATTTGAACATTCAAATTGAAATTGGAAACTATCTTTTTAAATTAGTTGCCAGTTTGTTCGTATTGAGTGATTTTATTTAACTTTTTTTAATCAGTGTTTAAAAATGAAGTTATTTTATGTCAACAACGTACCCGGTGTGCTGTTGATGTCGCTGGTGCTATTGGCCAGTGCTCAAAGGACATCAAATAATTTTAGAGACGTCGGTAAGTACGTACCTATATTAAAAAAATGCTTAGGTAGGTAGGTAGTTAAGAATACATCGATAGAGTAGGAAGAAACACGTGAATCAGAGTTGTGTTTTGTATTGTGTCAATCCAATACGACTCTTTATGAAGACAAATATAATTTGATACAAGTAGATTATTAGGTAATAGATCTAATAGGGCTTAATATCTCCTTACTTAGCAGAGTACCTAAGTACATCCCTACCATTTATATAACTCTTGAAATCACAACATACATAACAACTTTTTTTAAATCCTGTATAAACGTGATGTAATGTATCTACTTGATACAACATATAAGAATTTACGCTATTAAGCGTCTGAGCCTCGGATACATAATTATCTAAGCTACTCCTTAATGTTGCGGTTTGGTCTGTCATATCAGTATTACTAGAAGTATACTTACATATAATATGAATACGGATAGCCGAATAGCCGCTATTTGTATTCATGTTCACATTTCTGACTAAATATATCTAAAGCAGGTCAAAAAGGTCAATACTAACTATGCTAATAATATTACCCAATCTCTCATTTCATTAACCATTCCAGAAATAATCTGTATAGCTAATAAAATTTGTATTTTTTTTTAATGTTTGCAATAAAATTATGAATTATTTTTAACGCGCGTCGTCATTGATAAACTGTTAATTGAATCCAAAAGAACCTTATTTTTTATTTCCCTTAAAAGGCTGGCAACAGATCGGCGACCCCTTGGTGTCGCTGATCTCCATGGGCGGTGGTGATTGTTTTCCACCAGGTGACCCTTGGCGCGTTTGCCTACCTCTCGTATAAAATGAAATAATTGAATATCGCAGCATCCTAATAATCTCATACGCTTAAGGGAAGGAACGAAATAATCACACAGAACAGAGTTTCTCAAACTTTTTTATCTTGTAAACCTCTTGCGTGTATATTTTGTGATTTACATATACATGCTGCTCTACTAATATATGAATTTCATAAAACTTTTGCATGTCTGAATCGACCCTTGGACGTCTCATTTATATCAGTTTCGATGAAAATAATAACTTGATTAAACGTGCTGCTTTTAGGCGGGAATTTGTTCAGCGAGATTTGGCTGTCAAGTTACAAATTACAACAGAAAAAAATAATACCAAAGTCATGCTCAAAGGATTCGTTTCCAAGGTCATAAACCCATTAATAAAAAAATGGCTGAAGACTAGGGTCACAGTATAAGTAATAGTACTAACGTACTAGGGTGGAGAGGTGACGGCACATGAGTAAAGAAACGGCCGGACCGCTCCTAGTTGAAAGGGGAAAAAGATACCATTGTGTTATGATTATGACTTACCTCTATTTAGTCCGTTAACTCAACTGATGAAGAGATATCAGGAAAACGTCATCACATATTCGAACTTGTGTAAATGTTAATTAATTCACTTTAGGAAATTAAATTTGTTACAAAATATTCGTCCTCAATTTAATCTAGTCAGTAGAGTTGCTCAAATGCAAGAACAAGACGAGACTTAGCTAGTCTTGGTCTTGGTCTTGCGCCAATACATCTGCCCCCTTACCACCATCTCTTATTGCGATTCAATAACTGAATAGATTGCTATCTTATTGCGATTCAATAGCAATCTATTCAGTTATTGAATCGCACTATGAGATGGTGGTACTTTAAGGGGGCTGGTCTTGGTCTTGGTCTTGCAGCAAGAGTCTCGCAAGTCTCGCAATCAGGTACCTATTAGCCTATTGCTATTTATTAAACATTACTTTAGTGCTTAGAACAACGTAACAGAGTAGGTACTTAGAGCAATACATAGATCTTATTGCACGCTTTTTTATTTTATATACACGTTTTTATATTATTCGATTAGCATTGTAGAGTATTTTTACACATAATGACAAACGAAGCTCTGGCGAAAAGAGAGGTAGGGAGCGTAATTGTGGGTTACCCGACTGGGGAATGTACATCCACCTCACAGAATACCGCAGCCAAATAACAATTCCCTTGAGGGTTGTTGTGTTCCTGCGAGTCAGTGACGTCACCAGAAAGGAAGGAGATGCTGCGTTGGCAGCGGGGGTGGCGGCGCGCGAGCGATATTTTATGTTGCGAGCGTTAATATGGCTAAGGTAACCACTTCACATCAGGCGGGCCGTATGCTTGTCTGCCACCCGAGGTAGTATAAAAAAAAAACACTTCCAAAAATCGCGATTTGCAGTGAACTTATTGAACATGTTTATCTATTAGGTAATAGTAAGTAATTATTGTAAAACCCATATAAGTATGTAGTTGATATTATAATATTTAATAATTAAAAGTGAGACGCCATAATTTAATATTAGTACATTTTGCATACTTAGGTTAGGTACCTAATAGGCTTGTATCCCATTTTTTTTTGACGTGACAACGTCTTATAAATTGGTTAGCCGGGTGACACTTCAAGAAACTGGCTCACGTTATGCGCCTACAATGAGAGCGAGTGAAAGGCACGCGTCCCTTCTAAGAGCGAGAGAGACAGACATAAAAAGAAACAGACGAAAACATTTTACCACTCAAAGTCGTTGTCACGTAAAACTTTCGCCCGTATACCGACTTTACAGGCAACCAATTTTTTTCGATTTGTTATTTAAAGACGTCAAAATAATATAAATATAGGTGAAATAATTACTTCGATTGCGTAAAAACTTCTCGAGATATGATAACTTCAAGATCACAATTTTGGACTATCCTGAAAACGCTCCATACAAAAGGCCACCACGTTATGACGTCACACCATGCTATTTTGTATGCGTTAAATCAGAAATTTCTACGACAGCTATGTTAACTATGGCGTTTATGTAGCCAGTGCCGTAACAAAAGTCATAGTATTTTTTATTGTTTATACAATGGTAATATTTATTTTTTATAATTTCATACCTTTAAAATGGACTTTCCCACCAAACTTTGACCGAACATAAAACACGTCGGACATAAGTTATTAAAATTTTAAAGTCAAAGTCAAAGTCAAAATATCTTTATTCCTTGGACTTTATAAAGCACTTAGAAACGTCATACAAACTAAATATAAGAAACATGTGTAAATCATTACTACTCTAAATCCGCAGAGCTTAGATTCACTTTCATCACACTATCTTGAATGTGAAAGTGAATTTAAGTGCCAGTTCCGGCGACGGGGCTTCTTGAGAAGAACTGGCAAGAAACTCAAGGCCGACTCTTTTAATTGCCAATATCGTTACATTAAATACAAATACAATCATTAATATAACATAACAAGAGCAATTCATTTCCAAATACTTTTATCATTTATGTAATCTGAGATACAATAGTAAGCCTTTTGACATAGTCTAGTTTTGATAAATCTTTTAAATTTACCCATGGATAATTTAAACGCGTCATTTGGCAGTTTATTGTAGAAGCGTATACATTGACCTGGGAACGAGTTAGAGATTTTATGGAGCCTAGTAATATGCATAGCGAGTTTGTTTTTATTTCTTAAATTTAATTGATGGAGATCACTGTTTTTCCTAAATTTAGTTTGATTTTTATGAACGTAAATAACGTAATAAGATTTTCATAAATATATTGAGAATGTAATGTCATAATATTTATCTCTTTAAATTTATTTCTCAGTGTCTCCCTGGGACTCATCATATAAATAGCACGGATAGCTCGCTTCTGGAGCACAAAAATTGAGTCTACATCCGCAGCACTACCCCAAAGCAATAAACCATATGACATAATGCTGTCAAAATAGCTAAAATAAACTAAACGCGCAGTGTCAACATCAGTCAGTTGACGTATTTTCCTTACGGCGTAAGCTGCTGAGCTGAGTCTACCTGATAACGTTTCTATATGTGGGCCCCATTGTAATTTAGAGTCTAATGTTATCCCAAGGAAGACAACCTTATTGACCAATTCCAATCTCTCATTGTCCATCACCACACTGGGTTTTACTTGTTTCACATTTTTTGTAAAAAATCTAACATATTTGGTTTTACTACCATTTAAAAGTAGGTTATTAGCACTAAACCAGTTTACTATTTTTGAAAGAGCATTGTTTACATCGTCAATTTCTGATTGTTGTCTATTTACCTTAAAAATTAAAGAAGTGTCATCTGCAAACAATACTATTTCGTGATTATTCTTTACAAGATGAGGTAGATCATTAATGTACACGAGAAACAGGAAAGGGCCCAAAATAGAGCCTTGTGGCACCCCCATCGCTACAGTTGATCCATGTGATCGCTTTCCATTAACATCTACTTTCTGAACCCTATCACTCAGATAAGAAGTAAGAAGATCAAGAGCGATGCCTCTTATACCATAGTGGTGTAGTTTTCTGACTAGAGTTTCATGCTGCACACAATCAAAAGCCTTAGATAAGTCACAAAACACCCCATAGGCGTCCCGTGACTCCTCCCAAGCCTCATATATACATTCTAGTAATTTTACCCCAGCATCACATGTTGACCGTCCATGAGTGAAACCGAATTGTTTAGTGTGCAGCAGATTATTTTCATTAAAGTAATTAAGTAACTGAGCGAGAATTAGTTTTTCAAAAATCTTACTAAATGTAGGTAGTATTGATATTGGTCTGAAGTTTGTGGGGTCTAATGTACTACCTGATTTAAACAAAGGAATAATTTTGCTTAATTTCATCAAGTCAGGAAACACACCACAATCAATACATCTATTAAATATCACAAGATAAGATCGCAGATCGTTCTGGTTTTATGTATTTTACGTTACTGATAGAGAGTTTTTATAATTTTGTAACATGGGCAACAAGCCTATTGTTGTTTTGACTGTTAATAAAAGTAACCAATTTAGATTGGTGTCAATTAACCAATTCAGGCACTTTACTTACTTTAATTCAGACATTAATTTTTTATAAAAGAACTCGAACTAGTCAGACGACAAAGAAAGTCAATATAGGTACCTGCCTACCACTCGAGTGGTTAGTATTTCTTATAAGTATGTAGGTATTTAATTTAGCAGCCCACATGGCATTAGACTGATAATGAAGTAATATTTAAATATGAATACCGGAAGAACAACTAATTTTATTTTTCTATTTCAATTCACCTCGACTAAAAAAGTGGGGTTATATGTAAGCGTCTGTGATATAATAGCTACCATATATTTTTATTTCCCAATTTATGTTCTGTAAATGCAAATTAATTACTGTGTTTCGTTCATCTCGCCCTTTCGTTTGATACGCATATCATAGGTACCTAGGATTAATGTGGAAATTATTAATCGTCAATTTTGTGGCGGCCCCCGTATTGAAATTAAAATTGCGATTCCGGTAATCGTGCATTCTCACGAGAACCAAACGAGTGTGCCAAATTTCAGCTAAATTGGACACTGGAAAGTCAATACAACGGTGGACTTACCCCTTAGAGGGATCTCTTCCAGTCAACTTTATTTTCGATTAAAATTAAAGGTATGTATTATAACGAAGTAGCTTGTACACGTTTTCCCGCTCACGATTCTTGTATGTGTTCCTACCAAACACTTAAAGCTTGGCTGGAAGAGATCCCTAAAAGAGATAAGACCGCCTTTGTACATAACATTTCCTTCATCATCATCATCATCAGGTCCATTTTAGTCTCCACTACAGGAGCACGAACCTCTCTCGTCCGTCCTAGACCGAAGGAGGATTTGGCCTACACTCCCCACGCTGGCCAAACGGGTGGGGAGGCCTGATCGATATTTGATAATGTATTTCCCTTAGTCGCCTTGTACGACATCCACGGGAAGAAACGGAGTGATTCTATTCTAGTCTGCCGGAAATCACACGCGAACATTTCCTTATAATATTGTAATTATGATTTTCTTGGTGTACAATAAAGAGAATACAACAACAACAATGTAGCTACTTACAATAATGAAATGAAATAAATTTATTGCCAAACACACGTAATATCATAACAATAAAGAACATCACCAAAATTGATGCAGAGAATCGGCACACAATAAAAAAAAAAATTAACACAAATCACTGTGATAGGACGGGGGCCCACCACACATTCCCACCACTGTATCTCCTGTGTAGCCAGGATTAACAGCGGCGATCGCCAAAAAGGCAATGAACAATGAAGTCCATTGCAGTCGCAGGGGTAAAAACTACGGCTGCCTTGGAACTCACAACGAATTTAATCAGAAGAAATTAGTAGGAGTAGGAAGCTTTTGGAATTTGACTTCCCCTCTTAGCAATGTGAGACACAGCAATATGGCAAATAAGGCATTAAAAGCCTAAAGAGATGGCTAGTCAAGTGAAGCTCAACTGCCGTGCACCACGGGTTTTAAGTTTCTAACACTATTCAAATACTATCACACTATTCAAATAAATCACTGTGATAATGGAAAGGACAAAAATTATAACATAGATTAAATATGCGTATTGGAAAACGTTCTATAACAACACACGAAATGTCGTGCAATCATCCTGCATAATAATAAATCAAAGAATAATGGTTTCCAACCTGTTCAACCATAAAACATTGCAGTTACGTAGTTCACGGAGTATTTGACCCAAATATTTGATCATACTGTAATATCAGAAGAACTATTAACTACATCCTGGAATCATTGGATTTACATAGGGTTGCAATCTCTAAATGTCTGGACAAGATGAGCGAACACTCCGAATTTTGAATCTTAGAACCCGGACATGTCATCAGTGGTTTTAGTACTAGTACTATTTTTTATTCTGTGACAAGGCGGTTATTCGCAGCATGGAGCGGCGGTAGTGATTTAAAATTTTAACCCTGGACTACAAATGAAACCCCGCCCGGACGCTTCCCGGACGCCCTCCAAATTAGGACAAATCCGGGGAAACCCGGACGGATGGCAACCCTAGATTTACATAGATCGAGGAGCTCGATGACGTCGTTGTGCGTGTCAGTCGTATCGATCAAGCACGTTACTACTACCACTTTTCACCACTTTTTGAAAAATCGGAATTTTTGCAGTTTTTCGAAACAATATGGTTGTCTAAACTAGTGATTGAAGCATAGTTACTAGCCTATGCTTTATATTTATTTCAGAGCAAAAACAATTAATATAATAATTTTATACTATAAAATCTGATGGACAATAAGAAATATTACAACTTTTAAACTTTCGCGTTGCATGATTTATGAAAATATCGACGGGAATATGCATAATCGCATTAATGCAATTAATACCGGTAATTAATTATCGTTGATATTTTCATAACAGTAATATTTATTTTTACACTACTAAGGTGAAAAACAAGCATACGGTCTCCCTGATGGAAAGCCTATGTACGTCTACAACACCATGGATGGTTGCCGTAGCCTATGTACGTCTACAACATCTTGGGGGTGCATTAATATGGCTAAGATAACCGCTTCACATCAGGCGGGCCGTATGGTTGTTTTAACTTTGTAAAAAATCTTATCTTTGAATACTTAGTTATCATCACTGACACAAATATAGAATAAAGTCTAATTAAACAAAATATCATTTTTGTGTTTTAATTGCATTGAAAGTAGGTACATACTTACGCGCTTTATTCATAATTTCAAAAATATAAAAAAATAATTGTTTAAACTCAGATTAATTTCCCAAGAAAAACTATTACGACTCTATTGATAAGATAAATATAGTTCAAAATTGAGTGCAGATTTAACATTTTAGGTATTTTAATGTGTATCGTTGCATAAGAAATGGCCGTGATTATGTTCGAGTATCAACATGAATGTATACGTAGGTACCTATATAAAGTATCTTGGATTGACACGGAGTGTTCGTATACGGGCCACTTTTACTTTTCGTATCTCAGTTGGTGTGATTTCACTCCGAAGCGGGTTCGCAGGCTTTTTTATGATGTCTCCAAACAATTTTATTGTGCATACAATTACAGTGTAAAAAGCATCTATAAAAATTTACAATCAACTGACAAGGAAGGAAGAAACATTTTTCGAATTTGCCAGCAGTATATAAAGTGCCTGTGGGGCGATTACATCTACCAAGTTAGCGATAGCTAAGGTTACCGTCTATAAACGCTAGCAATCAGAACAAAAAGTATGAAAACTCTGGATTTTGAATCTTAAAACCCGGACATTTCATCAGTGTTTATTGGTCTTACTAGTACTACCTAATTTTTGACCTGTGACGAGACGGTTATTCGCAGCATGGAGCGGATGGTAGTGAATTAAAATTTTTACCCTGGACCTGCCCGGACGCTCCCCGGACGCGCTCCAAACTAGGAGAAATCCAGAAAAACCCGGACGGATGGCAACATTGGCAACCCTAGCGATAGCAGATGGGAGAGGAAAGTGTTGGAGCGTAGGCCGCGTAAGTTTGTAACGAAGTAGGTATTGGTGTGATGTTTGGGTATCCCCTTTCTAGAAGCGGCTGGATGCGGAAAGCAGAGGATCTCACATGATGGGAAGCATTAGGGTAGGCCTATATCCGGTAGTGCGTATAGAGGCTGATTATATTGCTGATGTATCTCTGATGTGTTGAGGTGGATTAAATAGGTACCACATTTATATGAATATACTAGGGTATACATGCTTTGATATTGAAGCTAGACCACACCCCGGCCACTGCATACGAAATTCACGTCGTTTACTACTACATAAATAACGACGTGTTTGCAGAACGTGAATGAGCGCGTGTGCGTACAGCACCAGACAAACTATTCCAGATTTCTCTCAGAGGGGAGGTGAGGTTGACACGAGAGAGCGGCAGGGAGTGGCTATACTATACGTAAGTACTATTACTTATACTGTGGCTAGAGGCAAAAATATTAGTTATTAAAATTAAAACTCATACTCTGTCATACAAAATGACTAAGTGAAATACCAACTGACAAGTTAGTTCTTTAGAAAGTTACTTGATAATAACAATCTTATTTACCAACGACGACGACGCGTGATAGGTACTCGATTACTTTCGATACTAATTACAGATGCAATCGACATTGAATACGAAAATAAAACTAATAGCATACATGCGATATTTGGGGCTATCTCCGTAACAGATTAGGTTGTTTGTTGTCCAAAGAGCAGTAGTGTGAGGTATTACATTAACTTTCTCCTAATATGTAGTAAGTAATACTCGTATTACCTAGACGACCGACCATCATGTGAAATGACATAATGGGACATTATATTATAATGTTAATTGTTATATTATAATGTTTTATACTACTAAGGCACTAAGGTGACAAATTAGCATAGGGCTTGCTTGATGGAAAGTAGTTACCGCAGCTTATGGGCGAGTGCATCATCATGGGACATCACTAGCGCTTTTTTGGCCTCTTTAAAAACCTTTTTGAAGCACTCCATGCTATAATCTCTCAAGAAAATTTCGACAGGGAGTTCATTCTACGAATAATGCGCGGGTGAAATCGTCTCTGGAATTGTACTGTACGTGACCACTTCGGCTTTAGAGCGTGAGGATGAATGATGGCGAGCAGTGCAATTGTAGAAAGAAGCCATTGCCAATATATCTAACAGCTGCTCTAAACACAGCCCATTACACATACAATCAGCAGAAAACACCTCTCCTCAGACATTTTAAGGGCGTATACCGTCATGTATTTAATATTGCTATTGGCCAACAGATGGCGTTATATCCTATTATAAACGATAAATTTATTGTATCATATTCTAGTATCTGGGTGACTGTTATGAAATAACAATCACCTTTATAATAGAATTAGGCTTTATTCTGCTAAAAATATTACATATGTATGACAAATGTCGATATGTGACAACATGACAAAGGATAAAAAAGATTTGCCGTTTTATTCTTAAAACGGCCAGCTAGAATTCATCACATTCTCCCCCGCTCTAGTGAGACAAGTCGTAGTCTTCTAAATGAACAGGTAGCCTTCGAGTCCGGCTACTCTGTCGCGTAGGCTCGACGGCGGCGGGTGTGGGATCGCTAGGTTCATTATCTTCTCCAGAAGCTGCACTTTCATAATTTTCTTCAAGATCAGGCTCAGATGTATCATCTCTCCCTACCGGGGCTAAGTGTCGATTCGATACCGTTGTCTCTCGGCCATCGCGTAATCTGACAAAGGAGTAATCAGGATTAGACTCTATTAGCTCTGCTTCCTCCACCATAGGACAGTACTTGTTACTTCGGTTATGTTTCTTCAACAGAACAGGGCCCGGAGATAGGAGCCAGGTAGGTACAGAGTGGCCATTGTTAGATTTCCGGTTATGCATAAACATCCTTTCATGAGGCGTTTGGTTCGTTGAAGTACATAGCAATGATCTTATTGAGTGTAGAGCCTGGTTGAGCACCTTTTCCCAATCCTTTATGTCTAATCCATGAGATTTGAGAGCTAACTGGACTGTTTTCCAAATAGTTCCATTTGCACGCTCTATTTGACCATTTCCTTGTGGGTTATAAGGTGTAGTTCGACTAGTGGCTATGCCTCTGCTGTGCAAGTAGGTCTTAACTTCTTGTGACATAAAAGCTGAGCCACGATCAGAATGAATATACGCTGGCATCCCGAAAGTACTGAAAAGTGTGGATAAATGTTTGATTACAGTCGCGGCAGAAATATCTTGACATGGAAAAGCAAATGGAAATCGTGAATATTCGTCAATAACTGTCAAGATGTATCTATTAGATGTTGGCGTCGGTACTGGACCTTTGAAGTCGATGTTTAGCCTTTCAAATGGTGATGTGGCTTTTATGAGAGCGCTGTTATTTTTGAAGAATCTGGGTTTTATAAACGAACAGACGGAACAATCATTTGTGATTTTCTTTACATCATCCAACGAATATGGTAGGTTTTTGCTTCGAATCCAGTGAAACATACGCGTTGTGCCTGGATGACATAGATCGTTATGTATTTCTTTAAGTTTTGACTCTGTGTGAATACTGGCACATACGCGTGATAGTGTATCAGCTGCATTATTCTCTTTGCCGGGTCGATAGATGATGTCATATCTGAAACAAGACAATTCTAAGCGCCATCTCTCTATCTTTTCATTTTTAATTTTGCTCGTATGCGTTCGATCAAACATAAAAGATACTGATCTCTGGTCAGTAATCAGCCGAAAATGCCTTCCGATTAAGTAATGGCGCCACTTCCGAAGGGCTTCGACTATAGCATAGGCTTCTTTCTCAATAGATGGATGTCGTTTCTCTGTCACGGATAGTGTTCGAGAAAAGAAAGCCACTGGACGCCCTTCTTGTGATAATGTAGCAGCTATGGCGTTATCAGATGCGTCCGTCTCCACCGTAAAGATCTTGTTCTCATCTAATGCAAAGATAGTAGATTTTGCTATACAACTCTTTAAATGTTCAAAATCGGATTTTGCTTCTGCACTCAAAGGAAAATTTGGATTCACAAGACGATGAATTCTCTCTGAAAATCTTGGTATCCATTTGGAATAGTGAGAAAACATCCCTAGAGCTCTTTTCAATGAAGAATTGTCAGAGGGTATGGGCAAATCGATAAGAGGCTGAAGTCTATCAGGATCTGGTGTTATAGATTTCTTTGAAATTCTATATCCGAGAATATTAATAGTATCTATGGAAAACTGCGATTTGTCTTTGTTAACAGTTAGTTTGTATGTATCAACAGCATCCATAAATCTCTTTAGATTACGGTCATGTTCCGCCTTGTCTTTTCCGCAGATTGTAACGTCATCAAGATATGTATAGGTATCCTTTAATTTTTCTTTAGTTATCAGCCAGTCCATTACTCTTTGAAAGCAACTTACTCCATTTGTGACTCCGAATGGAATCCTGCAAAATTGATATAGCTTTCCACAAGCTTCAAATGCTGTATATAATTTTTCAGCGTTCAAAATCGGTACTTGATGGTACGCACTTTTTAAATCGATTTTAGAAAAGACTTCGTACTTGGAAATGTCATTTACCATCTTTTCCATGCTTGGTTGTGGGTAAGCGTCTAAATCTGTATATTTGTTAATAGTTTGAGAGTAATCTATAACTAACCTCTTTCGGTGGTTTTCATTTTTAGTAATTAGCACCTGAGCGCGCCATGGAGATCTGCTCTCTTCAATTACACCATCGGCCAAAAGTTGTTCAATTTCATCTTGTATGAATTTCAGGTCATCATTAGAATATTTCCGTGATTTTATGGCGATAGGTCTGCAGTTAGGAGATAAGTTGGAAAACAAAGGTATTGGTGGAATATCAGCTGCGAGAACGCTACAGATTTGTAATGTCTTTCTAGGTCCTCCAAAAGATATTTCTAATTTCGAATGTTCTTCCAGTATGTCATGTCCAATGATGACGTCAGCGCACAGATGCTTTACTATGAGAAGGGGAGCTCGATTATAAACATTGTCGTTCAACGTAATACTAGCTCGGAGTAGGCCTTCACAATCAATAGTGCGTGTTGTTTGTGCCATAGTTATAGATTCTCTAGTGTCTTCTTTATTAAACGAGTATTTTCTGAAGAATTCATGATTAATGAAACTTTTCGAGCTTCCAGAGTCAATTAGGGCTTTAGCATCTTTGCCGTTTACCTTTATTGCGACTATAGACTTTTTGAGACTAGCAGGAGCTGCAGCAGTGATGATAAGACTGTTCAAGTTGTTCTCAGTAGTTTCAACAGGTTCATTTGTAGCGGCGGCATTGACATTGGGCTTCTTGCTCCTGCAAACATTTGCAAAGTGTCCTTTTTTATTACAGATCTGGCAGTAAGCATTCAGTGCTGCGCAGTTTTGCCGCTTATGGACTTTTTCACCACAAAAGAAACATTTCCTCGTATCCGTACTACTTTTGTTCGGTTTCAGTAGTGCCACAGCATAAGAAGAGGGTTGTTCAGCGTCATTGGTTAGTTTATAGGCCTGAGCGTTCTTTTCTGCGGTCTCCATAGTCTGTGCTATATTAAATGCTTCATCTAAATCTATCTTTGAGCTTTCCAGCAGCCTTTGTCGGATTTTATCAGAGGCGATACCCGATATGAATGAATCTCTTATATGTTCACTTCTATTACATTCCGCATCAACCTTTTTAAACTGACAGTCCTTACTTAAGAGCTGTAATTGTTGTAGATACTGCTGTACACATTCGTTACTTTGCTGCTTCCTAGTAGCGAGCACGTGCCGAGCATAGATTTCATTTTTCCGTTTAACGAATATGTTAGTAAGGGTTTCTATAGCACTCACATACCTTTCATTATCGCTGATATATTGGAAAACCTTGGGTGATACATGGTTAATAAGCAGTTGCATTTGTAACTTATCCGAAATATCCTTGTCCCCATCTTTGTCGGCTGCTAGGAAATTCTTGAACGTAAAAAGCCAGTGGTTCCATTCCTGAGCAGCAGTCGGTGACGTGGGGTCGAGGTCTAACACGACTGGTCGGAGATATTTGTCCATATTTGTAGTAAGGGTATTACTCGCACAACGTTATTGCTTCAGATACATCAATTTTAGCAGAATAAATTGTTATGAAATAACAATCACCTTTATAATAGAATTAGGCTTTATTCTGCTAAAAATATTACATATGTATGACAAATGTCGATATGTGACAACATGACAAAGGATAAAAAAGATTTGCCGTTTTATTCTTAAAACGGCCAGCTAGAATTCATCACAGTGACCAAGGGTTACCATACGTCCGGGTTTCCTCGGATTTGTCCTAGTTTGGAAGACGTCCAGGGAGCGTCCGGGCGGGATTTAATTTGTAGTCTAGTGTTAAAAGTTTTAAACTACCGACCGCCGCCCGCTCCATGCTGCGAATAACCATTTTGTCACAGAATAAAAAAATACAGTACTAAAAAACACTGATGACATGTCCGGGTTTTAAGATTCAAAATCCGGAGTTAGCAGGGAAAAACTAATTTTCCCAGACTTAAGACCTAGTTATTAGACTGACTCGTCTCCGTCCCTATATTCTGAATTTCATCGAAATCATTAGGGCTTTTTGCAATATCGTCCTCGGGATCTACCGCCGAAGCTGAAGCCGATTACCATCGAATATTTTCATTCGAAAAATATGCCTTAAGTTTTAGTTATTGACAAACAATTTCAGCTTAGTTGGTAGAGTTACTACCAGCTAAGCTAAACACCAGTAGGTACCAAAAATCTAAACTAAGTTACATTTTCGCAATCAAAAAAAAAATGATGGAAACCGGCTTTAACTGCGACGGTACTCTACCGCTGAAGCTGATTAGCATCGGATTTTTTTGATTGCAAATGTTAAACTTTAGCTAAGATTGGTAGTAATTGTGTTTAGCTTAGCTAGTAGAGACCCTAGAGCTCTACCGACTAAGCTAAAGGTGTTTGTGAATAACTAAAACGTAAGACCTATTTTTCGAATAAAAATATGTGATGGTAATGGGCTTCAGCTTCGGCGGTAGGTCCCCGGGCCTGATTTATAATCTATACTCTCTTGGCTTGGTTTAACTACAGTTATCTAATATTAATAGCCGCCCCGACGGTTTAACGTCGTGATATACTCGTACTTAAAACCTCTATGTCTATTCATACCATGGTCGTCATTGCTTAACTTGCATTAGCGACACACCGCAACGACGCCATCGTGATCCACACTTATTATGCGCCTCTGAACAAATATACACATGATATTTCCAAATACCAACATAACAGCCGTAACCGCACGCAAATGTTAATCGTCAGTTAACAGACATCGGTAAACTACGAAACAACTTAATCAATCATAAACTGTTCAATGTAGCCGCTAATCATAGTGTATGGGATCAGTTAATAACTGTATTTAAAGTTGAGTTTAGATAAAATCACAGACCATAGATCCCACGTTAGACGACTTGTGGCGATTTACAACGATGGTATTGATATTATGATGAATTTGAGTTGTTATATAAAATAAATAAAAATTCTTGGACTTTGGATGCCTAGTTCGAAGTTTTTAACTTATTATTTCGACAACGTTAACCTTATTTAATATGACATTAGCTCTATTTCGAATTTTTGTCGGTAGATGGCGCTATGTCGATTTTTATACAAAATGAAGTAAGTAAACTCTATCGAAAACGAATAAGTAAAAAACACGCACTCACCTGCTGATTCCACGGGTATTGTCTCGTTTGGTTATTAACAAAAAGGATATACATGAAAATAGAGCTTTCTATGACAATGTTTAGTATTGTAATGAAGCAAGAATATCAACAGTCCAGTGAATGATGATTGCTTCGAATTATTGATTGCATGTCTTCATTGAGGGTCCATATTGGCTCACCTAAAGTTCTTTACCCGAAATTATTCTTCCTACCGATTTGTTATCCGAATAATCACTCTGCCTAAAAATGAATATCTGTACGTTTGTCCTCGATGTATTCGGTTACCACTCATCCAAATACAATGAAACTTTCATGGGTTCTGGGTATGCCGCCGGGTAAGGTTTAGACAGTTAGTCAGGTCAGCTAGTTATTAATAAAACACGGGGCTCGTGTAATATCTGTGTGAAATAACGAATAAATTGCTAATCATTGGAACTGTCTCATTCACACAAGGCGCTTAGTGAAGTATAACAACCATATTAGTATCTACCGACGAGTTGGTCCAAGCGTACTGAGTACTCTCCAGATTAAATACTTTCGTCGTCAAGCCTTCCTCATCCCACTGCTGCGATACGGGCCTTCCCTCAATCGACGGGGTTTAGAGCATACTCCATCACGCTGCTCAACTGCGGGTTGGCGGAGGCCAGTGTTTTCAAGCCGCCTAATCACCCCTAACTTGGCTCAACGACTGCGATCTAATGAAAATAGCCGGGGCCGACGGCTTAACGTGCCCTCAAGATAAATAAACCCATCCATGGACAGGCTACGGCTGACGTTGCTTAACTTACCTGTTCGATTAGACTGACATGCGTAACGACGCAATCGAGGTAACTATCTCGCTATCTAGCTCAAATACTTATTTGGAGACTATTCTATAAAACTATTCATCAAACCAGATCAAATAGTGCTATAAAAGCTGGTGGCGAAATGATCCACCTCAAATTAACTTTGCGATTCATATCTTAATTACATTACCATGACATTATCACATAATGCCATCGACAATGACGATCTCACACTGACAAGTGTGACTATATTTGAATGGATAACATCTTCATACGAATGGGCCAACACCGTTCATGACAGTGTCAAAATGGTTGGCGGCTCTTGAAGTAGACTCAATTTACACCGCCGCGGAATGAAATGGAAGCGACTTTGTGCAACGAAATTGTACGTAGTATACCTAATGAACGTTATTTCAATTGTATAATATCATCATTATCATGTCCATTTTAGTCTCCACTACAGGAGCACGAACCTCTCTCGTCCGTCCTAGACGGAAGGAGGATTTGGCCTACTCTCCCCACGCTGGCCAAACGGGTTGGGGAGACCTGATCGATATTTGGTAATGTATTTCCCTTAGTCGCCTTGTACGACATCCACGGTAAGAAACGGACTGATTTTATTCTAGTCTGCCGGAAACCACACGGCCAATATAGTATAATATGCAAATATCGAGAACAGCTGAACCGATTTCGCTAATTCTTTTTTAGAATATTCCTCGAAGTACGAGGATGGTTCTAACACATAGAAATATTTTTTAAAAAACCGGACAAGTGCGAGTCGGACTCGCCCACCGAGGGTTCCGTAGGTACGTAGTATCATTATTAAATTTGATATTTTTCATTATAAATAAGAAATAATGCGTCGAAAAAATAAATAAAATATATTTTGCAATGTGTACATCAAGCCCTTTCATATGATACCCCATTTGAACTAGTAGTTTCAATTTGAAATTTCGACACCCTATAAAAAATATAGACCCCCTAGTTTTTAAGATCTATTTACAAATGTATAGTTTTGAGATTTATTCCTGTACTTGTAGTCTATAACGATGTTACTTGCCAAATTTCATAGTTCTAGGTCAACGGGAAGTACCCTATAGGTTTTGATTCCCTTGAGTGTGTCGAAATATGCGTTTTTTGCTGAATAAACGGCCGTAACTTTTTTCTACGTAAACTTAGCAGTTTGATTATTTTTTAACTTTATGGGACCGTAGACCTGAGTATACAGTTCAAATTTCAGCTTGATACCTCCACGCATTCTCGAAATAGAAATTCTTGACAGACAGACAGACAGACAGACAGACAGACAGACAGACAGACAGACAGACAGACAGACAGACAGACAGACGGACAACAAAGTGATCTTATAAGGGTTCCGTTTTTCCTTTTGAGGTTCGGAACCCTAAAAACAACACTTTTCTATACTCCCATACAAACGATTCGTAATAATACTTAAAAGTCAATTTGAACTTTAATCCATACCATAAACCATTATGGCCTGGGATGATGGTCTGGGTGTTTTCTATGTATCATAAGTATGTATTTACAAAAAAAAATGTATTTACGTATGTTTATCAGTTGTCTAGTACCCATAACACAAGCTTCGCTTACTTTGGGGCTAGATGGCGCTGTGTAAATTGTCCAGAAATATTTATTATTTTATTTATTATAAAGGAAGGCAAAACAATTGAGTGACGTTAGTATCGTAGGCGGTTCGCAGTTCGCCGGGTCAGCTAGTATATTATGTATTGCAAAACGTCGCTTTCATTCCATTCCACGGCGGCGGTGTAAATTGTGCCTTAGGGTTACCTGCGTTAGCTATACTGGTTATACCAAGGTACAATAAAACAACATTTACAAGATAATATTTTCCTACCTATTGCCAAGACTGACGAGATGTGTGTCAAAATTTACCACCTTATGTTGACGTAACTGTAATATTGACTTCAATCCTAAGTCATCCCACTGCTGGGATAGGGGTCCCTCAAACGAAGGAGTTTAGAGTTTTCCATTTGAAATAGAGTCGCTTATTGATTGTAACTGAATAGATTGCTTATTCATACCAATGAATAATAGAGTCGCTTATTCATTGGTATGAATAAGCAATATATTCAATTATTGAATCGCAATAAGAGATGGTGGTAAGGGGGCTGGGCGTCATGAACACATCAAGTGTTTCTTCTTCACTCTGGCACACTCCAGTCGGTCCATGAATAACCGTGTGTGCGTGCGGCGCCAAACAAACTGTTCCAGAATTTTCAGATTCTTCGCAGAGGTTAAGCAGCATAACATATCCTATAGATCAGCGGTTCCCAACCTTTCTTTATTCGCAGACCACTACGAGGTTTTTGTGTTGTGTAGGGTACCCAACTGTCATATAAATCCACTATTCTGTAACTCAAAATTTGAGTATTTTGTACAATAGTGCTCAATCTCTTTTATACCTAATAAGTTTGTTACACGGACGATAATTTACCTCTCACGGACCATTGGTGGTCCCCGGACCACCGGTTGGGAACCTCTCCTATAGATAGACGCTGCAACATAAAGTTCTAATTCTGTTAGTTTTACATTGATTACGTATCAAAACAAGTGTCAAGGAAAGTTCAATGATTGTTGTTTTATCCAACCTTGCTTTTTTTTATTTTAACACAGCGTTAATTTTATTTCTTTTGGATGGCAAGTATCCGATAGAGTTAATATTAGTCCGTTCTGATGTCTATATATCACAACGAAAGTAAGAATTAATTTTATCGTTAACAGTTTCCTTAAAATGTTATTTTTTTAACATTAACTATTAAAAACAAATAACACTTAATGCCACATCTACCTGAGACGCGTCCATTTAACCAATATTAAGTGACATATTTTAACTTCCCATAGCTAGGTCATTGCCGTTTGTAAACCAGAAAGGTGAGTCGATTTTGAAAGGATGCTATTAAATTCAAATCTATTTAAATACCTTCCAAATGTCAAATAGAATACAACCATTTATTTCATCTGAGATGTTTATTAAAAGTGGGATATTAATGAGTAAGTAAGTTAAACTTTATTCAAATAAACTTAAGCTATAAACAATACATACAATTCAACTATAAAACTAAAGTACCTAAAATTAAATGATACTAAAATAAATGTAGAAAGTTTGGCCCATGTGGCATCGTTCCAAAGATGCTAGCAGCATTACCTCGCTGGTTGGCTAAACTGATCCTTTAGGCGAGGAATGTGCCAGATCTTGGGTCACCGGTTACGTCGACCAATCATTTTCCTAATTCTCTATGAGTAAGTTGCATAGGCATTTTGTTGTACATACCCGGCTTCGTATAAAAAAAACATAACGCGGTGAAGTAAACCTTCCTTATAATTTAGGCATGCGTAGCTGGAGTATGGCAAAATAATTAAATTTAATTAAACGGTCGAGGAACTCGATGGCGTCGTTGCGCGTGTCAGTCTAATAGATCACACATGTCAAGCAACGGTGACCGTAGCCTGTCCATGGATGTGTTTATTTATCTAGAGCTCCTCGATCGTCGTTCTCCCCGGCCGTTGTCGCTGTTACCGTTAAATGACAGTCGTTAAGCTAAGTCAGTGGCATTTAAGCGGCTTGAAAACAGTGACCTCCGCCAACCCGCAGTTGAGCAGCTTGGTGGTGTATGCTCTAAACCCTTTCGATTGAGGGCAAACCCGTATCCCAACAGTGGGATGAGTAAGGGTTGACGACGACGAAACGGTTTACTCGGGCGATCGGTACGACTGAGAGACAGGCGGCTACGTCTGCCAGTAGGCAGACGTAGCCGCCTGATGAAGATCTCCATTTGAGATCGAAACTAGTTAAATTTCCCTACAAAATATGGGAGTAATCAGTTTAATTTAGATTTTCTAACATGTAAAAAAATCTGCTGTCCTTACCCAAGATTATATATTATAAATATATATATATTTTTTAATTCTTATAAATAAATAAAATCACATGTATTCTACTTAATTACATTATTTTTACCCGCCGGTTTCGCTTTTGCAGTATTGTCAAGGTATTGAGATGGTTCTTGAAACAAAAACCAAACGAAAACCATTTTAATGACTTGACAATGCTGTAAAAGCAAAACCGGTCGGTAAATAGCACAAGTGATTTTATTATATAAAAATGTTGAAAACATTCCACCAAGTGCCGACAATCACCAGTATCAACCTTTGGAATGCCTTTATGTCTAACGTATCAAACTTTATTCAAAGTAATACATCATCATCATCATCATCATCATCAAGTCCAATTTAGTCTCCACTATAGGAGCACGACCCTCTCTCGTCCGTCCTAGACGGAAGGAGGATTTGGCCTACACTCCCCACGCTGGCCAAACGGGTTGGGAAAGTAGTACATACGTCTTTAAAATTGCTTCCATAGGGAGGCAATTCCAGAAACGAATGATAACAAAATCAGGGGATAGAGCAAGGATCAAAGAATTTATTATGTTAAGTAAGAACTATGGCCCATTGCGTGCGGGGGAGGGGAATGGCAGCGACCATTTCGAGATAATTTTAGTGCATGTAACATATTCACGTACAAACACAAGGCTGTGTCCATGAAACAGGTACATACCATTTTTTTTAGAAATAAAGTAACACTAAACTTATATCTCAACATGTTATTTTCGCCTAAGAACACGTTTTCTGGACAATGACTGATGGAGCCTACATCCGTAACGCGACACCTATCTCGAAACACAATGTGGTCGAGCATATCGAACAAAAAAAAAAAAAAATAACGACCAGTAATTACTTTCTCCATAATCTTATCATTTTAAAAGGATTATCAGGTTTTAGCATCGCCCAAGAAGGTATTATTGAATGTTGATAGTTTCACTTTAACATATTTTGCCCATGTAGGTAATTTTTTATGATGGCCTTCTATTAACACTTTTGAGTGTCGTTTGATCGTTTTTATGAGTGGATGGCTGTTTTTGACTTTTCTGACTACATAAAAGGTAAAAATATTTTAATTCATTTTGATTATTGGTAGATGCCAATGGTCGCCTGTTACTTCGTGTGTGGACTTTTATACAAACTTTGTTGTAATAATGACATTAATAGAATTCTTAAAAATATTCTCTTTTTTTAGTTATTGATTTTGAACACGGCAAACATTTTAATGAGATTGTTGATTACTTTTTTTATTCATAATTTACCTTATATGTATGTATTGTTTGATGGTATTGCCGAACTATTATGTAAAATAGAAATCCTAAATACTGCTCACTCGCCCTTCGGACTCCTGTCTCCCCTGACGGCTTCCCTGGGGGAGACATCAGGACTTCTACAGTACTGATGTCTCCCCAAGGCTGGGGAGACATCCGACCTTATTTAAGTGACCTGTAATTTGTTCTTATGAGTAATAAAGAACCGAAATATAAAGAGAAATACATAGGCGCCGAACTTATTTCTTAAAGAGATCGCTATTAACAATCTTAAAGTAATTGACGTTCAATATATATTTTAACCCCCTAGGGGATGATGATCTTTTTTTTCTTTGTCGCTTCACTCTTGCCAAAGTGATCGTAGTTATCATGATGAGGTAGTAGACAGGACTCGCCTCACGACGTCTCGCCACCTCTGCCTGCTGGTCGTCAGTCGGGTACCTTCGTGTACCGCGGCGACCATCTCCGCCTTCACCTGATCGGTCCAACGCATGGGGGATCTGCCCCGTGGTCTTGTGTCTATAACCTCCCCCTGTAGAACAAGTCTCTCTATGGAGTCGTTTCCGCGGCAACTAACATGACCAAAGAACCGTAAAATACGACTCTGCACCAAGATGGATAGACGTTCTTTAATGCCAAGTTCAGCAGGATGGAGGAGTTTGTGCGGTATTTAGTCCACGAAACTCGGAGCATCCTCCCCCAACACCATATTTCCAAGGCGTCAATTTCAATAAACTCTCTAAAAAGGTTGATGATATTTAAATGAAAATAGCCTATGATATAATTCAAGATTACACACAGTTTGTAAATTTTCATTAACACAGTGAGGTGTTATAGTTCAATGTATTAACACCAGTTAATTTTGTATCCATCTACGTCTAAGTAGCTACGTATATTACAGTTTATGTAATAAGTACTACGTATAAGCCAACCGAATTTCAACCCGATCCCTTCAGTGGTTTGAGCTGTGCGTTGATAGAACAGTTAAGAACGGCCTTTTATATATACAAATTATTTCAAGCAAAAATGCACCATTAGGTGCATTTTTGCTTGAAATAATTTGTATATCGCCAGCTAGCAAGTACTCAGAACAACGCAGAACAAACAGCATCACAGTGAAAGTAATGTTGTAAATTCTCCGCGCAGAATGGGTACCTACTCTGTTTCCGTAGAAAATTTTATTGTTTCATTGCGTACGAATTATTACGGTCTTGTCTATTTCCAGCCACGTAAATGCAGTAAATATGTATCTTATTACAATAGTTAGCTAATTAAAACATAATTACTGTTTCGAAGTCACAACCATGAAGGTGTTTAGAGAACCAAACGAAAGTTTGCGCGTTTCCTTTATAGAATAAAATTATAATTACAAATTATATTTGAAATTCCATGCGGTCTACGGACTAGAAATTCAACTATACACTCGTAAATCTCATAGCTCATCCGAAGCACAGAATAAATAATAATATTTACGTATCCCAAGTAAGGTAGATAAAATAATCAGTTAAATAATATCTCACAGCAACACCGCCAGGTATTGCTGTGTGGAGTACTAGTGCAGATATTAGTGGTATAAAAAATGTGGTTCAAACCTAGTGAATAGACAGCTAGGATATCAAGGAGCTATGTCGCTGTAGTTAGATTTCATCATCATTAAGGTGCACGCACATTTATCCGAGCCAAACGCGCCGAATAAACCGAACGAAACTAATCTTAGAATTCGTTATATGAAATCTTATGATACCTCACACAGTCACACACCTATCCGCGCTGAATCGTTCGAATCCAGAAGGGCGGCGGGTAAGTATGCGAGGTTTCATAAGTCGCGTTCGGCTCGGCTAAGTGTGTGTTGATCTTTATACATCGACAGCTGTCAATTATCTAGATAATGATAACCTTGCAACAATTATAGTCTAAACAGCAACAGTTTCAAATATAGTTTTTGCTTCGTTGAACTATGAAACACAAACTAAAATATTAAAACTAAAAACTCGTTATATTGCGTCAGTACAAACACGTACTAAACATTGCGTCTAAACATTTGGATGATGCTTATCAGATCAAAGTAAAATAAATAGCCGATTGTTTTATGCGATATGGTGAAATGTTGTCAGCATTTCTAACTTAAGTAGGTAAAAAATTGCATCAAAGTTCGTGCAATACCTTATTTTTGTTCACAGTGATTACATGGAATATATTATGTTGAAAAAAAATACTTATTATAGAACAGATGAATCATAGTTCGTGAACGGCGATAAGGGAGTAAAATATGCACTTTATTATTTCGAATAGTGAAGGTTTGTTGCGCATGTTAGTGTAAACTGTCGGCATTAACCCATTGTCATCCCACTGTTGGAATACAGGTCTCCCCTCAATCGCCGCTTGTCTAATGACAACAGTCGGGACCGACGGCTTAACGTGCCCTCCTAGCTCGAGGTATATAAACCCATTCATAGCCAGGCTACGGTCGACGTTGCTTAACTTGCGTGATATATTTTTTTATACTACGTCGGGTGGTAGGCCCGCCTAATGCGAAGCGGTTACCGTTGAAATATTAACGCTCGCAACATAAAATATCGCTCGCGTACAGCCATCCCCGCTGCCAACTCAGCATCTCCTTCCTTTCTACTGACCTCACTCTCTCGCAGGAACACAACAAACCCTCAAGGGAATTGTTATTTAGCTGCGGTATTCTGTGAGGCGGAGGTATTTCCCCAGTCGGGTAGCTTATCATTACGCTCCCTACCTCTCTTTTCGCCAAAGCTTCGTTTATCAGTCAGCAGGGTATACCGCACGCAGGTGAAGTTGGCTTAGGTTCAAAGATGTTGATGAACCACTTACACCCCATCATTTTGACATTCACATAGGGAAATGTTAGACTACTCTCGAAAAACATTAGCGTCCCTTCCTCGGCAGTCGGATAAAAAGACGATGTACAACATATAAATTCTAATTGATCCGACATTCTGAGTCCACAAAGCGATTATACATGCCGCGCTGTAATGAATATTTTATGATTATGACAGATCGAATGAACATTACAGCGGTGCCGCCTATTGCACATGCAGCGCACGTTACGAGCTTGCTCTCATTTGAATATGTAATTATTAATTATTAAAATCGCCGTGTAATAAAATTACTGCGCAGGCACTTTTATTGTGTTTTTATATCGCTAGTAGTATAATGTTGACAGAACAGCAAGGATAAAATAAATTGGCGTAGCAAAATAAAAAATAAAAACCGTTCAAGTGCGAGTCGTACTGGCGCAACGAGGGTTCCGTGTAAGCAGTTAGGCAAAAAAATGTATAGCTACATCATCATCATCATCAGGTCATTTTAGTTTCCACTACAGGAGCACGACCGTCTCTCGTCTGTCCCAGAGAGAAGGAGGATTTGGCCTACACTCCCCACGCTGGCCAAACGGGCTGGGGAGGCCTGATCGATGTTTGATAATGTATTTCCCTTAGTCGCCTTGTACGACATCCACGGGAAGAGACGGAGTGATTCTATTCTAGTCTGCCGGAAACTACACGGCCGTCCAAATTTTTTTTTGTGAAATAGTTCTGTACAAATTTACGGTTTTCAGATTTTTTCCTTTACTTGCTACATGACATTGCTTCTTGCCAAATTTCATGATTCTAAGTCAACGGGAAGTACCTTACAGGTTTTGATTCCCTATGCGAATGTCAAAATATGCGATACAAATAGAACATAAACGGCCGTATCTTTTAATTGCGTCAATTTTGAAGCTTGATTTTTTTCACTGCTTTAAGAGGTTGCAAACCTGAGTATGTGATATTAATTTCAACCTCCACGTGTTCCTAAAACAAAGGGTTTTGACAGACGGACGGACGGACAGCGATGTGATCCTATAAAGGTTCCGGTTTTTCCTAAGGAAGTACGGAACCCTAAAAAAAATATTTAAATGCTATTAAAAAAACTTTACTTTTTAGTGTTAAACATGACGTCATCATCAGTGTCAGTATAATGATATTAGGTGCAGCAGAGGTGACCCTTGGGATAATCTCCTCATATATCGCTCTTGCGAACATAGTACAAACTAAAATAGCAGCTTTATGTGCATGTACCTATTTATATTTCTTTTATTATTATTAGTTATAAATATTTTCAAGTATTTATACATGCTGTGTTGCCTTTAAATAATAGTTACATTGAGAGCTAAGACCTGGAACTGTATTCAATAAGTGTAGGTTGGTAAACCTGAATAATTAAATAAATTACTTATACTGGTATTCTACTATAAAGATAATGGTGAGTCACTTACGACCCAAAATTTCGGTGCTGTTATCGGAAAGTTGAAGACAGGGTCAAAATCTGAGAAGTGAACAGTGAACGTATCTACAATGAAATGTAACCTAGAGATGCCTAGAGGCATCTTTACTAATGTTAGAATCAATCATTGCATTATGAATGACCCAGCATGCAATATATGACCTATCTGATTTTACAGTTAATTGAATGCAAGAGGCTTCTGTCTGAACGTATTAGTTGAACTATTGTTCAGTTAAAAAGTATAGCATTTATGCAGCACACGATTGTCTTGTGTGGGGATCGAACTCACGACCTCGGAGTCAAGACAGCCATTGCTAGTCATTCGACCACCTAGCTCGTTACTGTATTATCTTCTTAAGTGACACTACCGTATACTTAGTATACTCACTCACTCGTTGAAACACAACAACCCTTTAAGGGAATTGTTGTTGTCTATAGTAGATCAGCGCAGGACGTCCACCCACGAGGTGGACAGACGACCTCATTAAGACCGTAGGATCGCGCTGGATGCAAGCCGCTTCCAACCGGTCTTATTGGAGATCTAGAGGGGAGGCCTATGTCCAGCAGTGGACTTTCAATGGCTGAGATGATGATGATGATGATGATAGTAGATCTAATATTATATGTAAAATATTATGTCATTATTGACCTTAGGTCCTGGCCTTCTATTGCGTAAAAGATGTATGACTTTCGGGAAGTAAGATTCCATGCAGTTTAGGCGTCAAGCAAAGGCAGTATTTGAGGCTCATGTAACTTTGACTTTGACTTTGACTAACGTCATCATAATAATAGTAGAATAAGCAATGTCAACCGTAGCTTGGCCATGGATGGGTTGATGGAAAATATTTGAAAAAAGTACAGCTATGTACGTAAGTGATATGCGTAAATTGTTTTTAAATGAAGAAAGACACAAATGATTTTTTAATCAAATTGTACATAGTTTACACTAGTTACTGACGTTGCCAGGACAAAAATGACCTCTTAATCGAAGGGATTTACAGTATAGGTATTCCACCACGCCATTTGCAAGTTATTGATGATTTAACTTATTTTTGAATATATTTACTACCATCGAATGTTTTGTTTGGGAAGAAGATACTGTGGTTTCTACGCACGAAGTTCCCATGTCAAGCTTCGAATCGAATCGAAGAAGGAAAACCGAAATTGCAATATGATGTTAAAGCAGCTACAGAGTACACCCAATAGCGGTGACGACAGTTTTTAAATTACATGTCAAAAACAGCCATAAACTAGCTTAGTTACGGTGTATAATGCCATCTACGTCCATTTCAACGCAAAATACAAATTACTTTAGGTAGTGGTTGTAAAGTATTTAACAAATGTGAGGTTATGCCTGTATGCGGAAAATTAAATACAGCAAGGACAAGAAAAGATGCGTGTTGATTTCGCGTGGAGAGGATTACGTATTACCATGGAATTAATAAGTACTCTCTCGTACCTTTCGTATTGCGAATGATATGTGCCGTGTAACGTCAGTCGAACGAGTAGTAACAAAAAAACCGGCCAAGTGCGAGTCGGACTCGCGCACGAAGGGTTCCGTACCATTATCTATAAAAATGGCAAAAAAATTACATTTGTTGTATGGGAGCCCCCCTTAAATATTTGTTTTATTTTTATTTAATTATTTATTTTTAAAGTGAATATATAACTAAATATTATGTGAGTATTTCAAGCGTCTACCTATTACCGTTATCAATTGCGAGCAAAAACGAGCAAAAAAAAAATCACGTTTGTTGTATGGGAGCCCCATTAAATATTTATTTTATTCTGTTTTTTAGTATTTGTTGTTATAGCGGCAACAGAAATACATCATCTGTGAAAATTTCAACTGTCTAACTATCACGGTTCATGAGATACAGCCTGGTGACAGACGGACGGACGGACAGCGGAGCCTTAGTAATAGGGTTCCTTTTTACCCTTTGGGTATGGAACCCTAAAAATATCTTATAATGCTTGAAGACCAAAGTGTTCAATCAGTGCATCCTCCTCGCTTCGACTTACGGTCACGAGACTAGGACGCTGATCGTTAGGCTGGTTCACAGACAGTCGCACAGCGAGCGATGGAAAGAACAATGCTTGGAGTTTTTCTAAGAGATCGAATCCGGAACGAAGAAATTCAACGGAGAGCCAATGTAGTCAGCAAGCTGAAGTGGTAGTGGGCTGGCCAGGCCACATTTGCCGAGTCAGCGATGGTATATTGGTGAGGAGAGTCCTAGGGTGGAAGCTACGTATAGGGCGACGAAGCGTAGAGCGCCCCACCTCTCTGGATGCGGAAAGCGGAGCGTAAGGCGGAAAGTATTGGGAAAGACTATATCCAGCGCTGGGTAGATACAGGCTGATAATGATGATGATGATCATGATATCACCCTTAAAAATAATAGCGTGGCCGCGTGCTATAGCTACTTTGTCAATAGTAAGTATCTATCCATCCAACATTCGATGTCAGCATTCTTATCCATACAGTTATATATATTAACATTATGATTCTATGATTGCATGCGAAGCAACTTCGACCGTAGCCTGAATATCTATGGTCTATTAATCTTGAGCTCATCTTTTAAATAGCTTTATGTTCAAATGTATTGCGTATTGTCGACATAAGTCCCGTGAAAATAATTCCATGATGAGGTTTCCCCCAAGAGACTACAGTATGGGCTACTTAAAGAAAACTTACTTACTTACAGTTACTTGAACGGGTCTTTAAACAGTCGGCAACCCGCGAATGATATCTCTGGTATTGCTAGCGTCCATAGGCTTGCTATCAGGCTAGTAGTTGGCTTGCTATCTTAGTTGTATGGTTAAACCAGTAATACATTATTCACTTAAAAAAAAAAACATTAGTCAGTCAGACCGAAACCGTTTATATATTTAGATAATTCATTAATTTATTAATGTTCATGTTTTGAGGAGCTTGGTGGTCGAATGGCTTGCAATGGCCACTTTGATTCCGGTGTCGCGGGTTGGATCCCCGCACAAGACAAACATTTGTGTGCATGAACATGTCTGTTTGTCTTGGTCTGAGTGTTTTCTATTTATTATATGTATTTATTTACAAAAAAAATAAAATAGGTATATTCATCAGTTATCTAGTACCCATAATACAAGTCTTGCTTAGTTTAGGACCAGATGGCAGTGTGTAATTATTTGCCCGTTTGCCCGTTTTATATATATACATACGTTTGGCCGTTTCGCCGTTTGCTCGTTTCGCCGTTTGCCCGTTTATTTATTATTTATGTCACTGAAGTAAGTTGGCGTAACTTATGTGTTTCTTTGGCATTTAAAAGTCATATAACACATCAGTTTACCAGAAAGTGTCCAACCGGTAAACGAGATTAATATTACGTACTTATTGATTATTGAATGATTGTAACATATCTCAGAATGCAATGATTGAGTTGCGTAAATATCTTTAGACATGCATGTACCGTGAACTAGATGCTCAGCTAATTGCAACAGATTGCAATGTCTACGTGTGACGAAGTCAAAATAACTTTATTATTTTTAGATCGTGTTGATTTCTACTGAGTTTTTTTTAACAGAATTAGAATTATAGTAAATAATTCTACACATATTTAATCGACGAGTTCGGTGGTCGAATGGTTAGCAATGTCCACTTTGACTCCGAGGTTGCGGGTTCGATCCCCGCACAAGGCAGATATTTGTTTGCATGAAAATGTCTGTTTGTCTTGGTCTGGATGTTTTCTCTGTTTACAAAAAAAAATGTATTTAAGTATAATAATAGTTTGGGACTAGATGGCCGTATGTAATTTGCCCAGGAATATTTATTATTATTATTATTTATTTTATTTATTTGTGGAATATAGTTCATTACAGAGCTATTTTTTATTTTGTATAAGTATGTACATTGTATTCAGCCAGTTTTCAGGCATACAAATATACTTGTCAAAATACATAATGAAGTTACCATTAAATTACAATTGGCGATCTAATATAATAAAGTCAATGAGAATATTATAATGTCAAGATAATTAAAATTAATAGTGTTATTACAAAAAAAGACCAATTAAAAAAAACATATACGTTCTTTATGGTCATTCATTATATTCTTTGACACTGTAAAAGTGACCGACTTTAACTTAAACTTCAAAACGTTTAAACTCATTTAAGTTTTACGAATATTTTTTACCCAACTGACAAAGAAGAAGGGGGTAATGTTGTTTGAGTGTATGTATATTTTGTTGATACACTCTACAGCCTAAACCGTTTGACTTTCGACGTGTGAGGTGTCTCTCGTTCGATACGTCTTAGCTGTGACATAGATTATACATTTCAATATGGCTTTCGTTGGAGGACAATACAAAAAAAATGGCTAGAATTTTCAGTCAGACTTACGTTTAAGTTAATGACAAACATCTTCAGCTTATTCCGTAGAGCTTCAGGGTTTCTACAGCTAAGCTAAACATACTTGCATTTAGCTTAAATCTAAGTTTAAGTTTGATTTTCGCAAATCCAAAATCCGATGGAAAACGGTTTCAGCTTAGCCAGCTGGCCCCCTATTCTGTGGGATTTTACTTCTCGAGGTCTGCACAGTGACTTCAGATCACTCATATGAGTGTCCTATTAATTGAAATGAATACAAAGTATTCACCAATAACACAATCGTAACTTTGCCACCTCCGCTTCTAAAACCACCTCTCATGAGCTTCCAAAAATATTTTACTTAATTTTTTGTAAGAGAAATCTATATCGTGCCATCTTATAATTCGTAAGTAATACGTAACGAACAGATGGTTGTCTATAAAAAGACTCATTTTTTTAGAAAAACCAAGATATAAATGCGAGAGAATATTGTGTGAACGATTTCGAACCATATTTTCTAAACAAGATCGCTCATATTCCCATTCATGTCATTGTCATCTTTTAGGCAGTTGGCTATTGGAATGTTTGAATAAATAAATAAATATTGGACAAATTACACAATGCTACCTAGTTTTAAACTAAGTAAAGGTTATATTACGGGTATTTGGTAACTGTAAAACACACGTAATTTTTTCTTTGTAAATACAAGTAATATATAGTAAATACTCAGACCAAGACAAACAGACATGTTATGCACTGAAATATGCGTCTACGCGTCTTGTGCGGGGATCGGAGATCTACTTCGCGCATCTTGGTATTCTTGGTGCTAAAGTAGCTACCATAGAAATAAGAATACACAAGTATTCTGTGGTAGCTACTCATATTACTAGTCAATGAACCACACCGGGTTCGTCAATCCATTTATTTTATATTTTTGCCTGTGAATTTTAAAATAAATCGTTATATCCCATGTTTATGCGTATAACGAACCCAATAAATTACAATCAACCATCACTAGAACGAATATAATTAGAGATGTTCCGTCTAGTCTGCGACTAGCCAGTAAAGCCTCTAGTCGACTATCCGGACACTTTCGAAGTCGGCGATTAGTCGACAAAAAGAGCCGACTATCCGATTTCTTACTTTGTATGTATTTCTTAATAAAAAGCATAAAGGTATAATTTACAATATTTTATTTTACACAAAAACACCACTGTGATCCGTGCAAAGGCAAAAACATTATTATTTTTACAGGCGTTCATATGCTCCTGTAATTGCTTTCATCAGGCGGGCCATATGCTTGTTTTCCACTTTAAAGGTATAAATAAAAATTACGACATGCTCGCAGGCGGCAGTTTGTGACTTACGCTCGAATCTGCTGTAAAAGAAGCGTCACGGAAATTATCGAATACCCCAGTAACCATGATTGGCTTGACCGATTAGTCGTCGGATTAGTTGGCCTCATTACAACTGACTAATCAGCTAATCGGTTAGTCGGCCGAACAAAGTCATAATCGGCACATCTCTAGAAAATATCAATGCGAATGCCCTTATAACCGGCTATAACATTTCGTGGGATGTCGTTGACATATAAAAGTGGTCGGTCTACTATTTACACAAGTCATCATCTCTTTCAAGGATCTATATGATCAGTATCTACAAGCCAAAATTAAGTAGACATATAATGTTACAAAACATTGATTTCTGTATTTGTTTTCAAAGTTATTTATCTACTAAACTTTACATATAACACTACTTATAAGTACCTAAAGTTTTAAATAAACTTTAACTTTTTTAGGGTTCCGAACCTCAAAAGGAAAAACGGAACCCTTATAAGATCACTTTGTTGTCCGTCTGTCTGTCTGTCTGTCTGTCTGTCTGTCTGTCTGTCTGTCTGTCTGTCTGTCAAGAATTTCTATGTCGAGAATGCGTGGAGGTATCAAGCTGAAATTTAAACTGTATACTCAGGTCTACGGTCCCATGAAGTTAAAAAAAAATCAAACTGCTAAGTTTACGTAGAAAAAAGTTACGGCCGTTTATTCAGCAAAAAACGCATATTTCGACACACTCAAGGGAATCAAAACCTATAGGGTACTTCCCGTTGACCTAGAACTATGAAATTTGGCAAGTAACATCGTTATAGACTACAAGTACAGGAATAAATCTCAAAACTATACATTTGTAAATAGATCTTAAAAAATAGGGGGTCTATATTTTTTATAGGGTGTCGAAATTTCAAATTGAAACTACTAGTTCAAATGGGGTATAATATGAAAGGGCTTGATGTACACATTGCAAAATATATTTTATTTATTTTTTTCGACGCATTATTTCTTATTTATAATGAAAAATATCAAATTTAATAAAGATACTACGTACCTACGGAACCCTCGGTGGGCGAGTCCGACTCGCACTTGTCCGGTTTTTTTTATTGACATAACGCCAAACTTTTTTGACTACGTTTAAATTAGTACAGTCAACCTGGGAGTGGATAAAATCACGTATACGGTTACATGAAGGAGGAATCTAATTAAAATGATGATTTAACACTATTACATATATTCATACTTACAAAAACAATATATAAAAATATACATTCATAAATAATAACCATACAAAAATGACATAATACATATTACTTTATAAATACTGATAATGATTACTGCTCTAAGAAATTTTCAAAGGCATACACGCACTTTTTTTATATACATTTACTGAAAGATTTATTCTGATATGTCAGCAGGGTATAGCATTCCAGAGTCGTGAAGCATGTAAATAAAAAAAATGGATATAAAGCCTAAATGAAAAATTTGGATTGAGAGCAACGCACCCTATACCTAACATGCGCTCCGTGTGCCAACCTTTCGGTTATATCACGGGTTGCGAGTCTCTCGTCCAGTAAACCAACCAGACGAGAGGACCTGCACCGCTTTTGCGCTCAGTAAACCAACCGAGCACGCAAGCGTAGCAGTAGCAGGTTGGATTGAAAGTAAACGGAAGTCGTTCAAAGCTGAAGATTGGGAGAATGTGGATTGAAAAATATTGAATAAGTGTATATAGTCGTTTCAAATGTTGACGCTGACGGACCCTCCAATTTTTGCACCTATGTATATATTCATAATACGAATAAATGCCAATATAATTTTTTGGCAGTTACAATAATGTTCGTACCGGTAATCTGAGTTTCATAATACGTAATTAACATTTTATTTCTTGTTTGTTACAGGTAAGTTACAGAAGGATTTCCAAACATACAGGTGAAGTGATATGAATATGAATTGCAGTAAGAATGGGGCAGGGATATAAATGTTTAGTACCTATGCCAATTATTTTAAATACTATAATGGAATGGCTAACCTTTATTTAAGATTGTTAGTTATTGCTGTAAATATCATTTTCATCATTGAGAAACTGAAAATATCATGGTCAGCAGTAGAAACGCTTCTGATGAAGTCGTCGACCGTCGAAATATTTAAGAAATTGCCAAATAAAATAAAAGATATTGACCAAGGACTGGTAGCCAAATGTTATTATACTCTTGACGAATTTTTAAATGATAAATTAGATGACATATAATAAACCGTTCCGTACACTTCAGACTGTTGCCATACCCTTATAGGATCATAATATGTAATAACTTAAAACTAACATGTATTTTAAGATCGACATGTACCTACATATTATATGCAATAAAGATATTGAGTATTGAGTATTGAGGCTTTTTGGTTAATAAAACCTTTCTTGGTTTTATTAACTAAGAAGTCTACAGCAGGTAAAATTGGACTCTACTATCAAGAGGATAGGTGCTGTGAAAGTAGCGCTTCTTTGGACAAGAGATAGTATCTTTAAAAATAATTGGGTATTTGACTAACATTTTTTTCTGTTTGATATGTAGGGACGTCTCCATAATATAACCATAGGTGAAAGAATTACTTCGATAGCACAAAAATCTCTCGAGATATGGTAATTTGAAAATCACAATTTTTAGACTGCCCCAAAACGCTCCATACAAAAGACTACTGAATTATGACGTCACAGATCTGTATTTTGTATGCATCAAATCAGAAATTTGTACGACAGCTATGTTAAATATTACGTTTATGTAATTATTATCATAATAAAAGTTATAGCATTTTTTATTGCTACTCCAATGGAAATATTATTTTTTAATAATTTCATACTTTTAAAATGGACTTTCCCGCCAAACTTTGATCGACGCTAAAAAAAGTCTGACTGAAGATATTAGAATGAAAGTTTGCAGATCTTTATAGTTTTGTGTATTTTACGATATTGTTAATTTATTTGTACAATTTTTAAACATTGGAAACAACCCAATTACGGGAATTAACGCGATCCTACATAAGGGTGTTTACATACCTTTATTATTGCCTGACGTTTCGACCAGGTTGCACCGGCTGTGATCACAGGCTGACAGAGCCAAGCTTATGCACCTTATGCATGATCGCGTTAATTCCCTTTATTATTTTCATAAATCATGCAATGCCAAAGTTTAAAAGTTATTAAATAAATTGTATAGCAACGTAGAAGTTAATGGATATTTAACATCTACGCTGCGATACGATTTTTTGATCTGCTGCGAAAGAGGCGCAAAGGGCGCCACTTTCGCAGCAGATATCTTATTAATAGTAATATTAGGTGGGTATTTAATTATTATTGGAAAATATTCTCAATTTAAAGTTTTGTTTTACTGTACTGTGACATACAAGGTTCAACAAAAGTTACGCATTGAGAGATTTTACTTTAAGACTAAAGATTAAAAGGAACGTACTTAAACGAATGATTTTAATTATACCTACTACGTAGAAATCGACTATTCTCCTGTTTTAACGTTAGCCCTAAATAGGTGGCCCTAAATCCCTACCAGATACCTACAATTACCATTGTACAGAACTTCGTGCGTGACTAGGCATTATTAGAAAATGGTCTCTGCGATCCAAATAGGTACAATCGTTATTTAGTTTCAATTTTGCAATGTGCTGAGAAATATGTATTTAAACTATAATACAATGTAATTTGAATAATTGGTACATCACACGGTCGCCCAAGAGACAAATTAGATTGTATTTTAGTTTAAATACATATCTGCCTAACTATTTAGACAAAATTTCCTAAAAAATGTAAATGTTGTTTGACACCGGTATTTTAGTATTTTTTACTGCGATAATAAACCTTCTCAATTTGAAAGTGCACAAGCGAATGTAAATCTAAAACTGGCAGATTACTTACTTGGCCTACAGAACAGTTTTATAATCCTAATATAATAATATATATAATATAATTTATTGTCAGACCTGGATCCATAGTGTTAGTATACAAGCAACTTAATCCTATGTTAGTAGTGATACAGATTAATTATTATTTTCTATATCTAATGTGTGTGGAGACATGTAGTTGAATACAGTGCCTCCACACCGGACTGTCAGTTCTGTCCGCAATGACTTCCAGGATGCCGTTGGTAGCACACCTGACTCTGCGCATCAGGGACGCCGCCCTTTTTCGCATGATTGCGTAGAAGCAATCTACGCCATATTCTGCGAACATCCCTGACGCACTGCAGAACCTGGGCAGCCCCATCAGCATCCTGAAAGCATTATTGTACTGGATTCGCAGGGCGTTGAGGGCCCGACGCGTACAGTCGGCCCACAGGCTACACGTATAGAAGCTTTGACAGTAGGCCCGGTACAGTGTCAATTTGACGTCAGTTGTGCACCGAGCAAACCTGCGCGCCAACATGTTGCCCCGGACCGCCATCGCCCTGCGCTCCCTTTCGACGTCTAGGTCATCTTTGAGGTCTTCGTTGATCACATGGCCTAAGTATTTAAATTGTGTGACCCTGTGAAGCGGGGTACCGTTCATTGTCGCGATTGTATCGGGGCACCGAGGGGCCCTGCGACCTACCCGGAAAACCATCACTTCACTTTTTTTTGTATTGTAAGTAAGGCCATGTGACTTCGCGAAGTCCTCACATACCTGCAACAACTTTCTCAGCGCGCTGATCGACGGGCTGAGCAAGACCATGTCATCCGCGTAGCTGATGTTATTAATCATGCGACCATCAATGGAACATCCGACTCCAGTGCTGCTCAGCTCGACAATCAGCTGATTTATGTAAATATTGAAAAGTGTAGGCGAGGTCAAACCACCTTGCCTCACCCCACAATCCAATCTATACACATCCGACAATGCTCCAGACCACTTGATATTATTGGTCTGATGAGTATACCAATATTTGAAGATACTTATCAGCTCACCAGGCAAAGACGTTCTACTAAGCTTTGACCACAGTAAGTCGTAGGACACTAAGTCGAAAGCCTTGGAAAGGTCTAGAAAGGCGGCATATACCGGGGTCTTCCTACTCGTGTAGTACCCAACAGTGTGCTTGAGCGCTAATATTGCACTCTCGGTGGATAGGCCTGATCTAAATCCGAATTGAGCATCGTCCAGTTTTACATGCCTGATGAGATGACGCTCAAGGACACCATCAAGTACTTTTGCTGTTATAGTGGCCAATGTAATTGGTCTATAATTACCAATGTCGCTTACGTCACCAGTCCTATTTTTTACTATTGGCACTACAGTCGCCTTCATAAGATCCTCAGGTAAGTATGCGTGTCTTATGCAAAATGTATAGAACATACCTAACACTCGCGATATATGAACACCGGCGTGCAGCAGATGCTCGATGCTGAGACTGTCGTGCCCCGGCGATTTACCTTTCGTCATGTTTTTTATTATGGACGCAACATCTCGTGCTGTAACTGTGAAGGCTACGTCGGCACTTTCGCTATCGACAATCCCCACATCGACCGTCTCCTGCACGGAAGATAGTGGTGATCGAACCATAAACTGCTCTTTAAACAGATTCGCGATATCACGAGGCTCAACTACACCCTGGATATTTCCCGGTAGGCTCGGTCGAGGGTTGAGTTTATTGGTTTGTTTCCAAAACTTACTAAATTTTTTAGAACCGTGAGCTTTGGCTAGCATATCCATTCTTATCTGTTCCTTGTTGTTTTGACAAAGTTTCAGCTTAGACTTGAATTTTTTTCTACTAGCTCTCATAGCCTCATATATATCACCCGATACCGGTTTGCCGTATGAAACCCATGTCTCAAACCTCAATCGAGCCTCCCGGTGAGCATCCTTGACATACCTATTCCACCCCGGTATATATCCACCCTTCCTCCTATATTTTCTCTCATAACTGCCTATTGAGGCCTTCGTTAGTGCACTGATAATATCTAATGTTAGAGACAGCCGTTCTAAGCAAAACACATAGAATAGTTTTGTACCTATTCGCAAAATCTTTTCAATCAGATCTTTTTAGTTCAATTATAATAGAAGTCAATCTATAGAATTCAACCAGACTTTTGATAGCACTTGTAATGATAGCAATTGTAAAATGTGTTTTTTTTTTAATATGTAATTATATTTTTGTAAAATAAATTAGTTTTTTACTCAAGTAATTGACATTTCATGAACCCATTAATAAACAGATATGCAAAAAGTGGGTATTTCTAATATCAAATATTTAACCATACTTATTGATATTTCAATCAGCTTTTTATGATTCTTTGTCTGTTATACCATAAATTCAACAAACGATATGAATCCTTGACCTTAAAATCCTTTGACTAGAAAATATATATTTTTTTATTTATTTATATGATATGGGTACAGGGTACAGCACAGTATGAAAAAAAACAAATGAACGTGATTAATGATTATCATTTATCGTATATATTTAGATGAGATGACCATAGCCTGTCTATGGACGGGTTTATTTATTTTGGTTTCCTCCACAGAACTAATAATAAAAAGATTATTAGTTCTATGGTTTCCTCTGTGCTTCGAAGAGCACTTTAAGCTGTCGATTCCGGTGTTATCATTAGATGACAGTTGGTAAGCCGTGACAGTCGCCATTAGGTTGAAAACATTGGCTAATGTGCTTGAGCAGCGAGGTGAAGTACCCTCTAAAATTCCTATATCTAAAAATGGAGATGGGTCTCCTCTCCATCGAAAGGAAAAGGATGAGTATGACTTGATGACCATCATAATTATACAAACAAAGGTCAAGTTGAGCCTACTAGTGACTAAGCGGAGCTCTTGAGGAGCCCCTTCTATTCCCAGTCGTGACCCAAAGCCATGGACTAAAGCCATGGCTGTATCACCACTGAGGATAAATAGGAAAAGTATACGTTATAATTGTGTGAAAATAAAGCCTGCTGGATGCAAAGTCCACGTCCACCGACCCAATCGAAGGAAATTCGTATCAAAAAAAAATCACTTCGAAATTTGCTATCTGAACTTCGTACCAACCTCGAGTTTTATCAGTTAACTTACACTAACTTAATAAAATAGGTTTTACAATATAAATTAATACTTTATGGAATATATCTAACAATTCTAATCATTTATACATGTCTAAATCACTGTTTTACTAAGGACATAAACCACTTGTTAGATTGTAATTCAATTACAACAGGACGGCGACCATTAGAAGGTACGAGGAAGAGATCAAACCGCATGTACGTACATTGGAACGGGTGTTGTGCAATTGGCCCTAACTGGAGCATTGCGTTTGCACATTCACAATCCATCCTGGATGTAAATCTAACTGATATATTAACGCCTAATACTTTGTTAAATTTCTTGTAAAACTAAACTAAGCCTGACCGCTATGTCATTTAACACACTGTATATAATACATATATATTGTCAGTATAATTAAGTTTATCTTTAGTTGTATATATACTTAGTTCTAAAGTTCTTACACCAAACGCTTTATGATGCTAATCTTTAGAACTAATCGACGGATTTGAGAACATATTTTTGTAATTGATAGTCCGATTCCTGAGTAAGGTTAGGTTAGGTTAGGTATGAGTACAGACTTTTTAACATCATAACACGGCCATTAAACCGAAAGGGAAGAATCGCGAGACAAGTTAGTATTGTACACATAACTAGTAACTTTTGTAACGAAATTCCACGTTACGAAAAGAACATTGCCGAAAAAATCGTAAGAACAACACTAACACGCGACACCAGACACCCGACACAGACACCCTTGATTTGAAATCATAAATATTGCAACTGAGACAGCGGCAAACATCGAGCACTGTGCTCGATGGCGGCAAAAGATAAGCTCATAAGCAAAGCGAAATTACCTGCTAACCAAATAGGCGTCTCATCACACTACTTTAAAAAAAAACATAACTTTTTTTTACTTTTTTATAAATAGTACATAAGAACAAACTTTTAAATGAATTGTTCTCTTATATCCAAAATTCTAAATACATCCAATGTGTGGTTCTATCCCTGTCATGTAATTTTGGACGGCTTTCGTCAAAGACAAACAATTCACCGCTATCTATTTCTCATCTCTTCGTTACCAATAGGCATCGCCAATAGGCCATGGTTTCGAAAGATTTATATTAAATATTTATTTAACCTAAAGACAAAGTGCGTGACAGGACATTTTAGTGAAGATCAATATTTCGTAAGCTATAGCTATGCTTGGCAATGTTTAAAAATGTGAAGGCGTATAAGTATAATAAATACAGCTTCTGAACAACCACCTTCAATTAAAATAAATAGTAAAAACCATTTTTAAAATCAAGCTTTTATTTAATTGATCTAAAAAGAAGAAAATCGGTTATCAGAATTGGATGTGTATTCAACATTTCAGTTCCGTGCTGTTACTCATTGAGGAATTCCCTACTCAGAACCCAACGAGTCAAACTTGAGGACAGCAATCATGTCTAAAACTTAAAACTGGCTATAATAAAATAAGTACAGAAAATTTTGTCTCTGTGCCGTTAGCCGTTGAAGAGTTCTTTTATCTGGAGCTACTCCTTGATGCGGATTCAGTTCATGTTTACCATAAAAATGCATTGTCATCGGAACTGAACCAACATACAACTGCGTAAGATAAGAGGAAGTGGTTCTAATTCAGCTTGCAATATATTACCTAACAAACACAGAATCGTTGCAAGTCAAGTCCTCTCAAGAAGACTCAAGTCCCTGCAGCAAAGTAATGCTGCAGGGACTTGAGTCTTCTTGAGAGGACTTGAATTAATAATTATTAGCTAATTTTACAACGAATCAAAAAACTGTTTTAAGCGACTTTATATTAAGTGCCATAGTTTATTATAATTTATAAAATAACGATAAAACGGTATGTAATTCTTGAAATAAAATGAACCAAAAACGGCCATTTTTGGAAAAAATTATAAAAAAAATTCGTAACAGCAAACACAGAATTTCATGTTTCATAAATTTTCTAAGTAACTATAGGTATTAATAAACAATCATGTTAACACAGTATTTTGATTCGTCGTGTATTTCGCGAATACGTTTTTGTGGCGCCCTCTAGTTTTGCAGCATGTATTTTGTAAAAAGTTAGTAAAGAAACGTAATTTTAATAACATTGAATGCCATAAACTTACTTATACGATGGTTTAGTTTTATTTATTATGGAATATGAAACCAACAAAAGTAATGATTATTTAATTAACATATACGCAGTGTGTTTTAATTAAATTAATTTAATAATGATTAATTAAGTAAATTTAATTAATCATGATAAATAAATGTATGTTTTTGGCAGGTCTCGACAAGAGAGTTGTGAATCAAGCGGGGTACATTGAGTTACAGCAATCGGTTCAGCAAAGTGACCGAAGCGAGAGAGGTATTCTCTTTTTTTTTATAAACACGCTTTTATTAATTCTATAAATAAACTAACTCTGGTACAAAATATTTCTGCCCGTTTTCACTAATAAGGTCTACGTATCCCCTGTAGTTATTGGTATTCTATAATTTCTTCGTTCTATTATTCGATATTGTAAAATCATTTTAGCATTCAGTAGAGAATAGACAGGAAGTTTCTCCATAAGTATTCGAAGTTAGTACAATGTGCTATTACATACAGTTGATTCCCTATGACAACTAACTACTTTGCCAAACTAATCTATATGTCAAAGTAGTCAGTTATCTTAGGGAACTGATCACACTTTGCTGAAGGTGATAGATAATTCTTCGGTAGACTTATCTTACGTACCAATTTTTTTGTTATACACATGTAAATTAAGACCGAAATATAAATAACATTTTCAAGATGTGTATAATGAATGTTACAGAGAATATAATTAATGTTATCAAAAGTTCAGATAGGTACTTACATTTTTTTTGTTGAGTTAATAAAAAAAATCTATACCTATTTCCACAAAAAAATATTCAGTCGCGTATAATTTTTTTTTGCTTTTTTTAGATTGTGATTGATGATTGGAGTAAATGGCCGCTTTGGGTTGAATTAGAACTTCCTTACGTCAATACGCAATACAACAATATTAATTACGCTCCTTTTAAGGGTCGGCCTATTTAGTAAAAACAGGCGTATATAGGGGGCAACAAAATAAACCCGACAAACTTTAGGGGCAAAATTCACTGCACAGAAACAAACAACCTTGCTATTGGCAAAGTAGGTATTGAGAGATATAAATTATATTTACTTTGCTACAGAGAACCATGTCAAATCGCGAAAATCAGCTCGTCATACACACTGGTCTAAAATTTATGGAATGCTGTTTTTTGGTACAACTTGACTATGGTTCCCATAGTAAAATTTGTTTGTTTTCCTATTTTGACTGCCCTCTTAAATTATGTCGAGTTAATTTTGTTACATTTTATATTAATATTATTCTTACCCCTTTGATTTCAAACATTGTACATTGAACACGTTGACTTAACTGGAATTGGTTTCTAAGAGCGTGTTATATCATAAAAAAACAAGCAGAATAATAAAATACTAATATTTACACGGAACCAAAAAAAGCTTTATTAAAAATGAAGAAATTTGCGCGATTGTTGCTTATTATAACGAATCATTGATCATGGAAATCCATAAAAGTAAGTATCAATGGGTCGCAACAACAAATGCAAAATTTTAAAACAAAACAAAATTATCGGGCGCTAAGCAAATTAACCTATGGCTTCAGAGAGAGATATACTAATATATGTGGCATAATGCCATCCATTTCATTAAATACAAATACTCTATAATAAATATTTCATTAAATACAAATACTAACAAAAGTGCTCAAATAACTTTGTTTAAACACTTTTTAAGGAGCTTACTCCTGGGATAAGACATAAAGAAGCTGGCGCTGGTTCTTGACCTGGGAAGGTGGATGAGGTTATACAATATACATAGCACCATAGAACATTTTAGCACCATGGACATTACACCCCGAAATCTTTTTATTTTTGTTAAACCGTTTCTGTGATACTAACAAAATAATGGCATATAGTGCCATCTGTTGTTGAGAACTTAAAATTTAGTAATAACAGATGGGGCTATAACATACATAAGTATTAAGATTTGAAAAAAAAAACACTGTAAAGTTTATTTTAAGGAAACGCCTTTGTAGATAAATTTGTAAAATAAAATTATACCTAAGTGTAAAGCAACGATACGCCTTATCTCTCTTTTGTCAGATTTGCCTCACGCAGGTAAGTTTAGCTTTGGCTCTGAAGGTGAGCTTTACATACCAAAAACGTCGTTATTAAAAAAAACATAACCCACTTTTGGCACAGCCATGTAAAACCAACCAAAAATATAAGTTAAATATTTTGTTGAAGTGTATTATTAATATAATATGTTATGTATATGTAAGGAGTTGTCTAGAATTAATTTTAGATCTAAAATTCAAGAGAATTCTGTAAATATAAATAATGCAAGGTTTAAATTAGCAAGAATTTGGTCTATAGCTACATAGTCAATGCCCCTGAGTGCAAGGTCTGCTCGAACACATATTATTGTGACGAAATAACACACTGATGTTACCATTCAGTAAGTAATGGATATCATTACTTAATGCGAGTATACGGTCACGCTAGGGGCGTATGCGTATAGTAATGTGAAAACTGTCTGACTTAGGGCCTTCTTACACGCGTATAACGACTCGCGTGTAAAACTAGATCATATAACTAGATAGATACATAAATTAAATGGCGAAGAGATCCGGATGGTTCGGCAGATCAAGTATTAGACTTGTACTGACCGAAGATCTAAAAGATGATAGCGATATTGAGGGCGAGCCTAGTACGCTCGCTGTCAGTCAGATGCAATATGATAGCGCGAAGATTTTACGGTTGTAACAGGGAGGTTAAGCTGACCCTTTTTAATGCATATTGTCAGAATCTGTATACCTGTCACCTGAGGACGAAACACACCAAACCTACATACCATTCGACGAGGACACAATATAACGATGCATTTCGAATCCTTATACGTCCTCCAAGGTGTTGCAGCGCTTCTGCCATGTTTGCAGACGCGCAGATGCCATATTTTTACGTTGCACTGAGGTCACGCATCGCGTCATTTTGGAACAAGTTGCGTAACAGCGATAATATTATATTGAGAGCGGTGAACGATGACACGACGGGTGACATCTCCAGACACCAAAACGCAAATGGCAGGTGACATGATTTGATATCTTTTTGTTAGAAATCTTAAAGCGTATATTATGTTATCTATTGCAATAATATTGTATTTTTACTTTTATTGTATTGTGGAATTTTTATTGAATTCTTCACCGTCTTTTACTATGGGTCTTTTGCCTGGAAATAAAGATTTATTATTAAAAAGGCCCTTAGAGCGCGATTATGGTGAGTAGGTTTGGTTCCATTTTGAATAAATATTATGTGCACACTACAACACTAAATCTTTAATCAGGGAAATTATATCTGCAATCTGTATTTCCTTATATATCGGCTTTCCTGACAAAAATACGTGAGCTATACGTTAAATTTAATAAATTAATTGACAATAAATATGTAGGTATTTCTCACAGTATTTCTTTACTATGATAGTGCGTGGACAGCAGTGAACTATTGTACCTATATATTTCTAGTAAATGTATAATCGAAACTTTTAAATGATAATTTATACATCTCTTGTATCATGATTAAGCCATAACTATTGGCATTCATAACCTTCGCGATAGCTGTTATACAGCAAGCTAAAGATAGTATAGAAGTCAATAACCAAATGACATATTCATAGGGCTGTCACAAGCATAACTAATTGGAAAGTAGTTTATAATGTGGCGCAATCCGTCTGTTTCTATGTGGGATGAACATAGCTTTAAGATATGTACATTAGCAAGTCCCATTATCTGCGCTCTACTTTCCCTCTACAATGGCAGTATAAAAACTAATTAACATAGTCACCGTTGCATGAACCTTGACTTGCCCTAATGTCCATACATATAAAAATGCAATGTTTGATTTTCAAGATGTGACTTCATTTAAATATATGATGATGTAACTTATATATATGATGTATATACTTATATATGTAATATATATATGATGTAACTTAATTTAAGATTTAAATATTTAGATCCTTTCACCTGCCCCCCCCTAGGTGGGATAAATAATTTTTGAAAAATGGAAAAATTATTTATCTGGCAAGTTGGCCAAGACAACTATTTAAATAATAATTATTTAGATCCTTCCAGATAGGATGGGTATTTGGTATCGGAGTACGAACATAATCTTTATCTATCGTGTCTATCTAGAATGTAGCATGAATATGATAATAATAAATTCCGAAATCACTGTATATTATTATGCCAATTATTTTAGGTTTTATTGTAGATTTTGCATGTCGATACTTTATGTGTTGTACTAAGGTGAAGTTCAGTTTACACATCAGCATAAAACAATTCATGTAAAAAACGTTCTCATAAATTATCTATGGATACTTTTTTTAAAGTTGTGTTTATATTTGTATGTATTTAATATTATTAAAACTCACGTGAGACATTATACTAAATTAATTAAATAAATTAAACGGGTCACTCACGTCTTTTTGTCGGGAAAGCCGACAAAAAGACGTGTAGGCGCGCAGTGTCCGGCGCGAGAGACAAAGGGTGGACGTGTCTGGACATTCGCCCTGATGAAGGTCTCCTTTTGAGATCGAAACTAGTCGGCTTTCCCGACAAAAAGACGTGAGTGACCCGTTTAATAAATTTAATTAATTTTGTATGTATTTAAAATAAGTATTTAAATTTCACTAACTTAAATACTTTTTTGTAGGTTAATAATGCACAGAATACATAGAAAACAAGCAGCCCAAAGTCAGAAAAACAAACATGTTCATTTCAGGCACTCAAAATATGTCCTTTGCTGGAATCCAACGCCATTCGACCACCACCGGACTCGTCAACTAAATATTGAGGATGTGTTTAATTTTTCTGAATTTCATGGACCGAATTTGCTATTTCTGCGACCCGTTCTATATACTAAATAAACAAAACACGAAGCTAAACACGAATACCACAAATAAATAATAAATAAATAAATATTTCTGGACAATTTTACACAGCGCCATCTAGCCCCAAAGTAATCGTAAAGCTTGTACTATGGGTACTAGACAACTGATAAATGTACTTAAATACATTTTTTTTTGTAAATACATACTTATAATACATAGAAAATACCTAGACCAAGACAAACAGACATGTTCATGCACACAAATGTTTGACATGTGCGGGGATCGAACCCGCGACCTCGGAGTCAAAGTGGCCATTGCTAACCATTAGACCACCGAACTCGTCAAACCTATGTTGATTATGATTTTTGATCAAAAATCTCGATGGGAATCGGCTTCAACTTAGGCGATAGGGCCCCAGTTTAACTTACTTACCGACTAACTTAACTCAATTCCATTTTATGTGTAACATTTGGTAGATTTTATCACCTGCATATGTTACATATTGTGTAAGCAGATTATGCCATAACTTTGGTATTTCCATAAAAGCCGCTATCTAAATACGGACACAAACTCTGAACAATGAGGTGGGCTATCTGATGAAACCGTTTCATAGCGAGCAGACGGACAATGAGACAATGAAATGTATGGACAACTGTGGTCAGAACAATATTATACGGTTAACTATGTAGCATAATATATTATTTGACGTGAATGCGTCTTTAAAATTGCTTCCATAAGGAGGAGACAAATAAAAAAATCGGGGGATACAGCTACAAATCTATTATCTCCCTCCAAAATTCAATCACACCACTGGATAGATGAATGATCAAATAATTTATTACACTAAGTAAGGACTATGGAACATCGGAGGGGGGAAGAGCTGTCATTTGAGATAATTTTAGTGCATATAATGTATTCACGTACAACACACGGCGTGTCTATGACAAAGCCACACTCCATTTTTTTTAGTGTAAGTGGATCTTCACTATCTATGAACCAAAGCCTAACTCACCTGATTTTGGTGCACGCTGCTGATTGACAAACGAGGCTTTGGCGAAATGAGAGTGCTAGAGTATTTTCTGTGCCTCAGAGACTCATTGTTTTTTTGGTGATTGCCGCTTAGTCTTGGTTACACAATAGACACTGGGTTTGCCCTGATACTCCCTGCGAAACAATTTTTGATTGAGAAATTAGACAAAAGGAATTTGGGTAACATATTAACACCTTAATAACAGTGACAACCACTGATTGCTACACTTTATTTTCTCAGCCATTTGAGTAAACTATGAGCAAATTACGTAATACAATTTGTAATTACTTTGCTTTACGGCCCGTATTTCGCAGAAGCAGAGATATGCGGAGATGAGTTGTGTGAAAATACATCTTTTTTTCATACATTTGGGGTGTAAATGACTTATCAACATCTTTGAACCAAAGCCAACCTCACCTGCACCTGCTGACAGACAAAAGAGAGGGGATAGCGTATTTTTTAAGCTGCCCGACTGGGGAAGTACCTCAACTTCTCAGAATACCGCAGCCAAATAACAATTCCCTTGAGGGTTGTTGTGTTCCTGCGACTGAGTGAGGTCACCAGAAAGAAAGAAAGGAAGGAGTATAGGCTGGCAACGCATCGGCGACTCCTTGGTGTTGCTGATCTTAATTGGTTGGTGGTGATTACTTGCCATCAGGTAACCCACATGCTCGTTTGTCATAACATTTCCATATAAAAAAAGAATCTCTCCTGTCATTCGTTTTGGTGGAGTCTAGGCCAAAGACACTAAACTCAGACGCATTTTTTTTAAAATTCAATTAGTATTTTTAAATACCTAACCTTGATAATATAAGCGACTAACCAGTATGAGAAGGGTCAATGCCAGTAAAAGTAGTTAATTTAACCCAGATTTGCCAGTTGTGGGGTAAAAGTATTGCGGAATCGAAACGCATACGTAATTATGCGTCGGTAGTGCAACATTGCCGACGATTCTCTATAAAATGAACAAGGACGAGTTTCTTAAACACTGTTATTTGATCAATAATGGTATGCATTATAAGCAATAACTGCTGAGTAACTTTAGGCTCGTCTGCGGATGCAACGCTTGTTATTTTTTATGTATTGTGATGCAATGTTCATTCTGGCCTTTTTACTGATTATTTTCGGGTCAGACTTCGATCAGCTAATGTCTAAGGTCAGGCAATGTTGAACGTGATATATCCTTCCTTACTGCCCTGACTTATTATAATTTTTCAATTTGAAATTATGCGTGTGTGTCTGGCGAAAAGAGAGGTAGGGCATAGCGTATTTTTTCAGCTGCCCGACTGGGGAAGTACCTCCGCCTCACAGAATACCGCAGCCAAATAACAATTCCCTTGAGGGTTGTTGTGTTCCTGCATGATGCCACCAGAAAGAAAGGAAGGATTATAGGCTGGCAACTGATCGGTGACCCCTTGCTGTTGCTGATCTCATTTGCTCCCCTTTCATATAAAAAAAAAAGTTTATATCTTGTAGGAATTTTCAAAAATCTTTTCTTAGCGAATGCCTGCGTCATAGTAGCTACCTGTATGAAAATTTTAATGTGATCTATCCAGTGGTTTAAGCTGTGTTGAATTGTAGTGTTCGCTATATATATATATATATTGTCAGACAAATTACACAGCGCCATCTAGCCCCAAAGTAAGCGAAGATTGTGTTATGGGTACTAGACAACTGATAAACATACGTAAATACATTTTTTTTTGTAAATACATACTTATGATACAAAGAAAACACCCAGGCTAAGACAAACAGACATGTTCATGCACACAAATGTTTGTCCTATGTGGGAATCGAACCCACTAGCGTTGGTGTCGAAGCCGCGTCATTGACCGTTACGCCACCGAGCTCGTCATATACATAATAATTATATACACACATATACATACATACATATATATATTTATATACATATATATAGCCAGGTCGTAATCGTAATAAATCTAAATATAATTTCAGATTGTCGTTGTTATCAGAATTGAAATTCCTCTAAACTATGACTGCTCCAAGGGTCGTCGTGAAAAGGTTTTTACAGAGTTGGCAACACGCCTGTGATGCTCCTGGTGTTACATGTGTCCACAGGCTGCCCGCTGCCCGCAACTGCTTTCCATCTGGTGCCATTTGTTTTTCACCTTAGTTGTATATTAAAAATAGTATCCTCCTATCACTAAACAGATTTTTCGAAAACCTTAATAAATTACCATTCCGCCATAAAATTAAATAGGAGTGGACCATGACATCATTTTTAATCATAAATTTATTTAATATTTAAGACAAGAGACTGTCAAGTATTGTGGTTGTAGTTGTTGTTGATAAAGATCCTTTCATGTATTTTTTTTACTAATGAAATCTGTATTTACATATATATATAAAAGGTGACCGTGATTGACTGACATATCAACGCACAGCTGGACTGCTAAAACCACTGGATGGATCGAATTGAAATTTGGCATAGAGGTGGCTATTGTGACGTAGGTATTCGCTAAGAAAGGATTTTTGATAATTCTCAGGGGATACCGTGATACGTAAGCGTTCGCTGAGTCCCGAGTCGAGGGCGTACGAAGTCGCCGGGGACAATCAACGCCCAGCTCAAAGCACTGAGCGGATCGGGTTAAAATTTGGCATACAGATGGCTATTATGACGTAAGTATTCGCTAAGAAACGATTTTTGAAATTTCCCACGGGATACCTGGATACCACGCGCATACCAAGTCGCATGCGCAAGTTTGTATCATATAAAACTGATCCTGTCGAAACATATAATTAGTAGCACTTAAATAAAAATTGTATGATCTACTTAAAGCAAATTACGTGACGCTGAGGCAAACCCAGCCAATCACAAACTCATTAAAGATTCCATCTTCAGAATTGAGACTAACATATGCGAAGTTTAAACGCCTGCTGCCTGCACTACTGCCCATTTGGGAATAGCTGTAATTGGTCTTGAAATGTCGGCACCGCAGCAATTACTGCGAGTTGGCACCGAGCTCGATTCAAGAATTATGTTAGGACATATCTCGATAGTTTTAACTGTTGTGTATAAGATTATTATAATAATGCTGTCGTTATCTGATGAAAAATTAAGTTAATGTAGAATTCTAAATGTATTGTGCCTACACAATATCTTTAAAATTATTAAACGCCTTTGGAATAGAAATATAAGCCCAATTCTCGTAATTATTTTACGATCGCAATGAAAATTGACGGAATCGAGATTATACTGTGAATTGATTAGAAATTATATAATTGATTTTATTAATTAGTTATTACCAATTATTATAGTTGGCAAAATAAACGTTCTTAGTTTGTTTAATTTACGGCCATATTTCGTATTTTACCACTTAAATTAGACTTTGAAGTTCCATATTGCGATACATATAAGAATACCAAATTTGACATTTGTGAGATCTAGACTGGATCGGAATTGAATTTTGAATACATTGTAATTACGAGACTTGCCCCTCAGATCCATTGAGCATATGTTACACAAGACATCATTGCATAGAACAAATAAAGTATATTTTACAGCTCTATCGTTGTTTTTTTATTTTTTACTTTTATACCACCAGTGTGGCAAACAAGCATACGGCCCGCCTGATGGAAAGCAGTTACCGTAGCCTATGAACGCCTGTAACACCAGAGGCATGACACGCGCGTTGCCGACCAAGGAAAAAATATTTTAGGGCACTTAGAATATAGTTGGGTACACATTAGAATATAGTAGGGCACTTACAATATAGTTGGGTACACATTGGGTACATACACACTTAGAATATTTTTCATCTGTAAAGCCAGAAGGTATTTTACACCACAGCATCGCCTTCAACTGTATAAGCCCAACTTAGGCCTCATATGGAATACTGTTCACATCTCTGGGCTGGTGCGCCCCAGTACTTACTCGCTCCATTTGACCGCATACAACGAAGAGCTGTTCGAATTGTCGGTGACCCAATGATTTCTGATCGGCTGGAGTCTCTCTCTACACGCAGAGATGTTGCATATCTTTGTGTTCTATATAAATTATACCACGAGGAGTGCTCGGATGAGCTATTTGATTTGATACCTGCCGCTGAGTTCCACTATCGTACAACTCGCCAAAAATTAAAATTCCATCCACATCACCTTGATATTTGGCGATCTACTACAGTACGCTTTTTAAGGCATTTTCTGCCACGTACTGTAAAGTTGTGGAATCAACTTCTCTCAGCGGTATTCCCTAATAAGTACGACATGGGGGCCTTCAAGAACAGAGTCAATATTTCCCTTAAAAGGCTGGCAACGGATCGGCGACCCCTTGGTGTTGCTGATTTCTATGGGCGGTGGTGATTGCTTTCCATCAGGTGACCCACATGCTCGCTTTCCCCCCTCTGATATAAAAAAAAACATAGGTATATATAACTAGACAATGAATAAGGGTTGACAACGACGACGAATTACAAAAAAAAATGTTATTAAGTATTTTAACAGATATCTAGTACCGATAGTATAAGCTTTGCTTACTTTGGAACAAGACGGTGCTGTATAATTTATCTAGGACTATTTTATTTATTATTTATATTACCCCATATAGACAAAGTACATAGTAATGTATTTGTTTTGAATTCTACCAGTGAATTTACAATAGCGCGACAAACCCAGGTATTAACTTCAATACTACAGTACAGTATACAGGTCGAAACGCCAGGCAATACCCTTATGCATGATCGTGTTAATTCCCGTTATTATTTTAAAGTTAAAGTTTAAAATGTAATTAAGTATTTTAACAGATATCTAGTACCGATAGTATAAGCTTTGCTTACTTTGGAACTAGACGGTGCTGTATAATTTATCTAGGACTATTTTATTTATTATTTATATTACCCAATTATAACATTACATTCGCATCCTGCAGTTGGCAACACAATTTCGATAATATTATTCAGCGAGACCAAACTGCCTTGAACAGCTTTCTCTGAATCACAACCGGATTCCATTCAGACTAGAAATTATTGTGGTTGTTAATAAGTATACATAATACCGACATCTTCGTTTATCCACTCTTTAGTATCAACATTATTATGCTCGATTTACCCAGTGATAATGTACAGTGAAGTCACAGTAGTTTTGAGGAGCAATGAGGAGCTCTGATGAAGATATTTATCACCTTGCTAATAAACAAAAGAGGCAAAGAATCTAGCAAAAGGTGAGGTGATATGTATCGCCTCTCACTTACAGAAGAGTCGTGCCGTACTGGGGAAGAGGGGGAAGTGCCTCCACCTCACATAAGACCATAACCAAGTAACAATATCCTTAAGCACAGTATAAGTGCTAAATAGTTAGGTGAGGATTTTTGTGATAAGTCACCGTAGACTCACTCACGCATTGACACGTTACACATACGTCATTATTTATATAGTTATCGATGCGGCATTTGTATGGAGTACCCGGTGTATTAGCATTAATACGCTGAATTCAACAAAACTGACAATGTACAATGAAGTTAGTAGTAATGACATTAGTGAATATCTCTGGTGTCGCAAGTGTCCATAGGTTGCGACGACTGCTTACCAACAGGCAGGGTGCATCGTTTTTTTGCCACTCCGAACGCGGCAAAGAATCTTATGTCGTGCGAGATGCAGAGGTTAATAGTGTTTTATAATAATTAATGCTAAAAAGATTACTGCAAACCGTGTGCAAATCTTGGTGCAAAAGCATCTGACACCTGTCTAGACAACACTTTCACTTGTCAACGCCTTATGGCATATTATTGAATAATCCTAAGTTACTTAGCTTTAAACAAAACACTAATAATAGGAAATATAAAATTAAATATGATCATTAAGATACGAGCATATAAGGATTTACGAGCATACCGCAGCGTCATGCAAAAAAGCCTAATGTACCTCATGTTTATAGGTTTCATTAATGCACATCAATAAATGATTGACTGGTGATGTCTCATTATAAACAGGAACTTTATTTAAAACAATTTTAACATGACGTGACGTACCAACAAACCATTAACCAAATAATTTTGGTTTCTTATTCGTTCTTCTCCATACCAAACCTTTTCACTTGCTCTTTGTACATTTGATGTTTTTTCTCCAATCTTTTCAGAGCACTGGAAGGACGTATACCACCGACATTTAATAGAAAACTTATTTGTACAGGAGGGACTTGTCTACTCAATGCATCGGCTTCTGTGTTGATGGCCTTGTTTCTACTGCACGACTTAATTCTAACCTTTGTGTCATTTTCATTAACTAATCTATCACAGTCTCTTCTGGTTTCGGGCAACTTTTTAGATCTTACATTTTGATATGCCAATTTTAGTCTCTCATTGTCATAACCAACGTTTCGTGATACGGATTTCTCTCTTAGCTGTTGTTCTTTCATGTTATTTCTATCTCTTGTTTTTTGTAATCCAGCAGATTTTGATTTAGGAAAACATGATTTTCTATTGACTGCAGATGTTTCCTGCGAAGTCTTATTGACCAAATAGGAAACATGTTCATCTTTATTTAAATCTTTACATTTCACTAAGCATTCTTTTTCTACACTTTGCTCCTTGTCTGCTTGTACAGACCTTTTATAAATTCTCAGACGGTTTTCCATTCTTACCTTTTCAGAATATCTTTGTAGACTTCTGGCTCTTTCTAATCTGGGCCTAATTTTCTCTATATCAGGTCCGAGGCCCCCAAGTTTTACATTTTGAATAGGTTCAGCGGTGGCTCTTCTAGCATGGCGACGGGGATGGGACACTTCCGAAATACTTTTGAAGTTGTCATCAAGTATTTCATGGCACTTATTTTTTGCATTATCAGCAAATCTCAATTCGTCCTCAAGTGAATCATTCAAATAATAGTCCTGATTGAGAAGTTTATCATAATAAATTTCATTGTAACTTTCGGTATTATAGAATTCTGTCACAGGATTATGTATATCTTCGCAAAAGCTCTCTCTTTCAGTATCGCCGAATTCTGGTGATATGGAACGTATTTCTTGTTCCTCCATTTTCCTCTCAGTGTGACTTGTAAACTGTTTCCGGAACATTTCCAGATAGGAACCTCGTTTTGATTTGCTATCTCGATCTCTGTATACTAGATAACTGCTTGCAGTTTGCAATTCCTTCTTCGGCTGATTTTCATGCTTTTGCTTTCTTGTTTGATCTTTTGGAATTTTTATCAATACGTCTTTTTCATAAAATGGCACAAGTATAGTATCAACATGTTCATTTCTTACATCGGGTTGTAAAGTGGTTTTCTTTTTAAAATTATCTTCTAGACTGTCTAAAGATAAATTACTATTAGAACTTGAATGTTTCTCCATTTTACGTGACAAAACGTGGATTCTTTTTCTTTTGCTTATTAAGTATGATGAAGTTTCCATAATATCAAAATGACGTATAAAATTTGACAAAACGATGAAAACAGCAAAACTGACAAAATACAAGTAAATTACTGAAAAGGTTATATCAATCCATAGACAGAGAATACACATTTTATCCATCCCAATAGTCTGGTCAATATAATAGATATTTAATAATTTGTGGCTCAAAATCATAATATACAGGTATATTAACTAACTATATTACCGAGATATATTAACGTAAAGATAGATATGGGTGATTCCACAAAAGTTGGGTAAAATTCGTCCAAATTTTGCCATACGTGTTTTTAGAGCCTAAATTAAAAACTTTTTAGTAAATACAGTGCATATAATAATATACTTTTAGTATCTAAAGGGGCCAGTCACTTTACTAGGTAATTAAAGAGAAATTTGTGTTTTTCTGAAATCTCTGTTCTAGGGACTGACAGGTTGTGCTAGGGACTGATGCCATACATTTATTATACAATAAAACCATATGTTTCTTATATAATTAGTATTTATTTGGTAAATCTCACTCTTATCTTATTCATACACATATTTATTCCAAAATGCCATCAAATTAAAGACAAATCAGTCTTTAGGTAAATTTTCTTAGATAATCTCTCTTACCAACAATAATAACAGTACCATTACTTAAAAATGACTTGAGATCACGTTACTAAACATACCTTGTGGTATGATATCTTACAAAACCTTCTTCCCTGCTGCACATGGGCTATTGCTATCATCTTCATAAAACTTGTGAATAATTGCCATCACTCGGTTCTTGTTGCCTTTCTTTGTTGACTTTGTACGATTAAATCCCATCTTCTTATATGTTACGCTTTACCTCCTAACCTCCATATTTTATACTTCTTTGCTACAGAACCAGATAAAACCGCTTTCAAATTATTTTTTCCTGATATGTACTTGTTTTCTTTTTTTCTTCAAAGATTTGCGCCTGAATAATCTCACCAAACAGTGCTTTTTTCACTAATTCTGCCTTCTTATTAGGATCATTTGCCATTTCTTCAATTCTGCTTCTGGGCGTAAGTACCTTTTTCGATTTTTTAATTCTGTGTTTTAGTCTTCTGTTCTTCTGTCTTTCGTTAGCAAGTTTCTTTTTTAATTTAGTAATATGATGGTTCTTCTTCTGTAGTTGTTTATTTCTTATCTTCTTTTGCAAAATACTTCTCCTTTTAGCTTCAGCTTGTCTTTGATCAGCAATACACGGAACTGGGACCTGTAGATCATTTTCTCCGTCAGATTATGGTGGCGTATTTTCGTCCATGTATTTATCAGCGTGTTTACCATTTTTTTTATTTTGTCTGTAAGCTGCCGAGTAAGTAATCCAGTTCTTTTTACACTTTTCTATGCTCACGAGGAGTCATATCCTTTACACATTTTCTCTGCCCTTTTTCCTTTTTTCTGAGGTATTTTAATATTTCTTTCTCCTTGTACTCTGCTAGCAAAACTGGATCATTTTTTATTTTTTCTAAACGTATTTCTGTCTGTTCTGACTTTTTTTTTTTGCTTTTTCTTCTTTAGACAACGGTATTTTTCTTTGCGGCGGCATATTCTACAACAAACAAAAGTTTCTGAATGACGATGAGTGAAAGAGTAGGTATGACTGTCAGTCCCTAGCTTTTGAATCAGTCCCTAGTCACATTAACAGCCAGGGCCTGATGGTCTAGGGACTGACGAATTAGAACAAAATCACTCGTAATTTACTTTTAAAAAGAAATACCGAGACTTGTAGATAACAACAACATCAGAACAAACAAATCACATGTACACACAAACAAGAGAGAATAATAACTAATTAATTTTACATAAAGTTACTCACCTAGGGCCTGAGAGATTGACTGGCACAACGCGTGTTTCCCCAGCATCGACACCGATCGCACTAATGTTAAGATGGCCGATGCGAAACGGCCCCCGCTTATGGCTAACTTCACGTTGTCACTTTTGAACGCGTTCATTTTAAAATGGACACTTATTTCGATTGCCGCGTATTTTTAAATTTACTGAGTGGCTAGGGCCTGACTATAATTATCCATGACGCTACTTTTCTTACAAAATATATATGAAAAATATTTAATTTTGTTTACTTAATAGATTCAATGAACAAGGTAATGTAATTTTAAGTGTAAATAAGTTAAATAAAGTTCAAATATCATCAAGGCTTACTAAAATCAGTCGAACGAAAACATTATTTTGGAAATATGACATGGCTAGGGACTGATATTGAGGATAGAAAAGGACATTTTCTTTATAAAAAGAAATAAATGATAGTAGCAAAATTGAGTGACATAGTAAAAAATTGATTATTTCATATGGCAGACATTTTTATTTCTGGTTATTTATTAAAAAAATGTATAAAATAACACTGGAACACAAAGTTACCCAACTTTTATGGAACTACCCATATATAGAATATGCTTTATTTGCAGTTTACATCACAAACAAAACAAATAAAAATATTAATTTGATAGAAACTTAAACGCAACAAGGCGGCCTTTTTGCTAAAGGCAATCTTTTCAAGATAACCTTTACTAAATATATAATAAATATATTACTAAATGTTATCTTGAACAGATTTAATATATGTACATATTATGTAATATAGTTAACTAAAGGTTATCTTGAAAAGATTGCCTTTAGCCTTTTTACATATGTATGAGTAATTGAGTATATTAACTTTATGGTCATAATGATATCAAAAATATAGGTAAGTAGGTATACATAAATTCTCATAAAACTGAAAATTTTGTAGTGATGTGCGGAACATGAAATACTATATTTTGTGCTATTTTGATGTCTATACAGATGCTTAAAGCACTAGATGGACTGAGTTGAAATTTGGTATATTCAAAATTTCAAAAATAGACCTAGTATCTTTCGCTACGTTGCGTTGGTACGTACGTAGGTACTATTATTTATGCTGTGTGACGAGGGTATGAGCATAGATTTAATATACTAATATAATACAAAGAGATTTGACTATTATTATTAGAGCCAAATCCAACCTCACCCGCACGTGGTGCACCCAGCCGACAAGCGAAAGAGGCTCGGGAAAAGAGAAGTAAGATACAGCGTATTTGTAAGCTGCACGACTGGGTGGCAGACAAGCATATGGCCCGCCTGATGTGAAGCGGTTACTGTAGCCATATCAATTCTCGTAACATGAAATATTATTCTTCAGCAACTCCTTCCTGTTAGGTGACTTCACTCACTCCCAGGAACAGAACAGCGTTAAAGGAATTGTTATTTGGCTGCGGTGCTGTGAGATGGAGGTACTTCCCCAGTCGGTCAGCTTACAAATACACTGTGCCCTACCTCTCTTTTGCCTGAGCCTCTTTCTCTAGTCGGTAGGGTGCACCAGGTGCAGGCGATGTTGGCTTTGGCTTTAAAGATCGTGGTGAACCACTTAGACCCCACTTTCGGATTTCACAAATGAATAGCAACAAACACAAATGAAATTTAGTTTCAAACAAGAGATTAAACAAGGTGATGCAAGTTAAAATTGAAATGTAGACGTGCTCGCTTTAACTGGATAACGTAGATAAGTAATTAAGTACGTTTAAAAAGCAATTTATCATCAAGTTATCTGAGCAAACAAAAATAGGAGATAAATCTTGGGGTGTCAAAGTTGAAGCACGTAGTGATTGTTGGCAGAAGTCCAGTATCTTAGATTTTGTAAATTGCTTTGGTGGATAGGTATTAGAAGTTCAAGCTAAGGCCGCAGTATAAATAATAGTACAGTATGTCTACTTCCTGCCTCTCTCGCGTGTCGACCTCATCTCTCTGAGACGAAACTGGAACAGTTAGAATGGCGCTGCACGCATACACGCTCATTCAGGCTCTGCACAGACGGCATTGTTTATGTAATAGTCACCAACGCGACTTTTGTATGAAGTAGCCGGGGTGCGCTAAGGCATAAGGCAATCTGATATAAGCATATAACTTACCTATAGCTTTTATATTAATTAATATTCATTTTAGCATTTTCAACTTCTGCATCGCATGTAAATTTGCACTAAGATGTTTTTACCTATATATCTAGATAGATATATATCACAATGGAGGCAAGTAGATACCTGCCTCCATTGTGACAAGAAGAAAGCAAGGTAATTGCCTGGAATTTACTCGAATCTTACCGTCGCGGGGCCAGACGTTAGCGCTAATCAAAAACAATTATTAAAAAGTTACTCGTTTAGATAAAATGCCTCTCTGTGAGTTCACGTTATTTTCCTTTCTTTGCAAGTATATTATACATTTGCAGGCATTCTAAAAGTAAGCCCTTTGTAGTTTTTACTACTGTGTTGTTGATCATCATAAGATATTCATTCATAAACTAACTTAGAGAAAGTATGATCTAACCCACCACCTCCCATGGCTCCACCGACCTCGCGATCATATGAGCCGAATCGCGAGAGATGCACGCAGCACTGTGGCTCTAAGGCTCTTTTGTGCCGCGGGCAGTTCTTGACTATTATATTTTTAATTTACCTTGTATATCAGTGGTTGAACCATAGACCTATAATAAACTATGTTTTATAGCCGTATGTATTATGTGACGCCAAATTTGCATTTATTCATTTATTGCATTTATTGCGCGGCTAACATGATATAAAGATTAAGTCAGATTTTATATAGCGCTGTCATATACCTAGTTGTTTTGCGAATTTTTGCACTTTCTATAGCACAAACAACCAGCACGTGACGCAAAACAAAAAATCATATCAACATGTTGGTTGATGGCGTATGTTATTTTCAGCGAAATTCATTGAGTTTATGAAATCGTCCGGTCGTTCTGTCTGTCCGTCCTGAAACTCAAAATTTCGAAATTTTGACTTCGGATTCGTGTAGAGCATCAAAAAGTAGTAATGTAAAGTGACCTTGGTGTTCCGAAAAATAGTCGTTCTGTCTGTCCGTCCGTTGCCATGAAACTCAAAATTTCGAAATTCTGACTTCGGATTCGTGTAGAGCATCAAAAAGTAGTAATGTGACCTTGGTTTTCCGATATCAATTCGGGAAAGTGGCCAAAATAAATAAATAAATAAAATAAATAAATAAATAAATGGTGGCGCATGCTGCGCGTCCGATGTTTTCTTATGTAAATGCGAACGAAACTATCATTTCGTCTATACTTTTCTTTCTCTATCTACGGATTGAACACTTTTACAAACATAGATAGAGAAAGCTATAGACTAGTTGATAGTTCCCATCGCATACAAATAAAAAAAGACGCCATCATCACGTAAGGAAATGAGACAGAATGATAAGATTTTTTGTTTCGAGTCACTTGCTGGTTGTTTCCATGGGAAGTGCTATAATTATTAAAAATAAATAAATAAATGTTTCTGGACAATTTACACAGCGCCATCTAGTCCCAAATCAAACGCAAAGCTTGTAGCAAGGGTACTAGACAACTGATAAATGTACTTAAATACATTTTTTTGTAATACATACTTATAATACATAGACAACACCCAGACCTTGGTCTTGGTTTGTCTAGACCAACAGACATGTTCATACACACAAATGTTTCTATTTTACGGGGATCGAACCCAAGACCTCGGAGTCAAAGTAGCCATTGCTAGCCTCTCGACCACCGGGCACGTCATTCACGAAACGTTATATGACAGCGCTTTATAAAATCTGACTTAATCACTCTTTATATAAATCTAAAATCTAAATCTCCTATTTGGCACGCTAACCAGGCTACAGTTGTACTAGTCTATTATACAACGTAGTGTAAGTCAATGGACAAAAATAACTTTTTATAAACACAATAATAGTATAGTATAAGTAAATGTGACGTGGTTCTATTTTTATCTGAGATATATATTATTCGGAAAATGTAAGCAGCTTTCACACTGGCCCCGTGCCAATGTCCAAGATAACAGATAGAGGGTTTCCACCCCCGCCACCCTTATTAACGTATTTATAGGGATCTGGAAGCTTACGGCTGCATTTTGCGTTTCAATCCTTTGAATCTTTCAGACGTTGTCTGCCCCTATTTGGCGAACATCTTCGCCAACCTTGTTGATTTTTAATCGGACGGCTTGAGATTTGCCCGGGGCGCTATGTCTTTATTGCTCTATTTGTTATTCCCCGCGACGGAAAGGAAAAAGTATATGCGTTTATGGTACTCGTAAGAATTTATTTGTCTGTTTTAGTCGTTTAAATAGATACAAGTAAAGTAGCTTAGGCACGCTTAGGCCCTTAGCTCACGTCTCATCGCGTAATCTTAGCGTACGCCTTTTGTTTGCTGCATGCAGTACGACAGAGCGTACCAAGCATCTTTCGCTCAGCCCCCTTATTACCACCATCTCTTATTGCGATTCAATAACTGAATAGAATGCTTATTCATACCAATGAATAAGCGACTCTATTTCAAATGGAATAGAGTCGCTTATTCATTGGTATGAATAAGCAATCTATTCAATTATTGAATCGCAATAAGAGATGGTGGTAAGGGGGCTGGTCTCATCGCATAATCGTAGCGTAACTCTTTTTGTTTGATGCATGAAGTACGAGACTACCGACGACCGACGAGGCGTACCGACTACATACAATTTTCAATAAAATACCACACGGCTCGCCGCGGCGCGGCGCGGCATAAGAAGCCATGTGCAGAGTAGTTGACAGTTGTATCCTCGGCACTTCGACACGCTCTCGTACTGCATGCAGCAAACAAAAGGCGTACGTACGCTAAGATTACGCGACGACACGTGTGCTGAAGAAATTTACAACCTTAAAATAGGATTAGATATTTATTAAGCCAAGCTTGAAAACGCTGGCCTCCGCCAACCCGCAATTGAGTTGAGCAGCGTGGTGGAGTATGCTCTAAACCCCTTGAATTGAGGGGAGACCTGTATCCCAGCAGTGGAATGAGTAAGACGACGACATCAATTAATTCATATTATACAACTTTCATTTTGATTTAATAGTTTAGTCGATCGAATTGTGTGCATTCGACGATTATTATTTTTACAACTAAACTGTAGCAATGGAAATGAATGTAATGGAAGTTTTAACTGGCCGTTTTAAGTGACATGAAATTACCTAGCAAGATCTCATTTTCGATTCTCTCACGACAGATAATCAAAACTTTCTTTATTGTTTTATTACGACATGTTATTAGTAGTAAGTGCTCCGCGCTGCTCAATCCCGGTAGACGGAGACCAGTGTTTTCAGGCCGCCCAAAGCCTACTGACTTAACATAATTACTATCGTGTAATACCTCTGAAGATACCTTTATTCTAATTTTCGGTTCCGGTTGCTTTTATATTTTATTGACCGTGCCTAGGAAAACTGCTAATTATCACATCCCAAATATAAATTCTAAGTTCATTTAATAATATTTGCGACTAAACACTAAGCATTGTGTAAACTTAGTCGTAGTGAGAATGTAGTATTCTTGAACTTACAATAATAGAAAACATACGGCAAGCAAATGCGGTCATGTCAGCTAAGTGTAATTGCGTGTCTTATAATTTATTAAAATTTTGATAATTATAATATAATTCGCTCATTTTTATAAATTATTTCAAACTACGGGTTACCTGCGAATTAGTTTACCAGTGTATACTTACTTATAGACTGGATATCATTCCTTCCGGAGCTAAATGGTCTACACTCTCATAATGACCACTGTCCCATAAGATTATATTACCACAATGAATACACTACTATAATTACTTCTTTCTCCACAATGGCAGGTGTCTATAAAATAATTCGGGCATGTCAGGAATGTAGTAATATATCAATAGCCTATTGAAACTCTGTGGTATGTTTTTAATTATATTCAATTTTTAAAATTATTGTGAATAAGCTGAGTTGAGGTGCTACTCATCTAAAACAATAGGCGATTATTTTGACCGAGAATGTAACACAATTGACTTGGGTATAAAGTCAAAAGATTGTTCATAAAATAATTCACCTCTGTAACTGTGATGAACTAAGCTCTCATAAAGAATTATTTCAAGCGGTCGTGACTGCAATAACAGTTCATATATCTTACATCAAACAATAAAATAAAATTTCATTTGTCGCACCTACATTCGAAATGTTATTAGCATATGAATCAAATTTAATTCTAACATTTCTCATTGCAGTGTGAATAACTAAGATTTTTTTTTTACACGTCCTACGGTTACTCCTAGATATTGCTTGTAGATACTTAACTAATCATTAAAATATGTACCTACATATATGATAGATTTGTGATTGTGAATGACGTATGGGTCAGCTGCCAACGCAATGTAACGTCTATTAATTTGTCAAAAGCGTTATTATTGCAAATCAATAGCCGAAACTAATTATAATGAGGGTTCTCACACCATGATAAGCATCAGTGGCATTTATTTTGAGCCGGAACGTGAAGAGCTTACTATCTTACTATGGAAAGGTGAACAAGATGCTATGTTAGGCATTCTTGAGGAGTGTTCAAGGACAGTTTGGGTCGTGGTCATCGCGAGTACAAAAAATTATGAATACATTACATTAACGAATACCTACTTGATCATTATGGTTTGTAAAAAATAACGACACAAAAGTCTTATAAAAATACCAACCCTGTGGCCGTCATCGATAAATTTATTGTTTTAATTCTGTATTCAGAGAACGTATTTCGTTGTGGCCTGGCATTGCTATAGAACAGTATTTTTTAAACTTTTTCATGGCGCGACCCCTTTAGTATGTAGAAATCTTTTACGACCCTCTAAGGTTCCTAACCTGTATGTATTTTATTAAATTACAAATATCAAATCCGTACATTTTTATTTTTTTTAGCTATCGGTTAATATAATAAATAATGAAGTATCTAACACAGCCGTCGATTACGTTCCGAAATGAATATTTTCTTAATAAAAAAATTTTTGAACGCTCTCTTTATAAGATATATCTGTAGATGATGTATCTGTAAAAGAGAGCGTTCAAAATTTTTTTTTCCTTCCGCTACCAAGGGGGTTCTCCTATGAGGCTTGGGTTCGCAACTCACACTTTGAAAAACACTGCAATAGAACATTTATGCTGTACTAAGTATACAGAGCGGCTCTAAAATGTATCTATCCGACGGTTTTCATTGAATAATATTTGTATTTTAATGCACCCATGCCCGTATGAGTGCATCTAGTCAACATTTAGTAACCTTGGTGCACACTAGGTGCACAAAGTGAATAATGGTTACTATTAGTAAGTAGTACTATTACTTATACTGTGCTATTAGTATAATTGATTCACCTGGATGAATCAATCCAAATGCTTTAAGTAAACTACAGGTAACTTTTTGTTACTTTAGATACTAATAAGATGAAAACAGAGTGACATAAAAACGTTTTCATCAAATTTCCATATTTGTATTATTACATTTCCATAGCATTAAATCTGTGTTATTTTAAGTATTTTTTGAGTAGGCTACCTTGGCTAGTCTCAAGCTATGATTTATATATTATCTGCCAGAACAATGGTCAGATAACACTACGCCTGCGCAGTATGACACCATTTTTGTCGATGTTATACATATTATATTTTTAAACCATTGGCAAATAAGCTTACTACATGAAAGAAAGTAGCTCTGTAAAAACCTGAACGCTTTGAAAAAAATCATGCCACAAACTCTTGAGATATAGTCGACACAAATTCATTCCTCAAACTGATAGTGCACGGGAGAACTCCTCTCAAGAAAATGAACTTCTTGTCGATAGCGAGCAGTGTTATCGTAGAAAGAAACCATGCGCATTGTATTAAATAATTGGACACCACTCATTATACCATCGACCTTAAAGTGCATTAAGACGCGTATGTGATGCCTCTGCTGTCACATGCGTCCATAGGGCTACGGTAACTGCTCTCCATCAGGCGAGTATGATGGAATTTGGTAGATAATGTAGGTAGGGAAAACCTACACACTACTTATCCATTTTGATGAGACCAGGCAGTGAAAAGTTGTATCATTTATTACAAAATCGTTATAAATAACAAGAACGAGATCTCAATTCGCGTCAAGTACTAGTTAGTTCCAATTACGACCCAATCACATTAAATCTCTATTTTTTTCATTAAAAAGATATTATAGTTCGTTACATAACAAACGAATTACCTATCTACAATAACAATGGGAGTGGATACATTGTTGTTTTTGTCACTACTCTCTTCAACATATTATGTTATTTGTAACATGACCAATGCCGCCTCATTCTCGACAGTGGTTCACCTTCACCAATATAGATAAAAAGTGGTCTAATATCGTATCACATCCTATAGCATAGGATGTTACGTATACGTATTACGTACTATATTAATGCATTACAATTTGACTAAAAAATTACCCGTTGACAGTGATGATTATAGAGATGAATTTGTTTATGATTATTGAATTATGTAAAAGTATAATTACCCTAGAGTATTATCTAATTTGACCGCCTTCCATGGATTCGAGTCATTTCATATCCTGGTAATTTTGTCGAAGGTGAAACCGATTACCATCGGTTTTTTTTAATGCGAAAATGGAACCACTATTTCGATTGTTAGAAATTATGTTTAGCTCAGTTGGTTGAAACCCTAGAGCTTGACTAAGCTGAAGATCTTTGTCAATAACTTTAACTAAAGACCAATTATTGGAATCAAAATCTCCAATGGTAAACGGCTTCAGCTCGGCCTCCTGGTCATTTCGTAACCAGAATTGGGGCCCTAGCGCCCTTGTATTTAACTTAGCTGGTAGGAACTCTGGACCTCTACTCTTAGAGCTTAATCAGCTGAAGATGTCTGTCATTAATCTAAACCTAAGACCTATTTTTTTAAATCAAAATATTCGATCAGAAGCGGCTTCATGGAACTAGGGCTTCTGATCATAGAAATGTGGACTGAACAGGCAACCGATGATGGAGAGATAATCTTATTAAAATCGTGGGAAAGAGGATGAGAAAGCTCATGAACGAAGCGAATGGCGAGCCATGCAAGAAGCCTATACTCTGCATCGGGTTAGTATTATGTTTTATGGCGGGAAGGTAATAATTACTCAAAAAATACACATTTTTGTTCCATTCTTATCAGCAGTTAATAATGAAATAAATTAATAAAATAATAATAATAATGGTATAATAATAAGTCAATAATTAATAAAAATTACGACACCATTTTTTTAACCATTTCCTGTAAATGTTCAAAAAAAATAGTGTCGTAATTTTTGAAGAACACTATAAGTATAGTTTATGTAAGAAAGGATTTAAAAATTAAAACAGAATAACGAGATAGGTATGATTTATGAAGTAATTATTAAGTAATGTGAGATTTTATGCGTGTACGAATGAAGATGCCAGTGAAACTAGTTGATTGATAACGTTACTAGTAGTGGTATGTAGATTTATTCAAAAATTATAATCTAATTGCTTTATCAATCTATCTATAAGTGATTGACCGCCATTAAACTTGCTCAATGTTCTTGTTAAACTTGTTAAAATACACGATATACACATTTAAAATTTTGTTGCGGTTCTTACTAAAATTCAAAGTGATATCAATCAGCATAAATCATCATTGATGACTTTTATATAATAGTGAATCCCGGAATAAGGGAGTGAAAAGAGATCAAAAATTATCGATAAAAATAAATATAAAAAAAAGTATATAATAGACTGTCATTACTGTGCTTTTAGTCATAAAATTGTTTTTTTTTTACTCAGAATTTTTCAATTAATTCAAAATTTCTCTAAATTATGGCCTTATTACCTAAGATTATAATGACTTATAATAATAGGCTATTTGACTAACATTTTTTTCGGTTTGATATGTAGGGACGTTTCCATAATATAACCATAGGTGAAAGAATTACTTCGATAGCACAAAAATCTCTCGAGATATAGTAATTTGACAATCACAATTTTTAGACTACCCCAAAACGCTCCATTTGTACAATTTTTAAACATCGGAAAATAGCCTATTCCTTATCTTATATTAGTTTAAAAGAAACCTATGTTCTAACCGTAATAATGCCGTAGTATTTTTATTTTGACGTGACAACGTCTTATAAATTGGTTAGCCGGGTGACACTTCAAGAAACTGGCTCACGTTATGCGCTTACAATGAGAGCGAGTGAAAGGCGCGTGCCTTTCACTCGCTCTCATTGTAAGAGCGTCCCTTCTAAGAGCGAGAGAGACAGACATAAAAAGTGAAAGGCATGCGTCCCTTCCACTCGAAAACATTTTACCACTCAAAGTCGTTGTCACGTAAAACTTTCGCCCGTATACCGACTTTACAGGCAACCAATTTTTTTTAAATATTTTTTGTCGTTATTTTTTTATCTATTTTCACCCGCTTTCAGGGTTACACTTTATCCCGGGATCCGGGACACACTGTATAAAGTAACTTACCACTATCTTTGAGCCAAAGCCAACCTCACCTTCACCTTTACATGGTACACTCTGCTGATTGCCAAATGAGGCTCTGACAAACAGAGGCAGGTCAGGTATTTATAAGGATACTTCCGCGAGCAGCTTTACATCCCAGAATACCATAGGCAATTAACCATTCCCTTGATGGTTGTTGTGTTCCTGCGAGTGAAGGTCACCAGGAAGGAAGGAAGGAGCTTTTACATGGCGACGGCAACTATTTAATGTAAACAGTATATAACCACTTCTCTTAACTGAACCATAGTTCAATTAAGAGAAGATGATTTGAATATGAGAAAGCCGGTTTATAATCGATAATAATACCGGTTTAGGAATACCGTTCGTTTTAGGGAAAATAAAGATTTTATTTTATTCAAACATTGTTCGACAAAGTGATTTTTAAAAACTACACGGAGCAAACCAAAATATACATAAAACATAATCCCACTGAAAGATCTCAATTATTCTTATATTTTCTTTATATTCATTTAACAAATAGGAAGCGTTCGCTTTTAGTGAACTTTTCAAAGAAATATATATTTATGTATGACTAACTTCCTCATGTGAATAATTCACAAGAGTAACCAGTACCCTTCTCCAGGGTTCAAGCTACCTTCATGTACGGGACGGGTATTTGAAGTGTATGAAGTTTTGAAGTGCATAGTTATCAACGATGCACATGCGATACACATAGGATCTCTAAGGGGAGAATTTCATTGGCGATCTCATATTATTGACATAGTTAGAGCTAGATATCTGAACTGGTAGTTGGCCGGCCGCATGTGCCGAGTCAGCGATGCTTGGGAACGAAGGTAAGGAAGGAACATTCTAGACGATCCTGAGAGTTCCTGTGGCTGCATTTGAAAGATAGATTGCAATTAATGGAAAGCTTTGGAGAAGGTTTATATCCAGCCGGGGGTAGACTTTCTATTCCAAAAATATTCTGAGAAGAGATTTTGCTTCCCTTTGCGTGTTCTACCGATTGTACCATGGGGTGTGTTCAGAGGAGTTGTTTGACATGATGCCCACGGCCTCCTTCTACAGTCGCACCGCTCGCCATCGACAGGGAATTCATCCTCACACATTGGAACCGAAGTGGTCACGTACTGTGCGATTCCAGCGGAGTTTTCTTCCACGTACTACTAAGCTGTGGAATGAACTGCCTGTTGAGGTTTTCCCAGGAGACTACAGCATGGGGTTCTTCAAAAAGGGCGTAAAGAGGTTTTTACAGGGTCGGCAACGCGCACGTGATGCCTCTGGTGTTACAGGCGTCCATAGGCTACGGTAACTGCTTCCCATCAAGCTGTATGCTTGTTTGTCACCTAAGTGGAAAAAAAAAATCTTTTTCCGTATGAATATTAAAACAACATTACTTTATTATCTTTTTTTTTCATATTTTTTTCATTATTATTATATATCGTTAATACAATAATGGGTGTGTTCAAAGGAGTTATTTGACAGGATGGCCATGGTCTCCGTCTAGTCCGACTGCTCACCATCGACAAGGATTTCATCCTCACACATTAGAACCGGAGTGGTCACGTAGTGTGCGGTTTCAGAGAAGTTTTCCTCCACGTACTATCAAGATGTGAACTACCTGTTGAGGTTTTCTCAGGAGACTACAGCATGGGTTCTTCAAAAAGGGTGTGAAGAAGTTTTTACAGGGTCGGCATCGCGCTCGTGATGCCTCTGGTGTTACAGGCGGCCATAGGCTACGGTAACTGCTCTGTATCAGGCGGGCCCTAGGCATGTTTGCTTTATTTATGTTTACCTTATTGGTAAAAAAACCAAGTGTAATAAAGCTAATATCATTACACCACGCGTATGAAATCTTATTAAGCATTTGTTTATATTACGAAGCAATGACTTTTCATATACGTCGCCATTAATTTTCGGATTACTAACGAGCAAGTAAATCTAAAGATGATATGTACGCCATATTACTAATTACATTTACTACTAATGAATTTTTGTGCAAGGCTTTTGAAAGGAAGGCCGAAATTCACAGGTAGCAGTACAAATTGGCAAATTAAATATTTGCGTCAAACTTGAACTTGGGTTATTCGTCATATACGTGTAATTTTGTATCTTACAACATCAGCCTCGGTACATACGATGAACTATCATTTACCGAAATAGTAAAAATCGGTTGAATAGTATATCGAAAATATACCGTAAAAGTTCGGTTAGTCTGAAGGCGGTGCGACCTATGCATGCAACTAGCTAAAGAATACTTAAAAAATACGCTCATCTAAAACTTAAATATATATTCTTTACTGCACATAAATATACAACATTGTTACATATATACAACATTGTTACATAAAAAAGTGTACAAAGGTGAGCTTATCTCTACAAGAGATCTCTTACAGCCGACCCTATAGGCAGTAACAATAGTTATACCCAATAGTTATTTGACGGATAGATACAATACGTGTCACTTATTAATAAGTTAAATATATCTAAGTTCAGTACAATATTATTCTCATACTTCTTTGAAGAAGAAGAAGAAAAACATTTCTTTGCACATTACACAGCACTATACAAACAAGTCAAACAGAAACAATTATTTTATAAGAAAACTAGCTGACCCCGCAATCATTGCTTTGCTATATAAATTTAGGGGTTAATCGTAGAGCGGTGAAAATTTGGGGTTGTTTGTATTTTTATATGTTGTATCATAAAAAAATAAAAACAAAAAAATTTGTCTAAAAAATTATAATTAAAATTTAGGGGTGGGGACCACCCTTAACATTTAGGGGGATGAAAAATAGATGTTGTCCGATTCGCAGACCTAACCGATTAGCACACAAAATTTCACAAAAATCTGTCGAGCCATTTCGGAGGAGTTTAATTACAAACACCGTGCCACGTGAATTTTATATATTAGATTGAAAGTACCTACTCTGCAATGTCGCTAAATAATCCCAACTCAGTATAAAAACCGAAATCTGTAGCAGACTCGGCACTGATTTTCAGTTCGGACCAGTTGCGATATCACTGACATACATGCTCAAAAACAAAAAGAAAGATAAGTTAAATTAACAAACATAGAAGATATGTTAAATTAACAAATTATGCTAGGAATTTTACCCAAGAAATATTATTAGGGTGGATACATTAAAATATAAGTACATAATAATTTTTTTTTTCTTTACATTGCTTCAGCTATGTTGCGCAATGAGCTATTGAAAACAAGGCTGGATATTTCATCTTAGAATTTGACTTTGACGATACTCCATTAACATCTCTATATTTGTATGGGGTGTCTGTGTTGTTACACAGTCGTGTACTAAACAACAAATATACTGTATAAATTATATAGGCGTATGTATGCCTATCTATTGTGCTTAAACATTTGAGTGAGATGTAACTTATTTATATAGCTAGTTGTCATTTATGTTTGTGTTATCCCGGCGGAGAAAGTCAATCTCCTTGTCCGTGGAAATAACACTTATTATTTGTCGAATGACCGCATTAAAAAATATAAAGGGGCGGAAGTGGTTTATCGACATGTTTGAACTAAAGCCTCCACGTAGTACACCCTGCTGATTGACATTCGAGGCACTGGCGAAAAAATATGTAGGGCACTGTACTGCATATTTTGTAAGCTGCCCGACTGAGTAAGTGCCTCCACCGTTCGCGTTTTTCCGCGAACTATTGCATGTTGCAAGCGTCAATATGGCTACGGCAATAGCTTCACATCAGGCAGGCCATGTTCTTGTCTGCTACCCGATGTAGTAAAATCCTTCGTGATATATCTATGTTTCATAAAAAGACTAGCAACGAAAAGCAGCAAGTAAGTATTTAGAAATTCATGCAGGGAATGGTTTGAAATATGTTTCTTTTTCGAGGAGCTCGATGGCGTCGGTGCGCGTGTCAGTCTCATCAGCAAGTTAAGCAACGTCGACCGTAGCCTGTCCATGGATGGGTTTATATTATCTCTGGTTCCTACGTGCTTCGGAGGGCACGTCGGTTCCCTCTGTTGTTATTAGATGACAGTCGTTACGGTACGTCAGTGGTCTTTGGGTGACGCAGTTGAGCAGCGTGGTGGGGTAAGCTTTAAACGCTTCAATTGAGGGGAGATCCGTATCCCTGCAGTGATTTGAGTAGGAATTAACAACGAAATGTTTATTTTTGATCAAAAATTGCTTAGAAAGAAATTGCAATTTCGGGCAAGGTATTATGACACTGTTTACATTTATTTGTAGCTTAAATACAGAATATCGAAATCAATAAGTCAAATCGTGGGATTTCATGCCCTTGTATGAACCGTGTCTTTTGTCATCACATTGTCGTGTCACTTGAAAAAATTTAGAGAGATCTTCGGCAAGGTGACATAAATTAGGATACGACAGTTAACAGTCTGTTGGCAGATGTAGGCCAAGGTGGATCAAAATTGGTGTCAATTTACTATACAATAGGTGCGTTTATATTCGTACTTATCAATGATATAGTCCATCAGCAATGATCTAGCTTAGATTAGATTTGACGAGCTCGGCTGGTTAGCAATGGGCACTTTGATTCCGAGGTTGCGCGTTCGATCCCCGCACAAGACAAATATTTGTATGCATGAACATGTCTATTTACCTGGGTGTTTTCTATGTATGATTTACAAAAAAAATATATTTAAGTATAATATCTGTTATCTAGCACCCATAGTACGAGCTTTAATAACCGGAACCGGTTGATGAATAGAAAAGTATCCAAAGAGGTAGTTCGGTATACCTGGCGGTTATGGTCTATGTTTAGTCCAATGGCAAACAAGCGTGATGTAATTTATATACATATAAATAAATATATCATATATAAACATAAAAAGCAATTTATTACGTTACGTACTTAATCAATTGATGGTTTCTAGCGCTCAGACTGACGCATCGCTAGAGGTATTTCGAGATACCAAGGCTATCATAAAATCTTCGTACATTTTAAAAGTAATTAATCACATCGAAATGTCATTCACAGAATTACCTAATTCATTCTCATACAAAGAGTTTAAGTTATTTCTAGGCATACACATAAACGGATTATAAATACTGATGGCGATGTGCATAATTGGTATTTGATTGATTTTACAAAAAAAATGTGTCAGTGTGGTATATTGTTACGAAAACGCCCAGCAAAGGTCATGTACAACAACTTACTGGTAATTAAATCTTTTACATAATTACTTAACAAACAAACTTAGTCAAAGCCAGTCTTAAATATTTTCTACGTCGGAGCCCTTTTTGAAAACTAAATAGTATGTAATTGGGCCGTAAACTAAATATATTTTTAAAGAAATATGAACTAATTTTTATTAAAATTTCACTGACGTATGTTTTAGTATATATACAGAGATTTATTGTCGTGTAAAGTATTGTATGGTACAGAGCTGTACAAATCATATAATCCAGGGCCAATACAAATTACCCAATAGATTGAAGGACCGCAGAAACGAATACCTACTTTAAAGTTTAACCTTTTCTAGAAATATATAATTTCAATCAGATACTTTGCACAAAAATAGTAGCGGTAAAAATTACACAAAAAGCGATAGGTACATCAAAAACACGTCGCGGGCCGCACAAATAATTATTAACCACGGGCCGCATACGGCCCGTCCTCCTCACAGCTCCTCCTCCTTTGAATTGAGTCACAAGGTGCAAGTTTGTATCTAGTTTTCGGACATAATTTAATATGTATATATGCAATATATAGATAGCATTTATAACATCATTGAGTAAAAATATTTAGATTATTATGATATGCATATAATGCACTAGACAAACCAAGGATGTCTAAAAATGTTCATACCTAGGTTTAAAAGGAACTGATCCCATTGAAATGTCTTTAACAAAATTGCATAATTCTTACGCACAGGCTTTATATATTTCGAGGCATACATACATAAATGGAATTTAAAGGCTCTCCACGATGTAAGTAACTGACGTTTGATTAATTTTAGTGCGTTAGTGATGTGTTGTTACAAAAACAAATGGTCAAGTTCAACAATTTACTGACTTCTTCCTTACCTTTTATAAATGTAACAATACTTTAGTTAACTTATTATTCTAAGTGAATATGAGTTAGCTAAAGTATAAAGATAGATTTTTTTTAAAGAATACATAGACTTCAGGTCATAAAAGGAAGAACACATATTACGTTTATTTATTTCGAACTCCCCCATGCTTCGCAGGGCACGATAAGTAACGGCTGTTGTCATTAGATGACAGTCGTTAAGACAAGTCAGTGGCCTTTAAACGGCTTGAAAACACTGGCCACCGCCAACCCGCAGTTGAGCAGCGTAGTGGAGTATGCTCTAAATCCCTTCGATTGAGGGGAGGCCCGTATACCAGCAGTGGTGCCGTGTTTGGACTAGATTTAATTAACAGGTTATAGACAAATGGTGATAGGATCTGATGGTGGACCGAACAAGAGACAAAAAAAATAATTTACGCTTATATTTATTTTATTATTATTTACGCGTGGTACATCGTAATGCGATGTGGAGTTGTGCGTTAATTTTTTCTTGTGCCAATTTCACTAAATACATTTTTTAAATAGCACAAATTAAAAAAAAATGTAGCTCATAGTAACCCATAGATGGAACGGAAGGGACCCATTGGAATATTTTGAAGTCACAATTTAATAACATAATTGTGTAACATTTTGTGTTTCATAGGCTAGTTTTACAATAATAAAAAAATGTAACTAAATCGTTACACATTTCTATATACGAATATTACTTCACTATATTATATAACCGGCAAATCGGATTGTAACGATCGATATCTCGGAATCCGATTGTTCCGGCACCGAATAGTTAGTATAGGTTCAAACATTGTTAGTAGACAATAGAACGATTAGTCAAGATCGGTGCACTTGACCCAAAACTACTGCAGGCATGCATTTGAAATAGTCACAATAAATAAAGTTAATCAGTACGTTACTCGTATACGTAATGTATATGTCAACAAAATGGTGTAGTAACTATAGGGATCTGATGATGAGATATGTCATGATATACGGAAGGAGATTTTTTTTATTATCAGAGGAGATGGGGGGGGGGGGGCAAGCGAGCATGTCGGTCACCTGATGGAAAGCAATCACCACCATGAAATGAGCAACATCAAGGGGTCGCCGATCCGTTGCCAATCAAGCTTAGTGCACTAACCATTGTGCCTTCCATGGAAGGCACAATGGTTAGTGCACTAAGCTAAGCACCTATACAAGATGAGACTTGTCGATAGGTCAAAATGGAGAACACACAATGTGCCTAGTGATGCTATGAAACTTGATATATATTATACCATATCCCAACCTGGGAGACTACAGACTCTTTCCAATAAAAATCGTACTTCCAAAGAGTCTTCAAAGAGGCAAGTGCAGTGAGCAAAGGATCAGGGATGCACAAAAAATCCTAGAGGATCGACGTGCCACCAATGCTGCTGCACTGCTGGACCTTTTCTAAGACAATATAAGACATGATAAGATAAGATAAAATAATATGCTAGCTAATCTTGTTACGTACTTCCCATTGCTAGTAACTCGACAGAATATCTATTCTGTACAATCCTTAAAAACTCACAGCCTGGTAGCTGAGTGAAACTACGTAGTACTATTACGTTGTTAGTGTTGTAGTTGTTATGCAGAATAGATCCAACCGACATTTTGTTATTTTTAAGTTAAAGATATTTAAAGTATAATAGGTATAAAAATATCACGATGTATACGTTTTGGTCATATGCTTCATATGTCATCAAACTGCTAGAATCTGTTGCGAATATATAAAACTCGATAGGTTGCAGCGACGAGCGGTCCGCATAATTGGTGACGAAGAGGTCACCAAGAATCTTGAACCTTTTCAGCTTCGCAGGGATATTGGCTCACTAAGCGTATTTTACCGCCTATATCATGGTGAGTGCTATGAAGAACTGTTTTCCCTTATCCCTTCCTCCCCTTTCCGTCACAGAACATCACGTGCAGGCTCGCGATATCACAAATTTAGCATTGGGATCATTCCTTCGCGTACTAAAAAGTTTGGCAACTCCTATCTATGTCGCACCATTAAAAAGTGGAACGTGTTGCCGGCATACGTATTCCTTCAAGAGAAGCGTGAAGAAGCATCTTGTAGGCCAGCATGGCAGCGTCAACTGACAAGACATCAAGGTCTCTTGTCCGTTGCCGATGCGATTGGGGCTCCTCTTTTCGCTTACCATCAGGCGAAGCGGAGCCGATATGCTGAGCTAATATAAAAAAAAAACTCGATTTGAAGAGTCTCGCTATATATATCTCTCAATTTGGTATATATTGTCTGTTCAATCTATTCTGCATAACAGTGTTCAAATATTAGTAGAATAAACAATGAATCGACTATTCAAACGTCGTTGATATACTGTTTGATGTATGCAAGCAAATGCCAACTAACCGGATAGTAATACAGTAGCGTAATGAGTGATTGCGATTCGAAAGGCAGATAACCTCAATGACTAATTTATGTTCGTATAGGTAGGTATCAACAAATAATCGTCACTATCATCATATCCGTTATTATATAACATTAGCCTCTGTACCATGCTTCATCGCGCTTGAACGTAGCGACGGTACTAGAAGCATCCAATGTCTTTAATTCCATTATACTCTAGTGAGCATTGCTCGTGAGCATTATATACTTTAAAATTTAGAGTATATATTACCAAGTATTTCCTAACCATTTCAATGGTGTTTGTTACTCCTATAAGCCATAAATAAATAAATATTCCTGGACAAGTTACACGTTGTCATCTAGTATTAAACTAAGCAAAGCTTGTACTAGAGAACTGATATTATATTTAAATACATTTTTTTTTGTAAATACTTAAAACACGTGGAGTATCGGATTTTTTTCAATTAAAAATTTCAAAAATAGTATTAGCAAATTATTATTTTTCTATATGAGAGGAGGGGCAAACGAGCATGTGGGTCACTTGATGGAAAGCTGTCGCTCAAAATGGGGAAACAAAAAATATTGTTTATCCAAATGTTTTGGATTAAGTTTTAAAATAGCTAGCAATTAATAAAATATTTTTTTGTTTGAATAAATGAATTTGATGTTCCAATTACTTTTTTTTAGTATTTCACTTTATACGTAGCGAAGCACGTACCTACTGGGCCGCTAGTACAACAATGCTGTTTTTATTTATATTGCATTCCAAACAGGTATAGAGGTAATTTAATTATTATTACACAACATTGTTATCAAAACATCTATGTAGACATCACGTGCAGTCTCTCTAATAACCATTAGGCCTAATTTTTCATAAGTCGCAACAGCTTGGAGCAAATTGGACGCGACTGAAAACAGGCTTAATTACCGGCTGAGTGTGGCTCTCATTAAAATAACGAAGTGGGTGCGAGCCCGTGTTTACGATCACCAGTCACGAACTGGATGCCAGCGAAAAATACATAACTAATAGGTCAAGAAAATTTAAATGTGCATAGACGCAATATTAATTTGGTAAATCTTTACTTCTTTTATCTTTACTTTACGGAGAACCAAAGTGGTCGACATAGCTCTCAAAGTCAGCGAGTTCAAGTGGAGGTGGGCTGGCCACATCTGCCGAGTCAGCGATGGCAGATGAGGAGGAAAGTCCTAGAGTGGAGGCCACGTATGGGGCGACGAAGCGTAGGACGCCCCCTCTCTAGATGGACCGATGATCTCAAAAAAGTGGCTGGTATCGGTTGGATGCGGAAAGTGGAGGATCGCATAAGGTGGAAAGCATTGGGAAAGGCCTATATCCAACAGTGGGTAGATACAGGCTTATGATGATGATGATGAAATCTTTACTTGGCCGTGTGGTTTCCGGCAGACTAGAATAGAATCACTCCGTTTCTTCCCGTGGTTCTCGTACAAGGCGACTAAGGGAAATACATTATCAAATATCGATCAGGCCTCCCCAACCCGTTTGGCCAGCGTGGCGAGTGTAGGCCAAATCCTCCTTCCGTATAGGACGGACGAGAGAGGGTCGTGCTACTGTAGTGGAGACTAAAATGGACCTGATGATGATGAAATCTTTACTGGGTACAATAGAGAGTACATTAATATGTATGTATGTGGTATGGCCAACAGGGTACCACCACATATTCCCACTACTGTGTCACCTGTGTAGCAAGGATTTACAGCGGCGACGGCCAAAAAGGCAATGAACAGTGAAGACCACTGCGTCCCGAGAGTAAAACTACAGCTGCTTTGGAACTTACAACGAATTTATTGAGAAGAAATTAGTAGTAATAAGAAGCTTTTGGAATTTGATGTGTGTTGTATGTGCTATTTTTCAGATTTTGTCAGTCCTAATCAGCCCTCTATCGGCATCAACTTATAATCATCAACTTCTAGGAGACGGGTCTCCCCTCAATCGAAGGGGTTTAAAGTACACTCCACCTCACTGCTCAACTGCCGGTATACGGAGGCTAGTGTGATCAAGCCGCCATAAGGCCACCGACTTGGCTTAACGACTGTCATTAACAACCGGAATATACGGCTTAACCTACCCTCCGAAGCATGGAGGAGCTCGAGATAAATAAACCCATCTATAGACAGGCTGCAGTCGCAGTTGCTTAACTTGCGTGTTCGATTAGACTGACACGCGCAACGACACCGTCGAGCTCCTCTGATCTCTAGTCCCATCTTAATATAGACCGTCTCCTGAATAATGCTTTTTGCAAAATCGCGGGATCTGCATCTAGCCATTTCTGGTCGCTTTATTAAGATCATCGACCTAACGCCGAACTAGAACTTTTTCCCCCATTTGCCATCACTCTCAGTCTACTGCCACTTCTTGTTGATTCTGAAGGCTGTGTTGACTGACAACTTTATTTCTCTGTTAAATTTCCTCGTTCCGAATTGGATTGGAGAGAAACATTGCTGTGCAGCTTTTAACATGTAAATCAATTAAACGATCAGCATCCAAGTATATTCGCCGTAGATCATGGCGGGGAGGATATACTGGTCGAAGACTTTACTCTTCAACCAATTTACAGTTTACATTTTGTCTTTTACACGAAAAATATATAACGTTTTTTTCTAACGTATAATTATTCATCACAATTCATGGGAAGTGAATAAAATCACGTTTAAGAGAGTACCTACTACACTTCCAAGCAGGTTAACCGGTGACGGACTATAGGCATGTATGCCTGTGTCAATAGGTCTTTTTTCCTTAAAGAAATTACACAAAAGCTAATAATATATATTATACCTTATTATGTTATTTATTTAACACTGAAGAAAACTACTAAGAAACAAGAAATAATTATTCACTTACTTTCAACTGCCGTCTTTCTACGATTGGGCTGGTTTTATAGTAACGCATACAGCCCGCGTGGATTATAAACGCGAGTGCGATTGTGCTCGTGTCAGTTAAAGTTATCTCTGCAACATTTTAGCTATAATATTAATTATTTAGTTTGTTACGTGTAACTTCTTCTCGTAGCCGTAGGAAACTCAACTATTTTATAATTATAACTCTACCACAGGCTCTATAGCAGAATGGAGACTTGTACGATACTTCATCTGATTACAGCTTATTTATGTAAATTTTCTGAGTTTCTCAAATGCGTATTTTTTCTTTTTCTTTCTCTGATACGAAGCTATTGTTGTATTAATTATTCTGAGCTAGATTGTTGCTGTTCCGGTCTTGCTCCGTTGCCTTCTTGTGCCAAAAGTCTAGGAACTTATTTCTTTGTCGAACCATAATGTTGTGGAACTCGCTGCCGGCACACGTATTTCTCTCTTCCTATAATCCAGGATAATTTAGACAACGCGTGAAGCAATACTTATATAGATCATCAAGACGTGGACCGCCAGCGCTGCGCTAATAGCAGTAATAGTACTCACATTTAGTCTTCACCTGTTTCCATCAGGCAAGGTGCAGACATTTTGACCGACCACATTATCAAAAAACTCTTGTAGGGTAGAGGAAAAGAAAGTGTTGATGCACAATAATTAGTGTAATACGAGAAAATTGTAGATTAATGTTACTAGGAAATGTTTATTTTGTCTATAATTTTAACGAATGGTGTATCATTCGTTTTCACATATTATCATACGTGAGCTTTTAAAAACCGTATTAACCGTTCGTGCGAGCGCGTTTCGCGTGGACTGTGTCGTGACTATAAACCCTACCTTACAACACCTTTAAAATTATAGTGCTGCTGATAAGCTCCAAGTCTTACTGACATTTCAATAAACTGGTATTTCATCAATAATTATAAAGTATACAACTTCATAAGTGTTTTCTCTTTAATTTGAATAAGTCAAATTGGCGGCTAAAGCATTTAGCAAGCAAATGATATGAACAGCAACTAAATTAATTAGATAAATTAAACGGGTCACTCACGTCTTTTTGTCGGGAAAGCCGACTAGTTTCGATCTCAAAAGGAGACCTTAATAAGACCCAAAAGGAGAAACTAGTCGGCTTTCCCGACAAAAAGACGCGAGTGACCCGTTTAATTTATCTAATTAATTTAGTAAATGTCTCACGTGAGTTTTAATAATATTATGAACAGCAACGTTACCTTTGTTTGTGACACACTTGAAAATGCATTAAACTCTTATTGCAATATTATTATATTGCGAAAAATGAAATTGAGAATAAAATTGATGACATCGATTAGCAAACGAATATAAAAAAGAATTAAACCTTGTCTCTGAGGAATTAAGATTGTACAACAAAAATCACAGAGTAAATATAAATATTTCAGAATTACTTGAATCATGTCTTTGGCAGGCAAGGATGACAGGAAAATAAAGTATGTATTTAATTCTTACTGATTTCATTTATTACTAGATGTATGTAGCGGTCATAAAATATAACCGATATTAATTTTCTCGCGTTTTAAATAATTATGCATTTCTCTTGTTGGTTGTTATTGTAACAAATTACACACTGCCATCTTGATATATTACACATCTAGACATATAACAGACCCACACAAACAAGTATGTTTATGAACACAAATGTTTGTCTTGTACGGGGATCGAACCCGGCGTCAAAGTGACCATTGTTAGCCATTCGACCACCGGGCTCGTCAGAAAAAAAAATAGGGAGAACCAATAAAAATATATAATTATAGTCTAAAATATTATTTCTCTTGTACCTTAATCAATTTCTATTTTTCAACAAAAGCCATTTGAAGTTGATCTTTCAATAGTATTCGATAACAATCTTCAGAGTTTATAACACTGATCTATTCATCTACGTTACGATTGCCACTTGTTAACTTGCCGCTAAGTGGGCTAAGAGATCATAGCAAAGTTTATGATTTCATTAGACTATTGGGCAGTGACTTTTTTGAGACTCCATCGTTTTACTGATAATATTCATTTTTGTTTGTTCGTACTTCACATTAAAACGCCAAAACCATTTTGTTTGTATTTGGCTTGAAGAGAGCTTGAGCCCAGATACATGTTATTAGATTACTGTCCAGAACTCCACGCCAATAAAATTGTGGGATGAAGTAAGTGTTAAAAACTTATATAGTGATTAAAACATTCGTTTTAAAGTTCAGAAAAGACTGAGTTCTACACAAACAATAAAAAAATAGAGATGCTCGATGGCGTCGGTGTCTGTGTCTGTGTGATCTGCAATATAATTTGTTTGTAATAATATAAATAAAATAAATAAATAAATATTGTCAGACAAATTACACAGCGCCATCTAGCCCCAAAGTAAGCGAAGCTTGTGTTATGTGACAACGGATAAACATACGTAAATAGATTTTTTTTAAATACATACTTATGATACATAGAAAACACCCAGACTAAGACAAACAGATATGTTCATGCACACAAATGTTTGTCCTATGTGGGAATCGAACCCACGAGCGTTGGTGTCGAAGCCGCGTCATTGACCGCTACGCCACCGAGCTCGTCAATACTATAATATTAGTAGCTATGTGCGCTGAGCGTCATAATTTTGCTATGGGATCTTGTAACCTAAAAGAAAGTAAGTCGAAATACTCACAAACCGGTTTCGTTTTCTAAGCTTCGACCTTTTTATTGCAATAAGCAATTGATTGTTGTTGAATAAAAAATGTTATACTTTGTGTTTCTGTTGCAGTTTTTTTCTATTTTTGTATGCTATCTGTAACAAACATTGTCCGAGTGATTCAAAAGGTCATATTAGGACAAATTCCTGTTCGAATGCACAATCGCTACGCGGGAGAAGCCGCGGGTAACAGCTAGTATCTCGATAACAATGTTTTTGTCACGTTTTTTATGAATTAAGTTTTCGATCCCTATGACTTTTATTATTGCCGTTATTGGTCGACACACCAAGATAATTTTAATTTTCTCATTATACATAAACTAGCAACATTATAAACATATTGATGTAGGGGTTGCCCTTGAGTGGCCTTAAGTTATTAGTCCTAGTTATATTTGGCCGAAAATCATTGGCCTAAACTTATAATGTACATATATTGTCTAGCCTAATTAGTTTTTTGTGCGAAAACATCAATTGATGTTTTCGCACAAGTATAGTTTGGTTTAAAATCGAAAGCCCTAATTTTAGAGACCCTTATACTAAATGTACTAAAATCAGTTGTGTAATGTATTTAATTTGATTTAATGATGACCTCATCGAAGTATTGTAAACCTTAAAATCGTAATTGTAGTTTGTCCTGGCTACACAGGAGACACAGCGGTGGGAATGTGTGGTGGGTTCACCGCATAGAAGTTGTAAAAAAGGTTTCGAGCAACGCGCGATGAAGTTATCCCGCTTTATTGCTCGCGAGTATATAGTAGCTTTATAGTTTATATGAAATAAAACTGATTAGGATTGATTTTTATAGAATATTTAACAATTACCCTGACACAAAGTCCAACTACATTTACAATAATTGATATTGACAAAGGCCAAGGGCATGTATAAATACACCCCCACGTAGCTTTCAATTAGTAAGTTGTACTAACACAGCCTTATGCGTCAGCTGAGGGGTGGCCGGTGCACACTTTGGTATTGGACAAAAAAGTGGGCAAAAATAAGTTATTGAAAAATCAGTTGCCTGCCCTAAATTGTTATTCCTCAAAAAGTTAATTAGTTACTGCAACAAGCGGTGAATCGCGCAAAGCGCTAACCCGATATATCGAGCTACACGATTAGTTGAAAGTTACAACCTACAGTAAACTGCTATTTATCGAAATGCTTTAATCGCATTTTTTGAAATAGTCTTGTGGTTTTATACCTAAACAGTTTAATGGTGTTTTTTATGATGGCTTAGTTCTAAGCCATGTATGTACTTCTCTAATGAAAATCCACACTACATTTCTCTAATAATCCCATACAATTTTAGTTTATATCGGAAAAAAATTAGGGGATCTATCTATTGAAAAATAATAATTATTAATATTCAAAGAAGGTTTTGTTATATTTCTAAGCAATAAAAACTACTGTGCAGTATGAAGTACTTAGTGTAAATGACAATTATAAAAAAAAAAATACCGCACGAATTTTAAACATAGTTGTTGCTACCTTCGATATCTGATATATATAAAAATCAATGCCACTTTTCGTTGTAATTTTATAACTCAAGAACGGGCTCAACTATCCAAACCAAATGTTTAGGGTTTATTCGGACTATTTAGTAGAAGGTTTATGTGAAGTTTGCACAAAATCGGTAGAGAGATTCTTCATTTATCACATTTTTTGTAACAAATCTATCTATATCTATATAAAAGTCAATGCCACTTTTCGTTGTAATTTTATAACTCAAGAACGGGCTCACCTATCCAAACCAAATGTTTAGGCTTTGTTCGGACTAATTAGTAGATGGTTTATGTGAAGTTTGCACAAAATCGGTAGAGCGGTTCTTCATTTATCACATTTTTTGTAACAAATGAATTCAATAAATGGCGGATCATTTTGTTAATGGGGATTGTGCTGTCAAATTGAAACTTTTTTCATTGTTGACAGTACAAGCATGTTGTTATGTCATTCATGCGGTCATTTTATTTTGGACGTTCTTCGACTTTATGTTGCCTGTTCCAGAGTCGGTACCCCCAGCCGTTTGTTTATTCATGCTCAAATTGTTTATCCAAATGTTTTGAATTAAGTTTTAAAATAGCTAGCAATTAATAAAATATTTTATTGTTTGAATAAATGAATTTGGTGTTCCAATTAATTTATTTATTATTTCACTTTATACGTAGCGAAGCACGTACCGGGCCGCTAGTGATTTATAATTATCTCGCGCGTCCGTAACATGGGTGTCTTGAAGATGCTCCTTTTAACTTCTGACCCCACAATAACGGACATGAGAAGTAAGTCGGACAAGAAAAAGAGAGCCTACTTCCTGAAGTATTTATTAAATTTATTAACTAAATGTGATACTTATTACAAATTTTAATATTGAAGATAAAACTATGAGTGATGAATAAAGATTTTCATATTTTAATAAGTTAATTTGTATTGTCATTTTTTGCTATACAATTCAAATATAACATAGATAGGTAAGCGTTAGATAGAGGTACAAAATATTTTGGCCAGGTTTTAGGGCTCAATACCACTCAGTGTGCTGTAGTCAAATTATTGTAATTTGTAGATTGTAAATTTGTAGATCCATTTGTCACTCGACAAATGGATCTACAAATTTACAATAGACAAAGTTCAAACCAAGCTTACAAACCAAAGGTCAAAATATAACTAGTATTGATACTGACTACCAAATACGTAATATCTACGTACATAAATTAGATCTACATATTAGTTTGCCAGCGAACCTGCTTTGCCTTGGCAGATAGTATATTAGATAAAATATTAGCAATAATTATGAAATATAATTATTTATTCTGTCATTATGCTCTTGTATGTAATAATCAAGCCCTTTCATTTGATACACATATTGAGGGAGTTGTGAAAAAAAAAAAAAAAATCCCCATTTTGTGGTGGCGGCCATCTTGGATTTGAAATTTATCATGTATTCTACTAGTCAAGCCCTTTCATTTGATACCCATATTGAAGGGATCGTGAAAAAAGGCTTCTTGTGAAGATCTTGGACCGATTTTCTTCAAACATAGCTAAGAACATTCCCGACTATTTTACCTTTCAAATAAAAAAAAAATCAAAATCGGTTCATCCGTTCGGGCTACTATACCACACACACACAGAGATACGTCAAACTTTTAACACCCGGTCATATTTGCGTCGGGGGTTAATAATATGAATATTAATTATAAAATAGTGTAAGACCATGCGTATAACTCCCCATAAGGGCCCAATGACAGAATAAATAATTTCATTTCAATTGTTGCGTTCGCGGCCGCCTAGCGCGTGAGTCCATGGAGTAGGTAACACGTGATTTAGGCCTTATCTAACATACGTGCGGTTTAAAAAATAATCCGCAACACAAGCAATCCAATGCCAAACATACATATCTACCTGTACATCTCGACATATCCTCAAACCTTCGGGCCCTAGAATTATTCAGCGCTTCCGTGCATTCACCTATGTACGATACCCATCGATCGTAGCTATTGTTCTGTTACTGTTAACAATGCGGGGTAGGAAGAAACTCAATTTGTGCTCTTACATGCTGACACTATCTTTACTACCGATCAGAGACATATGAATGATGTTTGTATGTGATCTAATTGGCTATTTTATTACAATTACTGACCTTTGCGAGTATCTTGCGTAGGTTGATGGCCACAAAATTAATTATCATAATTGTTACTTGAGATAGAATGAGAGAGCTATGCTCGGCATTTCTTCACGGGAACGAATCCGGAACGAAGAAATTCGACGGAGAACCAAAGTTGTCGACATAGCGCTCAGAGTTTGTAAGATAAAATGGCAATAGCCTGGCCACATCTGTCGAGTCAGTGATGGCATCTGGGGAAGGAAAGTCCTAGAGTGGAGGCCTCATATGGGGCGACGAAGCGTCGAGTGCCCGCTCTTTAGAGGGACCGGTGACCTCAAGGGAACGGCCGAAAGCGGAAAGCCGATCGCATGGGAGAAAGCTTTTGGGGGTTGATGCTACTCACGTCCGCAGGCTTTACCCTAGTTTCCCTGCACGTGACCCCTGGGTGGTGCTAAACGAGTAGCCTTTTTCCTGAGTGGTAGAGCCAAGCTGTAGTCGTTTAGTGTCTAGAACATGATCGCGGTCAAGTTTTGGACATTGAATGAATACAGCTCGTAATTGGGCCGGCTCGTCCGGGGCAGTACCACTCTCACGCAGAAGACCGGCGTGAAGTAATAGCTCGCGCTATTGCGTTTCGTACGGTGAGTGTTGAAACCCGGAGCCCAACCCAAACACCCCAACTCTAAATATGGCAGCGGTAGTAAAAAGAACAATACCCCAGGAGGGTACCGTCACCGCTGGTGACGGAGAATCCCTCCCTGAGCACCACTGCTCAGGCCGCCCGACGTATTCTGGGGCGGGCATTACGCCGCTCTATATTTCTGCCGGGAGCAAACGCAAGAAGAGTGTGGTGGCACCTCCCCCTGAGCTCTGCGTTGAGCTGTGTAACGTTAGGGGACTTAACTCCAACATCAATGCTGTCCACCATCATCTAGAGACGGCTAGGCCGGCCATACTCTTTTTGACGGAGACTCAGATATTCCCCCCTGCTGACATCTCATATCTGCGTTACCCAGGGTACAAAGTGGAACATCACTTTGTGCCACGAGCCGGTGTTTGCGCGTACATTCGGGAGAATATCTGTTGTCGACGTCTTGGCAGTCTTGAAGCGAGGGACCTGTCAATTATGTGGCTGCGCGCAGATTTTGAGGACCGCACTCGCATTTACGCGTGCCTCTACAGGTCCCACAGCGGAAATGTCGAAACGGAGCGTCTTGTGGAGCACATACAAACGACGACCGACAGTATACTCCAGCAGATGCCTTCTGCAGAGATTGTGGTACTGGGTGATTTTAATGCCCACCACGTCGAATGGCTAGGGTCTAGATCAACTGACCATGCTGGAAGAACTTTCCATGACTTTGCCTTGGCATATGGTCTGACACAGCTGGTTTCCTCGCCCACGCGGGTGCCGGATGTGTCGGAGCATATGGCGTCCCTTTTGGATCTTCTGCTGACCTCCCACCCTGAAAATTATCGTGTGTCTGTTGGCGCCCCTCTTGGGTCTTCGGATCATTGCCTCATAAAGAGTATTGTGCCACTCACACGCCAAAGGCGACCGCGCACAGCCAGCACACGTCGTGTGTGGCATTTTAGGTCAGCAGATTGGGATGGGCTGCGTAGTTTCCTGGCCTCCTACCCTTGGGGGCGGATTTGCTTTTCGCTGGAAGATCCCAGCGCCTGTGCTAATGCTGTCGCTGATGTGGTTCTGCAGGGCATGGAACTTTTTATTCCTAATTCTGCGGTGCCCATTGGTGGCAAATCTCGACCATGGTTCGGAGGGTCTTGCAAAGCCGCGTTGCGTCATAAGCAGGATTCTTACCGAGCCTGGTCCGAGGCTCAGGCAGCTGGAGATGCAAATACCGGTGTCCTTAAGAAGAATTACAACGCTGCGTCAAGATCCTTTAAGGGCTGCATCGCCAGGGCAAAGTCCAAATTCGTTAGCAAAATTGGCGAGAGATTAGTGCGCTTGCCCTCTGGGTCTCGTGCGTTCTGGTCGCTCGCCAAGGCTGTTCAAGGTAACTTCTGTCGGTCGTCGTTTCCACCATTGCACCGAGTGGATGACTCACTGGCCCATACTGCAAGGGAAAAGGCCGATCTTCTTGGACTTCTCTTTGCGTCTAACTCGACTCTCGATGATCAGGGAGCAACACCGCCAACCATCCCACGGTGTGAGAGCTCTATGCCAGACATTAAGTTCTCGCAAAGAGCTGTCCGTAGAGCACTCTTCTCCCTGGACATCCATAAGTCGAGTGGGCCGGATGGCATTCCACCTATTGTTTTAAAAACATGTGCTCCAGAGTTGGCTCCGATTTTAACACGTCTATTTCGGTACTCCTACTCACTTGGCGTGGTCCCCTGCTCATGGAAGGAGGCTTTAGTCCACCCGATCCCTAAAAAAGGCACTTGCTCAGATCCGTCCAATTACAGGCCTATTGCGATAACTTCCATATTTTCCAAAATCATGGAAGCTATCATTAACAAACAGCTGGTAGCCTACTTAGAGGATCACCAGCTGATAAATGATCGCCAATATGGTTTCCGCCATGGTCGCTCAGCTGGTGATCTTCTGGTATACTTGACTCACCGTTGGGCGGAGTCAGTGGAAAGCAAGGGCGAGGCATTGGCTGCTAGTCTGGACGTAGCAAAAGCTTTTGATCGGGTGTGGCATAAAGCATTACTTTCCAAGCTTCCTTCTTTTGGGCTACCTGAGAAGCTTTGCATATGGATTGCCAGTTTTCTATCTGAGCGTAGCATCAAAGTTGTAGTTGACGGAGCACGCTCGGACCCACTACGCTTGAATGCTGGCGTACCACAAGGCTGTGTATTGTCCCCCACGCTGTTTCTTCTGCATATCAATGACTTGCTGCTTATACACAATGTTCATTGCTATGCGGATGACAGTACAGTGGACGTAAGATACACTGGCCAATGTAATGTTTCTCGGGATTGCGTCGATGAGTACCGAACAAAACTTGTGTCTGAGATTGAGACGTCCCTTGGACACGTCTCGGATTGGGGTAGATTGAATTTGGTGCAGCTGAATCCCTCCAAGACACAGGTTTGTGCGTTTACCGCTAAAAAGTCCCCATTCGTCGTAGCTCCTAGTTTGGAAGGTACTCCCCTTAGTGTAAGAACTAGCATTACCATCTTGGGTGTCGACATATCGAGTGATGTTCAGTTTCGCGGTCACTTGGAATGCAAGGCCAAACTGGCTTCCAGGAAGATTGGTGTGATTAGTAAAGCCAGGCGGTATTTTACACCCCGACACCGCCTTCAACTATACAAAGCCCAGGTTCGACCTCACATGGAGTACTGTTCGCATCTCTGGGCCGGTGCGCCCCAGTACTTGCTTGCTCCATTTGACCGCATACAACGAAGAGCAGCTCGAATCGTCGGTGACCCAATGATCTCGGATCGATTGGACTCTCTCTCTACACGCAGAGATGTAGCGTCTCTTTGCGTTCTATACAAATTATATCACGGGGAGTGCTCCGATGAGCTGTTTGATTTGATACCTGCCGCTGAATTCCACTATCGTACAACTCGCCATAAATTAAAATTCCATCCATATCATCTTGATAATTGGCGATCTACTACAGTACGTTTCCTAAGACATTTCATACCACGAACAGTGAAACTGTGGAATCAACTTCCCTCAGCGGTATTTCCGAACAACTACGACATGGGTGCCTTCAAGAACAGAGTTTTCATTTTCCTTAAAAGGCTGGCAACGGATCGGCGACCCCTTGGTGTCGCTGGTCTCCATGGGCGGTGGTGATTGCTTTCCACCAGGTGACCCACATGCTCGTTTGCCCCCCTCTCACATAAAAAAAAAAAAAAAAAAAAAAAAAGCATTGGGGAAGATTATGTCTTTGTTCAGCAGGGGATGGATACAGGCTGATGATGATGATGATATACTTAAAGGAAAAAACGTTGTAAATCACTTGTACTGTTCCCTTTAATTAAATTTATTTTACACACCGGTTTTGTCTAATAGAGTTATCAAATAGCTCTATAAGAAATGTAGAAAATATATCCTTCGAATGAAATTTATATTCTCTATATCGTCGATGCTTGGTGGCGTCGTTGCTCGTGACGGTCTAATCGATCACGCAACGTTGTCTGTAGCCTGTCCATGGATGGGTTTGTTTATATCGAGCTTCTCTGTGCTTCGGATGACACGTTAAGCCTTCATTAGCTGAAAGTCGTTAAGTCAAGTCAGTGGCCTTTAGGCGCTCTGTAAACACTGGCCTCTGCTAACCCGCAGTTGAGCAGCGTGGTGGAGTATGCTCTAAAACACTTGCCATTGTCTGTGAACGTGTGTGAACCAATTACACCCTAAAGGTTGTAGGGTAAATAAAAATATTTTAGAAACATTTTGATACCAAGTTCATGACAAGCTTCAATATATTTTAATGAAAGTTGTCATACGTAAGACAGTATTCGACGAAAATAACATCAGGTTACTACACAATGGGACAATTATATTCAGAACGAACCCACGCGAGCGAAACGAAGCGATATACGACCCATATAACCATTTTCGGGAACCTGACGTAACTATTTCGAAACCTAGTGTTAACACTAAAATATAATCTAGTCGTCGTTACGTTTACATGCAGTCGCTGCAACTAAATATGGGGAAGACCCGACACAGTAACATTCGGTTTTTAGTTTACGTCGCTGTGTCGTACCGTTGTTTCCATATTTAACCAGATTTCGTACAAATCATTCATTTACTCATTCGTTTTTGACATAATGGTGGAGTGATTTAAGGCAAATAATAAAAAAATAGCCATCTTGAGGAAATTGTTAAGGTAAGTCACAGGTTTTGTTTTAATTGATGTAATAAAACTTGAAGATTTTATTGGGAAAATAAATTAGTCGTGTAGTTTTCTCAAATAGGCTTAAATTTACTAACGCGCCACGTAATTGACTTTATTTAACCATTGCAACCGTAAAGTACATATCGTTTTTTTTAATGTATTTTTACACATCTAATATTCAAAACATCTATTTCAATAGAATAACAAATTTTAATACTAATAGCAACCATTGCAGCAACTCATAATCGTACAATTGCTAAATATTGAAAAAAAAAACATCAAGTTTAGTGAAAATATTCTCGTAACATCTAGTCACAAAGTTCCGACAATGTGTCAAAATGTGCCGACGTGTTACTGAAGGTTGTCACAATTTAACTGGATTTTTAATATGGTTTCCTTTATCATTTTGCTTGCAGTGTTTCCCAAAGTTTATAGACAATTATATAAAATGCCTTTTTGCATTGTTTGACTAAAGGCTCATCACATTGAATATCAATGGTTCCAGGTACTTGGGTAAAAGATAATATTCCTTTTGGCCGAGATTGAAGAAAAATAGAGTGTACCAGCCGAAAATTGGAAAATAATCAAATGCCATGCCAAACGTACCAATTCCGTTGACTTCGACTTTCAATAATGTCTATCTTTGTTATGTAGAGGTACTGTTTAACTTTTGCTATACTAAGCATTTTGTTTGAAAATTTCACTGTCATAATAATATTGTAAGTAGCTCTACTCTGAATCTTAAATAAAAATCTATTGTTATATTTATGTTATTAATTTATTATTACCCTCAACGGCCGTCTACGTTGTTAATACAGGAATAGACACCATCTGGGTGTTGCATACCATACATAAAATTTTACATTTTAAATCTTGCAAATTATATTCTTTAGGTGCTTCCGCTTCGTAATCAAGTGATGCTGCATATATATTTATATGCGAAGAATTAAAAGGACGCTCGAAAAAATCAAATTTGTTTTTTATACTCTACCAACGATTTAAATTTTGTTTAGTACAAAAATTGCGTGTTCCATTTCTATTATATCATTATTTACATTTAAAAGCCATTTATCTTTAATGTTTAAAACGTTGAAGTCCATGGAAATTTACGCGAATCTTTTGGTTCTTTACTCTTTTTTTCATTTAATCAAAAGTAACATATTATGACAAACATGTATGACAAGTTTGAGAAGATGTGAATCTGATGATCTATAATTGTGCAAATAAGTGACCCAGAACATTCAGAAAACGTTACTACACATATTATCACCCAGTTACAACACATTGTTACAGTATTGCAGACTAGGTGCAAACTAAACGCAAAGTTTGTAAAATGTGGGAACACAAATTATTCTGTAACGTATCAACACAGCAACAACACAAAGTTACTGGAAGTTGTTTCCGTCACATTCGGTCACATTGTCATTGAACTGTTACAACACATGGAAACAAAACTCCACTAAGTCGCTATGTGTCGTATCAATTACGAAACTGCTGCAATTTGTTACCTCTTTAAAAAATCTGCGACTAAAAATGGCTATATGGGGAATGTATAAAAGCGTCTACGATAGGTGCTAAACTTACTTGTCCCATCGCCCACTTTGATAATAAAGAATTTTCTATCGTTCCTCAATATGTTTTTAAATTTATGGTATAAGAGATGTAATTAGTTCAGCACCATCTCAGAGCCAAAGCCAATATCACCTGCACGTGGTGCACCCTGCTGATTTATTTTGAGGCTCTGACGAAAGAGAGGTAGGGTACAGCATAATTTTAAAATGCCCGACTATGGAATTACGGAGGTACTTCCATAGTCGGGCATCTTAAAATTCCTCACCTTACAGAACACCGCACCAATTATAAATTTCCTTAAGAATTGTTGTGTTACTGCGAGTGAGTGAGGTCACCAGGATGGAAGGCGTTGCTGCGCAGGCAGCGGGGTTGGCGGCGCATGAACGATATTTCATGTTGCAAGCGTTTATATGGCTACGGTGACCGCTTCACAGAAGGCCAATCGTATGCTTGTTTGCCACTTGACGTAGTATGAAAAAGAGAATCGCCACTATCTTTAGAGCCTAAGTCAATCTACACTTGCACGAAACACACCCGGCCGACTAGCTAACAAATTAGACATGAGTCCAAAAGATTCAGAAACATGGTACATAATTCATCCTTATGTACTCAACTACGTAAGTACGACAAAAGAATAATGGCTATTCATTTCGGTGTCTCAAGAACCTTCAATCTATATATATAAAAGCGAAATACCACTTACTGATTAATCACGAAATCTCAGAAACTATAACACCTACAAACTTGAAATTTGGCAGGTAGGCTCCTTGTATTATCTATAAAAAGAAAAGTAAAACAAAAACATTTGATACCATTGAACAAATTTATACCTATTTTTTTAAATTTAGGCAATACATAAAATACAACTATAAAACTAAAGTACCTAAAACTAAATAATACTAAAATAGAACTAAGCTACCTAAAACTAAAATAAATGTAAAAAGTTTGGCCCATGTGACATCGTTCCCAAGATGCTAGCAGCATTACCTCGCTGGATGGCTAATCTGATCCTTCGGGCGAGCAATGTGCCAGATCTTGGGTCACCAGTCACGTTAATTATTTTTTAAAATTATTATACTTAATTACCTCAAATTATGTTTAAATCCCACTGGGAACCATTCGTATCTTCCTCCAGAAAGGAGAGCCAGATAAAAATGACGTCGGGTTAAATATTATTTGTATTGCTGCACCAATTGTTATATGGCACAGTCATTTTTATCTGTCTTCTCCTTTCTCCACAGACCTGCAAGAACTGGCTCGGCAAAACAAGATCACCAAGCAGATATTGGAAGCGTTTATCCAGAAGAAGCTAGGCTTGTCGAAGGGCTACGTGAGGCCGCCGTCAATTCAGGAGATTCTGCCGGTAAAGAAGCCTGAGGAACGCAATGTGAGGCAGTCAAACCAGAGTGAGCAGCTGCATGAACCACATGAATATTCCGAAGATGACAGCTTGCAGAGCGTCGAGAGTGAACAAATTGATTCTATATACGCTGAAGGCACGTATATTTTATAACTATATATATATGATAAGCAGTCATGGCAGCCTATGAACGCTCGCTATACCAGAGGTATCGCGCGTTGATGACCCTGTAAAAACCTCTTCATGCCTTTCGTGAAGACCTTTTGCTGTAGTCTCTTGGGACAACCTCGGCAGGTTCATTGATTCACTCATCACTTGAACCTTCTTGAATACCATTGTTTCATTGTAAAACAAAAGTAGTTTAATGTACATTTAACAGCTATAGTATATTTATTTACAATACTTTACATAAATTATTGCATTAGCATAATTTTAACAAAAAAAATAACCGACTCCAAACATTACTCTACATTTATGTATGTAGATACAGGCTGATGATGATGATAAACAAAGATTTGGGAATAATCTGGAAGTATACTCTTTCAAATAAAAAAAGTTTTTTTTTCAAATCGGTTCATAAAACAAGTAGTAATTAAGTAACAAACATTAAAAAAAAAAATACAGCCGAATTGAGAACCTCCTCTGATGATGATGATAAACAAAGACTTGGGAATAATCTGGAAGTATACTCTTTCAAATAAAAAAAGTTTTTTTTTTAAATCGGTTCATAAAACACGTAGTAATTAAGTAACAAACATTTAAAAAAAAATACAGCCGAATTGAGAACCTCCTCATTTTTGGAGTCGGTTAAAAAGCAAGCATAGCTGAAGAAACAAATTACTTTCACATTAAGTAATAAAAGGCCTCCTTTCTCTCTCCAAGGTTAAGAAGGCGTCTTATTTTATGCTGGTCATCGCTCATCATGTCATTGGTTGCCCCAAAATGAATGACATTGGAATTGTGAAACAATATATACCATTGATAAATACCACCTATGTAATAGGTACAAATCACGTTTCAAGACCACTAACATTAAATTTACCATAGTAAACACTAGTGACGTTTCTAATTAGTGCCTTCACTAAAAGACCTTTACATATTTGTCTAAAATATTCAAACAGCACGTAAATACCCTTTGACATCAATTCAGCCTTAGTTTAGAGCTATGTTTTTCAAAGAGTGCATCGCGAGCTCATAGGGGGTACCCTAGCCTATAAAAAGGGGTAGCGGAAGGTCGCGAAGCTGTAAAAAAAAGTGTTCAAAAAGATATTTTTATTAAGAAAATGTTCATTTCGGAACGTAATTGACGGTTAAGTTAGATACGTCTAATTATGAAAATAACTACTGATTTGATATTTGTAATTCAATAAATAGGTTAGGAATCTGGGAGGGTAAAGAAAGGGTCGCAACAGATTTCTAGATACTAAGGGGGGGTCACGTTATGAAATAGTTTGGAAAACACTGGTTTAGAGCATAGAGTTTGTTTTGTAAAGTAAATAAGAATGTTATGGTAAAGTTGGAGCAAATAGTTGTGAGCAAATACCACATGTGCGTGAGGATGTCTCGGGCGCATACACGTAATATAACATTGCGAAAATTGGTCAAGAGAACCTACCACAAGCAGAGTTTCCTAAGATAGGAAATCTATTTGCTTGGCTAGAGCAAGCATGACTTACTCACTAATTTTGTTAATCTTAGCAAAAATGAGAACAGCAAACAGTGTGAATGCAATTACTGTGGTTTACGTGCAGAGATTTCATTGCAAGAAATAATATTTGCAATATTTGAGAGAGGACAGCATATCTCTGTCGCCAAGATTCCAAATATCCTGTTTGGTAAACCCGTAATCTCCTTGGAAGGTCGCAACAATACGTTCCTCTCTCTGTTCGTTATGACCTTTCGAGGCTGTTCGTTATGACCTTTCGAGGACCCTGAAGAACCTGTAAAGAAAGCACCGACAACTAGGCCGAAAAGGAATTTATAAAAAAAATCGCCTTGACTACTTTAACGTTACAGTACTATTACTTTTAGCCGTAAGAAATAGTTGGAGTTGTCCCTTGTATTTTTAGGAAAATATTTATTGAGTATATATGATATAAATATAACACAGGAATATCCACACAAATAAACAGGGGGAATGCCAGACATATAGAAAACGAAATAAAATACTCTATTTCAGATAATTAGAATCAATTAGAAAAATAGATTAAATTTAGTACAAAGTTCAGTGCTATTTTAACCTATAATTTGATTACTGAATTATATAGGAGCTTACTGTACACTGCAAGGATTTCTTGTTTCTGAGGAGTTCTAAAATTAGCAAGGGAATACTTCGATTATCCCTAACGGTTATACCATAGCGTAAACATAGTTTGTAACAAATATTCGTAAATACTATTCTAAATCTAGTCAGAGGTACGAAGGTAAATTTGTGTTAGCGAACTAAGTTTTTTTTACCCGACTACCAAGGAGGGTTATGTTTATATTTACCTTGCTTGTATGTTTGTAAATTTCTTTATAACCGTGTATCTCCCGAATGAGTTGATGAGTTGCGACAATTCAAGTATCGTCAGCAGCTGGATGAGTTGCGACAGTTAAAGTATCGTCAGCTGGATGAGTTGCGACATTTAAAGTATCGTCAGATGGATGAGTTGCGACAAGATCTTCAGATTCACCTCGAAAAACCAGTTCCAGTTCCAGTTTAAATTTTTAGTCGGGTTTTTTGTACCAGTTAATAATATCTTGTTATTCTACATGACAGACGCTTGTTGAGGTTCATCAACCGCCTAAAGGGACAATCGTGTTAGTCACATATCTTACTTCCGTGTTTCGGAAGGCACGTTAATCGGTCGGTCCCGGTTATTGTGATTAGTGGCCAATGGGTGGCTTGAAAACACTGGTCTCCGCCAAGTCGCAGTTGTGCAGCGTAGAGAAGTTTGCTCTAAACTCCTTTGATTGAGGTCCCATCCCAACGTTGCCGTGTGGTTTCCGGCAGACTAGAATAGAATCACACCGTCTCTTCCCGTGGATGTCGTACAAGGCGACTAAGGGAAAAATACATTATGAAACATCGACCAGGCCTCCCCAACCCGTCTGGCCAGCGTGGGGAGTGTAGAGCAAATCCTCCTTTTGTCTGGGACGGACGAGAGAGGGTCGTGCTCCTGTAGTGGATACTAAAATGACCTGATGATGATGACGATCCCAACAGTGGGATGATTATGGGTTGATGCCGATATCTTGCTAATTCATAAGGAATATACGAAAGACAAAAAAAAAATTTAGTATCACATTGACATCCTGTTGATCTTGATTCTAACTTGACATTTCATAGTTCACCTTGAGAAGTACGCACGGTTAAGGACCCGCCCGATTTAAATAGCCTACCGTGTCGATAAACGTTTTATTGTTTTATTATTAAACTAATCCTTTAATTTTTCATTTTGCCTACAATACGTGCACGATTTTTAATGGTAACGTGGGCGGCCAAGCCTGAAATTCGGTAGTTTTGTGCAGATTTGTGCTGATAGCACTGAAAAACGACCGAACTTCAAGCTTCAGACATAAATAAATAAATATTCTTGAACGAATTACACACTGCCATCTAGTACCAAACTAAGCAAAGCTTCTACTATGGGTACTAGATAACTGATATTAACGTAAATACATTTTTTTTGTACATACATACAGACCAAGACAACAGACATGTTCATGCACACAAATATTTGTCTTGTACGGGGATCGAACCCGTGACCCCGGAGTCAAAGTGGACATGGTTAGCCATTTGACTACCAGAGTCGTCAAATTCAAGTCGTCAAAGGCATGTATTGTATTTATACATTATGCTGCAGGCAGTCATCTATTGTCAGCTTGACAATGTGTGCAGCTAAAGTAAGATGTGTGTCAACAGATGGCATTACAATTGCCCCCTTCCAGAGAATCTATTTATTGAAGTTTTATTTATTGTACAGTCAAGAACTCGTGATATTATTATTATTACAATCGCTGTAAATGTAAGGCTCGTACTGAAAAAAGAGTTCTCGACTTTACCTACAATTCATACTTTTCTCATTCTCCATTTCCATAGTACGCAAAGAAAGGAATAAAAACGTGAACGAGACAGCTATCTACAACTTTTCAATTAATTACGGATATCAGCTGGGAGGATAGGTACTTTTAGCCAGGAAGATTTTTAGGAACAGGGCGCCCCGCAGCAAATGCCCCTTACACACGGGCGACTCGAATTATTGATAAGGCGTATATATAAAGTATCATTGAGTGTAGGTACATATATACGATTAAATGTAGGTGTATATATCTTTATCTTTTTTTATTTTACGCAGCAAATAATTAGCGCTGCCTCTTTCTGTAGACGAAGCGAACGCAAAGTGAAGGATTCTTTACTGACTCTATAATGTGGTCGTACTATAATTTATAGGCAAAGTTACACGCATTACGTACCCAATAAAAAAGTAACTTAATTGTTCCGTATAAAATTATTAAACGTTTTACTCAATATCTTTTACAGTTTGCTATTTTCCTTTATAATACCTATCAGTTACTGTTCGCGTGACCTAAGCGATTACTATTGCATCGTTTATGAAAACCGCTACACGAATTATGCCTACTGAGGTTATTACACGTAGACGTAGGTACGTACGTAATAGTTCTAACACGTAACTATGTTTAACACACAGAGAGAGACATACCTACCTATAACATACACTTAATTCTGAGTTCAGGGGCCCTACCGTCGAAGCCGAAACCAATCTGAGTTCAGGAGCCCTACCGTCGAAGCCGAAACCAATCTGAGTTCAGGGGCCCTACCGTCGAAGCCGAAACCAATCTGAGTTCAGGGGCCCTACCGTCGAAGCCGAAACCATTCTGAGTTCAGGGGCCCTACCGTCGAAGCCGAAACCAATCTGAGTTCAGGGGCCCTACCGTCGAAGCCGAAACCAATCTGAGTTCAGGGGCCCTACCGTCGAAGCCGAAACCAATCTGAGTTCAGGGGCCCTACCGTCGAAGCCGAAACCAATCTGAGTTCAGGGGCCCTACCGTCGAAGCCGAAACCAATCTGAGTTCAGGGGCCCTACCGTCGAAGCCGAAACCAATCTGAGTTCAGAGGCCCTACCGTCGAAGCCGAAACCAATCTGAGTTCAGGGGCCCTACCGTCGAAGCCGAAACCAATCTGAGTTCAGGGGCCCTACCGTCGAAGCCGAAACCAATCTGAGTTCAGGAGCCCTACCGTCGAAGCCGAAACCAATCTGAGTTCAGGGGCCCTACCGTCGAAGCCGAAACCAATCTGAGTTCAGGGGCCCTACCGTCGAAGCCGAAACCAATCTGAGTTCAGGGGCCCTACCGTCGAAGCCGAAACCAATCTGAGTTCAGGGGCCCTACCGTCGAAGCCGAAACCAATCTGAGTTCAGGGGCCCTACCGTCGAAGCCGAAACCAATCTGAGTTCAGGGGCCCTACCGTCGAAGCCGAAACCAATCTGAGTTCAGGGGCCCTACCGTCGAAGCCGAAACCAATCTCAGTTCAGGGGCCCTACCGTCGAAGCCGAAACCAATCTCAGTTCAGGGGCCCTACCGTCGAAGCCGAAACCGATTACCATTGGAATTTTTGAATGTGAAAATGATATTCTGCTATTTCTGCTGTTCGCGATTGAGACGAATCCTAAAATCAAAGATCATAAATATCGGTTCAGCTGTTCTTGAGTATTTGTGTAACTAACCTGACTTTGTTTTATATAGATTTATTATTTATATTTTTGATATCATTGAAGGAGTTGCTGCGTTGGCAAGGGGGGTGGCGGCGCGCGAACGATTTTTCACGTTGTGAATGTTAATATGGCTACGGTAGCCGCTTCAATCAAGTAGGCCGTATGCTTGTCTGCCACCCGATGTAGTAAAAAAAGGAAGATTCATGAAGCTTCGCAGCCCACGTAAATTTTTAAGTGGTATATTTTTGTTTAAATAAATATTTTAGTTTTAGCATGCAACATCTCAGTTCCGTTAAATGAAAAAAAAGGAAAATAACAACTTGAACTGCAAGAAATACTAAATCGGCGACTGAAGTACTGAGTTAGGTTAGGTTCGTTATGTTTATGCCAACTTTAGTCGACCAGTTAGTACAATAGTCGACTAGTTTTATAATTTTAGGTGCTCGGTTAATTCTACCCAATAAAAAATTGTTCGCAAACGGAGCCAGGCCAGCAAATCACGAGAAAAAAATCGTGAAAGTTATCTCGAAATTTGCATGTATATTCCATGATTTATTTCAAGCAAGCATTATTGATGTAGGAGATATTGAGATAGTGTATTCGAGTATCGGGTGTGTGAATCATGAGATTATCCTGATTTATATAACAATGTAATTTTGCTGGTAACTTTGAGCTGAACAATAATAATGTTTATAGCAGGCAATTTGTTAACACTTAGTGCGAGAAACTCCATGATTTATCTTTTATTTTATACTACATTGGATGGCACCTGTATGATGTGCCATCACAGCAACTCATTCCTTTTCTCACTCAATGTTTTAGGTCCCAAACAGTGTTAGATACGTGGTGCACGTCAGTTGAGCTTCACTTGACTAGCCGTCTCTTCAGGCTTTTAATACCTTATTTGCCATATTGCTGTCTCTCACATTGCTAACAGGGGAAGTCAAATTCCAAAAGCTTTTTACTGCTACTGATTAAATTCGTTGTGAGTAGACAGCCGTAGCTTTACCCCCGGGACTGAAATGAACTTCATTGTTCATTGTCTTTTTTGGTTAATCCTGGGTACACAGGAAACCAGTGGCAAGAATACAACAATCATCTAGCTAGACCTCTAGGAACTGTTATTTGGCTGCAGTCTTCCGTGAGGAGATACTTCCACAGTCTGATAACTCTTAACCACTTTTTGACCTCTCTTTTGCCAGAGCCTTGTTAGTTAATCAGCATGATACATCGCAAGTAGCTGAAGTTGGCTTTGGCTCAAAAATGAAAGAGACTTACAGCTCGTCTATTTGACCGATGCTATGGAACCAAATCTAGTAAGTTTGTTGTTTCCGAAGATAATGTTCCGGTGAATTATTTATTATTCCATTTTGCCTTAACACACTCTGGCCACTCCATACAACCAACTACTACATAAAGAGAACACGACTGTATACGTGCAAATGTGTGTGTATACACCTTAGAGTTGACTGTATAACAAAGAAGGTTCCTCGCGCTGTGACGAACTTACTTTGTTATACTTTAAATGTTGTAGGTAATATTGTACTAATAAATATCTTAAACGGTTATTTTGAAGGATTGTGATTATGAAACCGGAGGGTAGTTAGTGGGTGGATAAACGGACTAATCCAAGGCTAAAATTTTGTATGGCGAATTTTAAGAATATTTCCTTGAACAGTACACCTCTAGTTGTTTCATATAAAAATGCATATCATTTGCATTTTATAGACAGTAACGTCATCCTATCATATACGGATATGATATTGAACTATCGTGAAAGGCCTCAGCAAATATGGCCGTTCACAACCAACTGGGTACCTATTCACATATAAAATGCAGTAATAATGCGAGCAATTCAAGTGGAATTCCCGGAGAATAAGCCGGTGTAGTAAGCCCGTTTAAAATCAGTACTCTATATAGGTATAACCCTAACATGTTTTTACCCGACTGCCGAAGAAGGAAGGGTTATGTTTGTCGAATGTGTATAAATATATTTCTTTGGCACGCTGTACAGTCTAAACTGGTTTACGGTTTTCAAAATATAAGGTGTCATACGACTCTTCTCATCTGTGTGAGTGAAATATGTTATATTTTTATACTTAAAAAATATACCATGAAATAAATCACCAAAATATAACCTTAATTATTTCTAGTTCAAACTTATAACTATGCCAAAGCTAAAGGGCCAAGTTTAAACAACACGGTACTTCTGATATTTCAAATATGACTAGTATTTTGGAAAAGAATAAAAAAAAAGCGGCTAAGTGCGAGTCGGACTCGCCTATGAATGGTTCCGTAACTTCCGTAGCATCAAGTAACATAATATAATAATTAAAAAAAAACTACTTACTAGATCTCGTTTAAACCAATTTTCGGTGGAAGTTTGCATGGTAATGTACATCATATATTTTTTTTAGTTTTATCATTCTGTTATTTTAGAAGTTAAGGGGGGGGGGGGGAGGGGGGGGACACGTTTTACCACTTTGGAAGTTTAGAAAAAAAATGATGTTTGAAACCTCAATATTATTTTTGAAGACCTATCCATAGATCCCCCCACACATGTATGGGTTTGCTGAAAAAAAAACATATTGAGTTTCAGTTCTAAGTATGAGGAACCCCCAAATTTTTTTGGTTTCTTTCTGTGTGAAAATTTTATCGCGAAATAATGAAATTAACAGAATACTAGTTCTTATAGTTTCGGAAAACCATTTGGCTACAGAACCCTAAAAAAAACGATTTCGGATCTTGAGATCCGACTATAATTAATGCCTATATGATGATGAAAATGATGTATGTACCTACTCAGAACTAGAATCATGTGTTACCGATTGTATTTTTATTTCTCTAAAATTTCACATCTCTTCTTGACTCCGGAATCTGGAGAAAAAGATTTTAATAACTATCTTAAGCTTTATCTTTAATAAAATCTATTGTACATTTTTTTGTTACTGCTGATATTAGTATGTAATCTGTCTACTTGAATTGGTTATACTTACTATAGCTTATTTCAAAATTGTTATTTTTAATTTGTAAGAATAGTATAACGTCATTCTTACTACATTTTTCAGCAAAAACTTATTTCTTGTCCACAATACAGTCCAGCAATTATGCTTTCGAATTGTTGTAAAACGGACTAATATTTTATTCCGTTTTACGAAAAAATCCTTAACGAGGCCAGAGATGGCGCGTTGTGACGTCAAGCGAAAGATTTGCGCAAGAAATCCGCAAACGGATGTTTAAAGTCGTCTATTATGATGAATGAGCGTTGCCAGCGGATTCTCGGAGGCGGATTTGATTCGCGCATCCCGTCATAACCGAGCTTCTCGGCAATCTTGCCATTACCCCAGCGATGAGAACATGGAACAGAGAAGGAAATAAAAATTATATTGCATATTTATTTGCTTATAGCCTTCTCACAGATTTTTTTTATATCAGAGCGGGGCAAACGGCCATGTGACCTCTTATATAAAAAAAAATGAGTTACAAATCTATAGCAAATAAATAGGCAATCTTGACATTATGTCTACAACTATTAAATGTAACAGAAAAGGAAATAAAGGAAATATTGCATGTTTATTTGCTATAGATTCTAAACTGATTTTATTTTTATATTTTTGAAAGGCGGGCAAACGAATATGTGGGACAAATGTACAGCAAATAAATAAGCAATCTTGCCATTACGCCACCGAAAAGAACATGGAACAGAGAAGGAAATATTACATGTTTATTTGCTATATAGATTACTAATTGATTTTTTTATATATAAGAGGGGGGCAAACGAGCATGTGGGTCGCCTGATATGGAAAGCAATCACCACCGCCCATGGGGATCAGCAATACCAAGGGGTCGCCGATCCGTTGCCAGCCTATATACCTTCCTTTCTTTCTTTCTGAATGATGAAAGTAAAAAAACATTAAACACGAAATAAGCTATGAGTATACGTCTCTAGATAAAAAAAAATCTATTGATCTGCCATGCCTATCTAAGATTATGCAAACATTTCGTTAAGACCCTCGTAGTCGTAAAAGTGGAGCCACTTAGAAATTATAAAATCTTAGCATTCAGTAATTCCTATGTGTAGATTATTACTAAGACAATATAAATAGTTAATGCTACTACTGATCCTGATGGAAATTTTGGCAATACAGAAGACCTTTATAATAATACGCACAATTCTGATTGTGTGTTGGTAACATTTTACTATTAGGCGAGCTACGTTATTTACACTTTTTTTAGAAATAAAATACATTCACTAAAAAAATGTAGGCTTATCTACTCCTCATTCTAGATCCGTGAAGCAAAAAAAGAGCATCGTGAGTACGCGCTGACCCATTTCCTTAGTGTCGTAGCGTGGACTGTTTACACCCCGCGGAGCACCGCTGGAGCTCAGCGTTAGCAACCCCTGCTCATGCTGCAATTAGCACGAATGTAGTACGAACATAGCCTCATTCAGTCCAAAATAACCTCGTTTGTCGTCTGAAAATTGTATAGATATTTCGCAATATTCGTTTTCTTTTTTCCTACAAAATCTTGTAGCTAAATTGCGTAGATGTACATACTGTATTATTAGTCACAATTTGCATCTATTAAGATTGTACAACAATCATGTTTAATCATTGCTATATTTATGAGATGGTAATTTGTCGCTGAACTTAATTTGTACGTTTATAATAGCTACTGAAATTTATTATAAATATTTTTTTAATGAAATAATTCACCTCCAGCTGTTGGACTTGAACCTGCTAACTCTCGATTACCAGTCGAGGGCTCATTTGAACAGACTACTAGGAAAGTTTGTGATGGTGACGAATTTTTGCATTTCTATTTATACTGCTGTTAAGTTGCAGTGTGGCGCCATCTACCTATTACGTATTACATTACTAAACAAGGTATATCAGCCCATCGTTACAGATGAAATTAGGCAATTTATTGATAAAATCAAACTTATTAAATAATTATTATTTTTAATAATTGATCCGCCAACGTCAAATCAACTATAAAAATATTAATTACTGTAATTTAATCAACTGTGATCGCTCTACGTTGAGGTTCGCCTAGTTCAATGTAGTTCTGCAAGAGGAAGACTCAATAGAAATATTATCATTGAACGTGTTATTTTATTAAATTAATTTTCTTCCTTTTCATAAACTTTAAGTAAAAACCTAAAGCTATGTTCGAATTTAGCCCGGCAATAAAGCAAGCTTTATAAAAGTAACTTTGCAATGTATGAAAATAACCACTTAATATTCATTCTTGAAAACCTCGCTTACATTATCACGTACAACTGCACAGACAGCGCCTATTTCTGGGATGCATGCATTTTAATATCCGAATGACTGCATATTATGGACTGGATGATTCTGTGCTGAATGCTCAGAACATGTTTAAAATGTTTTTTGGTATACACTTGTATTTTAAGTATGTAGTGAATACGATACTTATTTTTATACTATGGGGTGTAAGTGGTTCATAAACATCTTTAAACCAAAGCCAACTTCACCTGCACGCGGTGCACCCTGCTGACTGACAAACGATGCTCTGGCGAAAAAAGAGGTAGGGAGCGTAATTGTAAGCTACCCGACTGGGGAATGTACCCCCGCCTCACAGAATACCGCAGCCAAATAACAATTTCCATGAGGGTTGTTATGTTCCTGCGAGTGAGTGTGGTCACCAGAAAGGAAGGAGATGATGCATTGGCAGCGGAGGGTGGCGGCGCGCGAGCGATATTTAATGTTGCGAGCGTTAATATGGGTATGGTAACCGCTTCACATCAGGCGGGCCGTGTGCTTGTCTGCCACCCGACATAGTATAAAAAAAAATCTATAGTGTCCTCTGTCTTACGGTATTATACGTCTATGTTTAGCCCACTATACCATACGAGTGATATAATGAACGGAAATAGGAACGGAGGATCAATTCAGACATTTGCCTAATCAACTAATCGGCAAGGTCACGATTACATTTACAAAATGAAAATCAATTAACCCCTTCGCTCCCTGTGTCCATCTCAATGGACATGATTTAGTACCTATCATAACATACTATATGTTTATAAAACATTTAATGTAAGCATGCCATAACACTTGGAACGAATCTAAGGATGTACCTTATAAACAAAGAACAAAGAATTATTATGTAGGTAGGTTAAAATATCCAGTCAAGTGTTGACTATAGTCAAAGTTACGCTGGGAGCAAGTAAGTCTTTAGTTTTATTTTATTTTTTTAGGATTCCTTATGTTATTATTGTTGTTATTTTTTTCTATGAGTAATGCATGTCTATTGATTAGTATTATGATTTTATACATTCAAAATAATGTGTATTATTTCAGAAATATGTATTTTTTCGTATGTCCATCTCAGTGGACAATGGGTCTCTATAGTCGTAACATACATTTCTATCGAATATCTGTTGTGTCGAAAACTACAATATAATTTTGTTTTATTTTAACCATGGATTTATCTAAACAAAAAGATATTTATGTATTGTTCGACATATTAGAAAATGGCATGGTTTCGGATATTGATGAATAAAGTGACGACTAGATATTATCAACTACATTAGTAAATGAGGCTCGTGTAGGTAGTGCCTTTATACATCCTAACGCATCACCAGCAATAGAAGGTGATGTAGAAGATGAATTAGAAGAGCAACCAGGGGTCTAGTGTTGAATCAAGTAAATAAAAAAAAAGAAAACAAGACTTAGTATGGAGAAAATATCTTCCATTTGACGTACCGAATTTCACTTGGACCGCCCCACTCTCTGACGTAGAATCAACAATTTGATTAGATAGATTTGGAAAGCCTCCATTATTATCTGATAGGAAAGGGGGGGAAAAGGCGAGAGGATATTCCGAACAAGTCATCAAAGATACTAAGGATGTAGTGATCGTCAAGTGGATGGACAATAAAGGTGTGGTCTTACCTTCGAATTTTGTTGGTATAGGAAATCAAGACTTGGCGCGACGATGGAACAAATTATCCAAAGTATACATAACTATTCCACTTCCTGAACTTATCCGATTATATAATGATGGCATGGCTGGAGTAGACAAGACTGATCATTTGATTAGTCTGTACCGTATTTTCATTAGGTCTAAGAAATGGACTTTGTGAATGATATTCCACGCTATCGACTTAGCTCTAACGAATAGCTGGTTAGAATATCAAGAGGATAGCAAAGTTTGCAATATACCAAAAAAGGATATTTTCGATCTGTTGCATTTTCGACAGCGCGTGGCAGATGCTCTTATAAAAATGGGACAACCACTAATAACGAGAAAAAAAGTCGTCCATCTTCCGGCAATAGCAGTCCTATAAATATTCTAAGCACCAAGAAACGACGTCGTTGCGAAGAAATAAGACCAGCGGAAGAAATCCAATACTATACTGTCGATCACCTACCAGAATATGACGATAAAAAAGATGCAACAAGATGTAAAAAACCTGATTGTAAGGGGAAAACTCATGTGTATGGCCTAAAGTGTAACATACATTTGTGCTTTACCGATGACAGAAATTGTTTTAGAATGTTTCATCAAAATCAGTAATGTTTTTCCTGTATATTTTAATGATACTTTTATAATTAAATATATACAATAACAGTGACTATAATTTAATATAAAACTCTTCAAGTCTTAAATTATGGTGAAAAATGTATCACTGTAGACCCGGTGTCCATTTCAGTGGACACTGGATTTTCCAAAAATATACGAATAAATAACATCTTTTTTTTGCATATATTCGTTACATAGAGCCTAAACATACAGAAAAACATTGCAAATATTTTTTCCCATGTAAATTATTAAATCAGGTCCGAAGGGGTTAAAGCAGTCACGGTATATCCATTATAGTCTATTATAATAATTAAAAGTTTGCATTAATAAATTCTCAACTGAGACCAGTCCACCCATTCATAAATTTTCAAATTAGTTTTTTTTTTATACATAAAAGTATGTTAGTAGTAATAAATAATACATTTTCATTCAGTCAACTTATTTTCTGTATATATTTACCTGGCCTGGCCTGTTATTATATTACATTTTTGGGAAATTAGTATATTCATAAAACCGTTCATTATTTAGTAATAGGTATATAAAAAAGATTTTATACCTTATACCTATGTTCAATTTGTTGGATTAAGTGAAAGACATAACTGAATTACTATGATTATTTTGTAAGAAATAACACATTGATTCAAAGATATATTTCATTGATATTCTGTATATTTAATTTATTATAAGAAGAATAGGACAAATAAATCACTGTCTATTAACAGGTTAACGTTGTCCAATGTTAGAATTTCTATCCAATAACTATAGATTTTACTACTTTTTTTTCTGAACCGCATTTTTCCAAAACGCCTTAAAATGCTTATACTTTGGAAATACTTTTAAAATTATGTTTGTGGCAATGTTTTACTAACAAAATATCAAATAACAGACTATGTAACTTTAAAAATGTATTTATAAACTCAGTATTAACACATAGCGATGCTTAACTGTCCAATAAAAACTTCCTGCACCTTTCTCTTATCATGACTTAATATTTCTTGCTTATAAGGTGCGTCCTCCAAAGCATAAAATCAAAACTATTTTCCAGCGTAATTTTAGAAACGTAGATGTGAGTCGTTTGAGGGACGATGCGTGTAACGCCGACTGGTCTGAACTCATTGCAGCTTCTGACATCGATGAAAAGGTAGCCATTTTTAACTCGACTTTAACCAAATTGTATGACATTCATGCTCCAATAAGACCGGTCAGAATAAAACATGTTCCTGCTCCATGGCTAACAAATGAAATTAAAAGTGTAATGTTTAAACGTAACAAAGCAAAAAGCAGGCTTAAACGATTACCGTCTGACGCGAACCTTTTAGCGTATAAAAAGTTACGCAATATCTGCAATAGAATGTGTAGGGATGCTAAACGTCACTATATTCACTCCACGATTGAAAACATGCCCCCTACTCGTATTTGGAAATTTCTGCGGTCGCTGGGTGTATGTAAACAGCCTGAGACTTCAAATAAATCTCTAGATTTAAACAATCTAAACAAACATTTTTGTACTTCTCCAATTTCTGTGGATACTTCAACTAAAGCTTCTACTCTATTTTCACTTTCCCAGCAGGCTTCACCCACTTGTGACTCATTCTTATTTCGCGACATCACAGAGGAGGAAGTAAAAAAGATCATTTTATCGATTACAACAAATGCTGTAGGTAGTGATGATGTGACGCGTGACATGCTGCTCCCAATTCTTGACTGTATTACTCCAGTGCTTACTCATATACTGAATTATTCTCTCACTTCTAACGTCTTTCCAACAGCATGGAAACTGGCTCACGTCATCCCTCTCCCTAAACTTTCGAATCCAATTTCTTTTTCTCAATACCGACCCATTTCTATTCTTCCGGTACTCTCTAAAGTTCTAGAAAGTGCTGTATATAACCAGCTTTATGCCTTTCTATCTCACAACAATCTTCTCTGTCCTTTCCAATCTGGCTTTCGTCCCAATCACAGCACAGTGAGCGCACTCCTGAATGTCACTGATGACATACGCCAGGCTATGGACAACAAAAAACTTACTTTGATTATTTTGTTAGACTTTAGTAGTGCGTTCAATTCTGTCGATTTTGACATACTCCTTGGAATTCTTCGGTCTATTAACTTATCTCCTTCTGTGGTTTCATGGTTCGACTCCTATCTCCATGGCCGTCGGCAATGTATCAAAACTGATGAGTTATCGTCTGACTGGTCCGATCTAGTAGCCGGCGTGCCTCAGGGCGGTGTTTTATCACCTTTACTCTTCTCAGTCTTTATCAATGAACTCTCTAAAGTTATAACTTCTCCCTACCATCTATATGCGGATGACTTGCAGATTTATAGGCATTTTTCCATCTCAGAATCATTGGATGCGTTTAATATTATAAATCAAGACCTTAATGCAGTGGAAAAATGGGCTGACAACTATGGTTTGCTAGTAAATCCATCCAAGTCTCAAGCTATCGTGGTTGGTAGCAGTCAGATGAAAAGTAAGTTTAATGTTAGCGATTTACCTCAAATTACTTTCAATGGTCTTAGTATTGCCTTCACAAATAAAACAAAGAACCTTGGTCTAATCATAGATGATACATTGTCCTGGACCCCCCATATAAACGATGTTAGTAAACGCATGCATTACACGTTTCATTCACTCAGGCGATTCCAAAATTTTTTGCCTTTCAAAACTAAAATCATGCTGGCTCAATCTCTATTACTCCCAATTCTCGACTACGCCGATATCTGCTTTTTAGATGTGACGGAGGAGCTTCTTAACAAACTTGAGCGCCTTCAAAATTTAGCTATTCGGTTCGTGTTTGGTCTCAAAAAGTTTGATCATGTTTCTGAATTCCGCGCTCGGTTAAAATGGCTCCCCATCCGCCTTCGCAGAAATGTGCACTTATTATCTTTTCTGTATAAACTATTTAAAAACTCTAGCTCTCCTCAGTACCTCACTTCCCGTTTTCCTCTATTACCATCCTCATCTAGGTCACTACGCTCCTGTCACATAAAAACACTCGACTATCCCACTTCCAATACTAAATTCTTTTTTAATTCTTTCACTGTCCGTGCAGCACAACTTTGGAATAAATTGCCACCCCAAATAAGAGACAGCCCATCCGTCAATAGTTTCAAAAAAAGATTGCAAGAACACTATTTGTCCCAGTTGTGAATGTCTATGCAGGTATGGTAAAATTATGCAACTTATAATTTATATTTGTTTTTTCTTTATGTTTTGTTAAGTAGATTTTTCGCATAAAGTTGTTATATCTATTGCAATAGTTATATTTAAAAGAGTAATAACTCTATAACGAGTTGAAATATCATAATTGTATTGTTTTTTAGTTCTTCTTCTTTTTTATTTTTCTTTATTAATAGTATGCACTGTAATATCCGTCAAGAGACTCTTTCTCTCACTGCCTATAAGGTCGGCTGGAAGAGATCTCTTGTAGAGATAAGCTCACCTTTGTACACTTATGTCTTAACTATGTTATACTAATTTATGTGCAATAAAGAATATAATTAATAAATGGAAGTTTACCCTATATAAATTAGCTGAGCCGCAAAAGTTGTTCTCCACTATACATTATTTCTAGTAAATTTCTGGATAGGGACCCTCTAATCACCTAGGGGTAGTGAATATATTTTACGGCCTATTTTCGTACCAATCAAATATTCATTGTTATGAAAACAGGGGTCTTTACGAAATTTAAAAAGTCTTAAAAATCCCGTTGAGCCGTGTCGGAGAAATGCGACCGCAAACACCGTGACACGAGATATTTATATATATTTTTTTGATGATAATATATATAATCTACATATATAAAAATCAATGCCAATTTTCGTTGTAATTTTATAACTCAAGAACGGGCTCACCTATCCAAACCAAATGTACGAACTAAGCCTTTAGTTCGTACTATTTAGTAGATGGTTTGTGTGAAGTTTGCACAAAATCGGTAGAGCGGTTCTTCATTTATCACATTTTTTGTAACAAATGAATTCAATAAATGGCGGATCATTTTATTAATGGGGATTTTGCTGTCAAATGGAATTTTTTTTCAGATGGGGATTGTGCTGTCAAATTGAAACTTTTTTCAGTATTGACAGTACAAGCATGTTGTTATGTCATTCATGCGGTCATTTCATTTTGGACGTGCTTCAACTCTATGTTGCCTGTTCCAGAGTCGGTACCCCCCAGCCGTTTGTTTATTCATGCTCAAAATGGAAAAACAAAAAATATTGTTTATCCAAATGTTTTGGATTAAGTTTTAAAATAGCTAGCAATTAATATTTTTTTTGTTTGAATGATAGAATTTGATGTTCCAATTATTTTTTTTTAGTATTTCACTTTATACGTAGCGAAGCACGTACCGGGCCGCTAGTAATAATATAATTGTTTATTTTCTCTCACAAGTAAATGCTATACATTGAAACTTAACATACAAATATCAAGTGCTTGTGAGAGACTGGTGCCTGATGTAGGTTCAGAGGAACCTGTGTAAAAAATATAATATGTATATATCCAAAGAAATGCGAAGATGAATACACATAAGATGTACTAGTAGTACTCGTTATCACATAACGAAACCATTATATGAAATAGTATAAAAAGTTCTTGGAGGACCACAAAGTAAGCCGCATTGATGTCAATGTGCAAGAAATTTGCATTGCAATTATGTAGAGCAGTGGTATCATAATTGGTCCAGGTGAACTCCCAGTAGTCCACGGGAAACTAGACGGGGGTTCACGTAGGTGATCTAATCTTCTCATTTTTGACGAGTTATGGGAATGTGGTAGAAATGTAGTTGCCCCCGCAACTGTAGGTTCACCGAAACCAATAAAATTGTGGAAGTGGTCGACGAGAAAAAAGGTTTGGGAACCTCCTGATCTAGAGTTTACGAAAATGTTGTTACTTTAATGCCTACTTAAATGCATTATTCTTAGACATTAATATTTAGAAGTTTACGTTAAAGTTAAATTACTTATTAGCCGTAGGATACATCCTAATATTTTAAAGTATCATACTTAATAGAAAAAAAACCTTTAATGCCCACAGTGTTGTTGGCTACCCGAGTGACGTAAAACATTTTGTATCTAAGTTATAAATTAGTACATAATTTTATCTATACACTATTATGTAAAACACTTTCACTATCGTACGCTACAATTTGCATTTACTAAGATAGTGCTATACAAAATCTATAGGTATTCATTTCTATATCCAAAACTGGTTCCGGGAACTGGCCAGTCACGCGCATGAAACTTGAAAGACAGTTTGTAACCTTGTCTTAAGGTTTCAATGAAAGAATTAAGCTACGTTATTTTATTATTTATTAATTATTTATTAGAAATGTATTATTATTAATGTTTATTAGAAATGTACTTTAAAACAAATTGAAAAATGTAAAAAAAATATATATGTTTTGGTTGTGTGTGTAAGTACATTGCTGACTGACAAATGAGGGTCTTGCAAAAGGGAGGTAAGGCACAGAGTATTTATAAGCTTCCCGGTTGGGGAAGCACCGCCACCTCACAAGATACCACGCAAAACATACAGCGAAGACGTTTCGCGTGGTGTCTTTTGTAATACATTTTGTATGAAAGATCAGTAAACGGTCGACGCGTCCGAGTTTTACTTCTTTTCAGTCTGATTTGGTAAAAGTATTCATTATACGTCTATGATTCATGAATCATTAGTCATGAACTCATGACTAATAATGATTTTAACTCCTCTAAAAGTATTAAACTAATTTATAAAATTCTCGTGTCGCTGTGTTTGTTACCAAACTCCTCTGAAACGGCTAGACCGATTTTTATGAAATTTTGTGTGCATGTCGGGTAGGTCTGAGAATCTGAAAACTTCTATTTTTCATACCTTTAAATGATAAGGATGACCCACAAAGGTTGGCAAAACAACGTTTATTGGGTCAGCTAGTTGTCTTATAAAGTTGATACTGTTGATTGTTGGCACTTGATGGAACATTATTATCATAATGTTCCATCAAGTGTGTAACGTGGAACAGTACAAGTTAAAGCACTTGTACTGTTCCACGTTATTATATTTAATTTTACCGACTGGTTTCGCCGCTAAGGTAGTTAAATAAAATTAAATATAATTACGTGGAAAAGTAAAAATGCTTTATTATAACATTATATTAATTGTCTCTTTAACTTGACTAAAGCTCAATAAAACTTGCACCAAAATTCTAGCGCCGGCCTTGTACCAATTTCTAATAAACCTTGCACTATGAAATCTTTTGTTTCTTATAACTTTTCTTTTATTTTCAGGTAGGAGTAAAAAGTACTCCGGACTGCCGTACGAAAACGAGCTGGATTCAAATAGTTATCGTAAGATCCACAACTATTTTTCCATCGGCTTTTCCATCGGCTTATTTAAATCTCTCTGTACTTTTTCTATCATCATCATTATCAGCATGTATCTACCCTCTGCTGGATATAGGCATTCCACAATGCTTTCCACCATAGCATGTCTCTATAGCATTAAAACATTGTGATTGTGGAAGAGTAGTAGAACAGTACGTCTGTTTAATAGTAGTTTATGAAACTGTTGCATAATAAGGGATATTAAAATACGAGTGTGAGTTTATAACATGAGCCGAAGGCGAATGTTATAATAGACCACACGAGTATTTTAATACCTAATTATGTGCAGTTTCATACACTACTTTATCTAATCTCATGAAATATATGATAATAATATTTTAAATACAACCATGAAGTTAATTTAACAGCTATAATTCTTACTTATAAATCCATTTGCAGATCGAGCATGCGTAGTGCGCATGCGCGACGCGCCGCGCGGCGCCGCGTTCACAGATTATGTAGAAAATTTTTGCATAGTTGCAATGTATTTGTATTGCAACCTGTTTAAAATACCTGTATCCAGGGCTGAAGCTGTATCGAAATGGTAAAAAAGTTATTTTACGATACAGTTGTCCATAGAAGAGCTGTATCGAAAAATAACTTTTTAAATTTATTTTGATAGCTTGTGCGTAAAGACTTTCATTAAGATACTGTGTTTAGTTTTTTAATGTGTAAATTTCAGTATGAGATTAGATAAAATAATTTACTGCATTCAAACATAAATTAAAATTCCATGCATATCATCTTTATAATTGGCAATACATACACCTCTCTTTTGGATCGGGTTTTAAATACGTACAACATACTCGTACTCACATATACTTTCTAAGGCACTACTGCAGAGCAGGAACAACATATAGAATAATCTCAACTTCTTCTCCCCATCAACCCTTATTCATCCTACTATTGGGAAACTGATCTCCCTTCAATCGAAGGGGTTTAGAGCACACTCTATCAACTGCGGATTTGCAAAGGCCAGTGTATTCAAATCGCCTAAAGGCCAGTGACTTGCTTTGTCAGCAGCCGGGACCGATGGTTTCACGTGCCCTCCGAAGCACGGAGGTGCTCGACATAAATGAACCCATCCATGGTCAGGCTACGGCCTCCGTTGCTTAACTTGTGTGTTCATTTAGACAGACACGCGCAACGAAGCCACCGAGCTCCTCATCTCTCTCTCACTCTCTCTCTATTATGTACCTATTATAATATACTCGCGGCCCGCCCACGTTTAGCTGTGTTACTGTATCTTCCCGTTCCCATCGCATTGCAATGGATTTCCCCATACACACCACATTTTATCGTCGACTGCGGAAGATGTTTGGTATCAAAATAAAGAGCTTGATGAGGCCATTCCCAAAATATACAACAAATATAATTAAAATTCTCAAGTACGAGTCTGACTCTGAAAGAAGACATTCTGCGTATTGAACAAATTTGCCTGTTTAATATTCTGATATCGGAAAATGAAAAAAAATATACATTTTGCGTTTTGAATGTTTTACGTGTTTGAACGATATTCGTCACATGCCTATTCACCCACTTAATCGTTGAATATCGAAACATCACGAAATACGTGTTTACTTATTTTCTTTTTGGACTACATTTAAAAAGTTCCAAGGTAATCTCAACTATTATATTTAATAACTATACTAAATAGGAATACACACATGATTCATATTACAAATGCAAATAACTATACCATTATGCATCGTATCGTCCTTCGCGACCACGCATCTTAAACGGCTAGGCGAAACTGGTAGGTAGCATACAAAATAAAAACGTAAAATACAAACTTACTGAATCGAGTTTTTTAAACATGCAACTTCCTGTGCATTGGCGTAGGAAATTGCATGCATTAAGAACTCGATCACTTGTTATACTCATAGGTAGCAAGCATACAAATTTTTGTATAGGACGACTCGGTAGTTGATTTACTAACAATGAGCACTTTGATTCTGAAGTCAATTATTTGTGTGCATGAACATATCTATATGTCTTAATATTACATATAACCCGACGTAGTATAAAAAAAGTTCCTGGACAAATTACACAATGTCAGCTAGCTCGAAAATAAGTAAAACTTGTACTAGGTAACTAACTATAAACTAATAATTAATAAACATAAATAAATATGTTTTTGTCAAATTTAGTATATTTGCGTTAAATACATATTATGATAATGCATTTCATTGGACTAGGAGAGTTTCAATTATACTGGACATAACACCGTGTATAACCGAAACCAAATGGGTGCCCGTTGAAGTCTTTTGCTAATATTTAGTAAATATACAGTATAGTTCCTAATATTTTAGTAAAATAGTACAAAATTAGTAAAAAAAGGCTGGTAACGGATCGGTGACACCTTGGTGTTGCTGATGGACTCTTTCTCTCTCTCTCTCTCCATTGGCGGTAGCGATTGCTTTCCATCAGGTGACCCACATGCTCGTATAAAAAACTACCATACGAGTATTACTATTTTATAAATTTTGAATGAACCAAAATTGGCGCGTACTGTGCGGCTCCAATAGAGTTTTCTACCTCGACCTCTTCTCCTCGATTGAACTCCCTGCCAAAGTTCCTCCAAGGAAGTCACCTGGGAACCCCTATATGTAATCACAGTATTGTGTCCTACAAAAAAGAAAAATGACAGGGTTTTACATGTAAAGGCATTTACAGGGTCGGCACCGCATGAATTATGCATCTGGTATAACTCACGCGTTGAAATAAAAAAGTTATAAAATAAAATATAACTAGTGAAGCTCCCAGCTAACCAGACCACAGGGTGACATTTGAACTAGCCGGTTTAAACCGACACCAAGGCCGTAAGGCTTCATGGATACTGCACATAATTATTATCCGATTGCATCCAAGTCGCTACTAGTTTACAGTTTTGCAAATGAGTATTTTGATGGGAAAATAATAAAGGAGAATGTTCTTATGAAAAAAGAAAAAATAAGAAAGTTGCGCGGAAAATTTAACCAATTCAAATTCAATATTCATAGTTAAGACAAGTCCTGTCTGTACTATGAATATTTCACGTCTGCCGGGTTAGCTAGTTAGTGATAAAAATCCTACTAATGTTAATCTTATATAATTTATAATGATATAAGAATCAGTTTATTGTATAAACTGTTAGGTATTTATAACGTTTTATGAACTTTGAACCAATTTCAGAAAAAGTAATCCATTTTTCACCATCATCATTCATCCTGTATTCTCTTCTTTTATTAGTTTTCTTTATTAGTCTTCTTCTGTATATACAATTGGCTACTGTTTTTGACTGATCTATGTACGTACATTTCAAATCACTTGCCGGCTCGGGTTGAAATTTGGCTTATAAGTAGCTATTATGACGTAAGCATACGCTAAGAAAGGATTTCTATAATTTCTTATGGGACATCAAGATAGGCGTTTACAAAATCGCGAGCGGGAATCAACCCACTGGCCATTGATTGTAGAAAGGATTTTTGGAAACTCCCACGGAATACCGGGACAATCGCGTTCGAAGTCACGAGCGTAAACTAGTTTACTAATAATCGAGTGAAGTCACTTATAGTTTCCAACCTACTATACTTACATTATTTAAGTACTTTTTTATTTATTGTTTTTGAATGTCTCAATTTAGGTAGGGACCGTCGATAATAATGTCGTTAAAACAAAAAAAAAATACGATCGCAAATTACAATGCATCAATATTTTTACAACGACAATGCGATCAATTTACTGGGACAAACATGAACTACAGGGCACCTTGGATTATGTCCTGATATGTTTTGATAGGTGTCATAAAGGTCAGAATGTTTATTAAAGCTTATCTACATTTATTATAGTCCATAATCTTATATATAAAAATGAATTGCTTTTTGTTAGTCTCGCTAAAACTCGAGAACGGCCGGGCCGATTTAGCTGATTTTGGTTTTGAAATGTTTGTCTTAGCCCAGGGAAGGTTTAAACGGTGAGAAATTATGGAAAAAATTCAAGAAAGATAGTGAAAACAACAATTTTAAATTCCCATACAAAGTGTTCCTACTATAGTCGAATGTCATAACAGCAAAGATGGCGAACCTACCTATCAATAGTGTCATTGTCACAAAGAATCGACGTCATATTTGTTGGTTACACAATACTAATAGACATCAAGAAAGGAGTTGAAATATGTAGTGACTGTTTATGGCAAATCATACTTTGTACAGTATTTTAGAATAAACAATGGAAATCTGCAAATTTCATAAACACTCGCATTGGAAATTACAAAAATGATTGCAATTGTAATCAGCGTCCGCAGTGCGAATAGTACCAGACAATGTGGGTTGAACGCAGAACGGGGTTTGGATTCACATAGAGTTGTATAACTTCGCATATGGTAAGACCAAAATCATATTCCAAAGACCAAGATTATATTACAAAATAAAACAGATTACTCATTATTTATTAAAAATTACTTAAATCTGTAATTCACATTTGTTTTTTAGTCACAAATTTATTGGGAGAACTTTCTTTACTGAGGTCTAAAGGGCTACCAGGGGCTTTTATCGACATCATCAGAGACATGTACCGAATATCAAATTCCATAGTTTAGACCTCTGTCGGAGAGACAAAATTCCCATTAACGTCGGAGTCCACCAAGGATCAGTCGTTAGTCTGATTTTGTTCATATTAGACATATTCTTATATATTAGACATTCGTGACATTAGACGAATTGTCAAGTAGTATCATGGATCGAAATGGACTACCTCTGCGGTGAATTCATGGGTTCATGTATGCTGATGATATTGTACTGGCGGATGCGGATAGGGGGCAGTTGGTGCGACGGGTGAATTAATGGAAGAAACCACTTCAGAACTATGGCCTGAATCTGAATGCGGTCAAGAGTACAATAAGAATATGGTCTAATTCACGGGCGGTTTAAGTACTTGGGATCAGTTCTTCGATCATCGGGTAACATCGACTGCGAGATTTCAGTAGCTTGGACTAAGTGGCTTGAGGTAACCAGTGTCATCTGTGACTCCAAAATTCCGCCAAAGTTAAAAGGACAAAGCTATAAATCGATGATTAGACCATTTTATACATTAGTAGCATCGTCAATACTTGAGCGACGACACGTGCGGTAGTTGCATTTCATGGTGTCGAATATGGTGCACAATATGCGCAAGGTTTTGTGGAAGGACCGCGTCAGGAATTCCCGGATCGGATATAGCTTCATGTCCGTGACATGGCAGGCAAACTGCAAGAGAGTCATCTAAGCTGTTATGGTCAAATTTTATGGAAACTGGCAAGATAAGAATCAAATGTCTTGCAATGCCATATCCTCCAGGTTCGGGAAAACAGGGTAGGCTTAAGAAGAAACACAGATCTTAGATCTTATATATTTATAAGTAGGTGAAACGAAGTTCACCGGGTCATCTAGTATACAATATTTACGAAATGCAACTTTGCAGTTTTGTATCAAAAATGATACATTTATTACTTTAATACTCCGTCTTGAGATGTTATGTGTATAAATTCTCGTAAAAATGTCACAACAAGGTCTAATTACCATATAAATATGTGCTTTTATGGCAGCAAATTTTACAATTATTTAGACCAAGCGATATTTTTTTTCTATTATTTCAATATTTTTTTATACACTAGAACAAAAGAGTAAACATGATATAAATTAAAAATAAATATATCTGACTGCGTTAAAAGCAGAGACTAATAAACATAAAAGTATAATGTAATATAATTCAACGTGATATCCATTTCTATTTTAATATAGAAAAAGAAAAGATCTTATTTGACCTCACTCTCGAAACATCTAGCAATAATTTTATTTGTATTAAATGATGACGACATCATTTGGCACGAGCCATAAATATATAAAACTTTATATAATTATATAAAGTAGTTCGTCGTTTGATTATATAATTATATAAAGTTTTGACACACAAATAGAAAAATATTTATTTACAACAACCAGGCCTAGAATGCCTAGATATAAGAGTATAAAAACAAAGTTACATAAATTTCTGCCGATATCATATCAGCAAAAATGCCGTTTCATCTAAGCTCATGTAATTAAATAAATTCTGCTGAGATTACGCAGGAATAGAGCCAAATGATCCCAATGACGTGATTTTTTAAAATGGAAATATAAATTATAGTCCGATATTGATATTTAAAGATAATACGCTTGTATCCCATTTTTTTTTCGATTTGTTATTTAAAGACGTCACAATAAAATAAATATAGGTGAAATAATTACTTCGATAGCATAAAAACTTCTCGAGATATGATAACTTGAAGATCACAATTTCGCTCTATACAAAAGGCCACCACGTTATGACGTCACACCATGCTATTTTATATGCATTAAATCAGAAAAAAAACTGGACAAGTGCGAGTCGGACTCGCCCACCGAGGGTTCCGTAGGTACGTAGTATCATTATTAAATTTGATATTTTTCATTATAAATAAGAAATAATGCGTCGAAAAAATAAATAAAATATATTTTGCAATGTGTACATCAAGTCCTTTCATATGATACCCCATTTGAACTAGTAGTTTCAATTTGAAATTTCGACACCCTATAAAAAATATAAACCCCCTATTTTTTTAGATCTATTTACAAATGTATAGTTTTGAGATTTATTCCTGTACTTGTAGTCTATAACGATGTTACTTGCCAAATTTCATCGTTCTAGGTCAACGGGAAGTACCCTATAGGTTTTGATTCCCTTGAGTGTGTCGAAATATGCGTTTTTTGCTGAATAAACGGCCGTAACTTTTTTCTACGTAAACTTAGTAGTTTGATTTTTTTTTAACTTCATTGGACCGTAGACCTGAGTATACAGTTCAAATTTCAGCTTGATACCTCCACGCGTTCTCAATATAGAAATTCTTGACAGACAGACAGACAGACAGACAGACAGACAGACAGACAGACAGACAGACGGACAACAAAGTGATCTTATAAGGGTTCCGTTTTTCCTTTTGAGGTTCGGAACCCTAAAAACAGCTATGTTAATTATTGCGTTTATGTAGCCAGTGCCGTAACAAAAGTTATAGTATTTTTTATTGTTTCTACAATGGTAATATTTATTTTTTATAATTTCATACTTGTAAAATGGACTTTCCCACCAAACTTTGATCGACGATAAAACACGTCGGACATAAGTTATTAAAATTTTAAGATCGCAGATCGTTCTAATTTTTTGTATTTTACGTTACTGATAGAGAGTTTTTATAATTTTGTAACATGGGCAACAAGCCTATTCAGGCCAGATGATTCAAATAATTTTGGTCCTTCCTTGAGTAGAGCGCCAAACAAAATCCAAAACATTTTTATTGTCTAATGAGTATCTTGAATTAATAATTTCAAGATTGCGTTTGATTATTATTATTAGGTACTAGCTAATGCCCGCGACTTCGTTCGCGTGGACTTTATGATTCCGGCATATTAATACAAATATGAACTAAAGTAGATACATAAGAAAATATTTGGGGCAGTATTATACGTTAAAAGTCAACAAATTATTATTTTTATTTAAGATAGTCACCATAGTTTCTAAAAAAAATATAAAATAAATGAAGGGAGTCTTTCCTTCGGGAGCTAATATGAAAAGACCTCAAGCGTTACTAATCCTCGATAAAGCCACATTGTTGGCCATTTTGCATTCATCTGAAACGATTAGACAGCAATCCTGAAACATTTTCGCTTTGACACAGTTTCGTGTCACAAAGCATGTCGGTGTTTCCGTTCTGTATAAATCGAGTAGAATATTGAACATTGTATTTGCGTCCTTCCGCCTAGAGGTAATATTATGGCTGCAATACCTGGCGATGCTGCTGTATGATATTATTTTGGCGCCTGATTTCAGCGATGATTGCTCTCGTCAGGTATGTTTTTCCAGTCCCTCCTGAAGCATCTAAGAAAAACAGTTTCCCCTCGTTGTTTAAAAGACTTTGAGTCACAAAATCTTGCTACATAGCGGCCCGCAAATGCACGCATTCTTCTGGTTTGTGCGAATATATACCAATCGTTCCATTTCAATTTTATATATATATATATATATATCATCATGTTAACGTGGTCTGTTTAGTCAGTTTTATATAGACGTGTACGCTACGACAGGTAGGTTCCTTATAGGGTGTAGACATCGGAGACAACGGAAGAACGAATTTTACGATACTCTACCCCTAAGGTAGAATAGGGGTTGGAAGTTTGTATGAAAGTCCTATGTTTTTGAAGCAAGAGACTTGAAATTTAAAATGTATGCTCTATAGATGGTGTGGAGGTGTACTAATAATGTGTCTTTGGAAATCAACCCCATTTTGGGGTTAAAACGGGGGTTGGAAGTTTGTATGAAAGTTCTATGTTTTTGAAGTAAGAGACTTGATATTTAAAATGCATGCTCTATAGACGGTGTGGAGGTGTACTAATAATGTATCTTTAGAAATCAACCCCCTTTTGGGGTTAAAAAGGGGGTTGGAGGTTTGTATGAAAGTTCTATGTTTTTGACGCAAGAGACTTGAAATTTAAAATGTATGCTCTGTAGATGGTGTGGAGGTGTACTAATAATGTATCTTTAGAAATCAACCCCTTTTTGGGGTTAAAACGGGGGTTGGAAATTTGTATGAAAGCTCTATATTTTTAAAGTAAGAAACTTGAAATTTAAAATGTATAGATAGTGTGGAGGTGTACTAATAATGTATCTTTAGAAATCAACCTATTTTTGGTGTTAAAACGGGGGTTGGAAGTTTGTATGAAAGTCCTATGTTTTTGAAGTAAGAGACTTGAAATTTAAAATCTATGCTCTATAGATGGTATGGAGGTGTACTAATAATGTATCTTTAGAAATCAACACCCTTATTGAGTTAAAACTGGGGTTGGAAATTTGTATGAAAATCCAATGTTATTGGAGTTAAAGTAATTATGGCAGAAGGATTTTAAATGATATTTAAGTATAAAAAATATTGAAAACAACTACATACTTACTATTATAAGGAGGGATGTATTATTATAACAATAAAAAGTACTTTAGGTTTTACAAAGAGGTTTTAAAAAATAATATCCGTCGACTTCATTGATTCTAAAAATTCGTCTAGATATTGATTGTTTTTAACTTTTTCATCTTTTTCCTTTCATTAGGTATTTAGCTTTTTCGAATGTAATTAAAAAATATTTCGACGGTCCCTACGTATAAAGCGACATGTCATTTCACACATGTCTGCTTATACTACGATATAGTAATTAAAGAATATTATTATTGGACAAATGAGTTAATTTCTTACTTTTTAATTATATATACAATCAATAAAAAAAAAGAAAATATTTTTTTTACGGACAATTCTATAGCAATTTATGCAATAAAAAAATTGCCATTTTTGACATGTCGCTTTATACGTAGGGACCGTCGATTTGCAAATAACTAACTCCACGCGTACGAAGTCGCGGGCGGCCGCTAGTATATACATACATATATATATATATACATATATATATATATATATATATATATATATGTATATATATATATATATATGTATAAATAAATCGAGTGCTACAAGTTAGACGCATTTATTTTATATATAATATATATATAAAATAAATAAGACTATTGCGTCTAACTTGTAGCAGGTAAGAATAAAAGTAGCACTGCGTGTGGTTATTTTTTTTTACAAAACAATCAATATTTTGTTAAACTATTTATACTCATCAGGCTGAACAACTTTTGCTAAGGCGTCATTTTTATATTTCTTATAGTTTAGCTGAACCATTATGGTTCTGCATCAGGTGTTCCAAATCTTGGATTTTTATACCGAGATGGAAATTTCGTGTCCACATTTTCAAATCGATGCCATTTTCGTAATTGACATTTTAGAAAACCATAGAATCAACACCCATATTGATATTGTAACATTTCAACCCCATCGCATCGCACGCGATTATGTTAGATTATAAAATAGCTGTTGTTTTCGGAATCAGCGACCCGATAAACCATAAAAACAATACCCATGTCGATTTTCAGACGTTTGCACCTCATTCCACCCCTTTAGGGGTTGAATTTTGAAAAATCCTGAAACACGTGTTTACTCATTTATCTACAGAAGATCTCGTGTAAAGTTTCGTATAAAATAGTCCAACTAATCTTGGTTCCCCATACAAACTTTCGACCCCCATTTCACCCCCTTAGGAGTTGAATTTTCCAAATTCCCGTCTTAGTGAGCATCTACGTCCTGAAAGGAACCCCCATACAAAATTTGAGACACCTATCACTTGTAGTTTCTTAGATTTTGTGATGAGTGATTTTCTATAAAGAAAAATTTTCTTTAAACTTTAAATGACGATTACTTTTTAATCTGACATCAGATTTCGATGAAACAAAGCCTATATGTTGCTCAGGGATGACCTTAATCTTTTAGTGAAAACCGCGTAAAAATCTGTTCAGTAGTTTTAAAGATTAGCGAGTACATACAGACAGACAGACAGACAGACAGACAGACAAAAAAATCTTTTTTGTGTTCTGTTACTCTTTTTTTATCGCCCACACTCATTTTTTGTTAATTTTATCAAATGTACAGACACGCGGTTCCTACTGTTTTATTATATGTATAGATTAACTCAACTCTTTATGTATGTTCATGGTTTTTCAAATATATTTTAAATATACACTACTGTAATTAATACAAAATATATATGATACGTATGCTTTTAGGATCAAAAAATGCAGTTTCATCTCAGCTCAAGTAATGATATGGTTTCGATTTCGTTTTTATTCTGTGTAAATGATTTGCTTCAAGTCTATTACCTATTCTTATATTCAAGTAAAATGTAAACAACTTTTATGTATTAATAATAAACAACTATTTTTCAGTTTATTTTCTTTCACAAATTATGCAGTAGCAGATAAATTTAGTATTGTTGTATAATATTTTTAATGCTGCGAAATAGCTGTCAATCATGTCATATTTTGTAAAAAAAAAACACTTTCATATTTCAGTCAATAGCTGACTATACTAGTAGAAAATAGCCGACTAAAACAAATTAGACAATAATCTTGAGTAATAACAGATTTCGAAAATGTACATAAAAGGCTAAGAAATGTTGCAATACTTATCAACGCATTTAAAATAAATGTAGGTAAGTGGTAAATGGGGTGTTCCACGTGAAGCGGACAAAAAAGTTGATGTTTAAAATTTTAGTAAAATGTGATTATGTTTTTATTTTATATGAGAGGGGGACAAACGAGCATGTGGGTCACCTGATGGAAAGCAATCACCACCGCCCATGGAGATCAGCAACACCAAGGGGTCGCCGATCTGTTGCCAGCCTATAATCTTTCTTTGTGGTGACCTCACTCACCTTTCTTTCTTTGTGGTGACCTCTCTCACTCGCAAGAACACAACAACTTTCAAGAGAATTGATATTTGGCTGCGATATTCTGTGAAGTGGAGGTACTTCCCCATACGAGTAATTGCTTCCTTGGCGGGTGGACGGGGAGGGGTGCTAATATGGCTACGGTAACCGCTTCACATCAGGCGGACCGTATGCTTGTCTACCAATCGACGTAGCATAAAAAAAAATAGCCTTGTCGAATTCATTTTGTAAATTGAATTCGATTGTTATAAAAATTCGATTGTTAAATATTGTAAATTTACAAAAATTAAGAAATATTACAGATATTATCTTGGTAGGCTATTCGCATTTCCTTTTTATAAATCACTAGCGGCCGCCCGCGACTTCGTACGCGTGAAGAGTTATTTGCAAATAATTTTTAATTACATTCGAAAAAGCTAAATACATAATGAAAGGATAAAAATTAAAAACAATCAATATCTAGACGAATTTTAGAATCAATGAAGTCGACGGATATTATTTTTTAAAACCTCTTTGTAAATCCTAAAGTACTTTTTATTGTTATAATAAAACATCCCTCCATAAAATAGTAAGTATGTAGTTGTTTTCAATATTTTTTATACATAAATATCATTTAAAATCCTTCTACCATAATTACTATAACTTCAATAACATTGGATTTTCATACAAATTTCCAACCCCCGTTTTAATTCCAAAAAGGGGTTGATTTCTAAAGATACATTATTAGTACAACTCCATACCAACATCTATAGAGCATACATTTTAAATTTCAAGTCTCTTACTTCAAAAACATAGGACTTTCATACAAACTTCCAACCCCCGTTTTAACACCAAAAATGGGTGGATTTCTAAAGATACATTATTAGTACACCTCCACACTATCTATGCATTTTAAATTTCAAGTTTCTTACTTCAACAATATAGAACTTTCATACAAACTTCCAACCCTCGTTTTAACCCCAAAAAGGTGTTGATTTCTAAAGATACATTATTAGTACACCCCCACACCATCATTTATATATATATATTTCAAAATTGATGAAATCATTAGATTAGGTTAGGGGGGCATCCCTATAATTAGTGGCAACTCAATGACATAAACTTTCCCACTATTACTACCGCAATGAATAACTTGTGAATTGCAATTAGAGTTGCAAACGATTTTGTAATACAAATGTAAACACCGAGCAATAATCTTTCTAAAAGCTTATTAAATACAATGGTTATATGGAATAATAGGCAGTGAAGTTAGCAACTTTCCTCATAACAATTAAAATTTAAAACCATGAAGAACATAGAATGTAACGGCATTTTGTGGCTGTGGTCAAATTATTACCAAACAGTAATATAAGGGCCCATTTAAGTTACCACACAGTTTCAACCATTTCCGACACATTGCGTATTATATGATGACACAGAAGAATAAAAATATTTGAGTGTTTTATTATTAAAATACATACATTTTTACATTCATTTATATATGACTCGTCCCGAGTTACGTACGTCATATACGTCGTGCGTAACAATTACAAAAATAACTAAACATTTTTTTTTTTTCAAAGTAAGCAAACAAGAATTTAATATCGCCAAAAATTGTAAAAACAATTTCATAATGCAAAAAATGTAAAAACATTGTCATAATTTTAATGATTATTTTTAATTCAATAAAACATGGAAGTAAAAATAGTAATTGAACAATTCCATAGTTAATAAAATTGCTGAATACCTACAATTTATTCCGCTACATCCGTTATTAAAATTTAAAAAGTATATTAATTATTAGCAGCGTGATGGAGCTCTAAACCCCTTCAATTGAGGGGTGACCCAGCAATGGGACGAATAAGGGTTGACGACGACGACTGTAATAATTTTTAATTTTTAGTAGTATTTCTTTTTTTCTTGATGTGACTTCAAAGATGCTTCTATAGAAACTGTATTCTCGATTTTACTTCTATTTATTTCTTTGTAACTTTTTCCCTTTGTAACGAGTACTTACACCCTATGGGTGTATCCGCTAAGTAACATAAAGCTTGATAGTTTTTATAACTTTTTGTTCTCTAGATAGATAATTCAAGGAGACAGTGCTACGAGAGATTGCGTTATATTAATACTGTATCGTTGCAACCAATTCTTTGAAGACCCTGTTCTAGCTAGAGCATTGTAGAGATGGGAATTAAAAGTATGCAAGATCGAAGGCCACAGCATAGGTCTTTGGACGGTAGGCCTTGCCCTTTCGCGGTCAATAGCTCTCGTAAACCCTCATTATTCGAGGACTGGAATTGTTTAACACGGTCTACATATTTTATTTGTAATTTTTTACTATCTGATGTATCTTGAGATATGTTATAAACATAAAAATAAAAATAAGTGAATCACCTGTCGAACAGAAAAAAGGGGACAGTAACGAGATGTACGTCCATAAGTATCTTACCCGGCGGTAATGACATTGGTTTTTATATTTAAGTTAATTTTATAGTTAAGAGTGAGATGAGAATACGTTTGTGCCAAACGCCGAAATCGAAATTTATACAAAAATTCGAATTTTAGAAAGACACATTTTATCGTATTCTTAAACTTTAAAAGGTATTTCAGTATACCATTATTATTACAACATCATAATACCGTCAATAATATAATAAACGATATTTAAGCCGTTTAATCATTAAATATATTATAAAATTGTAATAAAAAAAAATATACAAAAATATAAAATGTCTAAATGCGGAACCACGTTCATACTGCTAAAATTTGTACATAATTTGAATATACATATCTACAATAGAAAAAGGAAAAAACTAAAAATGTCTTGTCAGACAAGATGACTGTCAAGTACAAATAGCTATTTTAATGATTCGATCAGCATGCAAAAAACTAATTAATTTATTCTGACTGTTCTTAAACAGGATTTTTCTGAAAATCGAAAAAAACAACGGCATTTCTCAGGCATTGTAATACAAGCAAGTTGAATAGCTAAAATTTGATACAACAGGTTTTACTATAATTTATTCCAAAAATGTTTTATTATAATTTATTCTAATTTTTTTTTTTGTTTTATTATAATTTATTATAAAATAAATTAGTACAAAAAAGCTAATCACCCACCCTCTGACTAAAAATCGGCGTTACTTTTTTATGAAAGTGACGCAATATTTATTTCCTACTTGCCGTTTACATTTCGTAGTCCCTTCAGCTTCGATAGTCTTGACTCTGCGTTGATGAGAAAAAGTCCTTCCTCTTTTTAAGATTACTATAGATTATAACTAAGCTTTTTTGTTTTTGTTGTTTGCTAAACAAGTTTAGTAGAAATCGATAATAAATGTACCACACAAAATAACAATGCCCTTGAAGATAGTTGTGTTCCTGCAAGAATGAAATACCACCAGATGTAAAGAGATGCTGCAATAGCATCGGGAATGCCAACGTGCGAGCAATACTGCTTTTATATAGCTACGGTTTTACGTAGGTACTTATTTTGATTTATTAAATAAGTAGTGCAAGCCTTTAATTTGCACTACTTATATAATAAATCAGAATACAATTACCATTTCAAAAAATCCATGTAATTTAATTTTCGGCTTGGAGCCTCCAGTTTTAAGTGAGATATCATAATAATGTTATAATAAAGCGCTTGTACTGTTCCACTTAATTATATTTAATTTTACCGACCGGTTTCGCCGCTAAGGCAATATCAAGGTAAACAGATGGTATTTTTATACCGTGTAATCAACAACAAAATTATCAAAAATAAAAACGCTAAAAGGGTATTCTAAAATAATTTACTCACCAGTGTTGTCACTTAATGGAGATTTACCCCTAAATCGGGTTAAATTATATACGGGAGATATCATAACGTCTCACTCAATACACAATAATATAGGTCGAGGATTCAATCCCTGTACAAGACAAATATTTGCGTGCATGAACATGTCTATTTGTCTTGGTCTGGGTGTTTTCTATGTATTATAATTATGTATGTATTTATTAAAGAAATGTATTTAAGTATTATATCAATTGTCTAGTACCCCCAGTTACCAGCTTTGTTTAGTTATTACTTACTTATTTATTATTATTATAAATATTTGGCCGTGTGGTTTCCGGCGGACTAGAATAGAATCACTCCGTCTCTTCCCGTGGGTGTCGTACAAGGCGACTAAGAGAAATACCTAAATTATAAAACATCGATCAGGCCTCCCCAACCCGTCTGGCCAGCGTGGGGTGTGTAGGCCAAATCCTCCTTCTGCCTGGGACGGACGAGACAGGGTCGTGCTCCTGTAGTGGAGACTAAAATGACCTGATTATGATGATGATGATGATGATAAAACCTACTGAAAATAACGTTCAATAGTATCAAACAGAGGCTTAGCTAACATTTACATTACAAGAAAAGATTTTGATGAGGTTTTTGTTACAAAAATATTATTTTTAGTTGGAAAGTATTACGCAACAGAACTCGGTTGCGACACTCACAGGCTAAAATAAAACGAAAACGTGAAACATTTAATTTCGTTATCTGAAGCCAACAATAGTTATTGCTTTGTAAAGAATCACGTTTACATGAACGTTTAGCTTACGTGCTTGCTTTATTTTTGGTTGTTTGCTGTAACACTTTCCCCTAACACAAAGAATAACAAAGTTAATATTTATACATTTTTTATACCACATACCAGGTACCAAACAAGCATACTGCCCGAGTGTTGAACAGCTGTTACCGCCGCGTATATATTCTTACTTCCTTACTAACATAATGAGAAAGTGAAATTGTTGTTTGTTCGCAATCATACCTTGACTACTGAACCAAATGGGGTGTAAGTGGTTCATCAACATCTTTGAACCAAAGCCAACTTCACCTGCACGCGGTGCACCCTGCCGACTGACAAACTAAGCTCTGGCGAAAAGAGAGGTAGGAAGCGTAATTGTTAGCTGCCCGACTGGGAAATGTACCTCCATCTCATAAAATGCCGCAGCCAAATAACGATTCCCTTGAGGGTTGTTGTGTTCCTGCGAGTGAGTGAGGTCACCAGAAAGGAAGGAGATGCTGAGTTGGCAGCGGGGGTGGCGGCGCGCAAGCGATATTTTTAATGCTGCGAGCGTGGATATGGCTACGGTAACCGCTTCACGGGCGGGCCGTATGCTTGTCTGCCACCCGACGTAGTATAAAAAAATACAATTGATATGAAGTTTCGCATACGGCATCAACCGATATTTATCTCACTTTTGGGATATGGGCCTCCCTTCAATCGAAGGGGTTTAGAGCATACTCCCCCACGCTGCTCAAGTGCGGGTTGACGGAGACCAGTGTTTTCATGCCATCCAAAAGCCACTGACTTGGCTTAACGACTGTCGTTAAACATTGTTCTGTACAAAAAAATATATGAAAAAAAACCGGTTTCAATTTTTTCCGAAATTTCTCAAGCATTTCTCTTTTCCAATTTTCCTTTCCATAAACTTTTATTCACTATATGTACTATAGTTATTACATTCTATAGAATGCCAAAAAAAATTGGTGGATACAGAATGACGCGCTCTATCCTACCCTATATTAGCAAACAAACTATTCTTGTACATATAAATAAATAAATAGGCAACGACGATCTCGCAAACGGCTCTAACGATTTTTTTATACTACGTCGGATGACAGCAAGTCCTTCCTTTCTCACTCACCTCTCTCACTCGCAGGAACACAACAACCCTCAAGGTAATTGTTATTTGGCAGCGGTATTCTGTGCGGTGGAGATATTCCCCAGACGGGCAGCTTACAAATACGCTGTAGGTACGCTTCTTATTATTCTGTGACCCTACCACTCTTTTGCCAGAGCATCTTTCGCTAATCGGCAATCTCTGACTTAGAGCCAGATCAATTTTCAATGATTTCAATGAAATCACTACATAGTATAAAACAAAGTCGCTTTCTCTGTCCCTATGTCCCCATGTATGCTTAAATCTTTGAAACTACGCAACGGATTATGATGCGGTTTTTTTTAATAGATAGAGTGATTCAACTGGAAAGTTTATATGTATAATATATGCATAACATAGTAGAAAAACACTGATAATTTAGAGGTTTTTAATGTGATGTCGTAAATAAACACATTTTTTTGCTCTTTCATTGCAAACGCTGGCTGAACCCAACGAGATAGATCAAAATAATGTAGTACAGTATTGTTCACCTTAAAATGGTCTACAAAAAAGTTCGCGATGGTATATGTCTATCTCTTAGTGGTAACACACAATAACCGTTATTTTATCCTTTGCTTTTTACAAGAAATAATGCCTTATTTACGAAGCGATTTTAAGCAATACAGAATTAATCCTTATCCAATTAAGTACCTTAAATACATTGCGCATTTAATATAGATCAATATGGCCCTTCACAGCATGTAATTTAAATGAATAGTTTAGAAGATATTACACATTTAAAATGCAGGGACATAACGGCTGTGGCGGTACCGGCCGCGGAGCCGGCGGCGTGTGCCTATAACTGGGGAAGGACTGGATAGGACAAAGCGCAAAGACCTTCTGTAGTACATTTAGTATCAGCATTGCACCCGTGCGAAGCCGGGGCGGGTCGCTAGTTTACAATATAGTGGTTTACATGCGAGCAATTGATCTAAGTAGGTCTCAGTTCTAGGAAAATTCATTTTCTCTTAAAAAAAAAGAGTAGATTGTAACTAGTTCTATGGAAGGACTATTAAAATAGCAATACCAGCTTAATTTCTTTATCCTCCTAAGTAGACCAAACTTTGCTTCGATAGTATCACATCACAGTATAACAAATATCAACTATGATAAAATGATCAGCTTGCACAACAAATGATTAAGCCTGCAGATAAATTGCTTTTTAGCTTGAAAATGTCTAGGCCACAGATTAATATGAGATGAATAAACTCGTCGTCGCAAAAACAGCGCAGTAGATAATTCAGAACTAGTAAAAAAAAACCAAGTGGAAAAGGACGAAAGTGACATCGAAAAATGAAAGAATGTGCTTTCCGAACTGATTTGAAGTTAACGATACTTTTTTTCAAATTTATTGGAGAAAACGACAATGTTCCTCCCTAAACCGTATAAAAGACAAACAAAAGTTAGTAGAGACCGATACTTCTGACATTTTCTACTAGGGTTTTTTCCTACACACACACAATCAGCTGGGATTTAGTGATGAACATTGCCCTTTTCTCTAATTAACTTTAAATATATCGTGTTTCCACACGGACACAGCGAAAATTGACAGATTGTGCATACCGTACACAACATTTGTCCCAAAGAAACTATACTATTAGTATTAAAATATTTCAAGATAGGTATACTTTATCAAATTTATTGGAGAAAAGATCAAATGTTCCTCCCAAAACCGTATAAAAGACAAACAAAAGTAGTGACCGGTACTTTTGAGATTACCTACTATGGTTTCTAGACGTGCTTACACACACAATCAGATGGAATTTAGGGATGAAAATTGACCTTTTTTCTAATAAACTTTAATACAATATGACTCGAAAACTGTTGATATTAATAGCCATAGTTTCTTCTGGAAAAATGCTGTGTATATATATGCAAAATATTTTTTTGCTGCGTCGCTCGTCCTTTTTACCGGTATAATTTAAATAAATATCATAAACGGAAATTACATATATGTTTTATAACCAAACTTTATTAATAGTCATTTTTTCGTTATAACTAAAAAGTTATATTAAGCAAAATTTGAGAAAGGTCCTCGTGCAGCTGAGCGTATTTGACGTCACTATGTTAGTGTTTTACCCAACTTTCTTTTCATTTAGCCTTTTTATTACAACGGTTTTTATATAGAACTCGTGTATGGTTATTTAATATAGTTAATATTAATAGTAACTTAAGTGTGTGTGTGTGTGTGTGTATGCACTCTCGCCAGTACTTGTTCTGTTAACTGCTAGGTTCTGGCAGAAAGCGTCTATTAGAAAGAAGCCACCTATATATATAAATACAACTGTGTATTCTTGATTAGACATAACACCATATTACATACAAAAGTAAATTATTTTTTCATATAACAAGAAATCTTTTTTATTCAAATACCAAATTGGAACGAGACTATTCGCCGGATCCTAAGTCTGTGATTTATACAATAATTAGTGTGAAGGTTGTTTCAATGTGTTTCTAAAGTATTAAAAAATCTGTACACTTATAGGTGCTTATTAGCATTACAGAAACACGATCGTAGAGCCTTGCAAAGGTCATTTTAAATTTACCCACCTATTGGTCGGACGTTCCGTTTGCGCCATCTTCGACCACGCTTGACCAGAAGAATGCGGCTTTCAAGCCGAAGGTTGCAAAAGCTTCGCCGCATTGTTAGGCCTTACTTGAGTTAGTAGAACCGGCATTCTCGCCGCAAACGCGCGTTTCGATTTGCGCGCGCGCAATCCGGCTTCCATTCGAATATCGAACGTCAGATTAAGTTTTTTACGTAAATGGCACTGTCGCTTGAGGTTTTAATGTGTGTTACTTGCTAAGGTGTTTTCTCGCTGGCCAGGTATCAAGAAGGTTTTATTACATAATTTAGTTTTAAAGTTCATTTGAATCGCGTGAAATCATAATTTGTATTGTTTATGAATCGATTAATATGTGAACTTAGTCGATATTTTTATGTCAAATGCCTTTATTGTTGCATTTTAATGATCTAAAATGTAGGTCAGGTTTACATTGGAGATGTGCAGTTGTAGCAGTATTTTTTGTTATTACGAAATTATTTCAAAATTCATGTACTGTTGTCATGTAATGTTTTTTACACAACTCGTTGTGTTTTGTGAGGAAAATCGATTTCGAGACATTCACATGCAATAATTCTGCGTTTCTTCAACTTTATTTCTGTTCATTTAAATCTCACTGACACACAAAACACCAGTAAGATAAGTTTTATTGTTTTTATCTATTAATTTTGTATGCTTTAACGTATTATACGTCAGGTGGCAAACAAACAGACGGCTCACCTGATTGGAAGCAGTGCCAATGACTACATAGCCTATCTACGCTAATAATATATAGTATCCCTCACACGCCGCCACCCCCGGTTGCCACTTATGGAATGCAGCAACTCTTTCGTTACTGCATTCCATAAGTTTCTCTACTTTGTAATAAATATTCCAAGTTCTCTATCTTTTTTATTTTAGAAATATTTACATATTTATCTTTGCAAATGTCACAAGAATTATGTAATGTAATCGCAGAGGTAATAATAATTGCGTAAGTGTCTCGTATGTATAAATCTTATAGAATAGTATGACGAGTTGTTATAGATATCATATTTGAACGCGAGTTCGGCATTCCTATATAGCTTTGGAAACAATACAATATAATATTTAACTATCTAACAATATAATAACATAAATATCTCGTGTCACTGTGTTTGTAGTCGCATTTCTCCGAAACGACTTACCCGATTTTTATGATTTTTTATGTATATTTGGTAGATGAGAATATGTCGTAAAATATATTTCATTAATTTATATGGCAGCTAGTAAAAATAATATAATAGACAATGGCGAAGTGAGTAAGGTCACCAGAAGATGCCAGAAGTAAGGAGTTAGGTACTACGCTAGCAGCAAAGATAGCAAATTCAATAAATAAATATCCCTGGATAAATTATACAGCGCCACTTAGTCCCAACCTAAGCAAAGCTTGTACTATGGGAACTAGATAACTGATATATGTACTTATATACCTATTTTTTGTAAATACATACATATAGTACATAAAAAAACACCCAGGCCCAGGCCAACACAGATACACAAATGTTTGTCTTGTGCGGGAATCGAACCCGCGACCTGGAATCAAAGTGGCCATATTCGATCACCGAGCTAGTCAAATGTATTGTAAGCATCTATAGGCTACGGTAATTGTTTTACGTCAGGCGGGACTTACGTTTTTTTGGCATCCGACGTCGTTTAAAAATAACGTAGAAATTACCGGAACAGTTATTCTTTACCCATATAGCATCATAACTTAAGCAGGTTTTTTCTTTTTTCGTTGATTATAATCATTGCATAATCCGCTGGTTTCATGTATTCGCGTGTTGTATCGTAACTCCATCTCGGCCGGAATACGGCAATTTCCCATGAAATCGAACCGGACGCCGGCCGGTACGGCAAAATTATTCAATTTCGAGGTTTCCGCACTAAACGGATTAACTAGCCTTAAGGGGATTTCGGTCGGTCTCTATACGACGTGTCATGTTTGCTGTAAACCGGGTTTGACCTATTACTGTTACTTTTAGAAGTGAAAATTTCTTTAGCTGCGCTGTGCACAAATATTGTTAGTGAATGGTGAGCCCGGTGGTCGAATGGCTTCTTTGGCTCCGCGCGGGTTCGATCCCCTCACAAGAAAACATTTGTGTGCATGAACATGTGTGTTTGGCCTGGGTGATTTCTATGTATTATAAGCAGGATTGTATTCTCGAAAAAAAAATTATTTTAAGTACATTTATCAGTTTCTTGTACTAAGCATGGCGTTTAATTTGGGACTAGATGCCGCTGTATAAATTGTCCAGCAATATTTATTATTTATTTATTAATGTAATAATTAATATAATGAGACAGAATCGTAACGCTTGGCTGTGTAACGCTCGTTCAGCTAAAATCGGCAGGGAGGGTACGGACTGCGGGACGAAGCGAGAGATGAAGAGAGATGACGTTTTCAGGTCAGTTGGGCTGTTGTGTGGCACACAGCGTTTTTGAAGTGATAAAGTCTTGTAAATTGATGAACGCCGGCTGCTCTAACGGAAAAGCATGACTCATTGTCACGTTCCGCCTGAGCCGAGCGTGTAAGCGAGAGCGCGGAACAAGCGATAGAGAGGCATAAGCGTTCGGCTTGTGACGCATCTATCTCTCTACCAGTCTATCGGTCGATGTTTTCTTATGGCGTTATCACGTAAAATTATCATCCGTAAACCGACTTTATAGACAACAATTTTCTTAAACTTTTGATAAGTAAAATTAGTATTTTTTTAAAACATGCGAAAAGTTGAATCAATACTACAAAATATAAAACCAACACGCTTACTTTCACAAAGGTCTAACCTGCATGAAAACTAAAATTATAAAAACTTTTTTATAAAAAATAAGTAATTTGAACAATTAGAATTATTAGCATAACAGTGTGTTTAGTTATCGCCGTCAAAAAAACTTGAATGTAATTGACTTCTTGCATTGAGCTAAAAATTTACACCTTAGTATAGTATGCCTACATTTACTGCCCACGCAGTAGTTGATCGAACTGTCTACTGAAATGTGAAGAAATACAAACCACCTAAGCAAAAGATTTGGGTCGGCAACGCGCGAATGTTGCCCCTGGTGTTACAGGCGTTCATAGGCTACGGTAACTGCTTCCATCAGGCGGGCCGTATGCTTGTTTGCCACTCTAGTGGTATAAAAAAAAGATTTAAAATGGTATTTTTAATTTCGGGAGTCGAAATTCGGTTTACAGTAACCGTAATCATTTTTATTTTAGTGGATAGAACTCCAAACCGATCTAACCGAAACGTAAAACAGTCAACCAAGTCCGATAGTAGGCATCTCGCTACTAAACCGCTAGTTTATGGGTACTAGGCAACTGATAAATGTACTTAAATACATTTTTTTTTTTGTAAATACATAATTATAATACATAGAAAACACCTAGGCAAAAACAAACAAAGATGTTCATGCACACAAATGTTTGTCTGGAGCGGGGATCGAACCCGCGACCTCGGAGTCAAAGTAGCTATTGCTAGCCATTCGACCACCGGTCTCGTCATATATATATATATCTTCTTCTTCACTCGGTCCCTCATTGCTGAGGATCGTGGTCACAGGAACCTCGCGAACGGACAATCTGTCTCCATCGATTCCTGTCCGAAGTGGCCCTCACTGCCTGATAGAATCTCGAAAAGGAGGCGGCCCCCTTCACCTGGTCAGACCATCTTGTTGGTGAACGGCCACGTGCTCTCTTGCCTTCGGTGTTGCCAACAATAACAAGCCTTTCCAGGCTGCCATCTCCTCTCCTCATCTCTATATATATATAATATATAATATATATATCTATATATATATATATATTATATATATATATATATATATATATATATATATATATATATATATTTACTTATTTCTATTTTGACGTGAATCATCATCAGGTAATTTTAGTCTTCACTACAGGAGCACGACCCTCTCTCGTCCGTCCTAGACAGAAGGAGGAGGATTTGGCCTACATTCCCCACGCTGGCCAGACGGGTTGGGGAGGCCTGATCGATGTTTTATAAAGTATTTCCCTTAGTCGCCTTGTACGACATCCACGGGAAGAGACGGAGTAATTCTATTCTAGTCTGCCGGAAACCACGCGGCCAACACGTGAATACGTATTTAAAATTGCTGCCAACATCGGCATACAGTTTGATGTGGCAGCTACAAATCTATCATCTCCATCCAAAATTCAATCACACCACTGGGTAGATGAAGGATCAAAGAATTTATTACGCTAAGTAAGGACGATGGAACATCGCGTGCGGGGGATGGGGAAGCGCTGCCATTTTAAGATAATTTTAGTGCTTATAACGTATTAACGTACAACACACGGCCCTGTCCTTAGAGTATATTATTATATATTGGCCCTGTCCATGACGCGCATGACGCAGTCACACCCCATTTTTTTTTATCACGAATTGATATTTAATAAATTTTAAATCGAACATTTGCAATCATTTTACATAAGTCGTGAGTACAATAAATGACGAATGAGTTCTTCATGACTTAACAATAGCGTCTAGTCTAGGTCGTCGAAAGTTGCAGCTGTATTTAAAGGCTTACCTTTTGACATTTATTTATTACTACTCACATCTTCTCTGCACAATTCACATGCAATAGCATGAGTTAGGATTTCTGGGATTTCTCCTAATCTATACTAACATGTATATTTTTGAAGTGAAAACTTCTTGTGCACTTTTTGGAATGGGTAAAAAATGATAAACTCGCGTCAGGACACGTGACCTGATCGAAAATTCGTAAGAGGGAGGGAGAGTAGACCCCTCTCTTTCTACCGCTCGGCGAAAATGTATGCCTGCTGTTTATTTTTAATTTTAATGTAATATAAATTGTCCTGTTTGTGTACGACAGCTTAATAAATGAATATTGTATTTTACCACGTAAATGATAGTACTTTTATACTGATATATAAAGCAATTCGTGCGAAATTATTCCCTAACCATTCCACAATATTAAAAACTATACAACGTAATGTTCAAGTTTTCACTTCTGTCGGCACTCCCGGAGTGCAATCCGTATTTTTACTGCTCGAGTGCTCTTTCCAACAGAGCTACCAGGAAGGTTTGTGATGGTGACGAACTTTTGCATTTCTATTTACTGCTATTACAAACAAATTATCCAAATCCATTTAGGGGTAATTTAGAACCAGAAATATGGAAAATATAATTGTACTACAACATCGATAAAATTGTAATTGATACTTAATAAAACCGGCGGCCCAACTTCGCTTGAGAATCATAGGAACAACGTGCCTTACCACGATTTATTTCGTGGTACAGCTCCCTTACCACCAACTCTTATTCAAATTGCTTAGAGTCGCTTATTCTTTATTGGTATGAATAAGCATTCTATTTAGTTATTGAATCGCATTATGAGTTGGTGGTAAGGGGGCTGTTAACTGCGCATTCTGAAATTGTACTTACATATACACGACGTACACTGTAAACAGCATCTTTTATATGTCGACCAATTCCACCAACTGCTGCTACGGATTCTCTTGTACTGGCGTATCCACACATTAGTTTGGTCAACATGTACCTTTTTGCATAAAATTTTTGTGTAGTCTCCGAAAATTACGATCAAGGTGTCATTCAATTCGGAATATTATGTAGAAAGTTTAAGGAAAAGTCCCAAAAGGGGCCGATGAAAATTGCAAAAGTTATAAACAATTTATTTTAAAAAAATTAGGGGTTTGGTTTTTTTTTTAATATCTCTCTTCTTCTTCTTGACCAGACTATATGGTCGCTGGCTAGCGCGTCTTCACAAGTGGCACGTGCCGTATGACAGCGCTAAAGCAGTCTGCAAGTCGACGCATGTGTGAATACACCATAAGAAAATTAATGGCTTACCCTGACAACGTTGTGTTGCAATGATGTGAAAGAAAACAAGCTAAAACAAACTCAGCTTCGGTTGAGTATAATCCCAATAACTTACCGTTTGACAGATGTGATGCAACATGCACATTCTCAATTGTAAAACTTAAAAGAAGTTGAATAATTTTTAAAAGTAAACAAACATGAGCACAGCAACTGCTACCACAGATTCTCTTAAAACCAATAAAATACTAGGTTATTATTAACGGCCTACTGCTAACCTCTGAAATAGCTAAAACAAACTTGACAAATTTTTAGTACTGAAAATGCAACGGATCTGAGCAAACTGGCAACTCGGTTCAGTTTATACGTAATGCTAATAAATTTGAAGACCGCAGTAAACGTACGAATTTTACCGTCATTAAAACATTCTAAATCGACTAAATTCTAGATTTGATTGATATGCTTGAATTAAAATAATACATTGTTGCTTAACCAAATTAGAATCGCAGTCAGAACAATCTGTATCCGGCAGATATAATTTCTTTTTTTAGAATCGGAATGTTATGTAGGTACCTACAATATAAATAATTATTATGGGTATAAATTCGCCTTTTAGTTTGTTGGAGAGATTATAATTAACCCTAACTATCGATGCAATAAAAGTACAGAGTATTTTTAACAGATTTTAATCGGTTCGAATTCCGGGTGTGGCAATTGATTTTTCGAAAATCATTGAATGCAGTTTTCTTTCTTTTCAAAAATAAAGGATTGTTTTCTTTGAGTAAAATTTTCTATCTACAGTATTAAGAGTACTTTCCCTCTAGGTGGCAATAGAAGTTTCCATCCTGTACATACGCAATATAAATATCTACATTAAATATTTCACATCAAAAATATGGTCAAAAATCAAATGTATAGACATGATGTAATATATACGTAAAAGGCGGAAACATATCACAGAACAAAAAATCCAATCGTAATAATAATCGTATAGACATGCAAAAAATTATTTAAATATGAATAATTTATATTGTCCATATTGATAAAGGAATCGGCCTTCGTAAAGTGTTAAGTAGGCTTTTATCGCTCCAATAATTAAATATGCAACAAACGTAATTACATAAATTATTCACTGTAAACGGCGGCAGAGGTACTTATAAGGTACATTTGTTAGCAAGTTCTGCTAATCTGTATTAGCGTTGGTTAATCCTTTTTTAAAGGCCCATCGATAAATCAGTGTAGGAAGAGTACCTTACGAGTATATATGCTCACATCAAGTGGGGAAAGTACTGTTGCTCTGAGTCACAGGTTCAGTCTAGTTTGGACATCAGTCTCCCCCCCCCCCCCACATTCTTTCTTAGGCCTTCAGCAGAACTTCCCTCAGCAGTATTTTCAAATAAATACGACGTGGGGGGCCTTCAAGAACAGAGTTAATATTTACCTTAAAAGGCTGGCAACGGGTCGGCCCCTTGGTGGCCTTGGTGTTGCTGATTTCTGTGGGCGGTGGTGATTGCTTTCCATCAGGTGACCTATATGGTCGCTTGCCCCCCTCGCATATAAAAAAAGCTTCTGATACTGTTTTACATCGTCGTTATTATCAACATTGTCCATTGCATTGCAATCCTTCTACAGTCGCACCGCTCGCCATCGACAGGGAATTCATCCTCACACTTTAGAACCGAAATGGTCACGCACTGTGCGGTTCCAGAGGAGTTTTCTTCCACGTACTATCAAGCTGTGGAATGAATTGCCTGTTGAGGTTTTCCCAGGAGACTACAGCATGGGGTTCTTCAAAAAGGGCGTGAAGAGGTTTTTACAGGGTCGGCAACGCGCATGTGATGCCTCCGGTGTTACAGGCGTCCATAGGCTGCGGCAACTGCTTTTCACCAGGCGGACCGTATGCTTGTTTGCCACCTTAGTGGTATAAAAAAAAAATCCTGTTTTATTACATTTGATAAGCAATTTAATGTTATTTTAATTACCTACATGTAAGTAACAAAGTTGTGGCGAAGAATAAAGATTTTTTTTATTCCACTGAAGTGATAAACAAGCATACGGTCCGCCTGATGGAAAGCAGTTACTGTAGCATATGATCGCCTATAACAACAGGAGCATCACACGCACGTTGCCGACCCTGTAAAAACCTCTTCATACCCTTTTTGTCGAACCCCATGTGTGCCCATGCTGTGGTTTCCTGAAAAAACTTGACAGGCATTTCATTCCACAGCTTGACAGACGCGGGAGAAAACTTCTCTGGAATCACATAGTACGCGACTACTTAGGTTCCAATGGGTAGGAATGAATTCCCTGATGTGTGGTGACTGTACTATGGTGAATTATGAAATTCAAAGTTGCAGACAGTCTTCGTGTTTGCAATGACTGAAAGAAACAAAATTCTATCTAGTGACTCACCAGCAAATCAGAATGCTTCGTGCGAGTTTTTTGTACACGTTCGATCAACTCAACGTAAACAGATAGAGAAGAACTCTCATGTTAGGAATTTACGAGTATAAGACGCGTATTACATATCAAAATTATATGACTTACTTGCTCACATTTTGAAGTGAGCAATCCGACTAATTTGGATATGTAACACGCGTCTGGTAAATTCACAATATGAAACTTTTTTTCAATTTCGTCGGCTTGTAAACGTTAACACGTTCGAATTTGACTAATAAACTCGCACTAAGCACTCATCATCATCATCAGGTCATTTTAGTCTCCACTACAAGAGCACGACCCTCTCTCGTCCGTCCCAGACAGAAGGAGGATTTGGCCTACACTCCCCACGCTGGCCAGACGGGTTGGGGAGGCCTGATCGATGTTTTATAATGTATTTCCCTTGGTCGCCTTGTACGACATCCACGGGAAGAGACGGAGTGATTCTATTCTAGTCTGCCGGAAACCACACGGCCATACACTAAGCACTCAGATCGATCTAAGATAATGTGACACTATCTTCAGAAATAGTGTCAAATCTCTGAAACTAAAACAATATGCCAAAATACAAATAATTTGATGTGTAATTAAAAATGAAATTATAAAACCACAGTGCTGGCCTGTTCGTAACTAATTAATATATAATAATAATTAATGATATCATCGCGTTAGCTCATAATTGATAGAAAACATGTAACATTAATTTAATTATTATTATGCTATTAGCAAGTCGACACATAAACGAAACTACAAGTGACTTAATATATAAACAGTCAGTCGAAGTGCAAACCTAGTGTGAACTTGTTCGAACAGTGACTAAGAAGTGAGTGATCATGTTGTATCATCGTTTTTTGAGTGTGGTGTTGTTACTGATGAGCTGGGTAGCAGACACAAGGACAGTGAGCTACAATAGTTCACCGCTGAGTAAAACAGGTAATACAATACAATAAAATATAATACATTACAATACAATACAATACTCTTTAGCGCACCAACAATTTAGTTATTACAAAGGACAGTAGCATCTCTTCCAGACAACCTTTGGGTAGAGGAGAGTATCAGACTAGAAAGATAATTATTTAAAAAAAATGTGATATTATAGAGAAATAGCTAAATGACCACAAAAAGGCCGCTCTACAGAAACCTTGACGTACACGGCCGCCTTATGCAAAGCGGTCTCCACTTCAAGTAAATAAAACCGGTCAAGTGCGAGTAGACTCTCCGCACGAAGCGTTCCGTACCATTATCTAAACGGCAAAAAAATCACGTTTGTTGTATGGGAGCCCCCCCTAAATATTTATTTTATTATAATTTAATTATTTATTTTTAAAGTGAACATATAACTAAATATTCTGTGAATATTTCAAGCGTCTAGCTGTTGCCGTTATAAATATCGAGCAAAAACAAGCGAAAAAATCACGTTTGTTGTATGGGAGCCCCCTTCGATATTTATTTTATTCTGTTTTTTAGTATTTGTTGTTATAGCGGCAACAGAAATACATTATCTGTGAAAATTTCAACTGTCTAACTATCACTGTTCATGAGATACAGCCTGGTGACAGACGGACTGACGGACGGACGGACGGACAGCGGAGCCTTAGTAATAGGGTTCCTTTTTACCCTTTGGGTACGGAACCCTAAAAAGAATGTGATATTATAGAGAAATAGCTAAATGACCGCAAAAAGGCCGCTCTACAGAAACCTTGACGTACACGGCCGCCTTATGCGAAGCGGTCTCCACTTCAAGTAAAACGACAGCCAAATTGAATTAGACGAGTGGAATATTTTCTGTATACAGACAAAATTTTTGGGGTGTACGTAGCTCACCACGATCATTAGAGCCAAAGCCAACCTCACCTGCCCGTGGTGCACCCTGCCGTCTAGCGAAAGAGGCTCTGGTGAAAGAGAGGTAGGGTACAGCGTATTTGTAAGTTGCCTGACTGGGTCAATACCTCCAGGTACTTCCCCAGTCGGGCAGTGGCAGCACAAAAGACCTCAGCCAAATAACAATTCCCTTGAGTGTTGTTGTGTTCCTTCGAGTAAGTGATGTCACCAGAAAGGAAGTTGCTGCGTTGGCAGCGGGGATAGCGGCACGCGAGCGACATTTCATGTTGCGCAACAATATACGCTATAATACCCTACCTCTATGACTCAAACAATAACTGCAATGGAGTAAAAGATAAATACCTACATTACATAGACTGTAACTGTGTATCTATAAAATTTTAAGTGTTTTCTGCATATTTATTTCTGAATGAATTCATAACAAAGTTTATCATCGTCAAGAATAACAAATAGTATTTTTTTTTTATATATTTTACGTCGTGTGGCAGACAAGCATACGGCCCGCCTGATGTGAAGCGGTTACCATAGCCATATTAATGCTCGCAACATAAAATATCGCTCGCGCGCCGCCACCCCCGCTGCCAACGCAGCATCTCCTTCCTTTCTGGTAACCTCACTCACTCGCAGGAACACAACAACCCTCAAGGGAATTGTTATTTTGCTGCGGTATTCTGTGAGGTGGCGGTACATTCCCCAGTCCCCAAGATGGGTAACTTACAATTAAGCTCCCTACCTCTCTTTTCGCCAGAGCTTCGTTTGTCAGTCAGCAGGGTGCACCGCGTGCAGGTGAAGTTGGTTTTGGTTCAAAGATGTTGATGAACCACTTACACCCCAAAACATTAGTATTAACATATCATTGCCATTTTTAAAGCCTATATCATCATAACCCTGACGCAGAGTCCACTTAGATTAATTACAAGTTCTGTTTTATTTTTAATGTTAAGTTCACATTTTAGTTTCAAAATACAATTGAAATAATCAAATGTCATACGGACACTAAACATTTTATTGCATGATAAACTACAATTTATACACATAGAAGTCATTTTTTGTTACCGGTACCTTCTCTTTTCAACAGAAATAAATAAAATATTTTTTATATTTTTAAAGCTATTATTATTTTTAAATGTAAAAGGTTAAGCAACAAAATAAGAACGTCATTTATTCGACATTATCTTTTTACTTAAAAATAAATGCACGCTTCATAGTCTCCACATCTTTTTATATTCCTTTTTAATAAGTATTGAAAAATCAATTATGTATAACCAACTTAGAATTAAAAATACCTTATATAATGAGAAGGCACCTATTACTGCAGTTTCTTGTACTATTATTTATCACGTATTGTAGTATAATTTTGGTTATAGTATTACATTATTATAATTATATATTATTATTTTCATATTTAATTAAACGTGGACAAATGAGCAGACGATCCCGCCCCCTTACCACCATCTCTTATTGCGATTCAATAATTGAATAGATTGCTTATTCATACCAATAAATAAGCGACTCTATTACATTTGTAATAGAGTCGCTTATTCATTGGTATGAATAAGCATTCTCTCTCCACTCTTTTACGCTTATTCATTGGTATGAATAAGCATCCTATTCAGTTATTGAATCGCAATAAGAGATGGTGGTAAGAGGCAGTATTACAGTTTGTGCCCGACTGTTTGCCTCAGTAAGCGGTATACGCAATAGGTAATAAACCTACTGAATTAAGTATAACTATTTACTAATGAACCCATAATTATCCCACTGTTGGCATACAGGTCTCCCTTCTATCGAATGGGTTTAGAGCGTACTCCAACACGCTGCTCAACTGCGGGTCGGCGGAGACTAATACGTATAATATTATTAAACTATACTATTTATATCTGTACTGTTGCGATTTTTTTAAGTTTCATGTATGTAGTGTCTCCGGAACCGCTGCACGTAGTTGAAATTCCTTTAACCATTTGTTTTAAACAGTATATTTTTTATATCAAACACACGTACAAGATATACGATACACGTACAGGATAACGGGATGGGGGCCCATCACACATTTCCTCCACTGTATCTCCTGTGTAGCCAGGATTAACAGCGACGACCGCCAAAAAAGGCAATGAACAGTGAAAAACATTGCAGTCCCGGGGATAAAACTATGGCTGCCTTGGAACTCACAACGAATTTAATCAGAAGAAATTAGTAGGAGTAGGAAGCTTTTGGAATTTGATATTGTAAGGATAATCAAAAACTATTCTAATTATTTCATTTAAACGAAAATGTACCTATTTTCTTCCTTATATAAAATTCACAGAAACGACAATTTTCCCTAAACAACTGACAGTAAGTCACGGAGTCACGGATATATTATTTACGTCCATAATTACGTCGCCATTTCGGATTCGAGTCAGATATTCAAGTATTTTAAATTCGAGTTTCGTGTCAACCAAAATTCCTTCACGAGTTCTGCGACGCCGAGGGCTGCCGAATTATTTGGAGAATTTTCGGTCGTATTCCATAAACTTATAAGATGAAAACTATTCTTTATTTATTTATATTATTTACAACTTAAGAACAGCTGGACCGATTTTTGTGATCTTTGATTTGTTGGACTTCTCCCTATCCCAAATTAAGCAAAGCTTATACTGCGGGTACTAGATAACTGACATTATAGTCTTTTTTTTTTGTAAATACATAGAAAACACCCAGACAAAGACAAACAAAAATGTTCATGCACAAAAATATTTTTCGTATGCGGGAATCGAGCCCGCGACCTCGGAGTCAAAGTGGCCATTGCCAACCATTAGACCACCGAGCTCGTCAATACAAGTGTGGTTAGTTTGGTTCTACAGCTACTATGAGCTGTAGAGCTAGTTTACACCCTGGGTCATAGGTAATTTCATCACGTGTACATATGTTAGAGTCACTCAAATTTAGAGGACATGCATGTATTGTAAAAAAAAAACAATGACGTAACATTGCGGTTACTATTGCGCATTGACTAAATAGAAGAAACCGCAAAAGATCTCTGAGTACACAATTAAACAGAGAAGTGTACAGGAATTGCAAATATTACAAAATATTTGGATACGCATTGCTTTGTCCTTCATAACATCAATCACCAATATGTTGCACAAAGTTATGTTCCCCGAAATTATGCAACATCATTTAAAAATGAATTACATGTGACCTTTTCCTGTGTCGTTTTTGTATCTTGGAGATTTCTCAATAAAATCAAACATCACTAGTGTGTTATGCAAAATGCCCGGGGTATTTTCACTGTTAAAAGTGGTACGTCTCTCACGTGGAGAACATTTTTGTAATTGCCTAAACCCCATTAAGTCATCCAAATTAAATTTATTATTAGCTATTACCCACGGCTTCACTCGCGTGATCATATTTTTTTTTTATATTACGGCGGGTGGCAGACAAGCATACGGTCCGCATGATGTGAAGCGGTTACGGTAGCCATATTAACGTTCGCGACGGAAAATATCGCTCGCGCGCCGCCACCCCCGCTGCCAAGGCTGCATCTCTTTCCTTTCTGGTGACCTCACTCACTCGCAGGAACACAACAACCCTCAAGGGAATTGTTATTTGTCGGGTAGCTTACAATTAAGCCCCCTACCTCTCTTTTCGCCAGAGCTTCGTTTGTCAGTCAGCAGGGTGCAGGTGCACCTCGTGCAGGTGAAGTTGGCATTGGTTCAAAGATATTGATGAACCTCTTACACCCCTTTAATAAAACTTTTTTCGATGTGATAGAAGGACAAATAAACGAACACATTTTCACATAATATATTAAATAACCCTCCCCAACCCGTCTGGCCAGCGTGGGGAGTGTAGGCCAAATCCTCCTTCGAGAGACGAGAGAGGGTCGCGCTCCTGTAGTGGAGACTAAAATGACCTGATGATGATGATGATTATGATATTATATACCATTAGCATGGATGTTACAAGCCAGTATTTGACAAAAAATCATATTACATGTATTTCTTCATAACTGGTCTAGCAGATTTGAAACAAATTGGCTGTAACTTGACTGTAACTACACGTTGTCTAATATATAGTACTGTAGCTTTGCGCTTAATTTAGGACTAGATGGCGCTGTGTAAATTGTCCAGAAATATTTATCACTATTTCCAAGAGAAAAGCGATTCAGGTCTAACAATAGCTCTTGATACCTTCACCAAGTTATTATACTTATTATTATATGTAACAATATTCTAAACAGTTGCAACAATTCGGACTAATTTTCTTTATAACGAGCATGCTTTCTATTTAATATCGGGTCTCGCCATTGTTAGATAACTAATTATAAATATGTTATGACAAGCGAGAAGTCCAGCAAAGAGAAATTGTAACGCCCATACAATAATTAAGAAAGTACACGAGTCGAACATTCATAGAGTATTGCTTGGCTATTATTTTATTGTATAACTTTATTAACAACATCATTGTAAATTACAAATACAAATAATTTATTTGCAATAAATAAATAAATATTTCACGACAATTTACACAGCGCCATCTAGTCTAAACAAGGCTTATACAATGGGTACCAGTTAACTGATATAATTAATATACTTAAATATAATTTTTTTTGCATATATATACATAGAAAACACCTAGACCAAGACAAACAGACATGTTCATGCACACATATTATTCATGTGCGGGATTCGAACCGGCGTCGAAGATGTAGTACCTAGCTATTATAATTTTGTATGTTGTATATTTATAACCTAACTTAAAAAACATACTATTTTTGTACTAAGCTCTACTAAGCCCGTGGCATTTTGCCCGCTATGCCATCATGTAGTAACGCCATTGAACACAACACTTATTTATATATGAATGCTCTACAATATTGCTATGTGTCTCTGGATCAACTTTCTCAATCTCCGGAATCACTTTCTCAATTCAAATGGATAGTCTCAAGAACTCTGAATGAGCTTGGGCTATATAAACGGTTAAGATCAACCGAGCGAAGTATAAGGAAGATAAGGGAATCCAAAATAAAACGTTATGACGATGAAGAGTGATGCTATTGACACGATCCAAATAGATACGTGATTTTCCTACTTTAGATCACGTTCCACTTTCCCCAAACAATTCATATTCATTTTATGTTGTTTTACGTAATTGACAGTTATCAACCAGATAATGTGCTCTCAAGTTTGAAAATCACGTAATGACGTAAATTATATTAGTGAAATAATCCAAATTGTTGAATAAAATAAGCATACGCCATAAACGCTTGCAATTGCAAGACAGATAGTGTTGTACGAATGGGCAAAAATAATGAAAAATGTTATACGAGACAGTAATCGCAAATACACTTCAGTTCTTAGTTCTAGGCGCGATTTGCATTACAGTATGAAATGTTCAATATCGGTTTCGCTTTCATTACGTCGTAGTAAAGGATCGCAAATGAGTACACGGTTCATTAAGTTTCTTTCAGTGAGATCGTGAGGCACCCAAATATCGAGCTTTTTAGTGTACCCAGCTTTTTTCAAATGCGCCAAAACTGTTTTGTGGTCAATTCCTAATTCTTCAGCTACGTCGTAACTACTGATATGCTGATCTTGCTCCACTTTTTCAAAAATGGCATCCATTTTATCCGTAACAGGGCGACCAGAGCGACGTGCATCTTTCACATCAAAATTTCCTGATTGAAAACGCTTAAACCAAATTTGTGCTACTCTCACAGACACTGCACTAGATCCATAAACGTCACAAATTCTTTTTGCAGCTTGCGTTGCATTTTTACTTTTTTTGAAGTAAAATTTTAAAATGAATCGAATTTCTTCATTAGATTCACTTATCTTGACAGAAACAACAAATGAAAATCACACATTTACCTAATTTGAATTTGGAATTATCTTTTTTAAAATTTAAACTTTTTAAAGATATCAAAACCTGAAAGATACAAATGGTATAACCAAAGAGATTTTATTACAAGTTCAAACATACTAAAATGCGAAAAGACTTTTTCCCCTACCTATTATTTAACCGCGTAACATGTCGTTCCAGCGACATTTTCTTCTACAAACTCTCAAGTTATGAAGAACTTCATATCGAATATTTTCCAAAACAGTTTCCAATAAAGGTATGGACGTTTTTGTTAGGGACGGCAATGCGTGAATGATGCCTCTGACATAATATATGTAAATACATGAGAATACCTATAGGTATATATAATACGACTAGCTATTATTAATTCCTTTCTATGCTATTATCATTATCATCACCAGCTTGTATCTAATCACTGCAATGATACAAGGGCGGATCCAGCGTTGGCGCCAGGGGTAGGTCATATAGTTGTGGTCAAGTCACACTCAAGTTATAATTAAATTTTGATAATAATAGGATACATATGTTTAAGTACTGTACTTAATTTTATTGTGACAAATATATATATAGTTATATATAAACGTTAAGTTTAACAATTTTAATTACTGGTCCATCTAGATCCTGGACCCAGCCCAGGGGGTGGTCATGACCCCCATGACCCTCCCCCTGGATCCGCCCTTGCAATGACAACACTCTACTCATTAGGTTGTTAAACTTAAAATCCTATTTTAGCGGATGCTTATGTCATAAAAGCTACCTGTATGTCAATTTCAACCCGATCCGTCCAGTGGTTCGAGCTATTGACCAGTTAATAACGGTTGCCTTTTATCTTCTAATATATAAAATTCTCGTGTCACCGATTTTCGTGAAATTTTGTGTGCATATCGGTTAGGTTCGCGAATCGGACAACATCTATTTTTCATCCTCCTTAAATGTTAAGGGTGGTCCACCACTAATTTTTATTTTTATTTTTTAGACAAAATTTTTTGTTTTTATTTTTTTATGATACAGCATATAAAAATACATACAACCCCAAATTTTCACCCTTCTACCATCAACCCCTAAATTTTTATGGCAAAACAACGTTTGCTGGGTCAGCTAGTATATACTATACATAATACGCACTTTAACCCCAGTGTTACATTTTAAATGATGGATAGTGATGTCAACTACTTCATAGTAGTTCTACATTTTTGGTTTTTGTAATTGTTTGCTATTTTTATTCAGAGATGGCGCTAGTTAGCACGAATTAATCCTTTATTGAACATATTTTGATTATTTAATTCAAGCTACTTGAGTTATTGGTGTAGGTATATTATCTCATGCTTTCAATTTTACGAGTGAGTTATCCGGCACGTCCCTTTGTCGTAAAGTTGCATTGTTAGGAGAAAGCTGGGTACTTACATCTGTTTTCTCAAAACTCCGCGATGTTTACGACTCCTATGACATAATCGTAGCAGTGACATAAGAAATTTTGCAATGAAAATGTTTCGATAAACGACTGTGGTTATATTGTTTCCTAGGTAATTTACTTTGAAAATTTAAACAATGATTTAGACAAGCTTGAGTAATAAGAAAGGTTTAGAAAGGATATTTATGTTTGGTATTATCAACAATAGCAGAATTTCATCTGTAACCATGGACTGCTATGAATATTGTTTAGTAACGTAATATTGAATCCCACCAAAAACATTTTCATGTAAAAATGTTGCCAAGACGAGTCTACATAGTTTACCCTGTGAAAAAGTTATCAGATCTCGTTTAGAGCCAAGATTCTTGATCTATGCGCCCTTACTTTACCAGGCCTAACGTCACATACTCTACATTTTAGTCAAAACGATGCTTGGCCGTTTTGCTACCGTTACGAAGATTTCATAGGCATTCGTTCATCGTGTGTGAAATAAAACGGCCAAGCATTACGTTTTGACTAAAATGTAGAGTATGTGAAGTTAGGCCTGGTAAAGTAAGGGCGCATAGATCAAGAATCTTGGCTCTAAACGAGATCTGATAACTTTTTCACAGGGTAAACTATGTAGACTCGTCTTGGCAACATTTTTACATGAAAATGTTTTTGGTGGGATTTCATTTATTTTTGTAAGTTGCTTAATGGACTTTTTTGAGTTTAAAAATAACCTATTTTGTACCCGGGCCTTTACTTTCGCCTTACCCTTCGTCTGGAATTTAGATGAATCAACCAGAACACACCGGCGGCCGGTTGTTTTTTGAATTGTTAATTAAATTAAATCTAAGGAAATAAAAAGAAATAGGTACTTAAAATAATTTGGGACCCGTTACTAATAACAAATAATTCGAACGAATTATAGAATTATTACGACGATACGATACGACTCCGAAATTATGAATATGAAATGCAAATATTTCATAACAATCGATCATCATTCGCAGTAGAAAAATGTCGTATACGACTGAAAACTACCGGTGACCACCTCGTTATATAAGGCTGCCAGATGTACAAGCACAGTACAAGTCGATAGCGCATTTAAAAATACAGTCAGCACCATCTAATGACGCCGGCTGATGTCACCGTCACTATTATTATACCGTGCTTAAACTTTCACCCCATTTTTAAGAGTTAGGGGATGATTTTGTTATAAGTATTTTTTTTTCATATATCTAGCTCTTTGTATAGTTATTACTGCATGATTATGTAGTTAGTGCAAATGTAGTGCAAGTCTCATACAAACTTCCACCTCCTATTCCGAGGGGATAGGTTAGGTTAGGTTAGGTTTTTTAATTTATTTGTTGTCTTTGTAGTAATATTAGCTTACATACCAAATTTCAGCGTTCTAGGACTTCAGGAAGTACCTTAAGAATTTTGATGATCAGTGAGTGAATCAGTGACGAAATCGGGGGTTTTGAGGCATTAATAAAATCTAAAGTATAATAGCTACGACATTCAAACTTTGTATGTTTAATGATTGTACTGGTGTCATTATATCTTGAAATTTTTAACTATTTAGCGTCATCAAAACCAAAGTTATGAGAGTTCAAAAAAACGACGAAACGTTTCGAGAAAAGGTAGGTAGTGCCCTTGCGCTCCGCTTGGCTCGTCTTGGCGGGGGCACTCCCGTGCCCCCAGATAGATAGATGGCGCCACACTGCGACTTTACAGCAATAAATAGGAATGGAAAATTTCGTCATCATCACAAACTTTCCTGATAGCTCAGTTGATGGTACTCGGCTGGTAATCGAGAGGTTGTGAGTTAAGTTAAAAAAATATAAGTAAGAGGTTCTGGCAAAGTAGAGTTATGATAGCCTATTTGTATGCTGCCCGACTGGGAGAGTACTGCCACTTCACAGAATACCGAAACCGAATAACAATTCCCTTGAGAGTCGTTGTGTTCCTGCGAATGAGTGAAGTCACCAGAAAGGAAAGTTGCTACGTTGGCAGAGAGGATGGAGGCGCGCGAGCGATATTTCAGATTATATGGCTACGGTAGTCATTTTACATCAGGCAGGCTGTTACTTGTCTGCCACTCGAAGTAGTATAAAAAATACAATAAAATTACCTACTTAGACTACTTATATAAAAATAGTCTTACAAATCTGTAATATAAAAATATGTGGTATTGGAGCACGTATACATATTTCATTCATATTTCACACACCTATCATTTTTTTACTGTTTCTCATATATTATCATTTAGGTACTACATTCAAATTCCCTTCGATGTCCTCATTCATAAGAAATACATTTCTTACGTCAATTATATTTTATGATACATATTTATAGCTGCGATAAAAGATTATGAGTAAATAATGACAGCCGTACGCGTATTACGTATACGTAAAGGTGCTTCTACACGGTGCAAGTAGCTGGAGCAAGTAAAGGCGCGGATTACAGCGCTAACATGCTGCTCGCGCCAATATGTGGAGTTATTGGACCCGTGCAATTATTTTCACGGTTGGATACAAGGTATAAGTGTGTTGTAAGTACCTGGATATTTGCGCTTTATCCGCTGAATCGCCATGTAGAAGCACCTGCATGACTGGTGATGAATTAGGCTCAATTTACACCGGCGCGGAATGCAATGGAAGCGACTTTTTGCAACGAAATTGTGGATAGCATAATGAATTTTATGTGAATTGAATAACATAATAATATAAACTTCTCAAGAATTCTCAAGAATGCGTGAGGATTCACCAAAATTAAATTGAGTTTGTTGGGCTATAAGTGATTTACCGCGATCTTTAGAGCCAAAGCTAACCTCACCTGCACGTGGTGCACCCTGCCGACTATCAAAAGAGGCCGACTAGCAAAATAGAGGTAGGGTACAGGGTATTTATCAGCTGCCCGTCTGAGGAGGTCCTGCTCCTCACAGAATACCGCAGCGAAATAACGATTCCCTTGAGGGTTGTTGTGTTTTTGCTTATGAGTGAGGTCACCAGAAATTACAGTTAACTCAATATCTTGAGAGGAAAAAATAGTCAGCTGAACATGTAAAAAAAAGTTCTGTGCTTTTCTCTCAAAGAAGTGCTGAAGTACATGGAACATGCCTTTAGACAGTCAGGGGAGAGTTACGAAAGAATATGGAGTGCACAAAAGATCCAAGAGGGTCGACGTGCCACCAGTGCTGCAGCACTCGACCCATTTCAAGATAAGATAAGATCCTCTCAGTTGAAAATTTCTAAGATGACAGTTTATTTATATTATTGAATTAAAAAATACGTAATATTATTGAATAATAAGGTGGTGGAATATAATGTCACCTGACTGCTACAGCAACAGACGACGCAAATAACGAGTATTTTACTACTACAATGCCTAGTTTACAAAAAAATGGGGTGCCCTGTGTCATGGACACGGCCGTGTGTTGTACGTGAATACGTTATATGCACTAAAATTATCTCAAAATGGCAGCGCTTCCCCCTCCCCCGCACGCGATGTTCCATAGTCCTTACTTAGCGTATTAAAGTCTTTGATCCGTCATCTATCTACCTACAATTCATATTTGATTGAGTAATTGAATTTTGGATGGAGATGATAAATATGTAGCTGCAACACCAAACTGTATAACCCGCACGCGATGTTCCATAGTCCTTACTTAGCGTATTAAAGTCTTTGATCCGTCATCTATCTACCTACAATTCATACTTGATTGAGTGATTGAATTTTGGATGGAGATGATAAATATGTAGCTGCAACAACAAACTGTATAACCCGATTTTTTTTTTAAATGCCTCCTTATGGAATCAATTTTAAAGACGTAGTCGCGTCAAAATCATCAATGTACATTGAAGTTCCCCATCAATCACTAAGAAAGTTTTCAATACATAACACAGAATGTTATTATCAAGGTAAAGTCAAACCTGTTAGCCAATTACAATAACTATTAAATGCATTCCGACCATGTCAACTAATCGGTTGTTATAAATATCTATGCAACTGGTTTACGTGACTCTGACCAAGGCGAGCCTAAGCCACCCACGACTTCCCACAACATCTATATATATTATCATCATCACGTCGATTGTAGTCTCCACTACAGGAGCACGACCCTCTCTCATCCGTCCGTCCCAGACAGGAGGATTTGGCCTACACTCCCCAAGCTGGCCAGACGGGTTGGGGAGGCCTGATCGATATTTTGATAATATATTTCCCTTAGTCGCCTTGTACGACATCCACGGGAAGAAACGGAGTGATTCTATTCTAGTCTGCCGGAAACCACACGGCCAATAAATCATATTATTTATATATATACATATATATATATATATATATATATATATATATATATAGATATAGATATTATATAAAAATGAATCCCTCATGGCATCACGCATGAACGGTTGGACCAATTCTGCTCTACTTCTTTTTATGTTAGATTTGTTATTGTCAGAACGTTCTTATGAAAGAAAAATATAAAAAAGTTTCATTATACAGGCCGAATTCATTGTTGAGAAGACAGGACAACGTCTGTCAGGTCGGCTAGTACATAATAAATATTAGTCCAAACATTACTTATACAGCTTTGTTTCTCTTTCCTTGCAGAATGCTCAGGCTGTATCGACGAGAACGAGCTGGGAGTGACGCGGTGGACCATGCCGTTACTCAAAACGGGAGAGAAGCGATATTATCTAGGAATATTTTTTAAGGTAAAACTTTTCGCAATATCATAATTTCGTAGCTGTGTAGGTACATATTAGTAGAACTCATTAGAATGAATCTACACTTTAGAATATAATATTTTTATTAGTAGAACCAATGCATACTACGGACTACAGCGTATACTACAGTATCCTCCTGAGTAACAGCGTTTACTCAGAAGAGGGACTCGATGGCATCGTTACGCGTGTTAGTCTTATCGAACACGCAAGTTAAGTAACGTCGACCGTAGCCTGGCCATGGATGGGTTTATTTATCACGAGTTCCTCCGTGCTCCAGACGTTAAGCCGTCGGACCCGGCTGTTGTCATTAGATGACAGACGAAGCCAAGTCAGTTCCTTAGGTGGCTTGAAAACACTGGACTCCGCCAACCCGCAGTTGAGCAGCGTGGTGGAGTAAAGGAGGCCTGTATCCCAGCAGTGGAATTAATAAAGTTTGACGACGATATTGATAACTATGATCAGCAAAACTAATAGAGAGGTTTCATATACATAGCTATGTAGGTAATGCAACTTTGTAGTGACATTCCTCGAGTACATTAGATATTTGTCAATGAAATACCACAGACGATACCTATGTTGGATTATGGGGTATTAACTACCTAAGTATTCTGTACCAGTCATATCATATCACGGACTAGTTGTGTTCTGCGTTTTTATCCACCCATTCGGTTCCTAATCGTCGTAGCGTGTTAATAAATAGCCTTTATCTTCCTCAAGAATTGAGTTACCAACACAAAAAGAATGTTTCAATTCAGGCTGAATTCTTTGTTGAAGACATTAGCACAGGTTCATAACAGGCTTAATAGATAATATCATATCTACGGTAGCACTTATTCTATGGATCTATTATAAAATCCGAAGGATCCATCCAGTATTCAGAGTGCTTTGTGCGAGTTTCTGTCACATACGAATGTGTTAACGTTTACAGGCCGACTAAATTGAGAACAAGTTTCATATTGTGAATTTACCTGACGCGTGTTACATATCCAAATTAACCGGGTTGCTCACTTCAAAATGTCAGCAAGTAAGCCACATAATTTTTATATGTAACACACGTCTTATAAATTCAAAACATGAGAGTTCTTCTCTATTTGGTCGATTTGTTTACGTTGACATGATCGAATGTGACCAAAAAATTCGCACTTAGCACTCAGTCAGAGTTTGTAACTTATTCGATGTCGACAACGTTAACTTCATTTAGTATCGGATTAGTTCTATTTCGACAATTTGTCGGTAGATGGCGTTATGTTAATTTCATACAAAATAAAATTAACTTTGCCGATAATGAATACGAAAAAAAATCACACAGAATGCAGATTTACTACAACTTTTCGATCTTCGTTACCTCAAAATACGTTACTAAATTATACTTTTCATTTGTTTATTTATTTTGTGAATGTAGAGATAAAGATTTGACGAGTTTTATAGAATCAGAACACAACTAGTACTCCACTATGTGGCATTCAAACATAATAGTGGAATCTGGCTACTTAATAATTATAAAGTCAAATAGCGAATACATGTCACAAAACTACTAATACAATAAACTAAAACATTATTTATATTATTATATATATGATCGAACTCAATTAATTGAGAAAATACAATCTAATTATAGAAAACTAAAACTAATCTAAAAACCTAAATAAAAATAAATAGAAATTTACCTACAAATAAAAAATTAAGCGAAATTGTAGCTGTAACTTCGATTTCGCTAAGAGTTCGGACAATGCTTCATTACTCATCACCAAAAAAAATTTTAAAATGAAAAAATTTTTTTGAACCAGAATGTATACAATTTAACACACGTGGTTGGGTCCTCCTTTTAGGCAAAAATTCAATCATAATAATGTACAATTTAATTCAATAAAATTAACACAAACCGGTATTACATCATCGGCAGGTTTTGGTGCGCGTACGCATCTCTGAATGTCGTAACGGTTATGCGCAGCTGGTGCTGTGTATTTGATCGACAGCTTTCCCTTTCTCCGGTAATGCCAACCACACCCCGCTAATTCTGTATTGACGCGCAGACGATGAGCGTACTCATCGTTACTTAACGTGATAAATACTATCATTACTTCATATTTATTTTGAAAGTGTTAACCATACTTGGGTATTGATTAATTGATATTTAATTCTTGTTCATCTTCACTTTTTCATCTTATCCGTAGGACAAAGGTAATTATACAGACAAGATGGAATTTATTAATGACACTCAGAGAGAAACTAAACAATGGAGATAGCAAAATTCAATCAAAGTGAGCACAGTACATGGATAAAAATATCCTAAATATTAATGAAGAACATATCCTATATAATATTCCAAGTTTTATCCAAAACCGTTCAGCCGTTTACCCGTGATAGAGTAACAAACATTCATACATACATAAATCCTCACAAACTTTCACATTTATAACATTACTAGCTTTTGCCCGCGGCTTCGCTCGCGTGAAATTCTTTTTCGTACAAATTATATTTTTTTTTATAAAAAGTATCATAATAATATGTTACTTCTGGTACCTCCAAGAATATTGTGTACAAAGTTTCATGATGATCGGTTGAGTAGTTTTCGCGTTAAAGCGTAACAAACAAACGGACATTCACATTTATAATATTAGTAGGGATATTGTCAGATTTTCACTAATTATTATTATTTTTTTAATCAAAGAAGTATTAGTCCTGAATTATATGTCATCATCATCATAATCAGCCTGTATCTACCCACTGCTGGATATAAGCCTTCCCCAATGCTTTCCACCAAATACGATCCTCCGCCTTCCGCATTCAGCCGCATCCAGCCGCTTTCGTAAGGCCATCGGACCATCTAGAAGAAGGGCGTCTAACGCTTCGTTGTCCTACACGCGGCCTCCACTCTAATACCTTCCTCCCCCATCTGCCATTATATGTGAAACCTTTTAATTAACATTAATGATGTCTGGTTGTGTACTATGGCCACAAATTTTAAGAAGTGGCACTATGACCCAGTGGCCCCAGTGTTGATTATGAAAGCATTACGTAAGGTGGAAACGAATTTTCATTTGATTCAAAAATTAAAGTAGCTCTTTTGTGTAGATACTTAATATTTAGTGTAGTTATAGTAGAGCTATGATTGTGAACCGAAGTAGTAGTACAGGGGATAGTTTGCGTTTCCGCTACATTTTACAGAGTTCACATTACTGCCAGCCCATTGGCGGCACGAGCCAACTCTCTGGAAACTGGCTACTTTGTTCATAATTCACACATGGGCGTGACTTACTCGTGTCTGCCATAGATAGGTCTCAAAGTGTTTTATTATAATACAATTTGAAAATAAAAAGAAGGCTTAGTGTGGCAGCGCCCAATAGAAATAATGTTTGGCTGGCGGCAAGTTATTTGGCTGTCCTATTGGATGGTATGACATGCGTTTCCATCCAGAGTCGGAGGGCTGTTGTCTGTCAGGAGACTGTTGGAGCTGTCGCGCACCCGACGCATGAGGGACGCGGTTCTCTTTCGTATTATGGCGGCTAACCCATCAATGTGCCCCGCGGCAAACATACCAGACGCACTACAGTGACGCGGCAGTCCCATCAGCATTATTGTACTACTATTAAATTTTTTGATCCTTTGTCTATCCAGTGGCCAGGGGCGTCGCCAAGGGGGGGTAGGGAGAGGCAGCTGCCCCCCCTCCCCCTAGAGATTCTATTTATTTACAAGTTTTATTTATTGTACAGTCAAGAACTCGTGAAGCCTTACACGGTGGACACTGAACCGTTATTATTACAATCGCTGTAGATGTAAGGCTACTACTAAGGCGTACTACAAGTGAAAAGCTTCATGAGCTCTCGAATTTACCTACAATTCATACATTTCCATATCATATATGTATGTAGCTGCAACACCAGACTGTATCCCCCGATTTTGTAGTCATTCGTTTTTTTGAATTGGCTCCCTATCGAAGCAATTATAAAGACAAAGAAATACGGCGGCACAAAGTTCGCCGTGACATCTAGTGTTGGCGACTGGCTGGATATTTTTTTTATAAATAATATTGTTTTGACATATTTTTCAATTTGTGGTGTAAGTGTGGGTTAAAGCAAAACCAAACCAAAGCCAACTTCACCTGCACGCGGTGCACCCTGCTAACTGACGAACGAAGCTCTGGCGAAAAGAGAGGTAGGGAGCGTAATTGTAAGCTGCCCGACTGGGGAATGTACCTCCACCTCACAGAATACCGCAGCCAAATAATAATTCCCTAGAGAGTTGTTGTGTTCCTGCGAGTGAGTGAGGTCTCCAGTAAGGAAGGAGATACTGCGTTGGCAGCGGGGATGGCGGCGCACGAGTTTATTTATTTGCGAGTGCTAATATGGCTATGGTAGCCACTTCACATCAGGCGGGCCGTATGCTTGTCTGCCACCCGACGTAGAATTAAAAAAATATATATATTTTAGTTACGATTTCTATGATTTATTCATTGTCTGCTCCATTTGTTGTAACATAAGTAATATTATATCGTATTATACTTGCTCTTTATTAACGGTATTATCTACGGGTTTAATATCTAGTGTAATATAAACTTTCCATCACTCATACCTTACTTTCCTCATCATGTGTGTCGTCATCTGAACCACACAACACTAAGCAAGCATAGGATTTAATAACAGTTTGCAGATTGCAGCAAGTCTCACAAACTGGCAGTGAAAGTACGGTCTGACTCACATTATAAATATCATAATACCATTTCATAATACGGAATAGCGGAAATGTGTGCAAACTTAGGTGTTAGAAGACCTTGAAGATTTACTAGGTCAATGCGAAATGAGGATGAAATTCTTGTTGTGGCGAAATATTTTCTTTTCACATATTTTGTTTACCATTCCAATAGTTGCTGTTTTATACTACGTCGGGTGGAAAAGAAGCATACCTACAACCCGCCTGATGTGAAGCGGTTACCGTAGCGATATTAGCGCTCACACCCCAGCTGCCGACGCATCAACTCCTTTTTTTCTGATGACAACAACCCTCAAGGGAATTGTTTTTTGGTCATGGTATTCTATGAGAGAAATACTCCCATTTCCCCAATAGAAGTGTTTACAAAAACCCTATCTCTCTTTTACCAGTCTCGTTGCTAGACGGCAAGGTGCACCACGTACAGGTGACGTGGGCTTTGGCTCTAAAGATCGTGATGAACCTTACACCCCAAACGTATTTATGAACTTTACTATTTTTATATATTTACTATAGAAGACCGGCTCTTTTCCGTCGTATATCTTTTCCGTCCATATATCAATTTATAAAGCCGTGTACACACGTATGAACAAATTTATTGCGTTTCATGATCTCAACAACTTTGTTTGCGTATGCGCTAACGAACATCGAACATCGAGTTCGTCAAAAATGATCGTCGGAGATCGAGGATTTTACTGCTTTGATCAATATTTATATTTTTTTTTTATTTTAACAATATTTGATTAAGGTTACGTAACAACAAATAAGAAATTTGTCTTCGTGATATTCGTATTAGTTTGTTAACCGACTCCGAAAAAGGAGGTTTTCAACATTGAGATATAAGTACTGACTTATATCTCAATGGCTCTCAATTCGGCTGTATTTTTTTTTAATGTTTGTTACTTATTTAATCCGTGATTTATAAACCGATTAGAAAAAAACTTTTTTTATTTTACTTCCAGAATGGTCCCATATTTTTGCATCATCATCATCATGAGCCTGTATCTACATACGTAAATGTAGAGTTATGTTTGTAGTCGGTATTTTTTTTGTTAAAATTATGTGTAAACGGCTTACGGCTTTATGAACCTACTAAAAATAACTTGGGTTTAAAATATCAAAAGATAGTAGACATTTAAACGATTGTTATACATAAACGAGTTATTAAGTGTTGACCTTCCTGTTAACATACGTGAAACGTAATGTGACCTAACAGGCTAACTAAGACCTTCACCTTTGTATGGAGCACTAAAATATGCACGCTTCATAGTTTCCATCAAATGTCGAGGGGGTAATCTATCAGTTTCACAAATATCTTTAATTGTCTATAATTAATCAAATAAAATAGCCCGTTATTAGGGTTCCGTACCCAAAGGGTAAAACGGAGCCTATTACTGAGACTCCGCTGTCCGTCCGTACGTCCCTCCATTCGTCTGTCACGATAAATCTCATGAACCGTCATAGTTAGACAACAAACGTCATTTTTTTGCTCGATATTGATAACGGCGACTGGTAGACGCTGGAAATATTCACTAAAAATAAATAATTAAATTAAAATAAAACGAATACTTAAAGGAGGGCTCCCATACAACAGACATGTTTTTTTTTTGCCGTTTATACATATAATGGTACGGAACCCTTAGTGCGCGAGTTCGACTCGCATTGGCCGGTTTTTATTACTACCATTCCATAATATACAATTTTAGGTACTTACCTAAGTACATCTAAATAATGTTCAATCTGACATAATCGCCATCAATCGGTTGATAAATAAATAAACAACCACTTATGTTGAAATGAATCCGGGTAAAACTATGCTAGGCATTTCACCCTAGAAATATTATGTGAGTGCCTACATTAAATAAAAATAAAAGACTGTTATTTGTCGACAATCAAAAATTTATTCATTCGCACTCAATCGACAATCTACTAATGTAATATGTTAAAGGTATCTTGTATCTAAAAAAACTTTCTTATCTTTGGTAAAAATACAACATCATACATGTGGATTTTTTTTATTGATTTCTAAATATGCGTAGCCTTTAGTTATGCTAAATAATTATTTATATTTGAACTTTGAGTTTACAAAAAATACTTGGATAAAAATGAACTTTTAAGATATATTGTACATAATAAAACATTACCATTTATCTTGTTTGCAATTTAAGCGGTATATCATCATAACCGTGAGATCATTATCATCATCATCATGATAATTACGGTGAAAATGTTGTTATTGCCAACTCAGTACAACTCAATTTTATGTCTGCTAATTACGAACATTACTTCCATGTTATAAATGTCATTCATTAATTATGAAATGACTATACCTGACAAAATAACTGTCCACATTTTTTAGTGTAGTTTGACTACTTTAATTTATATACAGAGAAAAATATAATTGTTAACAACCGATTTATGTACGTGTTTACATTGACTGTGAAATTAAGACAATCTTCTCTTTTTTTCAGGCCAATTGGTTTAAAGCACAGCAGTATTGCAGATTCCACGGGATGCACCTCGCATCCATCTCCTCGCAACAGGAGAATGACAAGCTAGAACAATATGTCAAAGATTCAGGTAAATATTATTTTTATTTTATTTTGGTTGCGTACATTTTAGCCAGTATAGCCAGTATACCTTTGTACCATTATAATGGGTGTTTAACTTTTTTTAAAGAACTACGTTTTCCATACAAATCTTTTCATATTAGTTGATTGAACTACACTTGAGCGATTTTTATAAAAATTTATAAATATTATTTTATGTGTGTAATTAGCACAATGAAAAAATACAGAAAGAAGTTCTTTGGGAAATAATTACAGCAAATCGAAATACAGAAATACATTTTAAGAGCTCTGCTACTACTACAACAACCCTTGATCATCCCATTGCTGGGATACGGGTCTCCCCCCAAAGGAAATAGCTTAGAGCGTACTACCACAGTATAAGTAATATTGCTTAACTGCGAGTTGGTGGGGGGGAGTGTTTTCAAGCCCCCTCAAGGCCACTGACTTGGCTTAACAAATGACATCTAATGACAACAGTTAGGCCCGAGGACGAAGCACAAATAAGGGCTTTTTTTATATTAGATGGGGGCAAGCGAGCATGTGGGTCACCTGATGGAATGCAATCACCACCGCCAATAGAAAAAAAAACACCAAGGGGTCGCTGATCCGTTGCCAGCTTTATGCTGTAGGATTAATTTGTTATTATAAGAAAAATTTATAGCATCGTAATGAAATAATAAACATACGATACACATTCGATACTAAAGATTATTTTCGAAGTATTTTTCGGTGGGAATAATCAGTCGAGTTTTTTGTTGTTCATAGCACAATAATTTCATATTTCCCAGCTGTATTGCTAGAGGTCTATTTCAACTTTATGAAATTTTGGATCATTACTAGCTCTTTGCCTTATTGTACAAGTTGTTACAGGACTATTTTTAACAATATATTATACAGCTAATATTGAATTAGCTTTTTATAGTGTAAATTTCATCTGTCGAAATGTAAATTATGGATGAAAACCTAATGTATTATATTGCTATGCCAAGTAGAAGCTGATATTAATACGTATGTTTATTTTATTTCTGGTCGGCAACGCGTATATGATGCCTCTGTTGTCGCAAGAGTCCATAGGCTGCGATGACTGCTTACCTTCAGGCAGATCGTACGCTTGTATGTCGTATAAAAAATCTGTTAGGTTATATACAGACCAATTTTTTTTTCTAAACAATAACATAAAGATTGCAAGAGAATAACCCTGATAGTAATAACTTTTATCACTGCACTTAGCGAATTGGTAGTCAAAAAAAAAAAAAAAAATTCAAAATATCTTTATTCCTTGGACTTTATAAAGCACTTAGAAACGTCATACAAATTAAATATAAGAATATGTATAAATCATCACTACTCTAAATCCGCAGAGCTTAGATTCACTTTCATCAAACTATCTTGAATGTGAAAGTGAATTTAAGTGCCAGTTCCGGCGACGGGGCTTCTTGAGAAGAACTGGCAAGAAACTCAAGGCCGACTCTTTTAATTGCCAATATCGTTACATTAAATACAAATACAATCATTAACATAACATAACAAGAGCAATTCATTTCCAAATACTTTTATCATTTATGTAATCCGAGATACAATAGTAAGCCTTTTGACATAGTCTAGTTTTGATATATTTCTTAAATTTACCCATGGATAATTTAAACGCGTCGTTTGGAAGTTTATTGTAGAAGCGTATACATTGACCTGGGAACGAGTTAGAGATTTTATGGAGCCTAGTAATATGCATAGCGAGTTTGTTTTTATTTCTTAAATTTAATTGATGGAGATCACTGTTTTTCCTAAATTTGGTTTGATTTTTATGAACGTAAATAAGATTTTCATAAATATATTGAGAATGTAATGTCATAATATTTATCTCTTTAAATTTATTTCTCAGTGTCTCCCTGGGACTCATCATATAAATAGCACGGATAGCTCGCTTCTGGAGCACAAAAATTGAGTCTACATCCGCGGCACTACCCCAAAGCAATAAACCATATGACATAATGCTGTGAAAATAGCTAAAATAAACTAAACGCGCAGTGTCAACATCAGTTAGTTGACGTATTTTCCTTACGGCGTAAGCTGCTGAGCTGAGTCTAGCTGATAACGTTTCTATATGTGGGCCCCATTGTAATTTAGAGTCTGGTGTTGGAATGAAAATGCATTACATCAGTCTTTCTTTGTATCCAGGTAATCTTCAAAGAAATGGATTTATGGCATCATATTCTTAATACACATAAAAATATACATTAAATCAGGAATGTACACCATGATCTTTAGAGCCAATGCCAACCTGACCTACACATGGTGCACCATACCGATTAGCGATAGAAGCTCAGGCAAAAGAGAGGTATAGCATATTTGTGGACTGCCCGACTGGGGAATTGCCTCCATCTCACAGAATACCGCAGCCAAATAACAATTAAAACATTGGGGAAGGCTTATATCCAGCAGTGGAGGCTGATGATGATGAAATAAGAATTCCATTGATATTTGTTGTGTTCCTGCGAGTGCACTCACTCGCAGGAAAGAAAACTTATCATATTTAATATAAAAAATTAAAACGAGTGTGTTTAGTCCACACGACTCAAGTAAAACTTCTACTTATATCTCCCTCTCAACTTCCGTTCGTCTCGCCCGATCACACTTTTCGTAATGCTCTCCTAACGCATTCACCAGCTTACTCCCCAAGTCAAACAGGTGTAAGAAGTTTTATTTCAATAATTTTAACAAAAAAAACAACTCCAAACATTACTACATTTATGTATGTAGATACTGGCTGATGATGAAGATGATGATGAAAAAAATATGGGACCAATCGGGAAGTATATTCTTTCAAATAAAAAAATTTAAATTAAAATCGGTTAATCACGGAGTAATTTAGTAACAAACTTTAAAAAAAAATACAGCCGAATCGAGAACCTCCTCCTTTTTTAAGAGTCGGTTAAAAATAGTTTATTTGCAACTTAAAATTTGTGTAAATATACACAAACAGAGGTATAACTACATCTAACAAAATCTCTGTTTTGACTATACATCTTTTTATGATCGGTATTAACCTTCACCTTCTAATTTAAGTAAAACAGAAGTCAAGGTTAAATTAAGAAGTGCATCAGATTTAACTATAGTGATTAGGTAATTTTAAGTAAGTAGCTAAGAAGGTTTATGGAGCACAGTCGCGCCGCTATTGAATAAAAAATATAGCTCGTGAACAGAAATTTGTGAATGACTTATAAATAAATAAATAAATATTCCTCGATAACTTACGAGTACACAGCGCCTAGATGGCCCGAACTGAGCAAAGCTTGTAACTATGGGTACTAAGAAAACTGTTATATACTTAAATACATTTTTTTACCATATTAATGCATATGCATTTATCGTCCCTTAAGGAGACAATAAAGTATTTAGCTCCTCTTGTCAATATTTAAATTTAATGGATTAATGTCATGAATTACGACCTTTAAAACGGGGTGTGACGTCGGGTAGCAAACAAGCATATACGGAATTTTCTAATACGAAAATAAAACTACTGGTTAAATTGTTGCTAATTATGTTTAGCTCAGCTGGTAGAAACCCTAGAGTTCTACTGACTAAGCTGAAGATGTCTGTCAATAAGTTTAACCTAATACCAATATTTGGAATAAAAAAAACCGATGCAATCGGCTTCAGCTTCGGTGGTAGGGCCCTTGGTCTAAACTCAGGCAATAATAAAGGTATGTAAAAATACCTTACATGCATGATACCTGTGGTTATCATCATTTGAATCTGGAACAGTTTGTGTGGGCACCGCACACATGCTAACTTATGCTCTGCGCAGACGTCATTGTTTATGTAATTGTAAACGACATTTGTAGTAGTAGAATAAACGGGGTGTGACGTCGGGTAGCAAACAAGCATACGCATACAGAATTAGCTAAAATACGTTATTGTCCTTCTGGGGGCCGAAGAGCGTGAATTAGCGTGTGGGCACACACGCTAATTCACGCTCTGTTTTTAATTCACCAAAACCTAAACGCTAACTAACCTTAACGCTAATTCACCAAAAAAATTTACCAGTATTTATAAAGGCTCTCTACCTTTATAAATACAGGTTAAAAATGTTGGTTAAAAATATATAACTATGAACGGCATGCCGGAGTATTTCCATTTCCAGACGTCGAAAATGAAATTTCAGTGCAATTTAAAAATGCAGCAGCCGAATTAAATTTGTTGGTATCAAGTTTAAACGATCGGTGCCACTTTAAAATGACTTGCAAAATTGGAAATTCTCAACATATTAAATAAATAAATAGTAAATATTTCTAAACAAATAACCTACAAAACGGCATCTAGTCCCAAACTAAGCAAAGCTTATACTATGCCTACTAGATAACTGATATCTCGTATATAAATATTTTTTTTTAAATACATTCATATAATACATAGAAAACACTCAGACTAAGACAAACGGACATGTTCAAGCGTACAAATATTTGTTTTATGCGGGGATCGAACCCGCGACCTCGGAATCAAAATGGCCATTCCTAGCTATTAGCCCACCGGGCTCGTCATTCACATCTACATATTTAAATAAAATCTTAATAATTTTAAGTTTATTAAAATATTTTATGTAAATGTACGGCCTTAAAATTAATACACGTGTATCAGTCTTATCGAACACGCAAGGTAAGCAACGTCGACCGTAGCTTGTCCGTAGATGGATTTATTTATCACGAGCTCCTTTGTACTTCGGAGTCATTATAGATGGCAGTCGTTAAGCGAAGTCAGTGGCCTTTAGGCGGCTTGAAAACACTGGCCTCCGCCAACCCGCAGTTGAGTACCTTGGTGGAGTATGCACTAAACCAATTGAGGTGAAACCCATATCCCAGCAGTGGGATGAACAAGGGTTGGCGACAAGGGAGCTATTTTTTTTACTAGTACTTACTATTCTGGTTTTAACTAGTACTAACTGCGACCAATATAATAGCACACTATAAGTACTTCGTACAGTATGGCCTCTCCCTGCCGCTCTCTCGTATCGACCTCACCTCCCCTCTGAGACAAATCCGGAACGGTTTGTATGGCGCCGCACGCACACACGCTCATTCATGCCCTGCACAGGCGTCATTGTTTATGTATTAGTTACCAACGCGACATTTGCATGGAGTGGCCGGAGTGTGATAATAGGTTACTAAAGACATTACTTTCCACTGTCCGTATATTTTTTTTATACTACATCGGGTAGCAGAAAAGCACACGGCGCGCCTGATGTGTTAGCAGTTACCGTAGCCATATTAACGCTCCCAACATAAAATATCTCTCGCGCACCGGCACCCCCGCTGCCAACGCAGCATCTCCTTCCTTTCTGGTGACCTCAGTCACTAGCAGGAACACAACAACCCTCAAGGGAATTGTTATTTGGCTGCGGTTTTCTGTGAGGTGGAGGTACATTCTCCAGTCCAGTCGGGTAGCTCACCATTACAACGAAGCTCTGGCGAAAACAGTGGTAGGGACCACTGTTTTCGCCAGAGCTTCGTTTGTCAGTCAGCAGGGTGCACTGCGTGCAGGTGAAGTTGACTTTGGTTAAAAGATATTAATGAACCAATTACATCTCATTTTATTTTAGTCTGTTAATGTAACAAAAAAAATATTTGATTGTGTTTCCTATTGCAGGATACGGTCGGGAACATTTCTGGACTTCAGGTACGGACTTGGCCGAAGAAGGCAACTTCTTTTGGATGGCCAACGGCAGACCGCTCACATTCGTCAATTGGAACGCCGGAGAACCGAACAACTTCAGATACGAAAACGGCGAAGAAGAGAACTGCCTAGAACTGTGGAACAGAGACGACAAAGGTCTGAAATGGAACGATTCACCTTGCTCTTTCGAGACATTCTTCATATGTGAAGTTCGGTCAGATTGATGATGATGTGTGTGTGTGTCTGTTAGTTTGCTTTTGTGTGATAGTAGACTGTATGCTAGGTATTACCATTTTTCCCTGATATGATCAGTCTGGTTTAGTGTGTTGTTTAATTAAACGATGTACTTAATGTAGGTACCAATGTAATGTACCAAATTGTTTATAAATTTGCAGTGTCTTTTTTGTACAAATTTTGTATACGTAATTATGTACCTATTGAATCATGAACGGGGGTCGGAGAAGGTAGAGTAAGTACTTAAGTAAGTAAATGTCAAATCATAGACCAAGTATATAGTAGACATGGGATGTATGCGTGGCGCGAATTAAAATATCGAATTTGGCTACTTTTAAAAAAAGGAATTTATATACATATAATAAAACCTTAAAATTATATACGTCTTAACTCTATGAGTTGTGATAATAGGGGACACGGTTTACAATTTGTGTTTAAACTATTTATACGGTTCAATTCCATTTCCTAGATATACATATATCTATAAAAATATATAAGCAGTTAATGCTAATATTAACTCTCCTCCCCTTAAACTGAAGTAGGCAGTCCAAACACTGGTTGCTGTTCAATTTCTTCATTCTTATTAATTACATGTAACTAATAAATAAATAACAATTTTTTTCTTATATTTATACAGAACTACAATTACAATCAGTATTATTATAGTGATGATAGATACAGGAAAGGTACTATAACTAATATTTCTTGCTGTTGTCGGTTCCACGTACAACTGATTCAGTGCTGCAATTTGTTGTGTCAATGCTTCTTCATTCATGGAGAGTTCCAATTTCGGGATCTTGTCTGGCTCTCGAAGTTGTAGTTTTGGCAGGTACAAAATATCTTGGGTATATTAAATTCCATATTCAAAGCTTTCCTCAATATGAACAGGGCATTTAGAATTTTGTATGATCAAACTTCCTTGGAATTGTTGGAGTTTAGGAGGAATACAATCTTCTCGTACAGTAGTTGTTTCACTTGGAGTAGAAGTAAGGTAATGTGCTCATAGATTACTTTACTCACAAGAGGGACCGTGATAACATAATGTAAGGTTTCCTCTGTACGATATGTACTAATTTCGCAGATTGATGATAAGGTTATTAATTATTATATCGCATTGGATACGTTGAGAGGCAGGAATATAACTTAAAGCATCTTTAAGTACTTGGTTAGGTAAAATGTGAGGATGGAATATTCCATGATGTGCTAATATTAAGCCTTCAGATAATTCCATTAAGAGATCACGTATAGTGTCGGCAAAGAATATTATGTCCAATATCATTAAGTATTCTGAATAATGAAACTTTGCAAAATATTCCGTTTTTGATTTTTTAAATTAATTAATTTCTGATGAAATTGATCTAAAATTTTACTTGTACTAATTTTATGTAGTAAATCTACTCTATTATCATGTTTTTTTTTTCCATTTGTATTAAGTCATGTTTATCTAAGTTTCCAGTTATAGCTTTTAATATGGATCGTTAACTAAGCCACATTTATGACATTTGGAAATCATTTCCATTTCATATTCTTGTATTTCATGAAGTAGAAAATTTAAGTGAGAACTTTCGCTATCGATTAAATTATATTCAGTATGTAACTTTTTGACATTGATGTATAGTTTTTTAACTTGATCTTCTAACTGATCTACAGGTTTTTCATGTATTATATTCCACTGACCATTTATTCGCTTAGCTTGACCACGGTTGATGATTGCATAGGAGCTATCTATTGTGGTAATCTCGCCTTTTGTATAGTAGCATCTGGAATAAATGTCTGCTCTATGTGTATCGTTCGTAATGGATTTTTCTTTCCTACGTATTCTATAATATTATGGTCGAGTAGACGTTTAATTTGAAATGGTCCTAAATATCTTGGTTTCGATTTATTTCTATCTGAGTCATGACTTTTAATATAAAATATTTGGCCTATTTGTAATGAAACTTGAAGTCTATCAGTGTTAAGTTTGTTAGTTACTTTTGGCTTGATTTCGTCCATATTCGCAAATACTTGTTGATATAATTTATCTTTTAAATCTTTATGTTGTTGTGTGTATCCTTGATATATTAAAGAATCGTCGGTTTCTATGCTTTCAGATTTTCTACCGAAATGAATTTCATATGGCGTACAGCCAGTAGTATCATGACGGGTATTATTATATGCAAACAGAGTATACATCATAAGCTAGGTATCTCTTTATCTTGCTCATGTTTCATAACTCCTAATATTTCGCGTAATGTAGAATGAAAACGTTCTACGTCGGAAGTTGAAGTATGGTGAGCTGGTGCAGATTTATGCAACTCAATATTTAATTGCGTTAACATTTCTTTAAATAGAGCGCTTGTAAATGGTGAATCAGAGTCATGAATTCTTTTGGAAGATTTTACCGTTATACTTATTAATTCTAGAAGTATGTCGAGAATATTTTGAGAATTTGTAGTAACTAATTCACGTACACACGCCCATTTTCAAAAACGGTCTATTATAGTTAAATACTTCTTTCCATCTTAATAAAATATATCAATAGTCCAAATTTGCAACGGTTTCGTTGAAGTTTCTGTATGGTCAAATGATGGTTTAATTGGATGTCGTTTATATTTTTTTTGTGAACAAACTTGACAGTTTTTTACATAACGAAGGACCTGTTGATCTATTTATGGCCAATAGTACTATTCTTTTATTATACATATTATTTTATCGGAACCTAAGTGTCGTTTGCCTTTTAAATGTAATTAATCAGTTATATTATGTTATTGTTCAGGATCTGTAACTTCAATTAAATCTTTATTATAACGCACTAATCTCAATTGATTTTGGACGAATTTTTTACGTTAACACTGATAATAACTGATAGACTTTTCATCTTTAGTTATTACTGCATAGAATGGTTTTCCTAAATAATTTCGTTTAAGTTGGAATTTGTGTTTATCAAAGTTTTTATAAGGTATATAAGCACGAATGTCACGGCCTTCTGTCGTAACTGAGTAATGAGAACCTGTTTCTATAAAGAAACGATTCATACGTGAATGGGGAAATTTGTTTTTAATTGGAATGCCTTCATCACTGTCATCAGCGTTAGAATGTATAGTGCCAATTATCAGATTCGTCTTCGCTAGTATTTACATAAACACTCATATTATCGTCACTATTATGGAAAATTTGAATTCGACTTAACGCGTCGGCTACTTTATTGTCAGCTCCTTTTTTATGTCTTATTACAAAGTCTTACCTAAGTTTTAATTTCCAACGATTTAATTTAGCGATTGGTTCTTTTAGTTTACATAACCAAACGTGAGGTTGATGGTCGGTTTCTATATCAAATTTACGTCCATAAACATATGGTCGAAATTGTTGACATGGAATAATATGGGCATATTATTCCTAACAACTCTTTTTTCAGTTGTATTATATTTTTGAGGTTTGCTTTTCTAAGGACTTCAAATACTAGTTTACTTTATTTTAATTATATATTTATTATTTATTATAAATTACTTTAATCGTTCTAAGTGTTCTTCTGGAGTTTTGGCGAACACTATAACGTCATCTAAGTAGACAAGACATATATTTCCAATATAATCCCGCAAAGCATTTTTCATTAGCCTTTCGAATGTTGCAGGGGCATTTTTTAAATCAAAAGGCATTCTAAGAAATTCGTACTGACCATCGGGTGTTGCAAATGCTGTTTTCTCGATACTATTTTCTTCCATCATTATTTGATGATATCCGCTTGTTAAGTCTAAAGTTGAAAATATCTTACTGCCATTAAGTTGGGAAAAGATATACTCTATATTCGGTAATGGATATCTGTCAGAACGTGTTTGCTCGTTCACTTTTCGGTAGTCGATAACCATTCACCATTTAGGCTTTCGACTAGCATCTAATTTTTTGGTACTAAATGTACAGGTGAGGCCCATGGTGAGTCGAAAGGGCTGATAATATTTTCATAGAAGAGTTTACTTATTTGATTTTTTATTTCGTCGCGTTGAGACTGAGGTAACCTATAAGGTCGTAGACTGAGGTAACCTATAAGGACATACATCTAGTAATTTAATTTGTTTGAAGTTGTTGCACTGGAAGTAATATCTTCCGTGAATAGGTCATAATATTGGTCACATAATCGTTCAATATCTAAATCGTTTTCAGATAACAAATTTAATTCAATGTGTACGTTGTTACCTGATAACACGTTCGATTTTAAGTCAACGACTAAACCTGTTTGCCTTAATAGGTAAGAGGCGAAAAGTACATCGTAGTTGTTGGAAAAATTAAATAAACAATAATTTATAGGCTGGTCGCTTTTTCCGACAATTTTTTGCCAAGGTGGAGTAATTGTAAAACCATTATGCTTTGTGCTTTGATGTGCTGTTATGACCTCAAAGTATTCGTTTTCAATTGGGAATTCGGGAAACAATCGTTTTTGTACTGACGGGTTCATAAATGATCTAGTAGAACCGGTATCAATTTAAATTTTTAAATTATATTTTTCAAAGTTAATGTACGGTAGCGTAGACTGATTTAAATGATTTAGTGTTATTCTTTCCAATCTTGGTTGGAGGCTGTTTCTAAAAAAATTTCATTATCTTCGATTTGATCTATCTCGGGATCATTAGGGTCTTGATCCACAGCGTATAATTCTTGGGCTACAAGGAACGTCCTAGGTTAATCGGAGGACCTCTATATGCACCTATTTGTTGATTTTGCTGGTTTTGCTCCCAGCGTTGCTGCATAAGGGACCGCGGTGTCCGAGGATAAGTATGCTTACTGTTATTATTTGGTTGTTGAGAGTTGAACTGAGGCCTATAATTTTGACCTATATGCTGCTTTTGCGCGAAAGGGTAAGTTTTTTGTGGAGTATTCCGGATACGTGAGGTTTTGGTATAGACGGCCATCCGCCTATTATACCTTTAGTTTCTAATAGCTTGACTATATTGCAGAAGTCGTAAAAGGGGCTCACGGACAGATGAAAATGAGTTTGAATAGGCAGAGGAAGCTGTAAAATTTTATTTTGTTTGGCAGTTTCCTCGTAAGGACGCATTGCCACCTTGAGCTGAGCGTTTTCCCTAAAACCTGTAGAATTTTTACATCGAATAACATATAAATATTTTTTTATATCTTCTATGAATTCCGCGTACGTTTCTCTACGTCGAATACTACTTAGTTCGTTGTGCAATATAGCTAGTGGTTTTCCATCATCGCATTCTCGTAGTAATGTGCCTCTAATGTTAGTCCAATTACAGTTGTGGGTTGTGATAGCTATGCAATTAGCGACCTTTCCTCTTAATTTTGACAAAATTGGCCCTACGGTTCGAAAACTTGTACCATGAACGTGCAGATATTGCTCACACATATTCAAGAAACCGTACAGTGCCATCTGTTCCCCGTCGTATGGGAATATCTCCAGAACTCAGTCGGCCTCCAGAATAATAGGATGGTTCTCTTGGGCCATTTTGTTACTTGAATGGGGAGAGGTATTTCGAAAAAATAGGAAAGATAGGGAGATGCAAGTATTCACATATACTTACACTGGTGTTAATTCACATATACTACTATGACCAAAAGTTGTCTAATATTCATTTATGGCGTCGGTCGTTGCTGCTTCAAAGAGTGAAGACTCGCCGAGTTGAATGCTTCCAGATAGTCTGCAGATGGACTGTATTTTGTGGAGATTCTTCTCGTAAGTTTGTTTGATAACGCCCCACGTTGGGCGCCAATTAAAATATCGAATTTGGCTACTTTAAAAAAAAGGATTTTTTTTATAATAAAACCTTAAAATTATATAGGTCTTAACTCTATGAGTTGTGATAATAGTGGACACGGTTTACAATTTGTGTTTATACTATTTATACGGTTCAATTCCATTAAACACCAATTCGCAAGTTTACCGAATAATGAGTTTGATATTGATTAAATCGTAATTAACAAGATCGTTTCTGAATTTACATTCTTTGTTAATGGTTACATACATTAGATATCATCTTTCTAATTAAGTCATTATAACTATATACCTTTAAAAATATATAAGCAGTTAATGCTAATATTAACTCGTACGTCAGATCCACTATAAATCTAGATATATATTTTTTAATTAATGTAAATTTGACATTAATAAATGTTTCTCAAATCTCTCCTTATTTATGTCTTAACCTCTATTACTAAGTAACGTAATAATCTGTTTCCTAGAATTCCCCTAATAAATAGTCTTTATACATTACTAAACACCACTCCTTACTACACTTACTATTTTGACTTATTATAGTTTTTAGTTTATTTTATAATTTTGCATAAATTTATAATTTCGTTAAGCCAAGTTTTTAGGCGGTTTGAAACCCGCAGTTGCGTAGCGTGGTGGAGTATCTAAACCCCTTCGCTTGAAGGGAGACCGATATCCCAATAGTGGGTTGACAGTAAGGGTTGACGTCGACAAACAGATTATTGTGTAACTTCTCCGAAATCTGTATATTATGGAGCAAAAATATCAAACTGTACGATTTAGTTGTTATTTAACATTCAAAAGAATAGTTTCATAACAGTACAACATGAAAGAAGTATTCACAAACTTTGAAATGAAGTTGTAAGTCCATTCTGTACTTAATAACTCTATGTATTCCGACCCCTGGTAATTTTGGTATTATGTTTTTAAATAACAATATCCGTATAGACAGAGTTCTTTTTTCTGTCTATGTGTTGGTTTGATAAGTAAAATATATTTTTTTTAATATAGGAAATTGTATTTTGTCACTTTGGATGAATTCGTTGAAAATTCCATGTTTATTACCAATTTTATATTATTCATATGCTATGAATAATGAATTGATTCAAAGTGACTGTGCTGTATGAAAGTGGGATGTTTGGAAATAGTTTGAATGGAAAGAAAAAAATAAAAAAAAATGTATTTCCAAAAAATATAATGACGGATATTGGTCAGTAAATAAGTTTAGATTAAGCGTGGTTATTTATTGTATTTTAAATCTCTTTTGTGATCGTGATGTATAAAAGTTAAAATTTAAGGTACCTATAGTACTTAACGAGAAAGTAACCAATCACTGCCCTAGGGTGCGGTTCTATTAAAATAGAGCTGAGCGGAGAGTTGCATTATTACATATTTCACACCTCTACTTGCAGTGTGAAATGTATTAAAACACAATTCGTCTCCACCAGCAATGGGAGCCTACATTCAAAATGAAAACCTGTAGTTTCAGGCGAAAACTCGTAACTTTGCAGATACGGATTTCCATCAATTAAACCGGTGGATGTGGATACAGAGCCTTATTTCTGAATTCACAATTGTACAAATAGTACAATAAATATGAAACATTGTATGAAGACACCTGTAGTGTCTTCGAGACTATTTAAAAAATCAGGACTATTCGACGAAGGTTCAGATTTTCATTTTGAACTAGGCTCCTAGCATCAGAGTAAAAGCCAGCACAGACATACCAATCCGATTCCATTCTTAAGAAAACAAAACTGAAACCGGGAAGAATGCTATACATACGGTATCGTCCGTCCCGTATATACCAATACGCACCTCTACCGTCTAACAGAATTGCTTTCACTATTTCTATGGCTTTTCTTGTTAGAAGCATTGTTTTATAAATTGCTTTAGTTACAGACTTTTGTTATGTCAAACTCGATTACGTCTTAGAAAGCTATAATAATTTGAGACATTGAAAAATTGGGATCGGTCCCAATATTAACATTGTGTATTACTATTAATGAAAATAGTGGCACTACATTTCCCACTATCACCACTGCGCTTCATTCGTACCATTCGTCGATTCTTAAGTTAATAGATATTGTGGGACTGTTTTAAGACAAAGGCATGGTCTGAGAATTACCACTGTAATGGGTAATAGTGGGACTGACACGAAAATCGTAGTAAAATAAAATTTATGTATCGCTCACTATAGCAATAGTGTACAGAATAGTTATGAAAAGTGTTAGTCTCCCGGTCCGGCCCGGAATGGAATCGCATCGGAATGCATCAGGCATGTCTGTCGCGGCATTTGCACGAACCGTTCCTTTATGATCTTATGAAAAATATCCGAACCTATCGGTTCAAAGGGACACAGGTGTGTGTCCCCGGGACACGGGTTTGTGTCCATAGTCAAACGTAGTAATAACTGTAGTTACCTTAATGTATAATAAACGTCTAGTTTTAAGAAACGGTTAATAAATCTGTACATTTTTACGTTGTGTTTTAATGGTTTTGCAGGTTCTATGCAGGATATCTATTTGAAATGTCACAACATACCTCAATTCTATGTTTGTTTGCCACATTAGTTCTATAAAAAAAACCGTTGTTCGCTAAAGGATAATAACAGTAGATAAAAATTAAATATCTAAATACTTATATAAAGATCAATTGTAACTAATGTTTGTAAATATGAGATATCATCTAACAAAAAACAATGTGAGGGGTATTTTTTAAAAGCAATAGGAGGCGTCTGTGACTTCAGGATTGTCACAAATGCTTTACAGTACCAGTAAAATGTCTTCATACGCCCTTTTTATAAAATTGACAATCTGAAAGTTTGTCTTGAATAACCTCCGAAATAAGTCAGTCGGTACTCCACGGATTTCAATAGTATTTTTAAGGACCGAAATTGGTTTGACACTGACCACCTCGCTGGTCCATTGGCTAAACGTCACACGGCGAGCAACGGAGAGAGTTTGGAGTTTTTCTTACTGATTAGAACAAGAACATTCGTCGGAGAACCAAATTGTCAACAGAGCTCTTAGAGATAGCAAGCTGACGTGGCAGTAGACCGGTGCCCCGGCGTTTCATCCACCCTTTCATCCTCCTACTACGTTCTCCTACTGGTAGGATTACGAGGACGCAAAGAGGATGCCGGATCAGTGACGGCACTGACAGCTGATAGTTTTCTATCAGCCCTCAGCCGTCACTGATCATGAGAATTTCTAGCATATACAATTTGAAAAACGCATAGATTGCGTTTTTCAAATTGTATATACTTGTTTGTCCGTTAGTGGTTTATAATAAAATAGGTGGTTCTTGTGGCGTCATTGCGTAAAAACTAAATACTTAAACTAAATAATTCGAATGTAATTGTAACGTAGATCTTTGTTCATACTCTATGGGCAATGTATGTGCTAAACAAAAATTACAAATATATGTTCACCTTTTAATTATACCTTGAACACCTCTAGAGGTTTATGTAATGTACACAAATTCGTCGTAAAAACAAAGTCAGTAGGTTATTCACAAAAAAAAATTATAGGTATATGTAGTATTGTGGGCTATGAACCAAAGATTAGAGGTACGATTTTTGTAACATGACTGTGCCACAAAAAAAGGATTTAATGATTTCAGGCTTCATGTGTCCAAATGCCATGTTGTACGTTTGACTTCCTTTGTTCCAATATAACTTCTGAACGCCTGCACGGATCTAAATAAATGTGGTTTCATTTCTGCTTTCAGGTAAGTTAACTATGACCACTGTCAGGCGCCATTTTATTATATTCGCTGATTTATTTTTCTTCCTGACAAGTGCAAGGGTTACAAAAATAAAGTTCTTGATGATATCATTTCAATTATATATATATATATATATATATATATATATATATATATATATATATATATATATATATATATATATATATATATAATATTACATGTATGTGTCCTTCATTAGTTACAAAATAAATTTAAGATCAGTTTAGAATTAAATTCAAATTCACTTTTCAGTTCACTTTTTGGCAGTCATGTTTTATTTAATTTGTTTAAACGATTATCGATTTATTAGTAACTAGCTGTGCCCCGCGGTGTTACCCGCGGTTTATTAGGGAAAATAAATTGTGTACTGACGTGAAATAACAACTATTCACATCTTTAGAAGCAAATCCAGGGTGTCAGCTAACTCCATACTAAATTTTATTAAAATCTCTCCAGCCGTTTAGACGTGAAGAAGTAACAAACGTACACACACACTCACTCACAAACTTTCGCCTTTATAATATTAGTGGGATGTGATATGATAGTGTGATTATAAAAACAATACCTACGCATGACGATTTTTAGAATTTTTCATCCCATTTTAAGCCTTTACGGGTTGAATCTTGAAAAATTCTGAAACACGTGTTGACTCTATTTTACGATTTATCTATAGAAGTACTCGTGTAAAGTTTCAAATAAAATAGTCCAACTAATCTTGTTTCCCCATACAAACTTTACTGTGATTTCCCACGGGAATAAGACATTTTCCCGCAGTAAACGTAGCCTATGTGTTAATCCAGGGTGTCAGCTAACTCCATACCAAAATTACCAAATTTTATTAAAATCTCTCCAGCCGTTTAGACGTGAAGAAGTAACTAACATACACACACACTCACTCACAAACTTTCGCCTTTATAATATTAGTGTGATAAATTTATTACTATTCTCTTGTTCATGTTCATGTTGTCTATTGATTTAATCGGAAACCACTGACTCACTGTTATTCGATCAGACTGTACACACAGATACACATTAGAGGTGGAGTTAAGTATTATTTATTTTTAATAATTAAAAAGTTATTGCTAAAAAAATATTATTTTAATGAAATTGTTACTGTTAATTAACATAACATGTTATTTGTTTGTTTGTTTGTAATATCTTTATTGTACACCAAAAACAGATACAATCAAAAAGAAATAACAATCGTGAATTGTTATTGTAATGTTATTTATTCAGACAAGTAATATAACCTAACTCTTAATTTCGTTGTGTTATCTAGTAACTTTCTACCCAAAATAGTTATTCATATTAAGGCTATGTCAGAAAAAAACAAACACTGGTTGGATAAATTAATCATATAATCAATGAACTTTCCTCCATACTTGAGCTGATGGTAGTAATGAATGTAAAATTAACAGAACTCTAAAAATAACAATATCGTATCGTATGTTTTAAATGTGTTATGTGTTTCATTTAATTAACATAATAATTTAGTTGTTATAACTTTTAAAGCCCACCTCTAATACACATATACATTAATATTAATATTTTTTATTAATAAAGCTTTGAAAAATCTTTATTTCCTTCCATAATAAAGCTTATAAACTAAACTTAAATTTCTACACATTTCGTTTCCTTAAATGCTAAGCCATTTTAAGTGAGAGGCATTTCAAGTGAGAAACATATACATGTTTATTTTTTCAATATTCAGCCATATGCGTGAGCCCATCAGGAGATAAAAGAAAATCAGTGCTTTTTGCACAATGTGCAATAAAATCACACTGAACTATGGCCATTTGGCTGCTGCAGCACAACGTATTATTTATTTATTTAAACTTTATTTACCACAAATTAAGGGTACGTAGGCGGTCTTAATGCTAAAAGCATTCTCTACCAGACAACATTTGGGAAGAGAAGATGCACGAATACAAAATAAATTAACAACAATATTATTATGGTATAGTACAACAGAAAATATACATACATACACATTACTTAAATACAAAATATATAATCCATTTAAAATATATACCTACATGAATAGGAGGATGATTCATCTTATAAACGTATGCATCTTATTTTTTTTTTATGTGTTACTTTTTTGTATGTGTGTGATCATAGCTGGTACTAAACGAACCTATCAATCACAGAACAATTTTACTTTTGGGGTGTAAGGTGTTCATCACCATCTTTGAACCAAAGCCAACTCCACCTGCACGCGGTGCACCCTGCTAACTGACAAACGAAGCTCTGGCGAAAAGAGAGGTAGGGAGTGTAATTGTAAGCTGCCCGAATAGGATACCGCAGCCAAATAACAATTCCCTTGAGGGTTGTTTTGTTTCTGCGAGTGAGTGAGGTCACCAGAAAGATAGGAGATGCTGCGTTGGCTGGCTACGGTAACCGCTTCACATCAAGCGGGCCGTATGCATGTCTGCCGCCCGACTTAGTATAAAAAAAAACAATTTCTTGGACGAAATATTTTTTTTTATTAATAGAAATATGTAGCTCGACTACATACTTAAATGAGATAGCGAAGGTACGTTTCTACTTCGATCCGTAGATGCCGATAATTATAATCGCCTTAAATACCATGACACACTTATTCATTTTTATATAAGTCGGTAACTTTCGTAAAAATCTCGTGTCTACTCGTAATAAACCACGAAAAGATCGTTGGCACTAGTTTTATGGGTTAGCGTGACGTCACGAACTGTCTGCCAGTCCGCCTTGCCTACTTCCAAAGAATGTTTACAAGAAACAATGTTTTGCAGAAGAGTAAACGAACTGTTGTTTACAATTTTGGCACGCGTTCTGAAATATCGGACAAGAAAACAATGAGGAAGTATTTTTAACATTTTCAAACGACACAATCATAATTTTAAATATATTTTTAGCGTAGCTTTCTGCCACCGACTCATCTAACAAAATGTTAAGTATCATTACTATGTCTATGAGACAAATGATAACAAAACATAGGACGCGCAGCATGCGCCACCATAGCGAAATTTTATTTTTTTCCAAATCCCGAATTGATTTCGGAAAACCAAGGTCACTTTACATTACTACTTTTTGAAGTTCTACACGAATCCGAAGTCAGAATTTCGAAATTTTGAGTTTCATGGCAACGGACGGACAGACAGAACGACTTTTTTTCGGAAAACCAAGGTCACTTTACATTACTACTTTTTGATGCTCTACACGAATCCGAAGTCAGAATTTCTAAATTTCATGGCAACGGACAGACAGAACGGCCCGGACGACTTCATAAGCTCAATGAATTTCGCTGAAAATACAGAATCATATTATATTATTTAATAGATTAAAGCTGCTATATTAATTCTAAAACATATTTTTTATCTCTTTCTCTTATATATTCTTTCTTTACATGCCTTATAGGTACATATACATATATAAAAATCCCGTGTCACAATGTCCGCCACAAAATCCTAAAATAATTAACCGATTTTGCACATTGTGTGTAGTTTAGCTCAACTTGAAGGATAGGATATGTAATTCAAAAAAAATTTCCGCTATGCCTCAATGTAATGTATTACTATAAACACATATACCTATATATTATACATAAACATTACCAGCTGTTTTCAAGGGTTATTGTCACGAACGTCATTTCACTCATTCGCTGCAATAAGGTCACAGCGTAATTTATGTCTTTGTTGCAAGTAGATCACTTTTATGATTATCAAACCAAATAACATTTATTATTTGCAACAATAATAAGATAAAAAATAATAATTAGGTACTTCTATAATGTTATTAGCCCATTAAGAAGAATCTGAAAGTAGAAATAGTATATCAAAATAAATACCAAATAACGTTCGGAAAATGCATGTTGACTTTAATAATGACGTTGTTGCACCCAATGAGCGATTTGTATCAGTATAGAACTCGATGGATCCAAGACGCAAAATGTAATAATGATTGAAAAATATTTGAGTTACTATGTTCCCGATACATGTCGGTTCGCTATACATGAGTCGCAACTTATACCCTAGTGCCGACGAGCCTTAAAGACTAGCAGCACCATAGATCACATACTTATCATACACTGTGATAAAACAACAATCTATAGTGGAAAACTATAATCTATCGATCTATATTCTGGCTTTTGTGGTCTAAGGGTCCGTTCGCACAGACCGGCTCGGAGAGGAGAGCAGATTTTGGTGGCGTTTAAAACAGAGTTTTAGCTCATTGGCATAAGGTTTACTTTTAAATTCACTTGTTTTGTTATATGAGAATGGTCGAGAGCCGATGCGAATTTTTAAAGTAAACCTTATGCCAATGACACAAAACTCTATTTTAAACGCATCCAGAATCTGCTCTGCTCTCCGAGCCGGGGGCCTACCGCCTAAGCGGAAACCGATTCCCACCAGAATTTTTGATTGCATATATCAAATTTCAACTTAAATTTATGGCACCTGATTTTAGCTTAGATGGTAAAAACCCTGGGTTTCTACCGACTGAACTGAATATGTTTGTCAAAAACTAAAACCTGAGACCTATTTTTCGAATCAAAATATTCGATGGAAATCGGCGTCAGCTTCGGCGGTAGGCCCCTGGTTTGGTTTGAACGGACCCTAAAAGCTATACAACAGTGTATTTTTGTACAACCTCGAATGGCAAAGAAGCATATGGCCCGCCTGACCATAGGCATATAAATGCTTGCAACAGGAACGTCGATTTCGAGCAACCTGTACTCCCAACGCATTGTAGAGATAGTATTGCAGTGTAGTATTTGGGGTGTAAGAGGCTCACCACGATCTTTAAAGGCAAAGCCAAACTCACCTGGACGTGGTACACCCTGCCGACTAGCGAGAGAGGCTCTGACAAAAGAGAACTCAGTGGGTACAGTAAGGGGTAGTACCTCCAACTCATAAAATACCGCAGCTAAATAACAATTCTCGTTGTATTTCTGAGTTGTTGTATTTCTGCGAGTAAGTGAAGTCACCAGAAAGGAAATTTCGCTTGCCTTAGCTGCCAAAGTATTGTAATAGTGCATTCTAAGATTTCATGTTTCGCAGGTGTTATCTAAAATGCAATGAATTCACAGGTTTCAGTGTATGCAAATGAAGGCGGGCGGTGGGGGCACGTGGCTGCCTTATTAATATCCAAGTCACGCGCCCGATGACCTGAACCGCGTCAAGAGTTTCTTTAACAAGTTTGACGAACTAGAGCTAACAACCTATATATAAAATACTTGTGTTTTAGTCATGAATTAATTGAACCATACAATGAGGACCAGACAGACATGGAAAGATTTTTTTATACCACTAAGATGGAAAATACGTGTACCCCCGCCTGTTGAAAGCAGTTACCGCACGCTATGAACCTCTTCACATCCTTTTTACAACTTCCACAGTCCATTGTACAGCTTGGTAGTACATGGGAGGAGACCTTCTGGAACCGTATCCGTACGTGACCACTTCGGCTCTAATGTGTGAGGATTAGTTCCCTGGTGAGCAGTGCGATTGTTCAAGGATGCCGAGGGTATCATAATTATGTCTTACAACTTCTCTGAACACACTCCATTGTACAATCGGTAAACTATACAAAGGTACGTAAAGTTTCTTCTCAGGTTTCAAAGTTCTAAACCGCCTGCCAGTTTGAAATCGTCAACAATCCTCAAAAAGCTTGCTGCTGAATCGAGTCACAAGTTTTACTAATGCAACTTAAAAAAGTATAATATAGCAGCCTTGTCATTCTTTTTATCCAGACGTATGCCTAATGGAACCTATAGACGCTATCATTATAAGGTGCATTGCTCGCGCGTTGGCATCCCTGCTGCTAACGGAGCATCTCCTCACAGCTCACTCAAATTCAAAAGCAAAAACATAACAGTGTTGTAGGGTAACTTGTACTAACTTTGGCATCCCCACAGTCATTGGCACTTTAACCTTTAAACAGAGATATTAAGAATTGTAATGGCAATACAATACGTACTCTGTTATTTTTAAAATCTAGCATTGCAACACTTTAACAATTTTATAATAGACTTTATTACCAGATTATTATGGCAACACAGCATTAAAAAAAAAGAACGCTCGTAAGGCATGTTGTTTCTTCCCGCAAATTTTAACGGATTCGACAAAGAAGAGGTATGTAAAAACCATTGTTTTTTTACGATTTTGACTTAGTAAAAGGTGGGAAATATTTTCATTATATTAATTCTAAGTAATGTTACCGTTTTTATTTATATTTTCCTTATTTTTGGTAACACACCTCAATTTATTAGTGTGCCAACTATTGGTCAAGTAGCTTATATGGAAGTGCAATAATTTGGCACCTGTGCCAATCACTACATTTTACTTTTTATTTTTTTTCTTATGTTTTTTATAGCCAATTAAATTAGATTTTAGAATATATTTATATCACAGTTCAAAAATGTTTTTCGTTTCTTTCTTCACAATTGTTAGCACTGCCAATCATTGTACTTTAGGTGGTGCTATTCACTACATTTTCGTGTGTGCCAATCATTGCAACGGTTAGCAGCAGTGCTAATTATTATATTATTTCCAATGCCAATCACTGGCGTATTTTATAAAATATCGAAACTAGTATAATTATTGTCATGCTATACTGGCAATACACACAATATTCACAAGAATGTAAGAATAATAAAGAAAATTTATTGAATCAAAATGTTCAATTTACTCAAGCCTTATCCAACCAAACCAAACCAAACATTTTATTCTCCCTAAGCCTGTAAGGAAAGTAGCTGATAGGTGGGACACTTTTCGAAGTGAACTAGAATTGTTCAAATTTTTAAATGACGAGTAAGAAAAGGAGTATGTTTAGAACGTATCTACCAGTATTATATATTTTTCGATATTTTTTTACAGTTTTAATTAATAAAAATGTGCCATAATTACATACTAAGATGAGTGCCAATTACTAGTAAGTTAGTGCCAATAATTGTGCTGTAAGTGCCAATGACTGTACTTTTGGATATTTTTAAATGTTTTCTATATTCTTTTAATAAAAATGTTTAGTTTTCGTACTAAATGTGTTTTTATTTTAATAACAATACATTATAGAATACCTTTTATGTCGTAAATTACGTCTAAATATGTTACATAAATTATAATTAACAAATTTAGGGTATATTTTTCTTAGAGTGCCAATCATTGTACAGTTTCCCCTATTATTAGGCTGTGGTTTTCTGTAAGATGTTCTGTAAGATGGAGGTGCTTTCGCTGGGATTGTCATTCTCTACCTCTCCTTCGACAGAGCCTCGGGTCCTAATCGGCAGAATGCATAATGCACCACGTGTAGGTGAGGTTGGATGTGGCTGTAATGATGGTGAGGAACCACTAAAACCCCAAAATCTAAATTGACATAACAACTACACATATAACCAAGTCGAATGAGTCCATCCAGATCCAGAGAATCGGGCCATCTATAGAGGGGGAGCGGGAGGGGGGGGGGGGGGGTCCCAATGCTTTTTTCATCCCTTATGAGGTCTCTACTCTAGGACATTCCGCCCCCAGCTACCATTACTGCCTCGGCACTCTGCCCACGCTTCGGTGTGGCTCAATTTTCCCGTTTCCATGTCATTGCTGTGGATTTCCCATTCAAATGTTGACCTGACAATTTCATTATATTTTTTTTATATGGATATTCTGCTGTTCGGGATGGAGACAAATCCTACAAATCAAAGATCATAAAAATCGGTCCATCTATTCTTGACTTATAAATGGTGTAACTAATCCCAGAATAAAAAACTTTATAAGAGAATTAGCAAAAAGATTGGTCGACGTAACCGGTGACATTCAACCTGGCACATTTCTCGCCCAAAGGATCAGTTTAGCCATCCAGTGAGGTATTGATGCTAGCACCCTGGGAACGATGCCACGTGGACCAACTTATTACATTTATTTTAGTTTTAGGTTAGTTTTATTTTAGTATTACTTAATTTTAGGTACTTTAGTTTTATAGTTGAATTGTATTTGTATGTATTGTTTACAGGTTACGTAAGAATTATGTTAAACTTTTTTCCAAATTATTTAAGACAGTTTTTTATGGGGGAAACCCCATCGGAAAACATCATTCACGAGAAGTCCGATATTTTACCTTATAGCAATAAGACCAGATTGACGATGATTTTTGATTCGTCCACAATTGATTACTAGCTGAGTACCTACGGTAGCTGTGTGATATTCTACGATGCTTATGATCTTCGTAAGTCAAGTCTAAGCTGCAGCTGGTCCAGCAGTTGAAAGCAACCTTTACCAAATTTAACGCCAGAGACGATAGGCAGACGATTGGCACTTTGATGGTCCTATTTTCTCTACATATCGTAAAGTGCTGCCGGCGCCAGTAAATGTACAGTGATTGAATCAGATAAGGGTGAGTCTACATAAAACGAGTGAGTGATCGTTTCACGACCCCCTGCCGAGTCACTTCCTGGCCGCAATCTGCCTGTATTCCAGAATTAGTTTAGTATATAGCTAGGAGACTTTCGACTTTGTAGAGACATTCTTAAAAGCCCTTTAAGCGATTTTTATTTTTGATCCAATACAAATATATTTTAAATACAAATGTGCAATTGAAATGGACAGTAGATGCAAAGTAGGTTTAGCACAGAGACTTATAGTGATGATAGAGTGATTCTAGAATTATGATAAGATGTACCGTGTAGACGTAACATACTGAATGGGATAGTGCTATTAAAGAGTCGCATGTTAGGTTTCATGACTTCGTCATCCCTAGCCCGGTTATCGTAGAGAATGTAGCTATTGAAGTGGTTAAAGACTATAAAGACTATGGCTGTCTCGGACATTCCATACAGCTTGGCCGAATAATTGCATCAAAGAGATCGATAGAAGCATTCAATTGGGCTGGGCAGCTTTGGGAAAGCTTCGGCTCATCTTCGTCGCACGGATACCCTAATGCTTGAAGACTCCAACCAGTGCGTCCTCCCTGCAATGACCTATGGTGCAGAGACTTGGACACTGAACATCGGACTGGTCCACAGACCTATTTCGCTATGTCTCCTGTTCTTGGAGCTCTAAACCCTCTTTGATTGAAGGGAGACCAACAGTGGAATATTCTAACAGTGGAATGATTTTGGATTGATGTCGTATATCAACTTAAATTTCGTTTATATTAGGTGTAAACGCCCTCACCATGTTATCTATGGCCCTCACGTTATTATTTCCTAACGACTTTCCGTTGTATAATCTGGTTACGGAAATTCACGAGTAAAAAGGAAATGACCAATATTCTGTGAAAATGGCGACCCCTCACAACTGTATAACGAACGACCATCGAGTAGTAAATATTTAATAGCTTTAACTCTTCACATAATTATCTGTGGATGTTTTATGGCACAGACTATAAATATTTGGCTTCAACGCTCATTATATGACCACTTTTGAGGTGTGTGGCCACCATCTTTGAGCCACAGCCAACCTCATCTGCACGTAGTGCAACCTGTTGTTTGACTAACGAGGCTCTGGTTTTCACCAGTTTCTCTTTCGAGAGGTAGGGCGAGCGTTGCTACTAAGTACTTCCACATCACAGAAGACCGCAGCCAAAAAAGAATTGTTGTGTTCCTGCGAGTGGGTGAGGTCACCAGGAATGAAGGAGTTGCTGCATTTGCAGCAGAGTGGCGGCACGCAAGCGATATTTGCAAAATATTGCGATTTGTGAACGTTTATAAGGCTATCCACCACACATTTCCACCACTGCGCCTTCTGTGTAGCTAACTAAACAGGGTGAAATATTTTAACGCCACCTGGAACCCTGAAAAGAAAATACTCTAAATAATGGAGATAACAAATTTCCCCAAAGTAATATAAGAAAAAGTTCTTTTTTTAAAAAAAATTGAATGCACCTTTGTTTTTTTTTTTTCAAAAATAAAAAAAATGTTTTCTTTGAGTGAAATTTCTTATCTAAATTGTTTAGAGAACTTCCCCCCAATAAAATTGCTATATACGAATAAATAATGTGCTTTATATTCGTATTTTATTATACAGGATTTTATTCCAATAAGTTTTAATATATATATCCAGCAGTGGGTAGATACATGCTGATGATTATTATGAAGTTTTAATAATAAATAACATTCGTTGTTCTTATTATAAGGCAGTAACATATTGTGTTAACAAATTATATATTGCAAGTTTATGTTAGTTCTTTCCCGTTGATATAAAAAAAAGAAAGTCATTATCTGAATTGAACCGGTTATTCCCGCCAACTTGCGAAAGAAAAATATAGGACAGATATTTAATACTAAAAAAAGAAATAAGAAACCCCAACGAGCCGTTGGCAGCGTTCCATTGGCACAACACTAAAGAAGAGATCAAAAATGTATCTGTACAAGAAAAGGCATTAAATCCTAAAGTCAAACTAGTGCTCGTATATCAGCTATATCGACTGTACGTGCCGCAGGAATCGACTCTTCATTTCCTGCGAAGGCAATCTACCCCTAAGCCGGTCTTATTACGCCGTTTTGTTGATAGAATCTATGTCATGTACCATCGACCTTAAACAGTTTGAATTAAGAGCTGTTTTCGCGATAAGCGTTCTAGGAAAACGGATATAGCATGGAACTTGACGCAACATAGCCAGAGGGTGTTTTGTACAAGCGAATCAGCGATCAGACGACTTCGGCTGCACAAAGCTCTGGATTTGCATCTGCATTAATTTCCAACATATACGAAGTGCCGGGAAGATCGTGCAAATGCATAATGTTGTTTCAATAACATACAAATTTCAGTTTTTTATTTGTGTTGATACTGGGGTGTAAGGGGTTCATCAACATCTTTGAACCAAAGCCAATCAAGCCTACACGTGGTGCACCCTGCTGACTGACAAACGAGGCTCTGACGAAAAGAGAGGTAGGGCATAGCGTATTTTTTGAGCTGCCCGATTCGGGAAATACCTCCACCTCACAGTGTACCGCAGCCAAACAACAATTCTGGTGACGGTTTTTGTGTTCCTGCGAATGAGTGAAGTCACCAGAATAAGCATCTTTCTTCGCCGGGGCTTTGTTCGGGTCGTCGAACGAATCGGCGACCCCTTGGTCTTGCTGATTTCCATGGGCGGTGATGATTACTTTCCATTGAGTGACCCACATGCTCGTTTGACATAAAAAATATAAAAAAATGATATAAAAAAATAATTAATAAATAATAAATACCCCAGTGCTTGAAGACTAAAGTCTTCAACCAGTGCGTCCTCCCTGCAATGACATATGGTGCAGAGACTTGGACACTGACCATCGGACTGGTTCACAGGCTAAAGGTCGCGCAGCGAGCGATGGAGAGGGCTATGCTCGGGGTTTCTCTGCGGGATCGAATCCGAAACGAAGAAATTCGACGGAGAACCAAAGTTGTCGACATAGCCTTCAGAGTTTGCAAGCTGAAGTGGCAATGGGCCGGTCACATCTGCCGAGTAACTGATGGCAGATGGGGGAGGAAAGTATTAGAGTGGAGGCCGCGCATAGGACGACGAAGTGTTGGACGCCCTCCTACTAGATGGTCTGATGACCTTAAGAAAGCGGCTGGGAGCGGCTGGATGCGGAAGGCGGAGGATCGTATCTGGTGGAAAGCATTGGGGAAGGCTTATATCCAGCAGTGGGTAGATACAGGCTGATGATGATGATGATGATGAATATAGAACAGTATACAGATATCCTAGTATTATGTATATATGACCAATATTAGTGTTGTATTCGTCGCAACCAATTGGTAAAAAGAGCCAAATAAATTTCACGGCTAGCCATTTCGAATACTGTCAACTAAAGGTTCAACGTAAGGGTTAGCTGTACAATTAAATAGGTATTTCAACCAGTTGGCCGAAACATATTTATCGAAATACTTAATATGAAATCGAAGCCCCGAATATTATGTCTTAGCTATTTCGATGGAATTTATATTATAGAGGTTTAATTGCGACAAATTAAAGTAGGTCTCTATTCTAGGAAAATTCGTTTCATAGTAAAATACATCGAGTGCAGCTCGTTCCAGATACCAGTTATTTGTAGATATACGAGTATATGTAAGTTACAGATATACAAGTATATGAAATGGCCGTGTGGTTTCCGGCAGACTAAAATAGAATCACTCCGTCTCTTCCCGTGGCTGTCGTACAAGGCGACTAAGGGAAATACATTATAAAACAACGATCAGGCCTACCCAACCCATCTGGCCAGCGTGGGGAGTGTAGGCCAAATCCTCCTTCTGTCTGGGACGGACGAGAGAGGGTCGTGCTCCTGTAGTGGAGACTAAAATGACCTGATGATGATGATGTAAGTTACACAAAAAATATCCGCACTGAAACATAATCGTGTTTGTATAATGTCTTTTGTGTTTTATACTATACTAGCTTCCACCCGCGGCTTCGCGCGCGTTTATTGTATTTTTCATAAAACAAAAAAAAAACAGTATTCTATGTCCTTCTTAATACCGCTTCTTTCTGGTGGTTCTCAAGGGAATTGTTATTTGACTACGGTATTCTGTGAGGTGGAGGTACATTCCCCAGATGGGTAGCTTACAATTACGCTCCCTGCCTCTCTTTTCGCCAGAGCTACATTTGTCAGTCAGCAGGGTGCACCGCGTGCAGGTGAAGTTGGCTTTGATTCAAAGATGTTGATGAACCACTTACACCCCAAATTTATTAAATTTGGGTATTTGGGGTTGGGGTTCAAAAATTTATAAGAAGCGTGTTACATATCAAAATTATGTGGCTTCCTTGCTCACATTTTGAAGTGAGCAACCCGAATAATTTTGATACATATATCCAAATTATATTGCAAACAACAAATTTGCTCATAGTTCATGACTGATCGCAAATGTGAACGGAAAAAAAATATATATCCAAATTATCCAAATTATTGGATACATATCCAAATTATTCGGGTTGCTTGTTGGGTTTGGTGTTACATAACACAAGCCTGGTAAATTCACAATATTAAACTTTTTCTCAATTATAGGTAAACGTTAACGCGTGACTAAAAAAATCGCACTAAGCACTCAGAACCAAAGTTGTCGACGTAGCCTTCAGAGGTTGCAAGCTGAAGTTGCAATAGGCCGGTCACATGTGCCGGGTAAGTGTTGGCGGATGGAAGAGGAAGGTATTAAAGTGGAGGCCGCGCGTAGGACGACGATGCGTTGGACGCCCTCCTTCTAGATGGACCGACGACCTAAAAAAGTGGTAGGTAGCGGATGCGAAAAGCGGAGGATCGCATATGGTGGAAAGCATTGGGAAAGGCCTATATCCAACAGTGGGTAGATACAGGCTGATGATGATGATGAAGATAATATTAGTGTACTTATTTTGAGGAACTAATAAAGTGCTAATTTCAATTAGAAGTTCACTTCTATCTCGTGATTTATATCCGCATAGACTTTTCCCAACCAGCCCCCTTACCACTAACTCTTATTGCAATTCAATAACTAAATAGAATGCTTATTCATACCAATGAATAAGCGACTCTATTTCAAATAAGAATTGGTGGTAAGGGGGCAGTTCACATCGAACACGGCTTAACACACCTACATATAAACATTCAATAAAATATGCATTCAATAAAAAACAATATGTTTATAAATACATTTATTCACTTGTGACTACTAAAAATCATTATTATTTGCTTATGAAACAATAATTGAGTTATTATCATTACACGTGTAGGTTTAGGCACTACATTTGGTAAACTCGGAGTTTTCGCACCGGCCCGTGGTGGAGTCGAAGGCGAACCCGAGGTCGCAGCTCAGCAGACGAGCGACACCACGATGGCAGGAGAAGAAGCGGAAACAATCAGTTTCGTACCTGGAAATATAATAGTGTGATTAGAAACTGGATCGATCTATATCTAATGATATCATCATCAGGTCCATTTTAGTCTCCACTACAGGAGCAAGACCCTCTCTCGTCCGTCCAAGACGGAAGGAGGATTTGGCCTACACTCCCCACGCTGGCCAAAGGGGTTGGGGATACCTGATCGATATTTGATAATGTATTTCCCTTAGTCGCCTTGTACGACATCCACGGGAAGAAACGGAGTGATTCTATTCTAATCTGCCGGAAACTTATACATGAAATATATATTAGGTTGGGGAAAAAGTCTTTTCGTATTTTATATGAAAATTCAAAACATTTTTTACTAAAGTTTATTTACATTTAACTAAAGTATGTAGGTGCCATTTTGTTCGATAACTTTTTGGCATCTTGTAGGTAGAGACATGATCCCATTACTATAGAAATTTTGGGACTTCTGTTCAAAAAACCACGACAAGTGGTTTTGGCAGTCTTCTCGTGATGTTAACCTGACATTGCCTAAAGAATTCTGAAGAGACCGAAACAGGTGGAAATCAGAAGGTGCAAGGTCAGGACTATACGGCAGATGCATTAACACCTTCCAGTCAAACTCTCTTAATTTTTGCTGAGTGGCTAAAGATGTGTGAGGTCTAGCGTTATCATGATGAAAAATCACACCCCTTCTGTTAATTAATTCCGGCCGCTTTCTCTCAACTTTTTGCTTTAATCTCATCAGTTGTTCACAGTAGAGTTCAGAATCGATAGTCCTGCCTGGCGGTAACAGCTCATAATGAATAATGCCCTTCCAATCCCACCATACACACAGCATCACCTTATTGCGGGTTAACCCGGGTTTTGCCAGAGTCTGTGAAGCCTGACCGGCCTTTGACCACGACCTTTTTCGCACGTTCTTGTCGTACATGATCCACTTTTCATCACCAGTTATAAACTTCTTCAAAAACGATTCACTTTCATTACGTCGTAGTAAAGAATCGCAAATGAGTACACGGTTCATTAAGTTTCTTTCAGTGAGATCGTGAGGCACCCAAATATCGAGCTTTTTAGTGTACCCAGCTTTTTTCAAATGCGCCAAAACTGTTTTGTGGTCAATTCCTAATTCTTCAGCTACGTCGTAACTACTGATATGCTGATCTTGCTCCACTTTTTCAAAAATGGCATCCATTTTATCCGTAACAGGGCGACCAGAGCGACGTGCATCTTTCACATCAAAATTTCCTGATTGAAAACGCTTAAACCAAATTTGTGCTACTCTCACAGACACTGCACTAGATCCATAAACGTCACAAATTTTTTTCGCAGCTTGCGTTGCATTTTTACTTTTTTTGTAGTAAAATTTTAAAATGAATCGAATTTCTTCATTAGATTCACTCATCTTGACAGTAAAAAAAACAAATGAAAATCACACATTTACCTAATTTGAATTTGGAATTATCTTTTTTAAAATTTAAACTTTTTAAAGATATCAAAACCTGCCAGATACAAATGGTATAACCAAAGACATTTTATTACAAGTTCATACATACTAAAATGCGAAAAGACTTTTTCCCCTACCTAATATATATGGTATGAAAGAACGACTATGCATAGAGAAGACCTTTATTAGGAATTCCTCTGTCCTGTATGGCTAAATAAAAATCCCTGTTTATAAAGTGGTAACTTTTCAATTTTTTTCTGTTCTAATAATTAACAAAGCTTGGCATTCGTATGTTTTGTTCAAAAGCGTCCGCGTCGTATTAATCTTAAGGTGATAGTGTTATTTTTTTCATGAATTAGAGAATTTAACCTGTAAAAAAATATTTGAAACCATTGGTAGAAAAATGATTGTTATATTAACTAATATAGACAATGTAATACTTGCCTGTAGTTTAAGACGATGTCAAGAGGCTTGTTGTGCTCATCGACTGGTCCAGGGGGGCACTTGAAATGTAGGTATTCTGAAAAATAAATACGTATCAATGGATGGTGAATCAATGATGTGGGACACCTTAGTACGTAGTAGAATTATATTACGACGTTAGTCAAATTCGTTACTTTTGTCATATTCATCATTTTTAAATACTAACGAAGTACTATTGTTATGTTTTATTTGATTTAATATTTGTAATGGTTATAAAAGCTATATATATATTAATACACTACGTCATAAAAAGATAAAATGTTATCTGAAAATGTTCAGATACGTTTTCAGTTATTTGTTTAATGAAGAAAACTTATTGTTGATGCTGTTGGTTGTTGGCATTTGATCGAGGATTATTAATATTCTGATATTAATAAAGCACTCGGGCTATTGATATTAATAAAGCACACCATGTAATTATACTTCCCATCATTTGAAGAGCAGAAGTACTCTTAATTAAAGAACTAGGCAATTTGTAACCCCCTTTTTTTAAGAATTTTTTGAGAGTAGTTAATATAGCGGATGTTTGTGAATGAGGTCACACTCTTAAGCGCATTTAAGTGACTTTATAGCAAATTGTCCGTGCCACTGGCAAGTTGCCATTTTAGCCAGGATGATGAGCCACGGCGGTGATTGGACAGACAAAATTCTGTTTTAAAGCCCCATACATTGGAACCTTTCCGCAGCAGTCAGATCCACTCTAGTCTCATCCGGCACTATTACCAGAACAGGAACTTAATCAGACTGAATGTTGATCCTTCTTGAACTGAAAAAAATTACTGTTTACTCAAACTACCAGAGATTCTTAGGCGACATATGTCCTGACGGGATAGATGCATAGAGATCTCGACTAACAGTTTACAAACAGTTGATAATAAATCACGTACCTTCAGCATTGCAAGTGGGCACTAGATCAGGCCAGTCACAATGACCTGCTTCAGGATTGAAGGCCAGTGCTTCTGCGCACTTCATTTCGAATGGTTTACCAGCAACGCACATATAGTAGTGTTGGCATTCAGTAGGGGTCTGCAAGGGAGAAGCGAAAAGGCCATACTGGTGAGGACAGCTTCCAGTGGGAGAGGCAGATTCTGTAAATGTTAGACTAGTTAATATTCTTCTATCACATTTGTTATTAGTCTGTGAGAAGTTTTAAACTATAGATTTAAAAGAGGTCTCTCCGGCGGTCGAAGCGAAGTGGAGACGTGTCAAATCTATGTACATTTCGACATAGAACCGAACTCGGCACGCCTTCCCATTTCGTGTCTTCACAGCTATGCACTGAGCCTAGAGGGTCTTAAGTACCCGTGTCCCCATTTATGTAGTTAATATTTTTATTTGTTTTCTTTATGATGTAAACAGCAAATAAAGCATATTCTTTCTATCTATCTATGAAGATCTATTAAGTAGTACGAATACTTGTACTTCCACTATGTTTTTGTCAATTTTTTCATGTCCTAGATACAACTCTAGACGTCTGAACGTTTATTATTTTATGGCCATCTGAAAAAGCTTTTCAAAACACAACAATGGCGATACGTACGAGTACGAATATTAATCATAATAATAGAGTAATAATCATAGTTGATTATTTGTTCCACTATATAAACGGGGATACGAGTTTATGGAAATACTCTTGGCACCACAGTTGTGCATACATACGAGTACATATGGATGCACAAGACCGGAAGGCCTATTTCTTCTCCAAGCATTCTACTTTTACCAAACAAATTAATAAAAAAATATGTATACCTACTTATTGCTATTATTTGATTGTCATTAGATTAAAAGTAATGCAGTTTTCACCAATAGCGACTTCACTTTCGAGACATTTTTCTCTTTTCTACGTGGTGGTAAATACCTACAGCAAAGTAGGAAATAAGTTGTGAACTTACATAATCATTTGTTAATCACATATTATCGAATTTTGTGTCTACCGTATTTTTTTTTGTCTGTCTTATTTGCGCTAATTAAAGTTATCCAAGATCCAGATATCTTACTTGCCTAACCAGATATCTTACTGTAGTTTGTAATAAACGTATCTATCTATCTATATTCGAGTTCAATTTAATAATCATATTAATGCTTCTATTTAATACTCACGGAGAAGAGACCGAGACCCGCAAGGCACATCTGAGGGGTAACCGCAAGGGTATTCAGGCCAAACAGCCTTGGGGTTGAAGTGCATGCCGTCTAAACACTGTCTGTGTAAAGCTGTGTATTCCTGCAAGCGAAACACACTGTTAATAGCTATAATAACTATAACAATCACATCATTAATTTAATAGGAGTGTTTGATTTGATACACTATCGTACAACTCGCCGTAAATAAAAAATCCATCTATACTATAGATAGTACCGAATCCATCTATACGTATCGTATTCGATTAGACTGATGTTATAGATATCATCAGTCTAATCGAATACGATCTTCTTCAAAATTACATAGGTAACATATCAAACTGATATAGATATAAATATCATCATCTTATATTTATATTATCTTGATTATTACCGATGTAAGGCTAGAAGACAATGATCTAAAAATTATAAAAAATATCTATCAGTATCATCGTCATCGAAACGATCTTCGAATCGAAGCAATCTTGAAATTTTAATAACTTATGTCCTACTGGTTTTATGGTCCAAGTTTGGTGGGAAAACCCAACTTAAAAGGATGAAATTATTAAAAAATAATATTAACTTTGGAAAAACAAGCTAGTGCTGTGCTGTAACTTTTGTTACAGTACTAGCTACATAAAAGCAGTATTTAACATAGCTGCCGTACAAAGATTTTGATGCGGTTTTCAGTGATGGGTTTGATTGGTGCATGTTCTGAGATAGGTGTTACGGTGACAACTCACCAGAGGGCGCTGCAGTAAACATTTGTTTGTGCAAAACCAAAACTACTAGTCTAATTCAGTTTTCATTTGTAATACCTATGCTTGCTCTATAAAAAGTTTGAAATATAATAGTTTATAATAATTTGAATATTATAAACTAAGACGTGGGATTTTCAAAATTTTAGTTTTAGTTATACTAAAACTAAAATTTTGAAAATCCAAATTGCCAATTTAAATTTAATGGCAGCCCCAACGTCTTGACGTTGGGGACAATATGCCAATTGGCATTGTTATGACAATATTACATAATAATGACAATGACAATAGTGTCATGGTCATAATAATGACAAACAATAGTGTCATTGATTATTATGACAAATATGACAATGACACTATTGTGTCATTGTAAAAGTGACAAATATGACAATGACACTATTGTGTCATTGTCATATTTGACAATGACACTATTGTGTCATTGTCATATTTGACAATGACAATGACAATGCGTTGCGTTTTTTAGTACTAGTACTATGAAATGAAATGAAATGAACATTGTCATTGTCATTGTCATTGTCATTGTCATTGTCATTGTCATTGTCGTTGTCATTGTCATTGTCATTACCTATAATAAAAAACTTATGTTTTTTATTACCTATATAATATTTAATAATATTTAATTAATATTTAATAATATTAATTATAATATTAAATAGTAATAAAAAACAGAAAATCCCCGAGAAAATCCCCCCTCGAAGATATTCGAAGAGAACTATCTCTCTTCACCTTATCTTAAATACTGTGGATACAGTGGTATGGCCAACAACAACATATTATTTTTACATATTTTTTTATACCACGTCGGATGCCAAGTCGGCGCCAGGAGCACGAGAACTCCTTCTTTTCTGGTGACCTCACTCACATGAACACCTCCCTCAAGGTAATTGTCATTTGTCTGCGGTATTCCTCCGTCAACCCGCAATTGAGCAACGTGGTGGAGTATGCTCTAAACTCCTTCGATTGAGGGAAGACGTGGGTTGATGCCGACTGCAGTATTCTATGAGGTGGAAGCAACTTTCAGTAAAAACCTTTCAGTAAAAACCAGAGCCTCTTTAAAGTGTACCACGTGCTGATGAGGCTGGCTTTAGCTCAAAAATGTTGATGAACGATGATGTTGTGGTTCATTATCATTTATCAGTACACCGTACTATACATATACGTATTACATCATCAGGTGGAAGTACACCTCAAACTTTTACCTCTCGTTCTTGACATGATTTGGGGAAGAGGTATAAAGTTTATAAAATAGAATTTAATAATACATATACTTACTAGACATTCAGTGTAAGCATCACAGCTTCCTTTGACTTCATAATAGGCATTACGGGAGCGGCAGATGGGATCCCGTGGGAGATAGGATTGGTCGATACCATAACCTGCATAAGATTGTTCAGAAAAAAATATTAAATATGACTCGCTCCAGCTACAGACTTTACATTTTGGAGACTTGGTTACCTATTGGTAAAAAAATACTTATTAGTTGTAATAAAAAAATGTATGTAACTGACAATGAAAATTGTATCAAAATACGTCCCGTTTAGGAGGCCATAGCGGATAAACAGATGTCTGTCTGTTTCCTTCAGAGACGCTTAAAATGATTTTGTTTTATACTAAATAAATTTACACAGCGCCATCTAGTCAATTATCAAATCATTAATAATGTGCTTACAATAAATATCTTATATAATAATTATAATATGAAATAATAATAAAAATTAAATATTCTTGTTCATATGTGAATATAATATTGAATTGCACTTTTGGTATTTTGTTTAATTTTAACAAGAATTATTCAATCACTGATGTAACGTGCAGCAGTAAAGATTAAATTTGGTGAGTTTATTAAAATAATAACCACGCAGACGAAGCCGCGAGTAACAGATAGTATTAAACAGTGTGTCCCGGAATAAAGTGTAACCCTAAGTGGGTGAAAATAGGTCAAAAGTAATCGACAAAAAAATTAAGATATGTTTTCTATTCTTTTTTTCATGAATTGAGATTTTTATTCTTCTATGTGTATCTTGAAAACTTCAGTGAAAAAGCATTTTTATGACTAAAAGTTTAGGTAATGACAGTCACTCTTTTGCTGGCTATTTGATATCGTATTCACATTGCTTACTTAACAGACACGATTTTTTTTACATCGAACGTAATCGACCGCTTATTTTGAAAGAAATCGATGTTTCACATAGAGTCCAAAATAAAAAAATCTAAATTCATGAAAAAAAAACATATTTTTATTTTTTTTAATATTTTTTGTCGATAATTTTTCATCTATTTTCATCCCTTTCGAGGGTTAGACTTTATCCCGGGTCACACTGTATAAACCCTGTGATACATGGATTAAAATAATGATTCCAAAGTACTTACATGACACAGTCATCAAAACTACAATACCAATGGCGTACTGCATTTTGTTACTTTGTTCTTTTAGATTACTCAATACACGAATGATAATAAATCACTGATATTGTGATATTATATACTATACACGTCATTAATAATACATTATTCAAAAATAATGTTGGTGGTCTAGTTACAGTTACTTGTTTTGATAATAATAATTATTGTGGTTTTTATGATAATTAAAACGGATTTTTTGATAAAATAATCATCGATAAAGAATCATTGTGTTTAATTCTTATCATCCCATTCCGTTAGACTCGTTCATCTAAGTATTATAGAATGGGTAGTAATGATCCGAGCATCTAAAATTGTGAAACTGGGCGACTAAAGTTGATATAAAACATACAAAACTTAACCTAACCTAGTATTTCTGTGGCTCATTTTGTCTTTTTTGTAGCTCATGTAATAACATGTTTTTAATGTATACTGTTTTTGTACTGTAATTTTCTTTATAGAATAAGAGCCGGTGACTGCCAGACTTTCGTCATTTTAGAAAAGCTGAAAGTTTCTCTGTGCATGTCCCTAGCACAGATAAGAATGATCAGAGAGTATGGAGTTCAGATCATCGTGGCTTTGACAGATAACCAGTAACAAAGGTGTAAAAAAAAAATAACTATCGACACTGTCAGGCTACTAATGAAACATCTTGACGAGCTCGGTGGCGTAGCGGTCAATGACGCGGCTTCGACACCAATGCTCGTGGGTTCGATTCCCAAACAATTTGAGTGCATGAACATGTCTGTTTGTCTTGGTCTGGGTGCTTTTCTATGTATCATAAGTATGTATTTATAAAAAAAACATATTTACGTATGTTTATCAGTTGTCTAGTACCCATAACTCAAGCTTCACTTACTTTGGGGCTAGATGAAGCTGTGAAATTTGTCTGACAATATATATTTATTTATGTATATTTATTTATCTTTTGATAGTTTTTTACGTAATATATAAAATTCAGTTTTTATAATATAATGTATCTATGTAAGTATGTAGACAAATAAATTTAAGTGTTTGTTATATATATTACAATAGTAAAAATAACAGCTTTTTACTAAATAAAATAAAAAATAAACATATATCTTAAAATTTTGTTTACCTGTCGGCTAATCGTCGAAACAGCTGAACTAATTTTAACGGAACTTTATCTAGCAGTAGCTGTTGTTATAAGGAACAACTAGGCTACTATTTGCTATAGCAAGTATTTTTTGAATAAATAATAACATAAAATTCTCTTTTATGTTATCTCTGCAACACCTTTAGGTTTGACTGGTAAAGAATGCTTGTATAGCTATAAGTCCGCCTGTGTACAATTTTGTGCAAAAATAAATAAATTTTCAAAAAGTATCGAGTATAGTAACGGGGTATAAACTACTCACCTCTATCATTATCATTAGCCAAAGCCAACCAAAATAAAACCGGACAAGTGCGAGTCGGACTCGCCCACCGAGGGTTCCGTAGGTACGTAGTATCATTATTAAATTTGATATTTTTCATTATAAATAAGAAATAATGCGTCGAAAAAAATAAATAAAATATATTTTGCAATGTGTACATCAAGACCTTTCATATGATACCCCATTTGAACTAGTAGTTTCAATTTGAAATTTCGACATCCTATAAAAAATATAGACCCCCTATTTTTTAAGATCTATTTACAAATGTATAGTTTTGAGATTTATTCCTGTACTTGTAGTCTATAACGATGTTACTTGCCAAATTTCATAGTTCTAGGTCAACGGGAAGTACCCTATAGGTTTTGATTCCCTTGAGTGTGTCGAAATATGCGTTTTTTGCTGAATAAACGGCCGTAACTTTTTTCTATGTAAACTTAGCAGTTTGATTTTTTTTTAACTTCATGGGACCGTAGACCTGAGTATACAGTTCAAATTTCAGCTTGATACCTCCACGCATTCTCGAAATAGAAATTCTTGACAGACAGACAGACAGACAGACAGACAGACAGACAGACAGACAGACAGACAGACAGACAGACAGACAGACAGACAGACAGACAGACAGACAGACAGACAGACAGACAGACAGACAGACAGACGGACAAAAAAGTGATCTTATAAGGGTTCCGTTTTTCCTTTTGAGGTTCGGAACCCTAAAAAAGTAGTAGGCAGGCTGCATCACGTGCAGGTGCAGCCTGACGTGAAGCGGTTACAGCAGCCATATAAATGCTCGCAAATCGCAACATGAAGTATAAATACAAATTTACATACGTTTATAAATATAAATTACAGATATGTTTGTATTTATACTTCATGTTGCGATTTGCGAGCATTTATATGGCTGCTGTAACCGCTTCACGTCAGGCGTGCTCTTAGTAAGTGAAAATGGCAAAATTGGCTGTTTTCTATTAGCTTTTATTTAAATAATTTAAGGTTTTTTCCACTGAAATTTCTACTATGTATTACAGACCTTATGTGTGATGGGGTGGTCGTTTCCAAAACATGATTGGAAAAATTTCGCTCAATAGAAAAAAATCCTGAAGTTCCCTTTAAAATTTCATATAAAGGCAAATTATGACCGTTTTATACAATAATAATTCTTATAAAATCACTAAAACATAGGTATTTACCTTTTTGATGTCATGGTCGTTTTAGATTTTAAGAAACTAAACATTTTTAATCACTTTTTGATAAAAAATGTGAATGGCGCTTACGACTTTTAGTTTCGAACTCGTTGATTCCATAGTAACCGCGGACCCCGCACCGCGCACCACCCGCGAGTCCCAGTCCCGACATTCGCACGTAGGGGCTGTGTCGCTTCGCTTACCACTCTCAACCCGCGAAAATTCGAAAAGATTCGATAGTTAGATTATTATCATGGGAAATAAAAAAAACTCATTATCGAAATCGAGTAGTTGCAGAAAAAGGCCGTGTAAAGATCTGAATGAAGTGATGTGGTAAGTGCCTACTTTGAATAATTTATTTATTTACTATTTTTTTTTTTTATACTACGTCGGGTGGCAGTCAAGCATACGGCCCGCCTGATGTGAAGCGGTTAACGTAGCCATATTAACGCCTGCAACATAAAATATTGCTCGCGCGCCGCCACCCCCGCTGCCAACGCAGCATCTCCTTCCTTTCTTTCTAGTGACCTCACTCACTCGCAGGAACACAACAACCCTCACGGGAATTGCTATTTGGCTGCGGTATTCTGTGAGGTGGAGGTACATTCCCCAGTCGGGTAGCTTACAATTACGCTCCCTATCTCTCTTTTCGCCAGAGCTTCGTTTGTCATTCAGCAGGGTGCACCACATGCAGGTGAAGTTGGCTTTGGTTCAAAGATCTTGATGAACCACTTACACCCCAAAATTATTAGAAGTTACGTTCATTGATTGCTGTTTTACTTTTCTAATTAGCTAGGTACATAACTATTGTTTGTATGATTTCAGAAAACGACGATGCATGACATTGCCCGATCAAAATTTAGAACTGGGAGCTAATGAGATATTACGGTTAGTACATAGGTGCCTACGCTACTTTTTATAGATTCTACTTATAGGTAGGTACTTAGTTTTCTTTTGTATAAACCCTAGTAACCGACATGGTAGGCAGTTTATTATAAAAATAGGCTTTATTCAATTTACGAGCAAACTACCTAAGTATCAGTATACAGACTACTACTACATAATAACTCAATACTTCGGTAGATTTAAAAATAGGGTAAAGTTCTCTATATTGGGTCTACTAATACAGAAAGACAGCTAGATGTATTTAGTTATCTGCGTACGTACATAGAATCATCAGCTTTTTGTTTTATTACAACAGGGTAAATGCACCATCAACGGACATATCAGAGGTATCCATGCAACACGATCAAACTACGTAAGTGTCATCATACTTAGGTACCTTAAAATAGGTAATAAAGTAGATTTATTCTGGTTTAGAAATAGGGTAAATTAACCTACCTATATTGGGTCTAATAATTTTGAAAAAAAAAATGCATAACTACAACAAGACAACACCTTCAAAATTATTAGACCCAATATAGGGTAGTTATTCAACAGCTTTTTCTTTTGTTACGCCCAGGGTAAATGCACCAATAACGGACATACCAGAGAGCTTCACGCTACATGATCAACCTACGTAAGTATCATAGTACACCTACATACAAAACAAACAAATACTAGGTAGATTTCTTTTTATTTAAAAATAGGATGAATTGCTAATACTGGTCATTTATTTATTTACATACTGCTTGGTGTCAGAAAAACTTTTACTGAATTACGGAATGTAGCTGGAACATCAACATCATCACTACAAACAGTTGAAATACAGTGTGATCAAAGCATGTTAGTAAATCTAATTTAATCATTATCATTTTGACGTTCGTAATTTTTTAGCTAGTTCATAACTAGAGGTCGACCTTTTCCTGCTATTTAAAATATTATTCAGTACTTGACATCAAGCAGTGGTAGCCTAGTAGTACGAACGTTGGCACAACAAAGAGGTCGTAGGTTCGAATCCGTCCAGGCACAAACCAATGGATTTTCAGTTTTTCTGAATCTATGTGCGGATTTATACCACTAGCTCGGCGCTGAGGGAAAATATGCTTGAGCAAACCTACACATTCAGTTATTTTCTGAATGTGTAACCATGGTTCAATTGGTCTGTTTTACTTATCGGGTTGTGAAGGTCAGACGGCAGTCGCTTCAATGTAATAACCAGAATGGCCAATTCTAGGATCATGGTCAAAGCGGACCCTGGGCTCCCAGGAGTAACCGAGACAACGCTAGGTGGATGATGATTTAGTACCCGACATGTCTTTGTTCTCATTATTATCTTTTTGTTTTTTAGCTTAGCGAATACAGAAGTCCAATATGAAGGACAGCCAGATGGTGTTGAAGAAACTGAATTTGAAATTGAAACTGGTGGCTGCTCCTCGACAGCTGAGATACAAATAGATGGGCGAAGAATTGTATCTATTAATTTTTTTTTTGAAAAAGCTGAAGATTATTTCCATGCACAGCAAGAGTTTTGATTGCGGTTTTCAAAATTTAGTTCTTGTATCCGAAAAAAAACTGGACTTGAATCTAAGCTAAAATTTATTTGTAATATGTGTAACAGCAAGTTTTTCGTGGATACTAATGAACCGGATGTAAGATGTCAAGTGCGAGTCGGACTCGCGCACGAAGGGTTCCGTACCATTATCTATAAAAATGGCAAAAAAAAATCGCTTTTGTTGTATGGGAGCCCCCCTTAAATATTTGTTTTATTTTTATTTACTTATTTATTTTTAAAGTGAATACATAACTAAATATTATGTGAGTATTTCAAGTGTCTATCTATTGCCGTTATCAATTGCAAGCAAAAACAAGCAACAGAAATACATCATCTGTGAAAATTTAAACTGTCTAGCTATCACGGTTTACGAGATATAGCCTGGTGACAGACGGACGGACGGTCGCACAGCGGAGCCTTAGTAATAGGATTCCTTTTTACCCTCTAAGTACGGAACCCTAAAAATAACGGTGAATATTATAATCATTGTCTAAAGTCCCGTATACACATTGGCCGAGCCTTGCCGAGTGATGGCAAGCGCCAACATGTAGACGGCCTATTTGCTTTGCCTTGTCATCACTCGGTGTCGCTCGCCTAGTTGGCCGAGTGGAGATCGCTTGCCTCACTTCGGATCACTGTCGGTTTTTGTGTACAAATCAAAGGCGCTCATCTGTAGGTTTGCCAACTATACTGTTAAAAACAGTATTATACTGTTTTTCACTGCATTATATTTTATACTGTTTAAAGATGTTTATAAACCATTTACACCCCGAATAATAGTTATATACGGTCATTAACTAAATAGCCGAAGCTGCAGCAACTTCAATATCGACGTCCGTAGTGTTTCAGTGCACAATGAACACTGACAGTGACCAACGTGTGGGCACCTCTACTCCACTCGTCTACATTGGCCGCTTGCATTGGCGCTTGTCGCACTTGTCCAACGTGTGGACAGTAGCACTTGCCTTTTACCCATTTGCCGACGCTCGCGCTGGCCTCCGCTTGGCCAACATGTATAGCCGACTTTACATAACAGGTTGGAGAAAAAGTCTTTTCGTATTTTGTATGTATAAAATTGAAGAAAGATCTCTTTAGTTGTACCGTATAACCATAGATTCGGATCTCTACTGCCAACAACTACTCATCGATTGAATTTTTAAAATCTTAGACTTTCTCAAGTATTTTATTTGACCAGGTACCAGGTTTCTCCAGTATTTTACTGCACCTGACCAGGTGCACCTCGCTTATCTGTCAAATAGTCTGCCTTTGACATTCGGCGCGCACGGACGTGTACACGGAGCGCGCGGAGCGGAGTAGAACATTTCGACCTATATAAATATAAAGTAGACATCGAATGATTAAGCGTTGCAGCAAACTATTAGTTCTCAATAACTATTTGAACATATTGTTGATATGAAATAGCGAGTCTATATCTTATATAGCCTATATCTAGGTCAATGACTACAATAGGTGATTTTTAAAGTGGTTATAACTTTGGCGTCATTCGTCAAAAAAACGTTGTTTGCAGAAAAAGTTCTACTGCTGCTTCATAAACAATTTATAATGCTTAAAAACAGGACCATAGGAAACTGCAGACGAGTCCGATTATTGGGTCATTTACCCTACATTTTTTGACTAACTTGGAATAATTTACTACTAACGATGCTTTCATGTGTGTGAATGGTTCCGTTTGTCCGTTCCGTTTTAGAGATTGTTTACCCTATTTTCTTCTTTTTTTCATACTAATTGTATAGGTACCAACAATTATTACGAGTAGGTAGGTAGACTATGTTTTACTTTTTGTAAATGCATATAAAACGATAGTGAAATAAAATCTTTTGTACTTACAATAAGTACCTACTTATTATTTGTTGTCATTTATTATTTATCACGCTCGCATAAGTGCAGGTGCACTGCCTCCGCACGCCCCCGCGGACCGCCGCCGCGGGGTGTCCCCCCGTACCTCAGGCACGGAATCTGAATTTTCGCTGACCGCCTAACCCCCCTTAAGCTTATCTGCCACTTTCACTACACGAGTAAACATTGTGTTTGACAAGCCTGGTGGTCGAATGGCTAGCAATGGCTACTTTGACTCCGAGGTCGCGGGTTCGATCCCCGCACAAGACAAACATTTGTGTGCATGAACATGTCTGTTTGTCTTGGTCTGGGCGTTTCCTATGTATTATAAGTATGAATTTAAAACAAAAATGTATTTAAGTACATTTATCAGTTGTCCAGTACCCATAGTACAAGCTTTGCGCTCAATTTGGGAATAGATGGCGTTGTGTCCAGAAATATTTATTATTATGTGTCTCTCTTAATTCACGAGTCAAGCCCGGTCATTTGGTAGGCGTGCGCGGGGATATAGATTCAATACGTAGAGGCCCCTTTGAGAAGTTTGATTTAATGTTGTACGCCCGCCGTGACCCGCTCCAGGATATATCAATGGAACGATATACCCATGAGCAGGTCTCGGCAGGCGTTGAGATTATTATTTATTGTACAATAAAAAAACCAAGCCTCGTGTGATGGAATGCTCCGGGCCCAATAATATTTTAACTGAATTAATTTATGGATAATATTCTTTATTGGCATAACTGATCTCGAGCACGCAATGTCTTCATTATTTCTAGAGCAATAAGCGGCACGAATTTTATAGGTGCCTCAATAAGTCCTAATAATAATACCTATCAACAGTACTTATCATAAATCATAATATTTTAGTGAGCACGCAACTTTGTTGCTCATTAATTGTTATTTTATTGTTAAAATTGCGACTTTTTATTTTAAACGGGACGGGGGCCCGCTACATATTCCCACCACTGTGTGTCCTGTGTAGCCAAGGCAGCGGCGACCACCAGAAAAGGCAATGAACAATTAAATCCATTGCAGTACCGGGGGTAAAACTACGGCTGCCTTGGAACTCACAACGAATTTAAACAGAAAAAAAATGTAAGAGTAGGAAGCTTTGAGAATTGACTTCCCCTATTAGCAATGAGGGTAGAGACAGTTATTACTGTCTCTACCCCATTGGGCAAACAACGTATTAAAAGCCTAAAGAGATGGCTAGTCAAGTGAAGCTCAACTGTCGTGCACCATGGGTTTAAATACATATTAATAATTGCATAGTCCAATCAGACCAATAGAAACAGATATGTTCATGCACAAAAATGTTTGACCCGTGAGCATGAAAATGAAATGAAAATGGTTGTTGTGAAAGTCGTGTTACGGACGATAATTTTATGTGATAACGTCATAAGAAAACATCGGCCGATGGAGTGCAAGAGAGATAGATAGATGCGTCACAAGCCGAACGCTTAGTTCTCGGTTGCACGCTCTGCTAGGCGGAACGTGACAATGAGTCATGATTTTTCATGCCGGCGTTCATCGATAAAGACGTTACACGTCAAAAATATTATTAAAGTAGTTCTTTTCAAGGAGTCCGCAGTTTCTATGAAAGTAATATATCACATATGCCCACAAGGCAAGTCGGGAAAATTAACTGGGAAATTTTCCGGCAGTTTGGCTCCTTCCGCTCGTTAAAAACCTCATCAGTGGCAAAACGCGTAATTTCTTGCCCATTTTATCCTGCCCTACCCTGCCCTGCCTTTAGCCCCATCTCATCATTTTGGTTAAGCTTAAATACCTTTATGTATATTTAAAACACACTTCGCTCTTAACAAAATGATGGGATATTTTAATTACAAACTATTATCATTTAATTTATTGCCTTGCTCAGAGAATAACTATAGCTATCCAGCGAGGTAATGCTGCCATTGTTCTGGGGACACTGCCGAAAGACTATCTTGGGGATATTTTTTATTTGTAAGTAAATTTGTATTTTTTTTTATCCCATAACTTTTTGTTTGGTTTATAGATAAAATATAGAAGTTTTTAGATTAGTTTTTCTTTAATGTACATTTTAGAATTATTCCAATTACGTAATGTAATAAATGATGGGATTATTATCTTGATAATGACACATTAAAATAGTGGCGTGGCTTTAGTCGATTTAGTACCGAAAGAATAATGTCAAGTAAAAGTTTAACATTATTACTAACTAAAACTCATAGATGTATCATGAGTTTTAGTTAGAAAGTTTTAATAAAAAACATTTAACTTGAATAATGAAATGAAAATACATATATATTTTTTGCGCCCCAGAAGCAAAAGAAAAACTAAGAAGGAGCGCTGATCTCACAAATGTCAAATTTGGTATTCTCGTATCACAGTATATAACTTCAAAGTCTAATTTAAGTACGATTATATCGAAATATGACCAAAAATTAAACAAACTAACTCGACAGTAAGAAATTATAATAATTAAATAATAATCACAAAACATTACACTGTAATGCCTCCCCAACCCGTTTGGCCAGCGTGGGGAGCGTAGGCCAAATCCTCCTTCCGTCTAGGACGGACGAGAGAGGGTCGTGCTCCTGTAGTGGAGACTAAAATGACCTGATGGTGATGGTGATGGTGATTACACTGTAAAAAATCCAAAAAGTTCAAGATATTGACAATTTAGTATCGTATTGAACCAAAATAATATCTTTTGAAATGGGGTTGCGTTTTTTAGTTCTAGTTTTTTAGTACTATTTTTATTCTATGACAAGACAATTATTCGCAGTATGAAGCGGGCGGTAATGATTTAAAACTTTAAACTCTGAACTACGAATGAAACCCCGCCCGGGCGCTCCCCGAACGCCCTTCAAGCTAGGACAAATCCGGGGAAAGCCGGACGCATAGCAACCCTATTTTGAAAACAGTTTGCTGCATTTCAATATCCAGGGATATATTTCGAGCGCATTATTGAGGTAGAAAATAACACAGAGTATAGTATACATTATCGATGACTACATTGTCCAAAGGCTACGGTAACTGCTTTCCATCAGGCGGGTCGCATGCTTGTGTCCCACATTAGTGGTATAAAAAAAGGTGTATGGGGCAGCACGCTTTATACTTTGGAGGTATCTGATATTGTAGCAGTTAACCTAAGATTTAGGGTTATTCTATGCCATTTTGCGAAAATCGATCTAGACCGTAAAGCCTAGTTAATCGACAATTCATTGAACTATAAACATTTGATTATCTCTACTCTTGCCTCGGTTTGCTACAATCAGGTGTACTAAATTTAATGTTTTGTTTGTTATGTGTAATGATTTTTTTTATATAAGAGGGGTGCAAGCGAGCATGTGGGTCACCTGATGGTAAGCAATCACCACCGCCCATGGAGATCAGCAACACCAAGGGGTCGCTGATCCGTTGCCAGCCTATCCTTCCTTCATTTCTTTCTTTCTGCTGACCTAACTCACTCGCAGGAACACAACAACGCTCAAGGAAATTATTATATAATGGCTGCGGTATTCTGTGATGTGGAGGTACTTCCCTCTCTTTTCGCCACCAAGTGCAGGTGAGGTTAGCTTCGGTTCAAAGATTTTGATGAACCATTTACACCCTAAATTTGAAATACAAGTAAATACACGTAATATCATATACAAGCCATAGAAAGTTTATACGTAATATCATGAGCTCTACCTCCGAAGCTGAAGATTACCACCGGATTTTTGGATTGCCAAAATCAAACTTCGACTTATATTGGTGGTAATTGTGTTAAGCTTAGCTGGTAGAACTCTTAGAGCTCTACGGACTAAGCTGAAGATGTTTGTCAGTAACTTAAGGCGAGGTGAGCCAGCGCTAGAAACAATATGACAATTTCGCGAGACACTGGCGACTCTGGCGAGCTCGAAGCTACTGATCGAAAATCAATTGCATAATCGATTAAAAATTTTAAAGATGTAATAAAAAATATCTATCGGGTATATATCCTCCAGTTATTTCTGACCTTTTTTTTCAGTACATGACTTATAATGTCAAATTACTTATTTTAAAAATAAGAAGAAAAACCGAAAATAGAAATTAAAATGACACGAAAAAGGAGGTAACTTTGTGAATTTATTTTATCGAGTCAACTTCATCAAATCATGTTTCGATCGGATATATTCCCTAGTATATATCCTCAACAATATCAATATAATTTTCCTAGATTTTAATTCTCTGTTTATTACTTCAAAGATGAATTCTAAATTGTGGATTTTGCAGTACGACTGGTACCACCCTGCCTTAAACCACAGTATAAGTAATAGTACTAACGCTTAAACTTAAGACCTATTTTTGGAATCAAAATATTCGATCAGAATGGGCATCAGCTTAGGCGGTAGGGCTCCAGCTCCTGTATGTTGCTTGTTCCGTGTGTACAGCTGCAGTTAGAGATGGGCAAAATGCATTTACAATAAGTGCCCAGTACCTGTAAATGCCCAATAAATGCCTAGTTTTGGGCATAAATAGGGAATGTAAATATACTTTTTGGGCATTTATCGTACATGCCCGGCATTTTGCCCATCTCTAGCCACAGTAAATGGAATAATACTCGTATGCTACAGCTGTATATACTCGTAGATACAGGCCGATGAGAATGATATGTGGTTTCCGGCTGACTAGAATAGAATCACTCCGTTTCTTCCCGTGGATGTTGTACCAGGCGACTAAGGGAAATACATTATCAAATATCGATCAGGCCTCCCCAACCCGTTTGGCAGCGTGGGGAGTGTAGGCCAAATCTTCCTTCCGTCTATGACGGACGAGAGAGGGTCGTGCTCTTGTAGTCTGCCGGAAACCACAAGGCCAGTATAACAATTTTGGTATATAATAAATTTAAACGTATGCAAATACATATTAATTTAATTATTTTTTGCTTTTATATATACATATTTAATTATCAACCATGTCAGACTTTGAACTTCTTTTCGTCGTCATCAGCCCTTATTCATCCCACTGCTGGGATACGGGTCGCCACTCAGTCGAAGGGGTTAGCATACTCCACCACGCTGCTCAACTTCGAGCTGGCTGAGGCCAGTGGTTTTAAACCGCCTGAAAGCCACTGACTTAACATCTCTCGTCTTATGGCAACAGGCGGGACCGATGGTTTAACGTGCCGTCCAAAGCACGGAGAAGCTTTAGACAAATAAACCCATCAATGTACAGGTTACAGTCGACTTTGCTTAACTTGTGTGTTCTATTAGACTGAAACGACGCCATCGAATTCCTCAGCTAAACTCTTTTACCTGTACGCAAATTCTTGTAATAATATGTAGGTGAAATAAATGATTATTATCATTAAATCAAACAATGGTTTCCAACAAAATAATAAGGAAAACTCAGAAAAGTCAAAACTGAAGTGTATTTCGAATGAAATTGTAGCTTGAATCCACAGACTTCATTTGAATCCAAACTAGTTGAGTGAAATCTGAATCCACTACTTACGTCCAAATGTAGAGCTCGCAATTTCGCTCTTTCATCGTCTAACCTAATTTCTGACTCGTTGCGTTCTCGATCTCTGTGCACTAAATGCAAAGAGGAAAATCATTATCATAAAAGCAAAATGTAACATACAAAATGTATGTTATCCCAACTAATGTAAGTTTTGGAAAGAGTATTTTTTTGTTTTTTTTGCTTTCCTGATTAATAAGTAAAATTATAGTCGTCGACAACCCTTCTTTATCCCACTGCTGGGATACGGGTCTCCCCTCAATCGAAGGGGCTTAGAGCATGAATAAAAATATAATAATTAATAATAATTATTATATTTTTATTTAAATCTTAATTTTGCTTAGTAAACTGTATGCTAATACCGTATTTCACATAGTTACTTTATGTACGGATGTGCGCCCGTCACTCTTCGCGCTATATCTCGAAAACGGTAGAAGATACAGAAAAATGTTTAATACAAAAATTGTAGAGGATTTTATAGTCTACAAAATTTATAATAACCTAAAATGGCGTATTTCCCATAGGAAACGAGATAGGTAATTGCGAAAAACTGATTTTCGTGACCGTTGACTTTGAATAACTTGTGACGCAGGCACGTGATTATATGAGACTTTCTACCAGTCATTACAAACGTTTATACAAATTTACAGCTTATTCGCTTCCATTCCGAGGTTGAATGCTTATTTTACTGGGCTATTACATGTAAACAAGTATGTACTTACTTTACCAAGTTTAAGTATGTGAGTAAGTAAGTAAGCACTTGTATAATGTACTCGTACCTATATGCCACTAGGACCTCATCAACGGCTCTAACGATTTCGATGAAAATTACTCTAGGGATTTACGAGAGCAAAAATTCGGTCTAGATGGGCAATTCTCGTAATTAAAATATAGTCAAAATTCAGTTTCGATCCAGTCTCGATCTCACAAATGTCACATTTGGTATTCTCGTAACACAATATGTAACTTCAAAATTAAATTTAAGCGGGATTATATCGAAATATGACTGATAATTAAACAAACTAAGAATGTTACTTTGCTAACAACAAGAATTGATAATAATTAATTAATGAAATCAAGTATATAATTTTAGTCAATTCACAATTTAATCTCAATTCGTTCAACTTTCAATCCGCGTTCGTAGAAAAAATACGAGAATTGGCCTTTTAGAGCAAGAAACAAAAGAATGAATTTATGTTTTGCTAAAAACAAATAATATAAAACATCCCTGACACGACTCGTCTAGCTTTTAGCAAATTAAGAACTAGCTGACCCGACGGACATTGTTCTGTCTTCTTAACAATGATTATTAACATCGAATTAGTTTCGCCCAAATCTAACAAATGACTGACAGTTCTATCCAACGAGACAAAGTTACATTACAAAAACATGTGGGTCACCTGATGGAAAACAATCACCACCGCCAATGGAGATCAGCAACACCAAGGGATCGCTGGTCTATAATCCTTTCTTTCTTTCTGGTGACCTCACTCACTCGCAGGAACACAACAACCCTCAAAGGAATTGTTATTTGGCTGCGGTATTCTGTGAGGTGGAGGTCTTCCCCAGTCGAGCTGCTTAAAAAATACACTATGCCCTGCCTGTCGTTTCGCCAGAGCCTTGTTTGTCAGTCAGCTGGATGCACCACGTGCAGGTGAGATTGTCTGTGGTTCAAAGATGTTGATGAACAACTTAGACCCCATACCTGTAGTACGCACATATACCGATATCTCGTTTGAATTTACAAAAATAATTTTTAGCGCATGCCTAATGCCTACGTCATAATAGTCCAGTAGTTTCAGCTGCCCCCTTACCACCATCTCTTATTGCGATTCAATAATTGAATAGATTGCTTATTCATACCAATGAATAAGCGATTCTATTCCATTTGAAATAGAGTGGCTTATTCATTGGTATGAATAAGCATTCTATTCAGTTATTGAATCGCAATAAGAGATGGTGGTAAGCTGTGCGTTGATTAGATTAGACAGTAACGGTTGCCTTTTACAAATACAGAACACACATTCATTGACTGTTAGGCGGGTAAGCTAGTATAACATATACTATAGTATTAATACGTGCCAACATTCGAATTTGACCAACCGAATAAAATGCCTTTACCTTTAGGCGGTGCCACAAAGGAAGTCCTGAAATCCAGCGCATCCGCCGGATTCCGTTCGGGGACCGATAAAAATTATAGATGGAGCACCTCGCCGCCAGGCAGGTGCTTGACCTCCTACGAAATGACCAAAATAGGCCTGATAATATCTCATACAGATACTAAATAAATAACTATTTCTGGACAATCGTCATCTAGTCCCAAATTAAGAAATTAAGCGAAAGCTTGTACTATGGGAACTAAATAACTGGTATAATACTTAAATACATTTTTTTTGTAAATATATACATATAATACATAGAAAACGCCCAGACCCAGACAAACAGACATGTTCATGCACACAAATGTTTGTCTTGTGCGGGGATCGAACCCGCGACCTCGGAGTCAAAGTGGCCATTGCTAACCATTCGACCACCGAGCTCGTCAATATATATATACAATATACTATGATGTATCAAAATAAATAATGTATGGAGATATACAGGGTGGAAACATTAGGTGATCTCACTAGGTTAATTTCTAAACTATATACGATTTAGAAAAATTGATTTCTGATTCTGAAAGTCCTTCGAGAGATCTATCAAATAGTATCAATAATCATTTATAAAGTAATTGGAATATTTGTAGTGCAAGTGGTTCATCAACATCTTTGAATCAAACGGACCAGTGTGCCCCAGGGAAAACGGGAGGCGGAAACATCGAATTTAAGGAATTTTTTTATATGTGAGCGGGGCAAACGAGCATGTGGGTCAGCTGATGGAATGCAATCACCACCACCCACGGAGATCAGCAACACAAAGGGGTCTCCGATCCGTTGCCAGCCTATATTCCTTCCTTTCTATCTGGTGATCTCACTCACTCGCAGGAACTCAACAACCCTCAAGAAAATTGTTCTTTGACTGCGGTATTCTGTGAGGTGGAGGTACTTCCCCAGTCGGGCATTTAAAAAAATACGCTATGCCCTACATCTCTTTTCGCCAGAGCTTCGTTTGTCAGTGCACCCTGCTAGGGTGCACCGCGTGCAAGTGAAGTTGGCTTTGGTTCAAAGATGCTGATGAACTACTTACACCCCGAACACATATTCATACATACATACATATTCTACAAGTGGATATTTTCCGTATGCTATCTAATTTGTTGCTGTAGTTTGTATAGTGCAAATAAAGCGTATTCTATCTATCTACTGCAACCGCAAACCAGTCGATAACCATAAGTATAGGATGGAATATCTCGGTAACGGTAGATGCTCGACCTAAAACGTAATGTGAAAAGCCGACACGGTGAGAATAGAGCCCCACAAGTGTAGCCTTATTCTACAAAATTACGACTCGATTTTGCCATTACAGGTAAATCTCATATATCAAATTTAAATTTAAACAAACTGCACGAGATTTTGAAGGAATTTTATTTATACCACTTTATTATTTTTATTTTTTACTTTTATTATTCAAAATTAAAAAAAAATGAAACCGCGCTGGGAGGAATTCAGCATACTTTGTCTGGTTGCTGATCACAAGAAAACCCTATTGTAACCAAATAATAATTTACGATATTATGTTAATACTACGACTATATTCTATATCACGAAACGTTTTAGAACTCAATACTATGTCAAACGTATCGATACATTTCACGCTGTTTAAGAAAAAAAAAATTTCTTCGTTATCGAAGTGATTGCTTTCAAGATACCTGAAGGACAGGATATGACCTAGTAATCAAACTAATGGAAACCAGTGGTCACCATAATAGATTCAACCGGAAATATCGATGAAGATATCGATGAAGAATATTTGTATATTCATGGTAAAGCTAAGAATTGTGAGGATTGTTTTATGTAATTAACATTGTGTAGAAGCATAGACGAATAGAAACAAAGTAGTCATTTATTTAATCTTGCTAAGAAGCAAATGTCGCGCACGAACACCAATAAACTTTTTGTATTGTCTCTATAATCCGTTAGCTCTACAAAAAAAATACCTGCTTATTCTTTTTGGCATCTTGATTATGGAGAATGTTCAAAACAATCGTCTCATCAGTGAGTTCTAAATACTCTTTATATAGCCAAAATTGAAATAACTGAAGCATTCGTTGTAAACGGCTAAAAATAACGCCTAAAGAACATTGATAGAGAACACTACGTTTTATAGACGCCTGGTTGGAGTGGCAAATATGAGATAGAGAATATCAGCTGGCATAAAACTTGTCAAACCCAGCACGTGACTTGAAACAAAAATCGTAACAATTGGTCTAATTTCGTTACATCGATGATGGCATAAGTTGCTCTTTTTCTTGCGTGAATAGATTGAAACTATCAATTTGTCCATAGTTTTCTCTGTCTAAGCACCGTATAGGTAATAGTACTAACGGACAGTATGGACACTCTCTGCCGCTCTCACTAGTCGACCTCGCCTCCCCTTTGAGACCGATGTGGAACCGTTCGCAATGGATGCAACGTCCTACAAATTGACGTCGCTTGTATTTTGTTCTCCATTCAGTTTAAAAGATGGGAGTTACTTGTGCAGTTGATGGATGTCTCAACACATGGAAAGTCAAAAAAAGAAATTTATCCGATCCCTTTGGTTGAAATAAAGTACTGATTTTTTAATAAATTACCTAAAAAGCATGCGGCAGCCATAGTTTCATCATAACATAACTAATTCATGTCTATCAAAGTAGGATACAAGTAGGGTTGCCTTTTTTTACAAGGAAAACAGTATATTAAAAGCTGCGTAGTAAAACAAACAGTATACTAAGGCCCAGTGCATGCGGAGCAGTACTATAAACAATGCTATGGTCAAATGAAGTTTTTTTCAACAGTATTAAAGCATAGAAAACAGTATAATACTGTTTTTAACAGTATGGTTGGCAACCCTAGATACAAGATACAATTAATACGAGATGAGAAAAAGATAGCATTATAGCAGATTTATATGTCTCAAAGAGCAAGTGAGTGCGCAGACGCGGAAGTGACATTGTTATCACTTGAGCTATGGTGGTTTATTGTTAATGTTTACAATTTTCTTATTTACATTTCAATGTTTATTTTGCGTGATGTCATGTGTGGTATTAGTTTTAAGTTACGTTTGTTCCATGTGAATATGAAAATGAATCAAATCATTACGCATGCATTTATACGAATAGTAAAAAGCTAGAATTAGAAAATATGAAATTTTTAGGGTAAGTTAGCAATGGCAATTATACAAGGCGTTTTGTAAATATTGGCTGAAGTCAGTGTAGTGTATTTACTGTTTTTTTTTTCTTCATTACGCCCACGTGAAGTGAAGCGGTTATCGTAACCATATTAACGTTCGCAACATTAAATGTCGCTCGCGGGCTGCCAACCTCGCTGCCAACGCAGTAACTCCATCCGCTCTGGTGACCTCACTCACTCGCAGGAACACAACAACCCTCAAGGAAATTGTTATTTGACTGCGGTATTCTGTGAGGTGGTGGTACTTCGTCAGTCGGGCTGCTTAAAAAATACGCTATGTCATACCTCTCTTTTCGTCAGAGCCCCGTCTGTCAGTCAGCAGGGTGTAGCAAGTACCCCGTGCAGGTAAGATTGACTTGGTTCAAAAATGTTGATGAACCACTTACACCCCCTTACATGACCGACTAATAATTGAATAATGTCAGCCCTAGAGAACGTCACTCAAACATAGGCACGTGTACAGACGTCATTTGGTTACTTACTACATGCAAAAGCGCCATTTTTGTATGGAATGGCCGGGGTTTGGTAAATAACAGCGATGTTATCTCAGAATAGAAATGACGCGTGCAGGTGCGAGAGTGAAGATGACAATGTCATTTGTTTTGTTTTGTTTTTTTGTATTGATTCAAAATTAAAATCTTTTTAACCCTTAGTTACTCGTATGAAGAAAATTACATAACTGCCCTCTGCTTCATATAATTTGGTATTACCAGTGACCCCATGTCACTGGTAACCCCAAATTATATAAATAATTTTGAATAAAACTATTTTCTTATTAAAGTGCTATATTAATTGTATAATATTTAAAAAAATACAACTTGAAATAATATCTAATTAAACAAAAACTACGTAGCTAAATTAAAATTTGTACTTCAAAGTTAAAATTACATTAAAACTTGATAGAACACTGAATCTGCATCGTAAAAATCGTTTCGAATACAGCACGTTCCCATTTCATTTGTTCACTGCGAGCTGCATTTCGTTCTCGTACCCTTTTTACCTCTCCAAGTCTCCAGAGCCTGTCGGCGTGACTTGACATGTGTGCATGCTACCCCGTCCCCTGGCCGCCCGTCACGGCAACGTGTCGATAGACTAGACAGAGAAAAACTATAGACAAATCATTAAGTTAATGTGCCTGGCGGAATACAGGAACAAACGGCTGAGCGAGGGAGATATCACCAGCAGTATCATTGTATATCAAATCAATGTATGTTCAATATGGCCACTCCCTGCCCCTCTCACAAGGCGACCTCACATCCCCTGTTAGTCAAATGTGGAACCGATCGCAATTATATGGAACCCAACAATCATCAACGTAATTGTTTTTTGGTTGCGGTATTCTGTGAGATGTAAGTGCTGCCCCTGTCGGGCAACTTACAAATACGTTGTACTCTACCTGTCTTTCGAAAATCATGGTGAGCCACTTATACCCCAAAAGTAGCCTAGAGTATTAGAAGTCTATGATAGCAACAAATGGTGTCAGGAATATACTGCGTGCATCCCTGCAAATACAGTCGACGTTTTCGTCGTAACGACATTTTCAGAAAATCGGCGGTAAAGTCATAGAGTCACTTATTACTCTTTTTTTGACTTGTAGATGTGCCTATAGGAAAACAAACTTACTTGAAAAATATATATATTTAAATAAAAACATAACTTTAACTAGTGAGGTCAAGTATTAGAGATAAACGTTTAGAATTGTAGTAGCATCTTGGTATAAAAAAAATAACCAAAAATGTTAAACTAGGTTAGATTATTGCGCAAATTTTCATTTTTGCTCAAAAATTTTACTATTGCCCCTCAGAACAATAATGTTTCGAAAATTTGACATTTACAGTATACGACAAAATAATATGGATGTCAGTATCAAATATTTTTCAACATTGATCAACATTACACAAGTTAATGATCCTACTACACTACGCTATACTATACTATACATACAAGCTGGATAATGAGTATATTCCATGACATATGTACGTTCAAAGTAGAAGAATGTAGAAACACATCGCCAACCCTTATTCATCTTACTGTTGGGATATGGGACTCTCTTCATTCCAAGAGGTTTAGATAGAGCATGTTTCACCATGCTGCTCAACTTTGGTTAGCTTGACTTTTCAACAATGTATATTGTAATAATGTATATTGAATTCGAATTACTTTCGCGCAATCTGTCAAATGACTGACAGTTCTGGCAAACGACATAAAGTTATATTAGAAAATTTTATATGGGCCCTCAGTTTTCCTAAATTTTCTAATTTTTCGCTCAACTTTCTTATTTGTTTGTTTCATAAGTACCTTCTCCTGACAATAACAAATACAAAATAAAAAAAAATGCGAAATCGGTCCAGCCGTTTACACGTGATGCTGTGACCAATGGAATAGGGATTGATTTATATGGGGTGTAAGTGGTTTATCAACATCTTTGAACCAAAGCCAACTTCACCGTCACGTGGTGCACCCTGCTGACTGACAAATGAAGCTCTGGCGAAGAGAGGTAGGGAGCATAATTGTAAGCTACCCGACTGGGGAATGTACCTCACAGAATACCGCAGCCAACTAACAATTCCCTTGAGGGTTGTTATGTTCCTGCGAGTGAGTGAGGTCACCAGAAAAGAAGGAGATGCTGTGTTGGCAGCGGGGGTTAATACGGTTACGGTAACCGCTTCACATCAGGCGGGCCGTATGCTTTTCTGTCACCCGACGTAGTATAAATGTATATATATATATAGATAAGTAGAAATACCCGCTATAAATAAAAGGTCCGCTATACACGCGCGCCTGTCGTGTTTGTTCTTTTGTCGCGGGCCGGCAATAAGCTGAGTGGTACACTTGTGATGCACGTATTGTGCGATGCCGCGCCTCATTGTTGTAACGTGCTTTCTTACTTTGCTACGAGAGTAGGCAGATAAATATTAACGCTTATTTATTATATATTAAAAGCCCTTCTTGAAAAATATTCCATATACGTTTTTGTCTCACATTTTAATATTATAATGTCCAATTCTATTTTTTTTTATGTTATTACGACTAAGTATATGTGAAAACTGAAAGCATAGAACTGTTTCTCCTTTCCCATAAATAAATAAATTAACTTCCAATATAAAAAGGGTCTCGCGTATTACAGTTGGTTAGCTAAGATAACTAAAATCGTGATTTTCTCCACTCCCAATGGCTGACTGATAAAGAATGCAATTAGCATTAAGGCTGACTTAATTGTACCAGATTATTGTGGTCAATGTGGCAAAAGTATAGGCCGTGTGGTTCCGGCAGACTAGATCATCCCAATCCAATCACTCCATCTCTTTCACTGGATCTCGTACAAGGCGACTAAATGAAATACATTACCAAACATCGATCAGGCCTCCCCAACCCGTCTGGCCAGCGTGGGGAGTGTAGGCCAAATCCTCCTTCTGTCTGGGACGGACGAGAGCTCCTGTAGTGGATACTAAAATGACCTGATGATGATGATGATGATGATTGTGGTCAATAAAGATTTAAATAAATAAAATATATAACTGTCCATACTGAACTGAGTGGTAAAGTGGTCAGTTATCTTAGCGAACCGACTGTACTATCAACTCGCTACGCTACGCGAGGCCATATATACTAGAAATGCAGGAAGTTGATATAGGAAACGTCGTACATGGATGGCAAACAAGTACTAGGGCACTTGTTATTTCGCTCTAGCCGCACGGCGGCGTCGGCGCCGCCGTCACACATTTTTTCTTCAGAAGGCTCCATCCGCTCTACTGGGACGTTTTATTAGGGAGGACGCTCACTGTTAGAATAGAAGCAACGTCGTTGCGAATTTCAGAGACCATATTTTTTTTTATACTACGTCAGGTGGCAGACAAGCATACGGCCCACCTGATGTGAAGCGATTACATTGCAATATAAAATATCGCTCGCGCGCCGCCACCCCCGCTGCCAACGCAGCATCTCCTTCCTTTCTGCTGACCTCACTCACTCGCAGGAACACAACAACTCTCAAGGGAAATGTTATTTGTCTGCGGTATTCTATGAGGTGGAGGTATATTCCTCAGTCTGGTAGCTTACATTTACTCTCCCTACCTCTCTTTTCGCCAGAACTTCGTTTGCCAGTCAGCAGGGTACACCGCGTGCAGGTGAAGTTGGCTTTGTTTCAAACATGTTGATAAACCACTACACCCCAAAAATACACTTACACCCCATATGCTACGTCATAATAAACAAAGTCAAAAATCATACGTGCTGGGCTCATTCTTCAAGAGTTGCAGAGGATTAACTGTTCCGTAACTATTGAAGTTTGTAGCTTGTCGTTGAAAATTAAACCTTGTTCACAGTGCTCTACTGTCTCTTGATCCTGCCTCCCTTTTATTCTAGCCCTCGCCTCGACTCTAGCACTATCAATGACCCTTCCCCTTAAAACTCTACCCGCGGTCGACCATACAATTCAAGTAATTTATTGAAATTTCGTAACTACATCCCTGGATTTGTCCTAGTTTGGAGGCGTCCGGGGAGCGTCCGGGCGGGGTTTCATTTGTAGTCCTGGTTTAAAAGTTTTAAATCACTCCCGCCCGCTCCATGCTGCGAATAACCGCCTTGTCACAGAATAAAAAATAGCACTAATACTAAAAACACTGATGACATGTCTGGGTTTTAAGATTCAAAATACGGAGTTTTCACGGTCCTGGTTACCTAGCGTTTAGAGATGGCAAGCCTATTCACAATATATATAATTACTATTTGTATCCTGCTACTTCAAAGAAAATTAAATAAACCCCGCATCGTAACACGTCCACAGAGAATCGATATCCCTATCCATGTGGATCTAAAGGCTCTGTATACAGAATAAAGACAGGCAATCAGAGGTATTGGATGGCCGCCCCGAAGTCTGTCCTGCAATCCTACCCCGCAGTTCTTTCAACTCTTATCGACCCCAAACTTGAACCCTGACTTTTCAATATCCATAAAAGCTCTATTCGCCCCTGAAACCCATATTGTTGATAACAACTGAATTTTGGAATAATAATATTCCAAAATTCTTCCCAAAATTGCTTCGTAGCAGCCCTCGAAGTACGTCCTATCAGGTCTAGAACAGCGTTTTTCAAACATTTTCATCACGTGACCCCCATAATATGTAAAAATATTTTGCGGCCCCTTGAAAGTTTCTAACCTGTATGTATTCTATCTTAATATATAAAAATTTCGTGTCAGGTCGTTTGTCCGTGGAATCCTAAACTACTGAACTGATTTTAATAAAATTTTGCATAATGTGTTCAGTTTGATCCGAATTGAGATATAGGATAGTTTATTTAAATTTAAATTTAATTTAATTAAACTCATCGGAAAAATTTACGTAAAATTATTTAAAGGCGATACGAAGTTCGCTGGGGCAGCTAGTTATATTATAAAGGAGGATACCATTTAATGTAACATCAAATAAATACATTGCAAACCTAACCTAACCTATTTTGCACATCAAAAAATACTTATTGCACATCAAATGCAGCATTTGATGTGCGATCAGATTAATTTGATGCGCAAATCAGGGTTTTTTAGTGGTTCAACATAATATTTTCCTATTATATCAAATCCGAACATTTTTATTTATTTTATAATTAAGAATTGTTAATTAAATACAATAATCTTTGAAAAACACTGGTCTAGATATTCATAGGCCGTATTACAAAATATATTTATGTTTCTTGACGAATATTAAAGTTAACATTAATTCTGAACGCTCCGCCTACCCGCTGTCGCAAATTATTTCTATCTAAAACGCAATCAGCTGTTGAAAATACGTACGAACACTTTATTCCACATGAACACAAAACCTACACACCACGTTCTACATAATAAAGATCTTCAAATAGGTCGTAAAAGAGAAATATAAAATGTATTTTCTTTTTATAAGAATAGCAAGAAAATCGACGCTTTTGTACATTCTCGCTAATCAAGTCGTCGACAACCCTTATTCATCCCACTGCTGGGATACAGGTCTCCCCTCAATCGAAGGGGTATAGCTCCACCACGCTGCTCACGGGTTAGCGGAGGCCAGTGTTTTCGTGTTTTCAAGCCGCCTAAATGCCACCAACTTGGCTTAACGACTATATTCTTTTTATTAGATGATAGTCGTTATCGACAGCCGGGACCAACAACTTAACGTGCCGTCCGAAGCACGGAGGAACTCGAGATAAATAAACTAGTCCATGGAGATGCTACCGTCGACGTTCCTTAACTTGCGTGTTCGTTTAGACTGACACGCGCAACGACGTAAATTGAGTTACTAAAGTAACCATTCAAAAATACACACAATGGAATCGGTATATTCGTATAGGAGCTACAAATACACATAGAGCGGTAATAATTATTTATAATGATCATAACGTATAATAATGACGACTGACTGACAAATTTACTTCTAAATAAGTTATCTATCTGTATAGATATAGAATAAGAACGGATTTTCTGAAAATCATGACCTACCATTTTACCAGGCCTCTCTTTAATTATAGGATTAGAGCGGACACAGTGGTTTGATAGAGGCCAGTGTTCTCAAGCCGCCCGAACGAAAAGGGCACGAACTTAGCTTAACAATTGTTCTAATGACACAGTGGGGAGACTGATGATTAACGTGCCCTCCGCCAACCCTTTCTTAGACAATTGCTTGACTTGCGTGATCGATTAAGCTGGCACGCCCCACGACGACGTCAGTACTCTATAATTTATTGTACAAGTATACGCGCAATGAATATCACAGACCAAGTACCTATATAGACACGAAATTTTGCATCATAATCATAACCTAAGATCAGCACTAGTGGATAAAATATTCAAAGGTGGTGTAATTTTTGAAAAATATAAAATTAGCATTTGCATACGCATGAAATTTTATGTGTGAAATCTATTAATATCCGAACACGTGGTCACGTGCTGAAAATATCGTCGACCCGGCATTATTTGTGTGTTAGTTTTACATGGCCAATCCCCGGCGAGTGCCGGCCGACACGGGCAGGTTTTTAACCGACCGTGAACATCAAATGTCACCGTAGTAAAAGACCCCTTAAATCGCAAGCATGATAGGTATGAATTCATAAAATGGCGTCATCGGTTTGTATAGGCTCTCGCTATCGGCAGGTATAAAGGTTAGGTCGAGTCGGAGGCGCCGCGCGGGGGTCGTCGCCGCCGCTAGGCTCGCCGCGCGGCCTCCCCCTGACCTTTAAACGTCGTCTCCCGTGGGAGAGTGTAATCACGCCGCATTACCACGCGGCGACATATCCCTGAAACGGTCTCATAACATCGGAGCGTTCGCCGTTCCATTCGAGTGCGGATTATCGCTTATTGTGAGCGCACCTGTCTAGGTGGGCGAGGCGAGCCGCGCACTGCTGCAGGCCGGCGGCGCGACGGCGCGTCTTCTCTGCGCATGCGTACTGCCCGCTATTAAAAAATGAATTCCTGGTTCCCGCACTGTTCACCGCACATTCGCCGCCGCGGCCGCGTTTCGCTCGCTATTTTTGCGCGGTGAAACGGAGACCGCGCCCGAGCCGCCGCGCTGCGTCGCCAGTACCGGGGTGACCGGGGTGTGGTCGTGGAGAGTGCAGTGCGTGCCGGTGAGGTTCCATGCGGTGAGGAGCCGCGCGAGATGCGGTCGGCGGGCTGCTAGCGGCCGCGGCATGGCGCGCCGCGCCGCCCGCGCCCGCGCCCTCACCACCACTCACGCACCATGAGCGACTTGCAAGCCACCTTCGAGTTCTCCGTAGAACTGTACAAGTTCTACAATGTCGACCTCTTCCAGAGAGGGTGAGCTGAACAGTCGATACACGCCGTACTCGCCGCTCTGGAGACAAGCGCACTAACTAATTATATGTTATCGAATCATCTGTTGTGATCGGGCTCATTCGTCTAGCCAGATATTCAACAAACTACAATACAATATAAAAAAAGTTGTGCGGTTCTATCAAAGACAATAATGATAGATCAGCATACGTATTATATTGTATTTTTTAGACCACATCGGGCGTCAAATAACCACATACCGTCTGATCTAAAGCGGCTATCTAAGCTAAATTCATGTATTGGATTGCATATTTCATGTATTGGCCTTATTATGGAAAAAACTTACGATAACAATTTTATTGATACTTAACGACTGCATATCTGCTCTAAATAACTGCATTTCAGTTATTCCCTGCAAAACTCCAGACATTAGTAGTGAAATAAAAAGCAGAATAACCGGAGATGAGCCAATGCCGCTGAAAGTGCAGATCTTTCAGATCTTTTTTGATTTCGAAAATAGTACATACGTTTAGGGTAGTGTTATATTAAGTTCTGTTAGCAAGTAAGAATGAAAACATTGCCGGTCTCTGAACCCTGGGTACCACCTACTGAGCCAGTAATTGTCAGTTAAACAACTCCTACTTACCGTCTAGTCAGTAATCATTTACCAACCCCTACCACTACTTTCACCTTAAATATAGTCACATTTAAAAAAAAATCTGTTGCATAAGTGGTAGAGTCCTTGAATTAATCCAGTAATCCAAGTTACAACGTTTTCGTTTCTAGGGTAGGTAAGTCCTCAGGACGTATCCTATCCTAAGGGTAGTAAACTTCTAGGGTTATGACCTTATAGCACTGAAAACACTTATACTCAGCAGTAATAGTAGGTACTTTACTATATTCTATTCTCTGGTCGGTATGGATATTATTGTATAGGTTCAAACAAATTAGCATTCTAAAGCTTGGCATTAAGGACTAATTAACCTTCTCAAAAAGAGAAAGGACAGTCTCTAAGTATATGGATGTAACTTACGGTTCCTATAACTTTCAAACACAATAAAGTTTCGGAGTGTAAAACTAAATAGTAATACGATTATTTACGAGTACGGTCAACAACACGTCAAGCGTTACACGTCCAGTATAAAGTGGTCTCGTGTCACAAGACTGATAGGTACTATCGGGACCTCTTGTCGTCATCGTCAACCTTTATTCATCTCACTGCTGTGATATGGTACTCCTCCCAATCGAAGGGGTTTAGAGCGTACTCCACCAGACTGCTCAACTGCGGACTAAAGCCTTCTCTTGTCGTCGTCGACAAGCCTTACTCATCCCACTAATAATAATTATATATTATCAAAATATACAATCAAAATACTAAATGAGCGACTAAAATACTAGGTTACGTTAATAATAAATATTGTTAGACAAATTACACAGTGCCATCTAGCCCCAAAGTAAGCGAAGCTTGTGTTATGGGTACTAGACAACTGATAAACATACGTAAATACATTTTTTTATTGTAAATACATACTTATGATACATAAAAAACACCCAGACTAAGACGAACAGACATGTTCATGCACACAAATGTTTGTCCTATGTAGGAATCGAACCCACGAGCGTTGGTGTCGAAGCCGCGTCATTGACGCTACGCCACCGAGCTCGTCATATGATTTTATAGTGATATGTATGATTTGTAGTCGCCCCGTTAGTATAATAGTCGGTACCTCAGAGTGCATCTGGGATCAGGGGTCCTGATCGCAGATGCACTCTGAGGTCTAAAAGAAGACTTAAATTTTATATATTCATTCATGCTGACTGATTTAAGATACGTATTACGATCAATTTAGTGGTCATAAAAGTCTAGATGGGTGTGTTCTACTTAGCGGATATCTTACCCAATATTGGGGAGATCTCACCCTCTTGTAAATATGCATGAGCATTCAGTCGTGTGTGACCCTAAAATATTTGGGGATAAGCCAGATTGCAAAAGATAGAAGCAAGAGTGTATTTCGAAGATGACTCTATATTTTCTTAGAGAATATATTAAAAAGAAACACTCTGAAAGACATTTAGGTTCTATTGCCTAACTCAAAACCGCTACTGCCAACGTAGCAACTCTTTTTTTATACTACTACGGGTGGGAGACAAGCATACGGCCCGCCTGATATGAAGCGGTCACCGTAGCCATATTAACGCTCGCAACTCTTACATAAAATATCGCTCGCGCGCTGCCACCTCCGCTGCCAACGCAGCATCTCCTTTCTTTCTGGTGACCTCACTCACTCGCAGGTACACAACAACCCTCAAGGGAATTGTCATTTGGCTGCGGTATTCTGTGAGGTGGAGGTACATTCCCCAGTCGGGTAGCTTATAATTACGCTCCCTCATCTCATGTCAGTCAGCAGGGTGCAACGCGTTCAAGTGAAGTTGGCTTTGGTTCGAAGATGTTGATGAACCACTTACACCGCAAACTTGTTTCTTTCAACAGCTTACTCTTCTGTTTTACCAGAGCCTCTTTCGCTTGTGAGCAGGTGTCCCCATGTGCAGGTGAGGTGACTTTGGCGTAAAGATCGAAGAGTAACAAAAATCAGTGCATCGATCCATATACAGTGCGTCCCGGGATAAAGTGTAAGCCTGAAAAAGGGTTCAAGTTATTATAAATAGATCAAAAAATATCGACGAAAAAAATGTTTTCTATTTTTTTTTTTCAATGAGTGAGATTTTAATTTTACACTAAGGACTCTATGTGAAATATCGATTACTTTCAAAGTAATGGTCGATTTCGTTTAAATAAAAAAATATCCTGTCAGTTAGTAAGCAATGAAAATACGATACTAAATAGCCAGCAACAAAGTGACTGTCATTACCTAAACTGTGCTTTTAGTCATAAAAATGTTTATTTTTCACTGAATTTCTCAATATACAGAGTCCTTAGTGAAAAATAAAAATATTAATCATGAAAAAAAACCTATATTTTTATTTTTTTTAATATTTTTTTGTCGATAATTTTATATTTATATGCACCCCCTTTCAGGGTTTACATTATGTGTGTTACAGGGTGTACAGTGTTTACCCCGTTTCAGGGATTACATATTACATTTTATCTCGGGACACACTATATTCTCGCAAACTTTCACCTGTATAATAGCAGGATAATATAACAAAATACTAGTTTATCGAGTTATAATAAGGTGAAATAACTAACAATAAGAAAACCTTCAGAGTATCTGGTTGCGTTCGCTAACGAGAGCGAGTTACAGTCGTGAACTTGTCACAACTAGTTATTCCAGGGCGTAGTTCCCCCGAAGGACCTTTGATGTGTAATTAAACGGAATGGAATAGATTTGGAATTCGTCTTACCAACTTTGGGATAGTAATTAAGGATAATGTGATTGTTGGAAAAGATGATGGCTGGGATCAATTGAAAAAATAATTAATTAAAATTAGTGGTATCGTCATCGTCAACCCTTATTCCTCCCACTGGTGGGATACGGGTTTCCCCTCATTACTCCACCATGCTGCTCAACTGCGGGTTGGTAGAGCTAAACTCAATTGCCACTTATCTAACCTGAAGTTGATTTTCACAATCAAAAAATCGGATGGACATCTGCTCCAGCCTAGGTGGTAGAGTCATAGGACAGCCAAATGCTTGTAGACCTTGACCATAGAAACCATAACCATAGAAGACCAAAGACTATTTAGAAGATGGTCCTGCGCAGCCACAAGACGTACGTAACATTCGTAGCACTACACGGGGCCGTTTTATACCTATGGCATTATATATATATATAGAGGTACCTACCATAGGCAAACCTCACGGCAGTAAAAAGTAGCTACAAAGCGCTTACTCAATATCTATATATATAAAAGAAAGTCGTGTTTGTTACAACACTTATAACTCGAGAACGGCTGGACCGATTGCCATGGTTTTTGATATGTTGGATTTGTTTCCGTCCCGAATAGCAGAATAACTCTTAAAAACATTGGAAAATTCTCGAAAAAATAAAATAAAAGAAAAAACATTTTCCCATACAAAATGTTCGTGGTTGTCGTAGCTGTCAAATGTGACGTTGTCGTACGTGCGTACGCCAAATGTATGCGTGCGTTCAGAAATGTATATTAAGCTCATTATAGAACAAATGTCATAGATTAAAAACAAATGTTAACTCTATTGGTCTCATTTTTACGTCTTGAAAGTTGGCTGTGATTTGTTTTGAAAACAGTTTTGTGGATTTAAATATTTATTGGTTTTAAAATATTTATGCGTGCGTTCAGAAATTTAAATCAAGCTCCATAAATCTATATCTATATATATAAAAGAAAGTCGTGTTTGTTACAACACTTATAACTCGAGAACGGCTGGACCGATTGCCATGGTTTTTGATATGTTGGATTTGTTTCCGTCCCGAATAGCAGAATAACTCTTAAAAACATTGGAAAATTCTCGAAAAAATAAAATAAAAGAAAAAACATTTTCCCATACAAAATGTTCGTGGTTGTCGTAGCTGTCAAATGTGACGTTGTCGTACGTGCGTACGCCAAATGTATGCGTGCGTTCAAAAATGTATATTAAGCTCATTATAGAACAAATGTCATAGATTAAAAACAAATGTTAACTCTATTGGTCTCATTTTTACGTCTTGAAAGTTGGCTGTGATTTGTTTTGAAAACAGTTTTGTGGATTTAAATATTTATTGGTTCTAAAATATTTATGCGTGCGTTCAGAAATTTAAATCAAGCTCCATAAATCTATATCTATATATATAAAAGAAAGTCGTGTTTGTTACAACACTTATAACTCGAGAACGGCTGGACCGATTGCCATGGTTTTTGATATGTTGGATTTGTTTCCGTCCCGAATAGCAGAATAACTCTTAAAAACATTGGAAAATTCTCGAAAAAATAAAATAAAAGAAAAAACATTTTCCCATACAAAATGTTCGTGGTTGTCGTAGCTGTCAAATGTGACGTTGTCGTACGTGCGTACGCCAAATGTATGCGTGCGTTCAGAAATGTATATTAAGCTCATTATAGAACAAATGTCATAGATTAAAAACAAATGTTAACTTTTTACGTCTTGAATGTTGGCTGTGATTTGTTTTGAAAACAGTTTTGTGGATTTGAAAATTGACGAAAGAATTAAATAAAAGAAAAAACGTTTTCCCATACAAATACTGCCAGTTAAAAAGGATTGGAATATTTATTGAATGTTATGTAAATGTCAAATCGATTGGTCTCACTTTTACGTCGCGAATGTTGTCTGTGATTTGTTTTGTGGATTGAAATATTTATTGTTGTCAATTGGTACTTTTTTTGTGACTTTGTAAAGTACTGAACTTATTATTTACCCACTGCTGGGATACGGGTCTTCCCTCAACCGAAGATGTTTAGAGCATACTCCAACACGCTGCTCAACTACGGATTGGGCCACTAACTTGGCTTAAGGACTTAATGATAAACACCAGGACCGACGGCTTAACGTGCCTTCCGAAGCACGGACGAGCTCGAGATAACATAAACTCATCCATGAACAGGCTACGGTTGACGTTGCTTAACTTGCGTGTACAATTAGACTGACACGTGCCTCACGCCATCGTGCTTCTCTATTATTTTCTATTATTCATTGTATTAATTTCAAGAAATCATAAATTTTGTTCATATATATATGTACATCACGACATTCATTGACTGTTAGGCGGTACGAAGTTCGCCGGGACAGCTAGTATGTATATATAATGTCATCTATAATGATAACAAGTGAATACATGCAGTACGCCAAAAAAGGAAAAGAACGGATACACAAGAAAACGTTTTATCTACAACTTTTCAATGATTGTTCTTGATTAGCGCTAACATCTTGCCGCAACGGTCAATGACAACGCGAGACTAAGTGAATGAACCAGGTAATTACCTTGTTTTCTTCTCACCACAATGAAGGCAGGTAGAACGCAACTATAAGTAAAAAAAAATGTTTTATACTGGCAGTATCTACAAATGGCTGATTGCAAAATAGAAAGATAAAAAAAAACTGTTTCGGCTTCTGTGTCTATAGTGGAGACCTGAAAGCCAATTGTCGCAATTATTTCACGATCCCAGGATGATAGTTGAGATACCAAATCGAGACTGAATTACGATTCGACTAAAAATGTTGTACTTGATTTCATTCATTAACTGTTATCTAATCTTATTGTTAGCAAAATAAAATTATTACTTTATTTAGTTTTCGGTCATACTTCGATATACCTACCATTTTAGTTAATTATATTTTGAAATTTCATATTGTGATATGAGAATACCAAATTTGATATTTGTGAGATCGAGACTGGATCGAAGATGAATTTAATTACGAGCCACTCCAGCTGCATCATTATTTCAAATAAATAGTTATTATTGTTCAATATAATTTAATTTCAATGCAAAAAGGTAAAAGTACATATACTCACAGATAACAATTATACAATTTTTTTATACTACGTCGGGTGGCAGACAAACAAACGGCCCGCCTGAAGTGAAGCGGTTACCGTAACCATATTAACGCTCGCAATATAAAATATCCCTCGAGCGTTGCCACCCCCGCTGCCAACGCAGCATCTCCTTCCTATCTTTCTATTTCTACATAAGTAAACAATAAGCAAAAGTCGATGGTGCATGACAATTTAGAACAAAACATTTTTATCTATTCAGGACAAACCCCGCTGTTTGTTGATTGCAAAACACCAGTACATTTCCACTTGGTTTTCGTGCCAATACTACATTATTCAGACGACAGTCGAGGCTGGTGAATTGTATGACTTTACGAGCCCCAATGGCAACAACTATTCTCGTAGACAGGATAAAATAAAAACCGGCCAAGCGCGACTCGGACTCGTGCACGAAGGGTTCCGTACCATCATCTAGAAAAGTGGCAAAAAAAAATCACATTTGTTGTATGAGACCCCTTAAATATTTGTTTTATTTTAATGTAATTATTTAAGTGACTATATAACGAAATATTCAGTGAATATTTCAACCTGTCTACCTGTTGCCGTTATCAATATCGAGCAAAAAAAATCACGTTTGTTGTATGAGAGCGCCCATAAACATTTAATTTATTCTGTTTTTTATTTCAACTATATAATATCACTATTCATGAGATACAGCCTGGTGACAGACGGACGGACGGATGGACAGCGAAGTCTCAGTAATAGGGTCAGTTTTACCCTTTGGGTACGGAACCCTAAAAGCCATACAATATTTGAAAGTCACCCTTGTTCTGCTCGAAAGCATAATACCTACCCGTATCTATTCACAGATTGGCGGTTTGTGAATCCATGCTTTTGATTTTATTATAAACTTTATAGTCTACCTATTTCTAAATTATTATAAATAAATCAATAAATATTTCTCGACAATTTACACAGAGCCATCTAGTCCCAAATTAAGCGCAAAGCTTGTGTTATGGGTACTAGACAACTGATAAATGTACATAAATATACATTTTTATTTGCAAAAAAAACTTATAATACATAAAAAACACCCAGACTAAGACAAACAGACATGTTCATGCACACAAATGTTTGTCTTGTGAGGGAATGGAACCCGCGACCTCGGAGTCTAAGTGGCCATTGCTAACAACTCGTCAAATAAATATATAGTATGTTCTTGTTTGCTTTTTTTACTGGGGTAGTCCCTTCACTTTACAGGAGACTTCAGTCAAATAACAATTTCATACAAATATAGAGGATTATTTTGTTGTATATATAACTTACGAGTGTCTACCAGGAAAAAAGAAGTGGTGCGTTGGCAGAGGGGTGGCGGCGCGCAAGCGATAACTTTATATTGTTCTACTTCACATCGGGCAACCTGTGCTTGTTAGCTACCGCCACAGTATATATTATCAGTACGCTATGACAGTCTGTGGCACTAACTTTTTTTACTACGTCGAGGCGCAAACAACTCTACGGCCTGCGTGATGTGAAGCAGTTACCGTAATGATGTAAACGCTTGCAATATGAAATTTCGCTCGCGCGCTGCTATCCCCGCTGCCAACACAGCAACTCTTTCTTTTCTGATAAAAATTCTATCAATCTCTATCAAATATATATATATATATATATTATATATTATGATACTTACCTATGTTGTTAAGAAATAAGAAACACCAGCATTTTTTTTTAATTTCAACATCCGTAATTTCGATAGGTCAGCTACATTGTGTAACTTTATTTGCACATCACATCACTACACAAACAAGCATACAGCCCACCCGATGTGTTGCGGTTACTCAAGTGCTTTGAGGTATACTTAACAAAACCGCAGAATGTGGCAAATGTATGGATTTTTAACTTGACCTTTTAAAATACGGACATCGTTAAATTTAACCTCTTGACCTCCCCACCTACGTTAAACAAAGTTCAGTCTAATGTCTTGACATTGATATTTATTGTTACTTTTTTTATATGCGAAGGCAGCAAACCAGCAAGTGGTCACCTGATGGAAAGCAATCACCACCGCTCATGGAGATCAGTAACACCAAGGGATCGCCGATACGTTGCGAACCTATACTCCTTCCTTTCTTTCTGGTGACCTCACTCACTCGCAGGAACACAACAACCCTCAAGGGAATTGTTGTTTGGCTGTGGTATTTTGTGAGGTGGAGGTACATTCCCCAGTCGGGTACCCCCAATTACGCTCCCTACCTCTCTTTTCGCCAGAGCTTCGTTTGTCAGATGCACCGCGTGCAGGTGAGTTGGCTTAGGTTCACAGATGTTGATGAACCGCTTTCACCCCTAAAGTAAAGTCCCGGATGTTGTCACCAGATAACAGTCGTTAAGCCAAAGCCTTTGCGCGGTTTGAAAACACTGTCCTCCGCCAACCCGCAGTTGAGCAGCGTGGTGGAGTATGCTCTAAACCCCATCGATTGAGGGGAGACCCGTATCCTAACAGTGGGATGATTATAGGTTGACTCCGATATGCCGATATAATAATCAATCAAATTATATCAGTATAGGGCCGCCGAAGCTGTAGCCGATGACCATCGGATTTTTTAATCGCGAAAATAGATATTAGAATTAAGTTAATAACAAACACTTTCAGCTTATTCAGTAGATCTCTATGGTTTCTACCAGCTTAGCTAAACACAATTACCCCCAATCTATGTATTATAAGTATGTATTTACAAAATAAAAATGTATTTAAGTACATTTATCAGTACCCATAACACAAGCTTTGCACTTAATTTGGGACTAGATGGCGCTGTGTAAATTGTCCAGAAATATTTATTTATTTATTTTATCTAAGGTAAAGTTTGATTTTCGCAATCAAAAAATCCGATAGTAATCGGCTGTAGCTTCGGCGGTACGATTGGATTGTACGATTTCCAAGGACCGAATGCTAAAAAAGTTACGTCAAATACTGCTAATAGGTTTTCACTAACGCAATGGACTTTACAATACATATAATTCATCGATATATTTACGTAATGTCACAGCTCTGTAGAAAGTGAGGGAGAACTTAATTGGATGCAGATAGCGTTATTGATTAACTAGCGGTCGCTCGCGACTTCGTCCGCCATCCTGTGTTCGAAGACCACCAGTATAACAGCTGTTAATACTGCATCTAATTTTATGTTGTAGTTTTTGCGGCAGCTTCGGCGGTAGAACCTCAGGTCTGTAGTAGACCTAGACCTAGACGACCGAAGCTGAAGCCGATTACGACATATGACATATGACAAATATTTGCATGAACATGGCTGTTCGTCTTGTACTGGGAGTTTTCTATGTATTATACGAATGTATTTACAAAACAAAAAAATGTATTAATGTATAATATCAGTTACCTAGTAGACTTGGGCTAGTGAGAACTTTTTTATATATAGATAATGGCGGTCAATACCTTATTAGGCTCCTCGGAAAGTAATAGTATAACAAAATTGAAAAAAGATTTCTTGTTATCAGAATATTATACACTTTAATGAAAACAGTAATCAATTGAGTTCTCTATTTTTCCATACATAAATAGGCCTGACGAAAAGTAGTTAATAGACATTATATAAGTGAAAATGAATAAATACAAGTACTTCCGTTAGCGCAATCTATGTACATACGCTCTATAAAGGGTAGGTAGAGTAGTAGTATACTAACCTAACAGACGCTGCCCTGTCCAAAAAATAGTCCAGCCCATTGCTTATTCATACCAATGAATAAGCTATTTCAAATGGAATAGAGTCGCTTATTCATTAGTATGAATAAGCAATCTATTCAGTTATTGAATCGCAATAAGAGATGGTGGTAAGGGGGCTGCTGGGACCAGTTTTGAACCTAAACTATCCAGAGACGCCCTGAAAACATACTAACCGTTTTGGAGGAGTTCAGTAACATACACATATACAGAAGCCTTATGTTGAAAAATATATTGTTGGAATATACATATTGAAAATCAAAATACACACCTACGCAAATAACATAATGTTATTTGTCATAAATTCAAAATCCCTCTACATTATAATAATAGTATAAAAAAAAGAATTATGAAAATCGGTTCACAATTCGCAAAGATATCGAATAACATACATACAAAAAAATATTCAGTCGAATTGAGAACCTCCTGCTTTTTGGAAGTCGGTTAAAAATAAAACATTATCAACAGGTATATATAAAAATGAATCCCTATTTCCCCTGGTCACAGCATCATGCGATAACGGCTGGACCAATTTCACTAAATCTTTTTTTTGTCTGTTTGTTATTATCATGAAAAAGTTCTTATGAAATACAAAAAAGTAAGGGAGTTGCGCGGAAAATTATAAAAATTTAAGAAATCTGCAGGAAATATGGTCCTGCAGTTTTCTTAATTTTTCTAATTTTCCGCGCAACTTTCTTACTTTTCTAATGTAACTTTATGTCGTTTGAGAGAACTGTCAGTCATTTGTCAGATTGCGCGAAACCAATTCCAATTCAATATTTATTGTTATGAAGACAGAACAACGTTTGTCGGGTCAGCTATTAATATATTAATATTAAATATTTAATTATCAAAATATCTATTCACAAGGGAATCCTCAGTTTATGGGGCGTGGTAGAAATAAAATACCATTATTTCTACCACCCAATTCCCATGGGGATGGCAAGGTTATGTGAGTGTATGGAGCGGTGGCAGCCATACCAACCGATTAACAATGAGGCAATTGAAAATACTGCGAAATAATTTGCGCCACCTTGCAGGGGGTTGTACCGCCTTTTGTATGTGGTGTAAAACCAGTATTGAACAAGATTTTGCCGAGAGAATTACTGCATCACGTAATTTCTTGCCGAATGAATCGACAGGTTGACTAGAAAATTAACTTCACCTTGCCGAAAGTATTTACCGACACTATTTGCCAATTTTACTCACTCATATTTACTAGTGTGGAGGCTAATTACCGGCTGTAGCAAAACTATCAGCGTTTTGTTCGTTAAAACAAAACATGTAGCTGAGCTATAGCCATTTTGTGTTACTGCGGCACACATTACGATTTTTTTATATCTTTTTAACACTATATATTTCACTTAAGTTTATAAGTAATGTTTGACTAGATAATAAGAATGAAAAAAAAAAATATTACGCGTGTCCTGTAGATACAAATAAATGTTTCATTCATTCAGAAAGCCACAATATATTTTGTTTCGTCACCAAAAAGTTTATAATACCACTGTATAAGTAATAGTAATAATACAGAGAGCGACACTCCCTGTTGTAATAATACACAGTACCAAATTAAGACCTAGAGTACAAAATAAGTAATAGTACTAATAAAAATAATAAATAAATAAATATTTCTGGACAATTTACACATCGCCATCTAGTCTCAAATTAAGCGCAAAGCTTGTATTATGGGTACTAGACAACTGATAAATGTACTTAAATTCATTTTTTTTTTTTTGTAAATACATACTTATAATACACAGAAAATACCCAGACTAAGACAAACAGACATGTTCATACACACAAATCTTTGTCTTGTGCGGGAATCGAACCCGCGACCTCGGAGTCAAAGTGGCCATTGCTAACCATTCGACCACCGAGCTCGTCACTAATGTACTTAAAGGTCGATTTAGATAGATAGAGGTAAGACGTCTGCGAAATCCATATATCAGTATGTCAAGACCTTGCTACAGGCTACCTCTTGACATCAGGTGGGGCGTATGCTTGTAAACAAATTAAACACTGAAGTATCCATTTAATATGAGCACTTGTGGTGTTTGTAATCCCGACAAGGTCGCGGTTTACTGGCGCTAAATTTAACTGCTCCCTATTTTAACTGACGGTTACAACGTTTTACATGCATATTACGTATACACCTTTAACTTTTAGGAAGGTACTTAGTGTTCGTAATTGTTAAAGCGTGTTTAATGTCTATTTCCCGTTGCTCGCTACTTTTCAGCCACCACTAGGGGATACCAGAAAGTTGTGAGTCCACCAGTGGAGCACAATGTTGTATTTTGGTAGCGTTACGGACAAAAATACTAAAGTTGACCCCACTTGATGGTTATCGGCACAGTATACGTAAAAGTACTTACTAACATAAGTAATATCAAAGTACTATGTTATGTGTTAAGTAACCATTTAATATTCGTTGCACTAGTTTGTTTAGTCTCCCGTCCAATAACTTTTGCTGTACTATCATCACTAGGTCGGCTGGAAGAGATCTCTTGTATATACAATAATAATAAATATTGTAAGACAAATTACACAGCGCCATCTAGCCACAAAGTAAGCGTAGCTTGTGTTATGGGTACTAGACAACTGATAAACATATGTAAATACATTTTTGTTTTTGTAAATACATACTTATGATACATAGAAAACACCCAGACCAAGACAAACAGACATGTTCATGCACACAAATGTTTGTCCTATGTGGGAATCGAACCCACGAGCGTTGGTGTCGAAGCCGCGTCATTGACCGCTACGCCACCGAGCTCGTCGAATGTTCTATATCAATGATATGTGTGAATATGAATATGTTCTATATCACTATGTTGTGTACTTGTTTATGTGATGTGCAATAAAGAGTTCATATATCAAATAGATTTATTAGCATAATCGTTGTCAAACCTTATGCATCCCACTGCCGGGTCTCCTCTTAATCCAAGGGGTTTAAAGCATACTCCATCACGCTGCTCACTGTACGCTGTAAGAAAATTGTGGCATAAAAGCACAGACCTTGGATTTTTCGCTAAGTTTAGATCTGTGCATAAAAATATCTAAACAACAGGTACGGACGCAGGGGTCTGTACAATATAATAATTAACAATAAAATAAACGTAAGTAATATTGGTAATAAAAAAAAATTCTTTAAAAGCAAATTTTAAGTTGTATTGAGAGTTTGATAATGCATTAGTTGATTTTTCCTTTCCATATCTTGCGAAACTTGCCTATGTTCATACACATATCCGTTACCTAAAGGTTGTCTTGAAAAGATTATTTTTAGCAATAAGGCCGCCTTGTTGCATGTACATGTTTGTAACAAATTAATATTTTTATTTGTTTTCTTTGTGGTGTAAACTGCAAATAAAGCATATTCTATCTATCTACGTTTATATAATTGGAAAACGTCTATTAACGGCCTACTGTGTGTCAAATTAAATTCGATCACTTTCTAGTCTTTACTTCCTCCGGTCCGGCTATGTATAACAACGAAACTTTACATAAATAAACAATGTTACCATTGCAGTGTTTAGCACCGGAACGATTCCATAACCATTACTATAAGTATTAAGTGCCTATTACTCGACCAAAACAACTGGAGTACATACGTTTTACTATGTGGCGAAGTTATGATACTTGTAAATGTCATACATTTGGTTGTAATATATGTATACCAGGTTCCACCCGCGGCATCGCCCACGTTTTCTTTTTATTTTTTTAATAAAAAGTAGGTATCCTATGTCCTTCCTCTATCTTAATACCTTAGAGAATATGTGTACAAAGTTTCATGATGATCGATTGAGTAGTTTCGGCATGAAAGCGTAACAAACAAACTCACGTTCACATTTTATAATATTAATAGGAATGTGTAAGGCTTAGAGATGGCCCACCTTAGGAGACTTCAGTACTCTCCGATCGCTCCTCCGGACTATATAAATAATCTTTGAATTCACTTTTCATGACATATCCAAAGACCTCATAATATATTGACGAGCTCGGTGGTCGAATGGTTAGCAATGGGCACTTAGACTCCCGAGGTCGCGGATTCGATTTCCGCACAAGACAAACATTTGTGTGCATGAACATGTCTGTTTGTCTTGGTCTGGGTGTTTTCTATGTATTATAAGTATGTATTTACAAAAAAAATGTATTTAAGTACATTTATCAGTTGGCTAGTACCCATAACACAAGCTTTGTACTTAATTTGGGACCAGATGGCGCTGTGTAAATTGTCCAGAAATATTTATTTATAGACACAACATAATGGACAATCAGTTAGTAGTAAAAAAAAAAGATTATCATTAAATAAATGAATTCAAATATGTCGTTATTTGCCCTTAGGAACTTGTGAACACGAAACACGACTATGTCGTGTGAATAAGTCGTCTATCCAAAACAGCTCATCAAAGTCTCATCGAAATTAGATGACTGGTGGTAGAGGCGGCATATATTATAGTCGCCTCTAACAGCCATCCCATTTCGATGAAACTTTGGAGAGATATTTCGGATATGCCAGGCATGGCTCCTGCCGTCCCATTGCTCATTATATAGTTATAATTATGTTTTATGTATATGTCTGCCAATTTTTCTATAAGAAACTTTTTTAATTTTCTATCCAAATTTTATAGACTATATCCGATTTAGCATATTCTTCCCAAAGTTTTACTCGCAAAGCATATCTTAACATTATTTGAAGCAGATAGCTAGTTTTGCTGTATGGTCCATACAATGGTCAATACTCGAGTTAACATACCTAATATTTCATTTTGCCAGCGTTAATATGGTTGCGATAACCGCTTCACATCAGGCGGGCCGTATGCTTGTCTTCCACCCGTCGTGGCAGAAAAGCCGTCGTGGCAGAAAAGAATACTAATCAAAAAACTGTTTTACGCGATTGTTTATTAAGTCCCCATAGATTTTTTATAACTTACAAAATTGTATTGTAGTTATTGCAACGTGATTTTCGGAAAACGGCCAGTTTTGGCACTTTTTTTTCAACAACTAGAGATACTATAATATTTTATTTTCTGAGATATTACGACTTCACGAGCTCGGTGGTCGAATGGTTAGCAATGGCCACTTTGACTCCGAGATCGCGGGTTCGATCCCCGCACAAGGCAAACATTTGTGTGCATGAACATATCTGTTTGCCTTGGTCTGGGCGTTTCTCAGTTGTCTAGTATCCATAACACAAGCTTTGAGCTTAATTTGGAACTAGATGGCGCTGTGTAAATTGTCCAGAAATATTTATATTTATATTTATTAACCTATCGTGTATCACATCTTTTTAATATTTATTCGTTGTGTATTTAGCAAATAATATTTTTTTCGCTCAAATGGCGCTGATTTTGCAGCGGGTACGACCTTAAGTCCGCCTTTGTGGTTTAAATTCACCTTTTGTGCTTTACGGTAAGATTACCGTTAATAAATATTTAACTAAATAAAAATGAATGTTGCGAAGGGCAAAACTCGAGAACGGTTCGACTAATTTTTATTTTAATATTTCCGTTAAGGTTCTTATGGAGAGAAAAGACGTAAAAATTGCTAGGAACATAAGATACCAGTTTCTACCCGCGCGAAGCCGGGACGGACAGCTGGTTTTAAATAAATAAACCGCCTTAAAGCCATCTTCAAGAGTTACAGCCCATTACACCTGCATGTAAAAAAGTTTTAACAGATATATTAACACATAATAATATTCATTTCATATAAAACAGGGCTCTAATTTACGATTATTGTTTTTAACATCTCAGAGTAAATCTTCAAATATTTTTATACGAATTCCTAATGAGCGCGTCCCACGCCGTGATTTTCTGACCCAGTTCTAAATAAAACATCCGTTGTCACTCCATACGCACTAGAATAAATAGCTCAGCGCCGATTCAACGCGTTTATTACCGTTTGTACGTTCAGCATACATAGACAACTTATGAATGAAATCATAGATTCTAAAAGAACTACAGAATAAAATAATTGTTCTCTTTTTTACAAACCTTTATTTGGTAACTTGTAAAAGTAGGTAACAGCGTGCGCCTATATAGATACTTTGACCGCCGCGCCGCCGTGGCCGTAATCAAATCTTACATTTTTTTGTGGCAGACAAGCAAACGGCCTGCCTGAAAGGAAGCGGTTACCGTAGCCATAATAACTCTCGCAAATCGCAACATGAAATATTACGAATATCATTCGCGCGCCGCCGCCCTGGTGACCACACTCACTCGCAGGAACACAACTTTCAAGGAAATTGTTATTTGAATGTGGTCTTCTGTGATGTGGAGGTACTTCCCCAGTCGGACAGCTTATTACGCTCGCCCTACCATTCCTTCGCCAAAGCCTCGTTAGTCAGTCAGCAGGGGCACCACGTACAGGTGAGATTGGCTTTGGCTCAAAGATAGTAGTGAGCCTCTTACACCCCAATACACATTACATGTTTTTGTGCCACTTCTCAGTGTTCTATTGAGTTGAAATTTTAAACAATATGGCGGCCGCCACCAAATGATATGAGCAAGAAATGAAAGGCTTGATGAGCGAATTACAATAGATACCTAAGTAAACTTTTTCTTTTTTATTGAATGAATGATGAATGAATTATATTTTTTCACGTTATATATTGAAAACTAATAAAAGCTAGTTATATGTTATTTTTATTGAAGGTTTAAACGAGATATACATAGGCGAATATAATATTATTTTGTGCGATGCAACGGATACTATGTCCTGTGTGCAATGATCAGAAAAAGATATATTTGATGATTTTATTTAACATTGGATCGTTGTTGATTTTGTTTTTACACAAACTTTTTTGCACACAAAAGCACAATTAGCATTTTAAAATCTATCTAAATTAAAATCAATATATGTATATGCTGAGAATATTGTAAAGTCGCGACAATATTCGATCGATAAAGCTAAAAATTGATGAAAGTTTATGTATTATTTTATACTAAATATATACACGTACATCGTAAAAAGAGACGCAACGTGGTATAAGTAAATTATAGACTGAATTACACGATATTTTCACGCAAGCAACAGAAACCTACACAAAATAGACGAGAACTAGTTATCACAGCTTCGAATTTATAATAGTAAGGAATATATCCGCGTTTGCAAACCGTGAATCTATTACACAATAACGTTGTTTATACAAACAAAACAAACCTATGCATTGGTTGGCGGGAATTTATTTCCGTAACAAATATTTAGTTGCCGAAATGCTGTTCCGCTAGGCTAACAACACAGTAGATGTATAGAACAGAACACTATGTTCGTACAAACTTCCAAAATCGACGGGTTCATAGACCAAGTTATAGGTAAAGGTGAAGAGAATTCTTCAAATACGAATTTGAAGACAGCTTCACGACGCCCATATAGAGAGTAACTGCGTGGCACATTATAGAGGCAGCTGCGGTCATCCTCTCTCGGTCTGAAGACATACTTAAGAAAGAGAATGCAGTTTCTGCTTTCACTGTCTTATATATGAATTTGAAAAGCGAGAGTCGGGTCACAGAGGTTATGTAACGGTCTTCAAATGGGTATTCTCTTCACATTTACTTATATGGCTCATATGGACACATACCGTACGCCAATTTACGATGCTAAGCGAGCGTCAACTCATAAGTGTCTTATGCACGAGCCACTATATAATTACGAACACGATAATACTTTCAGGCTGCGGTTTAATTACGCGAATAGTTTGCAACTGTCTACCAAATACGTATAAGAAATGTTCATACAATATGAACTATGTATAATTTTTAGGGTTTTGTGTGCCGATCCATTCAGTCAAGGCCCGTATAGCTTATGCTACAGTTGGGAGCTTATTGCAGGGCTCTAAACTGGAGTTTGTAACCAATTTGCGGCTTATAGGCAACTAAGTAACAATCAGCCGCAAAACTGTATTAATGGGGCACCAGTCACATAATCATATAGCGAATCGAGCAAGATGCAGCAGTGACGTTGTCTAAGCCAATGAGCCGATTTCGAACAAGCAGTTGAGTTACTGCTCTATGTATCTACTGTGATAGCAGAGTGAAAGAATATTTTAAAATATCACCTCCGTATTGCTACAAACTAATAAAAGAAACGAGGAGTATATTGCGTGATTCTTTAAGTAAAGAAACGTTTGTGCAACAAATATTCTTTATGTATTTTTTATTTACAAAGTTTCTCTTCTGATTTAAATAAAATCGATCAAATATTAAAAAGTAGGTTTATTTTGATTTTTTATGAATTCTTATTACTATTTTCAACTCCACTCTTCTACTGAAATTTTATTGGTGATGGTGAGAGAATATGAGGATGCATATGGAACGTAGGAACGTCTATTTTTTCACGGTAAACAAATATAAATATCATAACTCCACTCAATTAATATCATGCAAAATACAATTTAAAATTATAAAATATTTAATAAATAAGTATGAACAAAATTGTAATAGTTAATAATCAATGTAATAATTATTTTTAAATCAAATCTAAATAATGTATTTTTATAATGATTTTATATTTATATATAAATAGCATGACAGAATATTTATATATATATATAGATTGTAACATGTAACGCGTAGGTGTTTTGGACGCTATTCTGTAAGCCTATTATGAGAATGAAAGTAAAATAAATAAATAAATAAGATCTGAGGTGTAAGCGGGTCTTCTTTATTCTTAATATCATAGATTAAAAGAAAAATACTTTTACATGAATGACTTTCTCATTGTAGAATATTTTCTGATATTCCTACTGAATATTAAAAATGTGAATGTGAGTTTGTCACGCTTTCACGCCGATACTACTCAACTGATCGTCTTGAAACTTTGTACACATATTCTCAAGGGTATTAGGAAGGACATAGGAAACTTTTTATTAAAACAAAAAAGGAACTGCGAAGCCGCGGTTGGAAGCTACCTAATAAATACGATTGATTATGTGAAATGAATTATTCAGTATTTAATACTTAGGGTAGGGTAAAGCCAACCTCGCCTGCACGTAGCGTGCTAATAATCAAAAGAGGCACTGGCGAAAAGAGAATCATGGCATTCGACATCACTACATAGTATAAAACAAAGTCGCTTTCTCTGTCCCTATGTCCCTTTGTATGCTTAAATCTTTGAAACTACGCAACGGATTATGATGCGGTTTTTTTTAATAGATAGAGTGATTCAACTGGAAAGTTTATATGTATAATATATGCATAACATAGTAGAAAAACACTGATAATTTAGAGGTTTCTAATGTGATGTCGTAAATAAACACATTTTTTTGCTCTTTCCTTGCAAACGCTGGCTGAACCCAACGAGATAGATCAAAATAATGTAGTACAGTATTGTTCACCTTAAAATGTTCTACAAAAAAGTTCGCGATGGTATATGTCTATCTCTTAGTGGTAACACACAATAACCGTTATTTTATCCTTTGCTTTTTACAAGAAATAATGCCTTATTTACGAAGCGATTTTAAGCAATACAGAATTAATCCTTATCCAATTAAGTACCTTAAATACATTGCGCATTTAATATAGATCAATATGGCCCTTCACAGCATGTAATTTAAATGAATATGCAGGCCGCATACCACGCCACGCTAGCCTTAATAATATCATCCACCGGGCTCTTGCTAGCATCCGTACACCCGCGGTTTTAGAACCGAATGGGCTTGCACGTGATGATGGGAAGAGACCGGATGGAATGACACTTGTGGTCTGGAGGTTGGGGCGACCTTTGGTGTGGGACGCTACCTGCGTCGACACCCTTGCGCCGTCTCATCTTCGGGTCACTGAAGTTAGGGCTGGTGCGGCTGCAGCGTTTGCTGAAAACCTCAAACGGCGAAAATATAGTTGCTTGGATCAGAGCTACATATTTGAGCCGTTTGGGGTAGAGACGCTAGGTCCGTGGGGACCATCAGCACATAAACTGTTTCAACAGTTGTCAAAAAGATTGATCGAAGTATCACATGACCAAAGGGCTGGCCAATATCTCGGCCAGAGGATTAGCATTGCCATTCAACGTGGCAATGCTGCCAGCCTTTTGGGCACTTTTCAAGTGGGTAACGATTTGGCGGGGCTTCATTATTTATAGTTATTTAATTGTAAGTTATATTTTTAAGTAGGTATTTTATTTATAAGTTATTTGTATATTATTAGTTATTTGTAAAAAAAAAAATGTCTACAAACTAATTTAAATGAATAGTTTAGAAGATATTACACATTTAAAATGCAGGGACATAACGGCTGTGGCGGTACCGGCCGCGGAGCCGGCGGCGTGTGCCTATAACTGGGGAAGGACTGGATAGGACAAAGCGCAAAGACCTTCTGTAGTACATTTAGTATCAGCATTGCACCCGTGCGAAGCCGGGGCGGGTCGCATAACATAACACGCAGTGGGGCGAAGCCGCTCTAATTAATAAATTGTTTTTATTAATTAGAGCGGCTTCGCCCCACTGCGTGTTATACAGTAAGCGTATTAAAGAATTTAAAGCTTCCTATTTTTATATATCATGTCGAATGCCATGATTCTCTTTTCGCCAGTGCCTCTTTTGATTATTAGCACGCTTATATATAATATGTATAATATGACGAATTATATATATAATATGACGAGCTCGGTCGTCGAATGTTTAGCAATGGCCATTTTGACTCCCGAGGTTACGGGTTTGATTCCCACTCTAGACAAATATATGTGTGCATGAACATGTCTGTTTGTCTTGGTCTGGGTGTTGTCCATGTATTATATGTAAATATTTACAAAAAAAAAATGTATTTAAGTATAATATATCAGTTATCTAGTACCCACACACAGTACTTACAAGCTTTGCTTAGATTAGATGGCCGTGTTTAATTTGTCCAGGAATATTTATTTATTTATTTACTTTATCTGTCACATGCAGTGCAAGTAATAATACCCTAATACAGGTATAAGCTCAACTGCAACCACGGATATTAAATATAATGTTAGACGCTTAAAATCCGTAGTGCCCGGCAGTTGAGCTTTACTTGACTAGCCATCTCTTTAGGATTTTAATGCTTTATTTGCCAAATACCCGTCTTTCACATTGCTGAGAGGAGAAGTCAAATTCCAAAAGCATCCTACTCCTACTAGTTTCTTCTAATTAAAGTCATTGTGAGTTCCAAGTGTAGTTTTAACTCGGGGACAACAACAATGGACTTTATTGCTCATTGTCTTTTTGGTGGTCGCCACTGTTAATCCCGGCTACACACGATACATAGTGATGGGAACGTGTGGTGGGCCCCCCGTCCCGTTAATATAGCTAATGATGCCGGCCTATTTCTCCCTCAGCGAATAAGCATTGCCATCCAGCGTAGCAATGCTGCTAGCCTTCTGGCCACTTTACCCTTTGATGGCGATGTGGAAGAATTTTTTGACGCTTTTTAGATTATTACATTTTATTAATTTTTATTAGTTTTCTTATCTGTTTAGCCATATTTCGTTTTTATTTTATTTCATATTTTTAATTGTTATTAAATTATTTTCATTATATTCAATTGATACCTAATTAATAAACTTTATGATTTTAAAAAAAAAGCTAATAATGTATGACGTATTTATGAGTGGGCAAACAGATCAATCTAGTTTACATAGAATTTGGCACACACATAATAATACTTATTGTGTTCAAGTAGGTAAATCCATGTAGGAGATAATCTTCTTCTCCTTCTTCTTTGTGCATCTATATAAAGCATCCGTGACTGACGACTGATTTATCAACGCAAAACTCAAACCACTGGACGGCTCAATTTTTTTTTTATTCTGTCATTGGGCCCTTTTAGGCACTTAGATCCTCCTTTTGTCTCTGACGGATGAGAGATGGTCGCGCTCCTGTAGTGGAGACTAAAATGATGATGATGATGATGATGATGATGAGGCACTTAGACATGTCTTACACATTAATAATATTCTTATTTTTAGGGTTCCATACCTCAAAAGGAAAAACGGAACCCTTATAAGATCACTTTGTTGTCCGTCTGTCTGTCTGTCTGTCAAGACCCTCTATGTCGAGAATGCGAGGAGTTATCATGCTAAAATTTGAACTGTATACTCAGGTCTACGCTCCCATGAAGTTGTAAAAAAATCAAACTGCTAAGTTTACGTAAAAAAAAGACACGGCCGTTTATTCAGCAAAAAACGCATATTCGACACATTTTCAAGGGAATCAAAACTCATAGGGTCCTTCCCGTTGACCTAGAACTATGAAATTTGGCAAGTAACATCGTTACAGACTACAAGTACAAGAATAAATCTGAAAACTATACATTTGTAATGAAATCTTAAAAAATAGATGGTCTATATTATTTATAGGGGGCGAAATTTCAAATTGAAGCTACTAGTTCAAATGGGGTATCATATGAAAGGGCTTGATGTGCACATTGCAAAAATTTATTTATTTTTTCCGACGCATTATTTCTTATTTATAATAAAAAATATTTTTATAATGATGCTACGTACGGAACCCTCGGTGGGCAAGTCCGACTCCCACTTGTCCGGTTTTTTGTTATTATTTTTATCTATTAGCATTTCGGTTTTTTTATACTACGTCGGGTGGCAGACAAGCATACGGCCCGCCTGATGTGAAGCGGCTACCGTAGCCATACCCAAGTAACATTTTAGCGACAAGCGGAGCTTATCTGGTAACCTAAAGGGATAAAAAAGCTCTACAATAGTTGCGTTTCGATCATATGACGATATAAAAGAGTTTATTAAAATAGGACGGTTCTATACGAACGCTAAGAGTATGAGCTTAAAGATTAAAGACACAGTGTGGCGATATTCGTCGCTTTTTTGTAGGTAAAGCATCTTGTATTGTAGCTGTAAGCGAATTTTACAACTCTAAGATCTTTAAGGGAGTTATGATAATGCCCTTAACTTTTAAAAATCTATGCTGACGATAACAAACCCTTATAAAATACTATAAGTTCTATAATAGCAATTACTGACGGTTATAGTACTGTATGAGTGCTAATGATATCTCTTGTAACACCTAATATTTCTAGATCCTATTATATCCATTATATCACCTTAAACAGTACAATTGAGTTATTTCACTTATTGTCGAAGCTATAGTTTTAAGTATCACTTCTATACTACCTTAACGCGGGTTGTGGAGTTAACCTACACCACAGCCTACACCGCCATTATGGAAGCAAACAATAAATAGCGCAATACCAATATTTATGATCCTTAGATACAAATAAACATTATATACATTTTATTAAATAGACCACAGATTACGGGCCCTTTAATTATTTGTTAATAATGTATATACATATTCACAGTAAAATTACATTCGCAATGATATTCACGTCAGAACTCGCACAAATCACACATTGACACTTAGACGTTACACCATTCGTGAAAATACTCATGGCGTAATTAAGCCATTAAAAGCCGTTTAGATTTTGTTTTGACAAAATATAAAATAAAATATAGTTTCTATAACTAAAAGCTTTTGTGGCTAACAATATTGTCTCTATAAGTGCTAAATACCACTAAAATACTACCCAAATAACTCCTGACGCAGTATTTATCGCCATTGTCTCTCCATACTACTGCTCAAACTGTTAATTAACGCTTTTATCTCGCCATCTTATCAATTTTAGAGTTCGTTATCGCTTTAGTAGAGCTATTGCCCCTTAAGGCGTTAATGATCGCTCATATGTCACCATTTTATCACTTTTAAAGTTCATTACCGCTATTGTATCGCTAATGAAACTCTCATATATCTCTTAATCAAGTTTTATAACTCTTATGTATCGCCATTGTAGAACCTAAGACTATAAAAAGTTATGCCCAATCCGGGGGTATATCAGAGCTATAGCACGCTATAGCTCTAGTTTTTAGCGCTCCGAAATGTCTTTAAGCGTTTGTTACCGTTTAAATAGATATAACTCTTATCTTAGCGCCTAAATGTTACTTGGGTATTAATGCTCGCAAAATAAAATATCGCTCGCGCGATTATTATCAAGCGATATTAACCATTATAGAAGAAGAAATGCTTAAGAGAAACTTGCCAATATGGGTCTTTCTTTATTGAAAGCCGCCATACTATTTATATATTCGGGTAGATATTATGACGTAGACATCCGCCAAGTACGGTTTTTTTTAATTCCCAGGGCATTCCAGAATACGCGCGTATAGTCGCGGATGCAAGTTTGTTAATAAATAATCATCATTAACTCCAAAATTATTCACTAATAAGATCTTACACATAACTTAATTGCCGGCATGGTGTTCACAAGCGTTTTGCCTTTCATCGGAATAAATGTAAGGTAAATTAAAAGAACCCCCGCTATAGCCGGGGAAGTGTCGCGACGGCCCCACACGGTGCAAATTGATTTGGGTCGACCGATGCGACAACTGAACAAATGAATTGAGTTGTAAAAAGATTTGCTTTTTTGCGAACAGTCAATATTGTAGTGCCAAATATTCTACAACTTGTTCTATAGTGTTTTTTGGGATGGGAACCCACCACACATTCCCACCTTTACTGTATCTTCTGTGTAGCCAGGATTAACATTTTGGGGTGTAAGTGGTTTATCAACATCTTTGAACCAAAGCCAACTTCACCTGCACGTGGTGCACCCTGCTGACTGACAAATGAAGCTCTGGCGAAAAGAGAGGTAGGGAGCGTAATTGTAAACTACCCGACTGGGCAATGTACAACCTCCACCTCACAGAATACCGCAGCCAAATAACAATTCCCTTGAGGGTTGTTGTGTTCCTGCGAGTGAGTGAGGTCACCAGAAAAGAAGGAGATGCTGCGTTGGTAGCAGGGGTGGCGGCGCGCAAGTGATATATTATGTTGCGAGCGTTAATACGGTTACGGTAACCGCTTCATATCAGGCGGGCCGTATGCTTGAGTGCCACCCGACGTAGTATAAAAAAAAAAAAAGCGGCGACCATCAAAAAAGGCAATGAACAATGAAGTCCATTGCAGTCCCGGGGGTAAAACTACGGCTGCCTTGGAACTCACAACGAATTTAATCAGAAGAAATTAGTAGGAGTAAGAAGCTTTTGGAATTTAACATCCCCTCTTAGCAATTTATGCGCGCAATGAGAGAATTCTTCTATAGTGTTTACGACAAAACGGTGTATCACACGACAGAAGTGAAAACTTCATCTCTCGCTCAGTCTGGCTCCCTCCCTGCCGACTTTATCCGAAGGTGCGTTAGAGAGCGGAGCGTGACGCGTTACATATACTTCCGTGACGGCTAAGTCTCATCTCAATCACTATATTAGCCACAAAGATTTCACTTTAACTAAAGTGTACAGCGCGCATAAAGAAATTGCACTTTCAAAAAGATGTTGAACATATAAGTGCTATTTATAATGCCTAAGCACTAGTTTTAAGAATTTTAGTCTGCATGCAATTTCGTCTTTTTTTCAATGAAAATTTTATTGGAATGATCGATAATGATGAATGAGGTACACAAGTAAGCAAAGTCGACTGTAGCCTATCCATGTATAGGTTTATTTATCTTCGTCCCTCTATTGTGCGGAGGGCGTCGGCCCCAACTGTTGTCATAGATGACAGTCGTCAAGCCAAGTTATAGGCCTTTAGGCAGTTTAATACAATAGCCTCCGCCAACCCGCAGTTGAGCAATATGGTGGAATACGCTTTAAATCCCCTTTAATATAGAAGATACCATTATATATAATATATTGTACCAGCAGTGACTTGATGCAGATTGATGATGATAGTAATGAAATATTTATTTTAATTGCCTTCCCCAATGCTTTCACATCGCGCCATTTTTTTGTCATTGCAATTTCAGATGGAGAAGGAAAATGCTAGATTAGAAGCATATGGGCCGGCCCCCTTCTAGATGGGCTGGTTGACCTCCAGTTGCATGTCGTTATCAATGCATACAATATATCAATACATTTCCGCTCTGATCAAGGTTTTGTCCTTCAATAAAAACCTCAACCAGTTCGCTATTTTATGGATAAAATTGCTGGTTTTATGTGTCTTTTATGTGACCTTCTGCCAATGCCTGGTATCAAGTGGTACCAAGGCCTGCTATTTATAACCTCGTAATAAACCATTCTATTTCATAATATGCTACTTTAATGCGTCTCTTCATCGTCCATTTGATTGGGCTGGGTAGCTTTTGGAAAGCTTCGGCACATCTTCGCCGCATAGATACCCTAATGCTTGAAGACTAAAGTCTTCAACCAGATGAGAGTAAAAGTTGTTAGTTGTTGGCACTTGGTGTAACATTATTAAAATAAAAATAACAAAATAGAGTAAAAGATTGAATTTTATTTTTAAAAGAAATCTGTGGGACAATTTGTCAATACCCAAAACACGTTTTCAGCTATGTTCGGTTTTGTGTTTTGTTTATTATAATTTCAATACATTTCCTTGATTATACAAAATATGTGAAACACAAGTTTAATTACCTTAAAATATTTTAATTTTTTTCTATTTCATTTTACTTTTAACTTCGTCTAAAATCAAATCACGTTTGAATACATACCTACCCTTATCCCTCACTCGAACCCCTAAAATTACATCCGTATGACGAATAGGGAGCTATTTCGGGAGCTCATTTCATTGATAGCGAGATCAAAGAGTGAAACTCAAATATCCCTATTTCTGTTCCGGTAACCCTTTAAGGCTCTTGCGCGTTTCACTTCTCACAGGGTTATTTTGGTGGTTTTATTTTAGAAAACAATGCTGAACAGGGGTACAAAAACAAATAGTGAATTTAGACTAAATAGAGTCGCATATTCATTGGTATGAATAAGCATTCTATTCAGTTATTGAATCGCAATAAGAGTTGGTGGCAAGGGGGCTGTGCTGAATGAGAATACCTAATATAATAAGTGTCATCATCATCAACCCTTATTCAACCCACTGCTGGGGCTGGGATACATGTCTCGCCTCAATGGAATGGATTTAGAGCATATAGATACATAATCTAATATATAAAATTCTCGTGTCACAGTTTTCGTTGCCATACTCCTCCGAAACAGCTTGACCGATTTTGATGAAATTTTTTGTGCTTATCCGGTATCTATGAGAATCGGCCAACATCTATTTTTCATCCCCCTAAATGTTAGGGGTAGTCCACCCCTAAATTTTTTTTATTTATATGGCAAAACAACGTTTGCCGGGTCAGCTAGTAATATATAGAAAACACCCAGACCAAGACAAACACACATGTCCATGCACACAAATATTTGTCATGTGCAGGGATCGAACCCGCGACCTCGGAGTCAAAGTGGCCATTGCTAGCCATTCGAGCACCGAGCTCGTTAAGAGTCAGTTGTGCCATTCTCTGCTGGTCAGAACGCAAATTTATTCATTTTATCGATCACTCGTAACAACAAAAATTAAGTTATTTCAGACCATCAAATCTTAGTACGAGCAATAAGTACACTTCATCTGTCGTAGAAGTTAAAACGAAAAAGTGGGGTATGGCTCTCTCATGAACACAGCCGTGTGTTGTGTGAATAAGTTAAATGCACTAAAATTGTCTCAAAATGGCAGCGCTTCTCTCTCCCCCGCACGCGATGTTCCATATCCCCTAATTAGCGTAATAAATTCTTTGATCCTTCATCTATCGTGGGATTGAATTTTGGATGGAGATGATAGATTTGTAGCTGCAACACCAAACTGTATCCCTCGATTTTATTATCATTCGTTTTTTTTAATTGCCTCCTTATGGAAGCAATTTTAAAGTCTGCAAGTCTCCAAGTGACTGGGGCCAGAGTAATAGTGTTGCCAGCTATTGAATGACCGTATCGATATTAAGATCGATAAATGTCGAATCGCGTCGAATTAGTTGTGCATTTACAACTAATTCTCTCCAGAGGTCGGTTTTAAATCCAACAGCGTATTCACGTCAAAGCATAGTAAGTATATCAAATAATTGCTTGAATATAACGAGAAATTTACTCATAAAAGTATTACTCAGTCGATCTTCCCGAGTCTAGTATTTATGGATATATTCGAGTGAACTGGGGCGGAGTAGCACGCACCGCCTCCGTCAGCACAAGTATTAGCATATGAATTCTAAAGCGAGACGTGACTGGCATATTCGCAGCACAGGCTGATATGCGAAATGTACACGAACGCAACAAAACGCACGAGTAGATAGAGATTATTTTTGTCATTTCGATTTGAGAACACATAGCTCATCATCATATTCGATGCTTCATGTCGCATGTGATAAAGTAATATGTAAATGTTTTTGACGTAAATACGTGTTTAAAATTGCTTCCATATGGAGGCAATTCAAAAAAACCGGCCAAGTGCGAGTTGGACTCGCGCACGAAGGGTTCCGTACCATTATTTATAAAAACGGCAAAAAAAATCACGTTTGTTGTATGGGAGCCCCCTTAAATATTTATCTTATATTTATTTAATTATTTATTTTTAAAGTAAAAGTAAATATACAACTCAATATTCTGTGAGTATTTCAAACGTCTACCTATGGCCATTATTAATTGCGAGCAAAAACGAGCAAAAAAAATCAAGTTTGTTGTATGGGAGCCCCCTTAAATATTCAATTTAATCTATTTTTTGTATTTGCTGTTATAGCGGCAACAGAAATACATCATCTGTGAAAATTTCAAATGTTTAACTATCACGGTTCATGAGATACAGCCTGGTGACAGACGGACGGACGGACGGACGGACGGACGGACGGACGGACGGACAGCGTAGCCTTAGTAATAGGGTTCCTTTTTACCCTTTGGGTACGGAACCCTAAAAACGAATAACAAAATCTGGGTATACAGTTTAATGTTACAGATACATATCTATCATCTCCATCCAAAATTCAATCACACAACTAGATAGACGAAGGATCAAAGGATTTATTACGCTAAGTAAGGACAACGAATCATCGCGTGCGGAGCAAGCGCTGCTATTTTGAGATAATTTTTATTATTTAGTGAATTTAGTGAAGTAATTAGTGCATATAACTTATTAACGTACAACACACGGCGCCGTATCCATAGCACAGCCGCAGCCCATTTTTTTTGCCTCAGCCCCCTTACCACCATCTCTTATTGCGATTCAATAATTGAGTAGATTGCTTATTCATACCAATGAATAAGCGACTCTATTCCATTTGAAATAGAGTCGCTTATTCATTGGTATGAATAAGCAATCTATTCAGTTATTGAGTCGCAATAAGAGATGGTGGTTAGGGGGCAGGTCTTTCTTGCATAAACTAAGCCAAGAATTAAATTTTAAGGGATGCAATACAAAATTGTTTTATCGATTTATTAAATAGCATAAATCGACGGTCCCTACGTATAAAGCGACATGTCATTTCAGACATGTCTGCTTATACTAGGATATAGTAATTAAAGAATATTATTATTGGACAAGTGAGTTAATTTTTTACTTTTTAATTATATACAATCAATAAAATAAAAAAGAAAATGTTTTTTACGGGCAATCTATAGCAATTTATGCAATAAAAAAAATTGCTATTTTTGACATGTCGCTTTATACGTAGGGACCGTCGAAATGTCGTAATTGAAAACCGAGTTTTAAGCGAGTCACAATCGACGATTCCCTCCCCTCCCTACCATAGTATTAACTTGTTTCACTAGAAAGTACTAACATGTACAAAATGAAGAATCTAAAACGAGTATTATATCTGTGATGAATATGAAAATATCATCATCATCATTTCAGCCGAACGGATCTTACTGCATTAAAGATAGGTACACCCTGGCTGCTCCATATAATTGCCGCGTCGTTTACTACTACATAAACAATGGCGTCTGTGTAGATCGTGAATATGCGTGTTTGCGTGCGGCGCCATACAAACTGATCCAATTTGTCTCAGAGGGGGGTTGAGGTCAACACGAGTGAGCGGCGGCAGCGAGTGGCCATACTGTATGTAGCACTATTATTTATACTGTGACATAGGCCATGAACTTCCACAATATTCGATTTAATGTTATTTGTCTCCATCGGTACAATACGATCTCTACCCACCTACGGCGGGTCGTCTTTCTACCCAAAAAAAAACCGGACAAGTGCGAGTCGGAGTCGCCCACTGAGGGTTCCGTACTTAGAATCAGTATAAATAGTTCAGGAATCTGACCCCCTATTTTTTAAGATTTAATTACAAATGTATAGTTTTGAGATTTATTCTTGTACTTGTAGTTTATTACGATGTTACTTGCCAAATTTCATAGTTCAAGGTCAACGGGAAGTACCCTGTGAGTTTTGATTCCCTTGAGAATGTGTCGAAATATGCGTTTTTTGCTGAATAATCGACCATATCTTTTTTTTTACGTAAACTTAGCAGTTTGATTTTTGTACAACTTCATGGGACCGCAGACCTGAGTATAGTATACAGTTCGAATTTCAGCTTGATACCTCCCTCTCTCTCCCTCTCCCGACTTAGATGGTCTTGACAGACAGACAGACGGGCAACAAAGTGATCTTATAAGGGTTCCGTTTTTCCTTTTGAGGTACGGAACCCTAAAAATGCTACAAAAAATGCTAGATTGATTAGAACCTTGCTTCAACGTCTGCTTGTTACCTCACCAGGCTTTATCAAGTGCGCGTGGGTCTCCGTGTGTCGCCGAAGGTGCCTGTGCACATCGAGGCAACGGTTTCGAGCGGCAACAACGCAGCCAGAACGGGCCGGCCCAGCAGCAATCCCTCCCTGATCGGAGGCTTGGCTGCGTCCAGAGCCTTCCAGATCATGTACAGAAATGAAGAGGTCACGCTGCGAGACATAGTGCATTTTAGAGCTCATTTACTAGGTAAGTGCATTCTGATTGAATTCAATTACTTTTCAATATTTCAATATAATATTATTAAAACTCACGTGAGACATTATACTAAATTAATTAGATAAATTAAACGGGTCACTCACGTCACGAAGGTCTCCTTTTGAGATCAAAACGTGAGAAAAAAAAACCGGACAAGTGCGAGTCGGACTCGCCCACCGAGGGTTCCGTAGGTACGTAGTATCATTATTAAATTTGATATTTTTCATTATAAATAAGAAATAATGCGTCGAAAAAAATAAATAAAATATATTTTGCAATGTGTACATCAATCCCTTTCATATGATACCCCATTTGAACTAGTAGTTTCAATTTGAAATTTCGACACCCTATAAAAAATATAGACCCCCTATTTTTTTAGATCTATTTACAAATGTATAGTTTTGAGATTTATTCCTGTACTTGTAGTCTATAACGATGTTACTTGCCAAATTTCATAGTTCTAGGTCAACGGGAAGTACCCTATAGGTTTTGATTCCTTTGAGTGTGTCGAAATATGCGTTTTTTGCTGAATAAACGGCCGTAACTTTTTTCTACGTAAACTTAGCAGTTTGATTTTTTTTTAACTTCATGGGACCGTAGACCTGTGTATACAGTTCAAATTTCAGCTTGATACCTCCACGCATTCTCGACATAGAAATGTTTGACAGACAGACAGACAGACAGACAGACGGACAACAAAGTGATCTTATAAGGGTTCCGTTTTTCCTTTTGAGGTTCGGAACCCTAAAAAGACGTGAGTGACCCGTTTAATTTATCTAATTAATTTCAATATAACTTTATTTTTTGAAGTGAAAACTTCTTTAGTGGCGTTGTGCACTTTTTGGGATGGGTAAAAAATGTTTAACTCGCGTCAGGACACGTGGCCTGATCGAAAATTCGTAAGACGGAGGGAGCCTAGACCGCCGTCCGGCGCGGCGCGGCGTAGGAGAGGAAGTGATATCCCCTCTCTTTCTACCGCGCGGCGAAAATGTATGCCTGCTCCTGCTGTTTATTTTTAATGTAATATAAATTATCATGTTTGTGTATGATAGCACAATAAATGAATATTGTATTTTATCACATAAAATATGATAGTAATTTTATACTGATAAATAAAGCAATTCGTGCGAAATTATTCCCTAACCATTCCAAAATATTAAAAAATGCACAACGTTAATGTTCAAGTTTTCACTTCAGCCGGCACTCCCGGAGTGCAACACGTTTATATACACTACGTCCGCTACAGGGTGGCGGACAAGCATACTGTCCCCCTGATATAAAGCGGTTACCTCCATATCAGACGGGCCGTGTATGGACTTCCATCTCACAGAATACCGCAGTCAAATAACAATTACCTTGATGGTTGTTGTGTTCCTGCGAGTGAGGAAGGTTACCAGAAAGGAAGTATTTGCTGCGTTGCTAACGGAAGTAGCGGCGCGCGAGCGATTATTTGCTACGGTTACCGCTTCACATCAAGCGGCCCGTATGCTTGTCTGCCACCCGACATAATATAGCTATAAAAAAATTTAACGTTATACTTTTCATTTTAAGTCGACAGTCGCAACTTGAAAGAATCTCTGGAGCGAGCAGAATGGAGCCTGGGAGTAGAGTTATGGTGCAGCGAGGGCGCTCAGTCCAGTACCCTAGCGCCGGTATCCTGCCGAGTCTTGAAGCTCCACTTCCAACCATCCCAAGGCCTGCACTACCACCTGCCCGTGCTATTCGACTACTTCCACCTATCAGCAGTCTCCATCACGATTCATGCGAGTCTCGTTGCTTTACATCAACCATATATCAAGTAAGTATAGTTAATTCACTCATCTGTAAATCACTCATTCTTTTTTAGGGTTCCGTACCTAAAAAGGAAAAACGGAACCCTTATAAGATCACTTTGTTGTCCGTCTGTCTGTCTGTCTGTCTGTCTGTTTGTCTGTATATATGTCTGTCTGCCCGTCAAGACCCTGTAACTCGAGAATGCGTGGAGATATCAAGCTGAAATTTGAACTGTATACTCAGGTCTGCGGTCCCATGAAGTTGTAAAAAAATGAAACTGCTAAGTTTACGTAAAAAAAAGATACGGGCAAAAAACGCATATTTTGACACATTCTCAAGGGAATCAAAACTCATAAGGTACTTCCCGTTGACCTAGAACTATGAAATTTGGCAAGTAACATCGTTATAAACTACAAGTACAGGAATAAATCTCAAAACTATACATTTGTAATTAAATCACAGTATAAGTAATAGTACTAACGTAATTAAATCTTAAATTAAAAATAGGGGGTTAGATTCCTGAACTATTTATAATAATCCTACGTACCGAACCCTCGGTGGACGAGTCCGACTCGCACTTGTCCGGTTTTTTATTATATCTCTGTACTCTCTCTCTGTAACCTCTCCTATTACAATCCCTATTACAATATAATATTAACGCTCCACCACAGTCATATAAACATTACTTACTATTTAGATTTTAGTAACTAACTTTCCCTCACTTTATCTAATTGCATTCACGTTTCTCTCTCTCACACACACACTCCCACTCTCTCACTCCCTCTATCTCTCTCTCTGATTTCTTTTTAATCTTTCTCCTTCACGTCTTCCATCACAATTTCAACGTTCTAAATCTTACTAATATAAGTAACTTGAGGTATTAGTACGTGCCGCACGTGGTGTACCCTGCCATAGCGAAAGAGGCTCTGGCGACTAGGACATATTGAGCCCGACTGGGGAAGTACCTCCATATGTTAGAAAAGGGAATGACGGCACGCGAGCAATACTCCTTGTATTTTAAGCGTCTTTATGACAATGGTTACCGCTTACATCAGGCGGGCGGTATGCTTGTTTGGCATCGACATTGTATAAAAAAATATTGGCAATTTCTAAGAAAACAAAACCAACAATTATGCATGCCTATACTTTCCTGGAACTGGATCTTCAATGAACTGGAAAGTGTCCAAATTTGTATGCCCTACATTATAAATAATTATGTACTGATTTTGTTACACACATAATACCCAAACCAAGACAAACAGACATGTTCAGGCACACAAATATTTGTCTTGTACGGGGATCGAACCCGCGACCTCGGAGTCAAACTAGACATTGCTAGCAATTCCACTGGCCTCGTCGAATATCCTCTGTTAAAATTTATAACTTAATTTTTTGCATGTCTTGCTACAAAGGAAAAGCATCATGCATTATGTACAAAGCTGGTAAGACGATGATAAAAATTGTCAAATTACTTACATTTAGGGTTGCCATCTCTAACGCTAGCAACCAGGACAAGATGCGTGAAAACTCCGGTATTTCAATCTTAAAACCCGGACATGTCATCAGTGCTTTTTAAAACTAGTATTTTCTATTAATCTAAGACAAGACGGTTATTCGCAGCATGGAGCAGGCGGTAGTGATTTAAAACTTTTAACCCAGGACTATAAATGAAACCCCGCCCGGACACTCCCCGGACGCCCTCCAAACTAGGACAAATCCGGGGAAACCCGGACAGGTGGCAACCCTACTTACATTGCTAGTTCATCATTCTAATGTATGTACCTTTTTCAAATTTTCCAGCACTCCTCGATCCAGCAAACAATGGGGCAAGTTGATGAAGAGTGCAGGCTCAAATTTTAATACGTCGGGAAGCTTTGAGAATGTTTTGTTTGGTTCGGCGGGGAAATGCGCCGGTGGAAACTCCAGTAAAATTGCACATGCTAGGTAAACAAAATTACCATATTTATGCTATAAAAGTTGTTTTAACAATAGGACTTCATGCTACAGTCTATAAATTACATTATGGAATGTGTTGTGTATATGGGAATTGTTAATTAGAATTCCTTCTACTGCTACCTTGTACTGCTCAACACCGGAAAAGGTTGGAACCATAATGGAATCGTGTACCTACGATTTGGCTTTAAAAGAGCTGTTACCCATGAACTCTTAGATCTTTTTTTTTCTTTTTTTTCTTCATAGATCATATGCACCCTAGGTTTTGCAAGCAACTAATAAGTTACGATATGTAGGCATTTGTTTTGACAGTGTAACAAAATACATCGGGTGGAAATGGACGAGCGACACAGCAAAAAATTACAGGTTGTGCATAACATTTTTTTTCCGAAGAAACAGTGCATTATTACCAGTTTTTGAATATTAGCTTATCAAAGTTTATTAGAGAAAAGAAAAATGTAATGTGCGATATACCCAATCTGTCATTTCTCGGTATATCGCTCATCGTCACTTTCCACACGATATTCAAATATATTTTTGGACGTAAGTGGTTCATCAACATCTTTGAATCAAATCCAACCTCACCTGCACGTGGTGCACCCTGCTGACTGACAAACTAGGCTCTAGCGAATAGATGTAGGCCATAGCGTATTTTTGTAAGCTGCCCGACTGGGGAAGTACTTCCACCTCACAGAATACCGCAGCCAAATAACAATTCCTTTGAGGGTTGTCGTGTTCATGAGAGTTTGTATGGTCACCAGAAAGAAAGAAAGAAAGGAATGAGGAAGGAGAACGCATCGGCGACCCCTTGGTATTGCTGGTCTCCGTGGGCGGTGGCGATTGCTTTCAATCAGCTGAGCCTCATGCTCGTCTGGCCGCCTCTCAGATAAAAAAAAATATAATGGAATATTTTTTGCGATTTCAGACAAGTTCATGCAGAAGTGGCCGCCTCTCAGATAAAAAAAAATATAATAGAATATTTTTTGCGATTTCAGACAAGTTCATGCAGAAGTGTGTGGTATCCTGCTTGGATCTTTGGAGGGATTACAAAGTGCTTTAGCTGTTTGTGGATCGACGGGAGTACTACTTACGCCAGAGGAGTCTTCCTCAAACTCCGTCGTTGGAGAAGTGGCACAGAGGATTAAAGATTTGAGTGATCTTGGCAAGGTAAAATCTATACATCTATACAGATAAAGAAAGTTGGATTGTCTGCTTGTTATATTAAAAATAACCACTTTTTACTAAATGCATATAAATGCATACACGGTACATTATACCAAAATATATTTTATTATAATTTTTGTCTGTCTGTCTGGCTGTTTGTTCCGGCTAATCTCTGAAACGACTGGACCGATTTTGACGGGACTTTCACTGGCAGATAGCTGATGAAATAAGGAGTAACTTAGGTTACTTTTATTTTAGAAATTTAATTATTTTTTATCAATATAAATAAATAATAAAAATCAGTATTCCTCGCGGGCACAGCTAATAATATATATTTTACTGCTACAGTTATTCATTAATGGTGTTAGATTGTTCCATCACTTAGTAGAAGTGCACTCTGCTACGTACTAGAAATTCCTACTAGATGATGTGCATCTTGTATGGATGTATTAACATTGCTTATCAATCGCAAAGAAAATTTTATATCACAGATATACCTATAAGTGCATGTGAATGTAATCACTCAACATATCACTCAGCGATGCAAATATAGGGTAAAAGTATTCAAGTTTCTTGTTCGAATTACTTACCCCATATAAAAGCGTAGCATAATGCAAGTAGGTATAATTCATTAATTATATAGTCTTCTTATTCAAATATGAAGTAACATCTCCAAAGTGATTTATTTTTCTCCATGCTTTGTGAAAACAGAAAACATTACAAGCATTTGGAATCCTCTATATGAGTAGCTGCTTTGCTAAATGATATAGATCCATGAACTACGTTCAGATACTACGTACAGTAAAGTCAAAAGTAGGGACTTTTATATGTGGAAGGATACAATGAAATGAATACATTCTATTTATCGTATTCCCCAGAAATCCGAAGCTGGTGAAGAGGAAGAATGGGCTGCAGGTGCGGCACATGACATCGCCAGACTTTGCGCCGAAGTGACGCTGAGGTGGCGCGCATTTCTGCACCATACCTCGGACCGGCCACACGTGCACCATGCACTCGCTGCTCGCCATCACGCTCTGAGGTACATACTTAATTATTTCATACCATGAGAGTACGGGACACTATTACTAGTTCGTACGCAAGAGGACTTTATCTTTTTAACAAAACCGAATTGTGCACTTTACTGTTCTACTATTAATGCTCGAAGACTTTATAGCACAATTCGGCATTATTTTCTATTTTTAACCGACTTCAAAAATGGAGGAGGTTCTCAATTCGACTGATTTTTTTTTTGTATGTATGTTCTTCGTTATCTTCACGAATTGTGAACCGTTTTTCAAAATTATTTTTTTAATTGAAAGTGTATGATTGCAAGGTGGTCCCATATTCACCAAGTCAGGATCTCATGAAGGGATCTCAGGGAAAACAAGGGAAACCCTTAAATGCACGTATGGTCAAATTGTATTTTTTTATTTGAAAGGCTATGATTGCGAGGTGGTCCCATATTCACCAAGTCAGGGTCTGATGATGGTATCCCAGAAAAATCGAGGGAAACCCTTAAATTTTGGTTGCCGTGGTTGCGGGCAAAATAAAATTGCGCCACTCCATTGTTCTGCGCTGGATGTCATACATGGCGACTAAGGAATCTTGTGTGATGCAATAACTTTTCTCCCCGAAGACGGGCAGCAGCGTCTTCCGCCGGGGTCCCCACCAACTGAAGTCGGTTTTTTTTTTATATTTTTTTACGTATTTATTTTTGTTGACGCTAATACACAGATTACGGTTCTGGTACCTGGTTCTTAGTAAAGGAGCGCGTCTTTACGTTCACCTTTATAGGTGCATTTCAGCCTATAACCACAGTATAAGCAATAGTACTACGTAACTTCCCTTCTTCCACTTAGGTAACTAAACTTTCGTAACCAACTGGTTAGAGTTTATTAATTAAGGTTAACAGCGAAAAAAAACTCTTCTCTTGTACAAATTCTTCTCTTCTACTCGTACTACAAGAGAAGAATTTTTTTTCGCAGTTTTTTTACAGAAAACGGCGCCCTACTATTTCACGTCTCGTAGCCTAGGTAACACTGGTAACACTAACAATATTTTTGATTATGAGTGCCACTCTATTCGGAAGCAAATTAGAATTATAAAAAAAACTGTATCGTGTGACATATATGAAATAGTCAAAATCTTGAAGTTGTTCACAATATTTTACCGGTTGATTAAAATATATCCTAGTCTGTTTTATTTTATTTATATTTAGTATGAAATTCAATCGATTCCAGAATTAAACGTTTCTCGGAGTGCTTCTTCGTGTTGGATAATCCACGTCACTCACTGGCGGGTTGCTACGACAGCAACTACCAGTCCTATCAGAGCGTCGGCGAGGTGGCGCGGCGGTCGCGATACCTCGCTCTTCTACCGCCATTGCCCGTTCATTGCATCGCACTTGACGGCGACCCTCACATTATGCCAATTATATTTGAAGACAGGTAAACGGAACATATTTCGTGTATAGCTAATCATATTTTAATTCAATGGAATAATAGATACAATGTAACAATAGATATAGAGGCTGGAAGAGACTGGATACGGAAGATCACATTTGGTGGAAAGCATTAGGGAAGACCTATATCCAGCAGTGAGTAGATTCCAGGCCGAAGATGATGATGCAGATGTAACAATAGAATATATTTAATGCTGCAGCTGTACCTGTGTTAATATTAAAAACTTAACTAATTAAAAATTCCTATGATTATATTAAAGTACTGCGCCATTAAACAAATACTGACCAAATATTACGTATTTATTCTTCCAGGTATCAAGATACAGCAGAATTTGCAAGGCGGCGCTCGTTTTTAAACTCAAATGCCAATAAGTCTGGTAGTGGTAAGTTTATACAAATATATAAATACTTGTAGAATACTGATAAATTAGGCATATTAAAAACTGATATGTTTGGATTACAGATCCGTTTTTATGTACAGAGCCCCTTGGAGAAGATTGTGCTTGCAGCATAAGCTCACTTATGGACTCAAGACGACCTTCATCGGAAGCCTCTAGAGTTACCCTCACATTGCCCAAAACAATAATTGACGTCCTTGAACCACAATTCAATGCACCAAAATCAAACGCCAACATCGTCCAAGCCACATTAACTCTTGCTCCTCAGAAATCTGCCCGTGGATCTCCTAAAAGAGCATTAATTAAACAAAACGTCGTTGAACTAAACAAACCACATAATAAACAATTGGAATTGACAGGAAGAAATAGATACATAGTACAAAATAATCAAATAAGTGAGATTCAATTACCACCCAATAATGCGTTTGCTTCTTGCTCGATTCAGCAAGGGAAACAAATGTCGCGATACTCAGCTTCCACTTTATTAGATATAAATGCAATAAAAAGCAGTACGAATGTTTCACAAGTAGGAATGGATAGTAATGATCCGAATGAAGTTTTTCGGCAAAAACATGAAATCACAAGTGGAGTTAGCACTTTGCCAGCTAGACATAGCAAGTCCTTAGATCAACTAAGAGTTTCTCAAATGGCGACTCTTAGCAATCCACAAACTTTGACGAAGAATATAAGAAATAGTTCGAACCAATCTGTTAACTATCCAAAGCCATACCTTCCCCCGCAACAAATAAAACCAACAACGCTACCTCGGAGTGTTACCACTACGGCTTATCCCACCAATACTACTATACGATGTAAAGGTGATGATTATAGAAGAAACATAAGTGAATTTAGAGAAAAATATAAAAATCCATGTAATCTTATTAATCCCCATGGAAACAATGAAGTATTTCACAATATAGCATATAAGTATGATGGTGTTATGAAATCAAATCCTAACCAAGTGTACGGTTATACATTCGGTAATCAGGGTAAAATGCAAGCCAATGTTATTCGTAACCCATTAGAATTTCAAAGAGGCTATAGTGTAAATTTACCCCGTCCTATGTTGCCTCCACGTAATTCTTACCCACCGGTTAGTGGGAAAACTCAAGTGACTGATCAAAGTAACCTAGTTTCTAATAAACATGTTCATAGATCAAACTCTACACATGTATTTCATCAAAATATTGAAAATCAACAAATAGATATCGAAGCTGCTCGTAATCAACTTAGACATGAACTAAATTATTATCTTCAAAAGGGTGACTGGAGCTATGATTTCAACACAGGAAGTTTGATACAGAATTATCAGAAAAAGTCTAGCAAAAGTAGTGATGACAGCGGATTCGTGATGACTTTAGATAGAAGTAGCGATGGAACTTCTAAGTCAACATACTCGAAAACCCCGCCCTCAACGCCACATTCTACAATGCCCTCAGTACGACATAAAAAGAGTCGATCTAAAGAATCAAAATTAAATAATAGTGGCAAAGAAAATACTAAAATTAATTCCAGTCGTGACTCACTGAGCAGTCATCATTCTATTAGATCAAGAGACAGTAAATCAGATCGCCATACGTCAAAATCAGAAAGAAGTACCCCTAAATCAGACAGAGCAACGCCCAAATCTGGCAAAGCTACGCCAAAATCTGGCGGAATCACTCCAAAATCCGGCCTAGCAACTCCAAAATCTGGCAGAGCTACACCCAAATCTGGTATGGCTACACCCAAAAGTGGAAGATCCAGTGGGAAGCCTGAAAAGCGTACAAAGCATAAAGCGTCTGAGAAAATGACGCAACTGATGTCTGAAGCTGCTTCTTCATCTAGTAACGAAAGTATACCATTTGAATTAAGAAGATTAGAATCATCAGCTAGTGTTCCATACAGCCTTGATCATGGCCCAGAGTTATTACGACACTGTAGAAGTGCCGCTTCGGTTTTAGATGAACCAAATTTAAACAATAATTTCGGTTCTGAGTCATTACCAAATTTAGCACCACCGCCTGCATTCGAATCTCCACCTCTAGACATTGCAGACAAAGATTTCAAAATTTCGCCACCAGAAAATTTTCTAAATAAAGAAGAAAAAAGAAGTAGAAGTAGTTCGACGTCAAGTATGAGTGAACAAAGCGGATGGGTATCTAGTGGCCGAAGTTCTGGACCGTCTTCGCCAGATAATGCTAGTAGTCAATTAAATCAAAATTATCCCCCTCCAGGAAACTCGACTACCTCTAAAGTTTCAAATAAAAAGTATAATGAAGATAGTGAAGCACAAAAAGCAGACGGTGAACCAATAAGTGATTTCAAAAGAACAGTTCTTAATGGAGAACAGTTACGTGAGCGCTTACTAAAACTAGCTGTAAAAGCAGCTCAAAACTCCAATGAGAAAATAGAATGTTGCGATAAAGAAGTATGTGAAGAGTGTACTATATGTAGTGATTCTATTTGCACTGATAGTCAATGTGAATACAATAAGCTAATGCATAGTAACGGTATAGATGCCGGTTGTAATTCTGATACATGTAATGCTAGTTGCTTTCAACAATGTCCTGAGATGACTGTTGGCAAAATAAACCAGCGACATAATTCTTTTAGTGCTGTCCAGGGGAAGTCTTACACATCTACAACCAAAACTTCAAACGAAGGGACCGTAAAGAAATCACAAACAATTAGTGACAATCTTCACCCCTACATCCGTAAGGAACTCACACAAAAGCTGCAACAAGCTTCTACAAAATCAAATAATATAGACAAAACTAAATTAAGGGATAGGATAGAATATACGGAAAAATTAATTGCAGCAGAAATACGCAGTCTTGCAGTAGAAAAAGCATGTAAAAGTCATAAGCAAATTGGGCCCATCGCAGCTGTACAAAACTTACAAAAATATAGCAATAAAGCTAAATCTGAAGTTGATTTAGCACATTTCGTCGGTGACAACGATTATGAACATTTACCGCCACCACAACAATTTCGAGATGCGCCTCCCCCACCCGATGAATTCAAGGTAGTTACTTAAACAAGTACGCGCATAAAATGTAGTAAGTAGCATTATTAATTAAAAAGATGCTATTCATGTGAATTTATTTCAGGATCCACCTACAAAGTCTCCAAAACTGAGTAGACAAAGCAGTAAATCTACCACACCTTCTAAAACTCCAAGGAAACAACCAGCACAACCATCAACCTTACAATTAGATAATCCCTTGTATCACGTATGTGAAGGTAATTAACTTCTTATATATAAATAGTATAATCCCTACTAATATTATAAATGTGAGTTTGTTTGTTACATTTTAACGCCGAAACTACTCAACTAATCATCATGAAACTTTGCACACATATTCTCAAAGGTTTTTGGAAAGTCATAGGATACTTTTTATAATAAAAGTCGACCGCGGGTGGAAGCTAGTTACTAATATTATAAATGCGGAAGTATGGATGGATGGATTGATGTCACTCAATCACGCCAGTACGGCTGAACCGATTTGGATAAAATTTTGCATAGATAGGTTATAGCCAGGAATAGTACATAGGCTACTTTTTATCCCGGGAAATGTAGCGTTCCCGTGAGATAGATTAACTTGAAATTTTCACAGAGCGAGGGATCGAATCGACATGTTTTTGTTTTCCACTAAGCAAACGATCAAATCGACATAGTTTTTTTGCATAGTAAAGTAGTTTAGGGGTCAGACAATTACTTATTTGATGTCCTAAAAAATGCACGGTTGCTATAGGATAACGTAACAAATTATATCCTACAGGATAGGAACCGCGAATTTGAAACAAGGTTCGTTAAAGTTCGTGAAATTGATGTTTAGTCAACATACACATCAAAAAATGCGAACGAAGTCGCAGGCATCGTCTAGTAGTATAATAAGTATTGAAAACATTTGCGTCACGTTATATCACATTTTTAACATAATTGAGTGGAGTGAGCAGATCGAGCGATACGCCGAAAAGTCACTTTTGGAAATGAATAGGCTCCCACTGAACTGATTTTGATGAAACTTGTCACAATTAAAGACCTCGACATGCTTGAGGTTTGTGGAAAAACAATTAAGATCATGTCCTTGAGGAAAACATACACTCAGCGACTCTACTCGCTCCACTCAAGCTCGATTTCGGCCCCGTGGGCTAGAATCCAGCCTAGTGATTCAACTTAACTGCTATGTAAACGCTTGCTTCTGCATAACCGACTAACAACATTGCCTATTGGCTGCATGCCAGGTATCATGGAGAGACGGAAACTGAGACCGCATCAGTCTGTAAATTCTGGAAGTATTTCTTCAGGAGGGACACTGAATAAAAGTCAAAGTACTGGAGAACTCGCAAACAGAAATGACAGTGCTAATGGTAATGTTATAATTATTTAATTTAGTTTTTCATTTAATTAAATTAGTCTCGACTGATTGACTGAGAAATCAAGATACAGCCGCCATTTCTCTGAGAAACGTGAAAGTTATCAGAAACATTTTTTAAGTTTGTAGAGGTGATGTAAAGATTTTGTTCCCTCCAATGACGTCAAATTAAATTAGTTGTTTGTATGTCGAATATTTATCAATAGAAATAGATCTTATAAATATTTTTAAAAATTTAAAAAAATCCCCTCCCCGCCTAGGTGGGATTTGAACCCACGACCTCTTGATGACTGGTCGAGTGCTCTTCCAATTTTCCGGTCGTCGAGAGATCGTGGGTCCAAATCCCACCTGATTTTTTTTTATTTTTTTATATTTATAATATTCTGACAAGTCGGCCCAAACAACTATTTGAAAAATAATAATAAAGAAATATATCTTGCTATTTAGACAAAGCAAACCAATATTTATATATTCTTTATTGCATAACAACAAATAAAGAAATTAGTGAACAGACAAGTATACAAAGGTGCTTTATCTCTTCAAGAGATTTCTTCCAGCCAACCCGACTGTGCATAAAGAACTTTTACATGGCTGGGAGTCAAGCAAGCTATTAATAACATTATATTATCTTTTCAACAATACCAATTTAAACTTATCACTCGTCATGAGTAAAGTAGTGCCCCACCTTTTAAGATTTTTTTATTAATTTATAAACTGAATACTTTGCAAAACAGTATATGCTTAATCAGTTGAAAGGGATAACATTTATGTAACTTTTTTTTTTACAGAACACCGCGAAAGTAATCTAGTTAGCATCTTCGGTTTAGCAGAGTCTGAACGGCTCTTCGTAAAATGTAGAGAGGAGTTCAGGCAAAGTGTCAAATATCCTGGAGCTATTTACTCAGATTTTCCGCCAGTTGAAAATTCATTGCCTTATTTCCATATCAGTGATGAATACAGAATGTTTAACCCTGAAGGTAATATGAGTAATAATAATATAATATATGATATATGCCTCCCCAACCCGTCTGGCCAGCGTGGGGAGTGTAGGCCAAATCCTCCTTCTGTCTGGGATGGGACGGAAGAGAGAGGGTCGTGCTCCTGTAGTGGAGACTAAAATGACCTGATGATGATGATATGATATATAATAGCCAAGGGCGGATCCACCGTTACGGGGACGGTGGCCATGCCCACAACCCTAAGATACTTGAAACGTCACACTTTCATGGTCTATTGATATCGATAGGGTGATGATAATAAACGCTATGCCTTAATAAAATTTAAAAAAATCACAATTTCGGGTTTTCGGGTGGCTGTGACCAAATAACCTTTTTTGAGGGATCCGCGCCTGAGTGTCTGAAACATAATTTATTGGATTTCTGTTCACCTGGACGAAAATAGTAAAGGACTTTGTAACACTAATTTAGTTACATTTTGACACAAAGTAGGCATGTCTAAATGCTAAGTAACAAATACATAGCACGTAAAGACATGCTTACTAATTAAATGACTGACTGTTTTATACTACATACTCAATGAACGCCGGCTGCACGCACGATAAAGCATGACTCATTGTCACGTTACGCCTGAGCCGAGCGAGCAAGCGAGAGGCACGATCGTCCCATGTTTCTTATGACATTATCACGTAAAATTATCTTCCGTAAACCGACTTTACAGACATCCATTTTTTTTTGTTTTTATTTTGTACGAGTATAATTTTACATACTTACATACACATTTATATGTGTAATTTGCCTGCAATAAAGACATTGTATTATATTATTTATTATAATAACGTATTGTATATTTTCAGGCTTACATTTAATCATATGTGTCCACGGTCTAGACGGCAATGCAGCTGACCTGCGTCTTGTCAAAACTTACTTAGAGCTTGGTTTACCAGGCGCTCGATTAGATTTTCTAATGTCGGAGAGAAATCAAGGCGATACTTTCTCTGATTTTGATACTATGACTGACAGGTGAGTAGTTCGTGTAATACTTAAATAAAATATGATAAATAATCTCTAAGAGTGCTTACACAAAGCTATACCCCGGATGTATGGAGTGCCATACAAATGTCGCGTCACTTACTACTACATAAATAATCGCATCTATGCAGAGCGTAAATGAGCGTGTGTTCGTGCGGCACCATACAAAATGTTCCAGATTCGTCTCAGAGGGGAGGTGAGGTCGACACGAGAGAGGGCAGGGAGTGACAATATTGTACATAGTACTATTATTTATACTGTGACCAAGCGACAGGTTACCGGTCCCAACTCCTGGTATGACAAAATAAGTGTATGGGATAAAGTACAGTTTGGTTATTCAGACTTACCGGCCATCTGTAAGCAGGTTAAGCAGGCTCTTCTAAGCCATTTAAGTTATGAGAACTATATTAGTAGGAGTATCTATGAACGACAAATACAATACATAAATGTTATTGAGTTAGTACCTACTTATATGGTAGTTAGGATTTCTTTACATGAGAGGGGAGGGGGGGGGGGGGCAAACGAGCATGTGGGTCCCCTGGTGGAAAGCAATCACCACCGTCCATGGAGATCAGCAACACCGATCGCCGGTTCGGGCCGGATCGCCGATGACGTCGCTGATTCGTTGCCAGCCTTTTAAGGCAAATAAAGACTGTTCTTGAAGGCTCCCATGTGGTAATTGTTCAGAAATACCGCTGAGGCAAGTTGATTCCACAGTTTCACCGTTCGTTGTTTAAAATGTCTTAGGAAACGTACTATATTAGATTACCAATTATCAAGATGATATGGATGGAATTTTAATTTATGGCGAGTTGTTCGATAGTGGAACTCAGCGGCAGGTATCAAATCAAACAGCTCATCCGAGCACTTCCCGTGACATAATTTGTATTGAACGAACGCAAAGAGACGCTACATGTCTACGTGTAGAGAGAGAGAGTCCTGTAGTCGATCCGAGATCATTGGGTCACCGACGATTCGAACTGAGAATTAAATAGGGTATTAAATAGCTGTATGTATACCTAATGAATAATGATGCAAAGATAAAATATAACAGATAAGATATTATAAGTTATATAATTAATTTTGATATTATCAATATAGAGTTGTACGATAAAATATTAACACGGTAACATTTTGTATTTCAGACTCGTGCAAGAAATCCTGACCCACATCCAGAATTCCAATGACCCAGCCAGAATCAGCTTCGTAGGACATTCATTAGGAACTATAATCATCAGATCAGCGCTTGCTAGACCGCAGATGAAACCTTTCTTAGGAAAACTACACACGTTTTTGTCTTTAAGCGGCCCTCACCTTGGAACTCTATATAATTCAAGTGGATTAGTCAATGCTGGTAAGATTATCGGTATAATATTACTAAGTGAAATTAAATATTTTTAACAAAAAATATCGACTCCAAACATTACTCAACATTTATGTATGTAGATACAGGCTGATGATGATGATGAAAACAATATGGGACCAATCTGGAAGTATACTTTTTCAAATAAAAAAGTTTTTTTTTTCAAATCGGTTTTAAATCACGGAGTAATTAAGTAACAAACATTAAAAACAATAAAAAAAATACAGCCGAATTGAGAACCTCCTCCTTTTTTGGGGTCGGTTAAAAATAAATTCATAGATTTAATTTCAGCTTCTAACATGAGTTCCATGATTAATAAATAAACATAAATATTTTTGGACAATTTACACAGCGCCATCTAGTCCCAAATTAACCGCAAAGCTTGTACTGTGGGTGGGTACTAGACAACTGATAAATATACTTCAATACATTTTTTTTGTAAATACATACTTATAATACATAGAAAACACCCAGACCAAGACAACCAAACATGTTCATGCACATAAATGTTTGTCTTATGCGGGAATCGAACCCGCGACCTCGGAATCAAAGTAGCCATTGCTAGCCATTCGACCACCGGGCTCGTCATTCAGTTATTGTAGTTAGTTACTTCAGTAGGCTTTATTAAGCTTCTTCAATGATTTTCTCCTTTTTATTTCTTATCCAGTTCGTCTCTATATCTCTAAGTGACTTTAGATCCCCTTATATAAATCTTTTGTAAAATTAAATTTCAAACAAATTACAAAGATTACTAGCGGAGTAAATTTTAACACTAATAAACTTTTGCAATGCCAATTTTTTATCAGCCCCAAAAATAATTTATATCAATTTTATTAACTTTGATATAATATCAATATTGGTAAAAAATAATTCAAAATTACTCATTTTATGGTTAATTTAAAAAAAAATTGTCACATGGTTTTCCAGGTATGTGGTTCATGCAAAAATGGAAGAAATCGGGCTCCCTTCTTCAGCTATCCCTTCGAGATGCGTCGGATCCTCGTCGGTCCTTCCTCTACCGCCTCAGCGAAAGGAGTCAACTGCATCAATTTAAACACATCCTTCTTTGTGGTTCTGGACAAGACCGATATGTCCCTTTGCACTCCGCCAGGCTCGAACTGTGTAAAGCCGCTGCTAAAGATGCATCTTTATTGGGACAGGCGTATAGAGAAATGGTTGGTATTTACCTATGTTTTTACTTCGTGCATCAAGAACCCTAATTATCTTTCATCAAAGCCTAGATTCATGATCATCGCCTGCGGGATACATTTTAGAAACCATTGAGATTATGTTTAAAATTTTCACTTACACTATTATTTTTTCTCGCGCAAAGCAATTTCCTTATTATAAGAAATATAAATAAAAATGAATGTTGCTAAGCGAAAAACTCTAGAACTGTTCGACCAATTGTAAAAGCAAAGAAGAGCGGTACCAAATATCAGCTCCACGGAGGTATCACCACCTTACAGAAGATTGCAGTAAAATAAATATTTCCTACAATTTTATTTTGGGTTATAGTATTCTTGCGGGAAAGGGTTCAAGGAAACTCTCTGCTACAGCAGAGATGCTATGTTAGTAGGAGAGTGACAACGCGTGAACGTTTGTTTCATGTGTTTCAAACCATTATAGATTACTGAACCGCTGCACATCAAGCAAAGATATTTCCACTACTATTGAAAAGCGCCATAATGCACAAGGACCTTTATGTAGACTTTTTTAAACGGTTTTATTTAGCTCACCCCGTTTGTTTTATTTATTATTCTTGGGTCAAATTTAGTAATTCAAATTTCACCCTCTTCCTGTCAACCGATTAATTTGAAATTTTGTATACACTTTGGATTTTGGTGACAATACAATTATGTTTATTCATTATCATTATAAATTCAAGATGGCCGCCGCTACAAAATGGCGGATAATTTATGTTTTATTAATCCCATCAATATGGGTATCAAATGAAAGGGCTCAACAAGCAGAATACAATATACTATAAAAAATTGAAATCCAAGATGGCGGCCGCTACAAAATGGCGGATAACGTAGGTTTTATCAATCCCATCAATATGGGTATCAAATGAAAGGGCTCAACAAGCAGAATACAATATATTATAAAAAATTGAAATCCAAGATGGCGGCCGCTACAAAATGGCGGATAACATAGGTTTTATCAATCCCATCAATATGGGTATCAAATGAAAGTGCTCAACCAGTAGAATACAATGTACTATATAAAATTAAAATCCAAGATGGCGGCCTCTACAAAATGGCGGATAACTTAGGTTTTATCAATCCCATCAACATGGGTATCAAATGAAAGGTCTCAACAAGTAGAATACAATTTACTATGCAAAATTGAAATCTAAGATGGCCGCCGCTACCAAATGGCTGATAACAATTTTTTATCAATCCCACCAATATGGGTATCAAATAAAAGGGCTTGACAAGAAGAATACAGTGCACTATACAACCTCAATATTTAAGATGGGCGCAGCCACTAAATGGCGTATAATAATAAGATTTAAATTTAGAAATTGAATCTGTAATTTAGGTATCTGATTAATCCAGCCTGAATCCACCACCCAAATAAAATGCAGGGCAGCACTGTGGATCACGCAGTCGTATACTTAGGTGCGAAACTGTTTGAAGAAGGTCAAGCCTACGTGGCTCTTAGTAGAGTAAGATCTTTGCAGGGACTACGTATAGAGGAGTTGGACTGCAATAAACTAACGGGCAAGAAACCTTGCAATAATGAAGCACTAAATGAATTAAACAGAATGCGAAATAAAAACTAAAAACTAGAAAATAAAAATAGGTAAAAAAACTTTTTAAGTTAAACGGTTTTATGTTAAACTTACATTGCAATGTTTAAGATAAATGTACTAAAAACCAAAAAATAATAAAATAGATACAGTCGTGGGAATTATAAACATATGCATAGACTAGACTAAAATAAAACCGTGGGGCACGTCAATTGTCTACAATCTTACAGAAGATTGCAGTAAAATAAATATTTCCTACAATTTTATTTTGGGTTATAGTATTCTTGCGGGTAAGGGTTCAAGGAAACTCTCTGCTACAGCAGAGATGCTATGTTAGTAGGAGAGTGACAACGCGTGAACGTTTGTTTCATGTGTTTCAAACCATTATAGATTACTGAACCGCTGCACATCAAGCAAAGATATTTCCACTACTATTGAAAAGCGCCTTAATGCACAAGGACCTCTAAGTAGACTTTTTTTTTGTATTGTATTTCTTACACTTTGGGCCGTTTATTCTATCAATCAAGCAAGCAGACCGCCTGATTATCACAGTATCACTCCTGATGTGTACACACTAGCAACACATTACAACGCGTATTTCCAACGACTCTATTAGAATGTACCAGGATTTTACAGGCGCGATCACCGAAAAGGCAAAAAAACAGGGTAGTTCATTACAGTCCCAAGGGAAAAACTACGGCTGCCTTAAACCTTGGAATTTGACTTCAACTATTTAAGACATTAAAACATAAACAGTTGGCTAATAAAGTGCATCTCAACTGAAATGCACCACGATATTTATACGATGGACAACCTCAAATTATGACCGACGTGGTATATATAAGTCTTATCTATCATCTAGTACAATATTGCAGGTGCACAATATGGTTTCCCCGCTGGCAGCACGCGCATCCTCCGTGTCAGTAGTACGGTACGACGTGCAGCACGCGCTGCCGCACACAGCGAGCGCGCTCGTGGGGCGGGCGGCACACATCGCCGCCCTCGACTCCGACCTCTTCATTGAGAAATTCCTACTCGTGTCTGCTCTCAAATACTTTAGATAAAAATAAATAAACTGTATCTTAAACTCACGTATTCCGTATAGACATGCTTGGAAGCAAAATTATCGCACGGCCCCACTTTATGGTCTCTATTTATTTATTTAATCTTTATTGACCACAGAATTTGTTTACAAAGTTCGACTAATGCACAGCATTACCATACTACCAGCCAACCTTTACAAAATTAGACACTCTAATGCGGTTTACAAAATAACACTACGAAAAGTGAGGGGATATTTAAGGAAATACTTCCAATAAGTATTCTAAGATCCGGGGTATTTTAAACTCTTTGATGAACAACATTAGTACCTTAAATATTTCGTACATAGTTTACTTTGAAATACTTATTGAAAGTGTACTTTTCATTTGTCGTGAAAATGTCCGAAACAGATTAATACCGGGACTCAGATTAATATTGAAATGGTATGGGAATTTTATGGAAGGGCTGCCAAAAGGCAGGGGCAATGTGCAATATTTTGCACTAAAGTGTAATACTTACGATTTTAACAGATACCTTACTTCTCATATACTCATGCCACTAGAAAATTATATAGCGAACGCACTTTATTTTAATTATTATAATTGTAATTCGTAACAATAGAATATATTAAAAGGATGTAATTAATGTTTTTTTTACAATTTGTATTTATCGTCAATAATGATACTATTTTATTAGGAATTGCGAATCGTTTAAATTTTTGTTTTTAATTATTTATGTTCATATACGATCATTTTTGAATTTAGCATTTAAATCGAATTATAACATAAATAGAAATAAATCAAAAATATGTTTATTTATTGCAATATTTTTTTACATTTTCAATTAGAAATCCCACTGTACGTATCGCTTTGTATATGGTTACGTACAATGGGCGTTCCGTATCGCAATAACGCAGTTTAATATATTATATTGTTTTTTTTTTTATATTAATAGAATAACCTGTGCTACGAAGTAATTTCGAACTGCAATATTGAAAATGAAATATCGCACTCCATCTTACCACAGCTCTGCAATAGTAGAGCAAGTGCAATAATCTAATTATTATGAATTATACTTTATATTATTAAAAAAATAGTGATATACTCAACGAATGCAATATTTACTTGTACTTATGTCATTTACTAGCATTTGAAAGTCAATGATGTTGAGATTAAATTTACCTATCGCATTTTATGCCAGCATTTATTTCTAATGCCAAAGAAATAATTAAAGTTAGTAATATTTCAAATCACAATAAATTTTAGTTCTTATTTAATTGTAGTGGATAACTACAATTAAATAAGAACTAAATATGAATCAGTAAGAGTCCGTATCTGAAATTGCGCCGATTTTGTAAAACAAAATTGCTCAATTTTTCCCTTCATTTTCCAAAAAGAAGCTATACATACTACACTGTATTTGAATATATATTACACTGTATTCAAATATATTTTATGAAAGGTTATTCCTATTTGGACGGAAAAAACGAATTATATTGTTTATTTAATACATTAATTTGGTTAAATCCACCTCGATTTGACAACAGTTTTCTCGAATTTGATGCACAGGGTTCAAACAATGCCCTTGTTTGTATAAATATTGTTAAGGAAATACTTCGCAAAATATTAGACATTGTTTAGAAAGTCTTTAAGTGAATAAGCTAGTAAGTTTTTTATTAATTTCATGTAAATTCGCTGACAAGAACTTTCTTAGCCAAATTTTCGAAATATGTACAATAAATACTGTATTTGTGTATATACTTTTTGGAAAACTAAGAGCAAATATTGAGTAATTTCCGAATCTTAACTTCCAAATTGAATTAAAGACTACCAAGGGCTTTAGTATCAGATAAATCAACAAAAATAAGTAACTACGTCTGCTGGGTTTCGAAGCATATGCCATACAATTATAACCATAAATACTATAATTTTACATCGGCGAATCCCACACAATGATATTAAATTGTGTAGATACTATCTACTCGTAGATTATCGACGATTTTATACTGTCGTACAACATACATACGCAAAAAAATTTATATTTATTTCAGTTCATTTTTAGTTAACTACATATATTGCAATATTAAAAAAACATCTATTATATGCATTACACGAGATTGAATTGTTAAATACTTTCATTTAGGTATATTGTTTATAAACTACAATTTAAAATGTAAAAATTTAATGTTTGATCAATTTAGGTTTTGGAATCGTTTATCAACTAAATGCGCTTATAATTTGCTTGATCATTTATAAACGACCGCGCAAGCTTTTCAGCGTCAACCATGACTTATCTATGGATAAGTTTATTTATCTCAAGCACCAGGTTTCGGAGGGCACGTTGTTCTCGGCGGGCACGTCGCTCTCGGCTGATCTGAGAGGATAGTCGTTAACCCATCAATGGAAGATATACCAGCAGTGGAATAATTATTAGTTGATGCCGAATAATCTAGTGAACATCACAAAATAAATCGATATAGATCAATCGATAAATAGCAGATATAGTCAAGAAAAACCTACCCTCACCAGTCGTCTACTGTTACTTCGACTTAAATGACAATGTTGATGCTATATAATGCATATAAAGTCCCAAAAATGTAAATTGATTTTGTATAAATCTATTATTTAGGTACTATGGATGGATAGGCATGGATGAATTGTAAAAAATAACGATTGCTATACTGTTACCTATAAGCCTTGAACGAATTGTTGAGAACCCCGAAAAACTTTTGTATTTTGAAATATGTTAGATTAATACGATTCTCGGTAGTTACTTCTAGGGACGTTATTGTTATTTTAATAACTCATTATTAAGTTTTTTATCGTTTATATTTAATACGTCGAGACAATCTGCCATAGTGAAATGATATGACGGGGTGACAACAATATTAATCGGATTAACATTTGTCAGAATGCGTAGTGCGAGTTTTTGGTCGCATTCGAACGTTAACATTTACAAGCCAACCAAATTGATAAAAAGTTTCATATTGTGAACTTATCAGTCGCGTATTACTTATCCAATTTAGCCGGGTTGCTCACTTCAAAATGTGAGCAAGTAAGATACATAATTTTGATATGTAACGCGTCTTATAAATTCACAATATGAGAGTGTTTCTCTATTTGGTCGGTTTGTTTACGTTAACATGATCGAATGCCAACAAAAACTTACACTGAGCACTATGTACTTAATTACTTATGTGAGTTCATAAACTTACTTTTTGCGCGAAGCGAGGTATTCGTAAAAGTGTGATACATTTGATTATTATAGTCCTACTTGTAGAGTGATAAACCTCGTGGGAAATCACGTTAATACAATTTTAATTAGGTAGAGTAAGACGGATCTTTACACCAATTAATTAAGACAGTTTAGCGATTTTAGATAATTTAGGTAGATGTTATTTGTACTAACGTCTACAAAAAAATCTTTGTCCTTATTTACAAGGATTATCTTTATTTGCCGTTCCTGTAAATATTTTCTTCTTTCTTTTACAATGTTGCACTGTATTTTATTACCATATTTTGTAATTATACATACTGTAGATACAAATGAGCACAGAAAAGCATTCACATTGCGCAAGTTGGGCTATTTTGAAATCGAAAACTTAATGGACTTTGTATTACAGCTACTATTGTTATACTATTGTTGTTTGACCACTTCGACAGCACCTAATCTCTACTTGATATAATTGTAACACCAGTTTCATACCGGAATTCAAGCTGGAATCTGAATTCATACAAATTATAATACTTTAAACATGTGTGAAGACAGGTAACCTTCGCCTTAAATAAAACCCAGGCGCGGTCAAAAAAAAAATGTATTCTGAATTCCGCGACGGATTTCCACTGTGCAAGCCCGGCCTTATAACTCGTGCCAGCCTCATACAAACGGAATACTTCTAAACTTATTATAACATTAGTATAATAACTCTATTGGAATACCTCACGGAATTCAGAATCTGAAAATTAATATCAGTGTGTGCGAAGACTAGTTATTTCAACGTGACTCTGTGCTGTCTGAAACACTTTATTTTTCAAGTAATGCCTTTTTTATTATGATGTCAATCATAATATCAAAAGCAGGTGCGAATTTGGAGACAGTATTTAATAATAGGCATTATAAAATTGAAATAATAATGTTTTATTGTCAAATTGTTAGAGAATTGAGTCGAAAAGGCTTTCGGGCGTACTATATTTCGTTACAGTGCATTTGATTTTGCCTTTGCATTAATTTCTAAGTATTTGATTTTAAAGAAAATCAACATTCAATTAATCAAATTATAATTTCACTAGACTAACTTTGACTGCTGTGGTTACTGCAAATTTATATTATCCACGTTTGCGATCAGGATAAGTATACCTGACTTTAAATATAGTAAGTACCTACCTGATTTAAAAGAAATGAAGGCTGTTTACTATTTATAGAGATTAGAAGAGGATTGGTTACAAACAATATACGATATATATTGAGATATATTGACGAGCCCGTGGTCGAATGCAATGGCCACTTTGACTCCGAGGTCGCGGGTTCGAAACCCGCACATGACAAATACCTACTTGTGTGCATGAACATGTCTGTTTGTCTTGGTCTGGGTGTTTTCTATGTATTATGTGTATTTTTTGACAAAAATAATGCATTTGAGTATAATATCAGTTATCCTACTAAGCAAAGCCTGTACGCACAGTACATGCGTACAGGCTTTGCTTAGTTTGGGACAAGATGGCGCTGTTTAATATATCAAGGAATATTTATTTATTTATTATTTAATATAAAACAGAAGCGTGAACTTAGACGATATAAAAAAACGCAACGTATAAACGGGTTAATGACATTTAGTTCAATTTTTAACATCGTTCAGTTAACAGAAATACCTACACTCTCGTTCCCATAATGATGATAATTCTGATCGCATTATTCATACGGCTTGGCCTACTACTGCATAGTAGTAAATAACTGCATAAAGCTCTTTCTGATTTACCATACTATTTTATGCTACCTAAAAAAACTATTTAATATGTAACAATAGTTTGTAGAACCTATACATAATATCTTTTCGAAATTTGTCAAGCTCCGACTGTTTGAAGCTAAGGTATACTTTTAATAATTAAATAAATGTATAAATACTTACGTACTTACGTCAACCTAAAAATAGCACAAACGGAATAGCAAACAAAAGTTAAATTATATGAATAGATAAAAATTATAAAAATCTAGGTACCATCATTTTTTTTTAAATAACATAATAACAATTACGCATCATAATTTGATGAGTAATTATTAAATTAAAAGATTAAAATAATTATTAATTTAAGAGGTTGTTTTGTCTATTCATACAATTTTCAAATCTCTGAGTGGTTGATGACGCTCATAATATTCCTCATCACAATTATTATATAGAAGTGCGAAGAAAACTGACAAGGCCTGTAATCAGCGGCGGATTAAGACTTTCTGAGGCCCTAAGCATAGAGCTCATGTGGGCCCTCTGTAGCTTGAATTTGGAAGATAGGAATCCTTACTAATATTATAAATGCGAAAGTGTGTTTGTTTTTGTCCGTCTCATTTCTCATTTGTTCATGGCTCAATTTTTTAATTAGTATTATATGTATAACCTGAATAGGGGCCCCTGGAAACCACGGGCCCCAAGCACGTGCTTATAATGCTTATACGTTGATCCGCCACTGCCTGTAATATGTTCCGCCCTGTTCGAGTGACGAATATATTCGCAAATATTTAGAAAAAAATAAGAAATGTTCCCACACGCACATTAAATATTGGCGAATATTCACATCACACAAAAGGGCAAGGCCATAGCCTTAAAATTAAATATTGTAAACAGTAGTAACTAAAATTGTAAATTTTTAATCGAATGTTAGACTGATCTTTAAAAATATATGATCATTAAAGTTATTTTATTTGTAAGTTTCATAGAATATCTTTTCTTATTGGTATCATTTTATAAAATACAGTTCTTGCTCTGTCCACTTCTCTGTACTTAATCTGTAGTAGGTAATATTTTATACAGGGGAATATGATTCGAATTCGACGATTAGATAATTCGATAAAATTGCATAATATCGAGTGTTACTGTAATAGTGATACCTCAAATATTGCTCATAGGCATGCGCGTGTAAGGAAAATAATAAATTACGTAGGTGTGTATTAAAGATGGGAAAGAATTTTGTAAATATAGAAATGAAATTTTATTTGTAAATTTTATGTTTAATGGCAATGTGTTAGTGATAAGTATACACTTAAATGATAATAAATAAATAACGCCTGAAAATTGTTGTTTTATGATTAGTTATTAGAAACGAGTAGGCATCACCAAGGTACGAGTTACTAATGACTATATAACCGCTAATCCATATAAATTTTATTAGTGTTTTGCAAAGTGTAACGGATTACGGAGTTTTATGGTGACCATGGCTTCAAATAAAATATATTTGTTTAGGTATGTGTTACGGGCGATGTCATACATTGGTCTAATTAACTCTATATTCTTATTTCTATGATCATTAATAATCACAAATTCTTGGTCAATGTAATAAAAATAAAACGTGGTTCGGTTAGATCCGAGTTTCTTGTGTCCTGTCAATGTAAATAGGAGCCCTGGTAGTTGATGAATGATATGGTGCCAAGTAAGCTTAATTGTTACTAATTGATAATTTATTACATTGACCGTAACATTTGTATTAAAATAGTTTTACTGAAATCATACGAAATAGAAATAATAGATTTTAAAAATACCTATGGCTAATTACAAATTGTCTTTCAGTTTGTAGGTACTAAATTTTATCATGGCCACCATTGTCACAATATTTGTTTACACCAATAACACAGTATAAGTAATATGCCAATAATACGTTCTCCGCAGATATTTGACTATGACTATTACTCAGCAGATGTCCGACAAATATCAGTTACCATGGATAACTTAGCATTTATAGTCGCGGATAACCTCAAATACTTCTATTCCGTTTACAGCCGTTGCACCGGTTGCAGTGCTCTTGATGAGTGCCATTAGACTTGATATTGACTGATTTTTACAGCCCCATTAAAAAAATCTAGCGGGGCATTATTTTAAGCCAGGAGACTGAACTCTTTCTCTACACATAGAGAAGTAGCGTCTCTTTCCGTTCTATACAAAATATATCACGGGAGTGCTCGGATGAGCTATTTGATTTCATGCCGCTAAGTTTCACTATAGTACAACTCACCATAAATTTAAATTTTATCCATATCATCTTAATAATTAGCGATTTACCACCACACCACCACCACAGTCATTGAGATATAAGTACTACGTACGTACGTAGTACTTATATCTCAATGACCACAGTACGTTTCATAAGACATAGTATACCCCGAACAGTGACATTGTGGAATCAACATCCCTCAGCGGTATTTCTGAACAAATACGAGATGAGAGCCTTCAAGAACAGTCTATAATTTCCGTATAAGCCTGACAACGGCTCGATGACCCCTTGCTGTTGCGTATCTCCATGGGCGGTGCTGATCTCCATAGACTTTCCATCAGGTGATCCACATGCTTGTTAGGCCCCTCGCATTAAAAAAATGACCAAATTCATACAAATGGAATTCCATTAGGTTCCTTCTGTACAAATATTTTTGACATGAACCGGCGCGGCAGCAGCGGTTCAATAAAAAAATTACGAATGTCGAGATTTAAAAGACGAGTATCTAGAGCTATTAATCTAATATTAAAAAAAGCTGTTAGAAGTGACAGCTCGTCGCACAGACCAAGTTTGATTTTTCATTGCTCTGGCTCGTCAGCAGAGTCGTCGCCAATGAAATAAAGACATGGCAAGTAGTGATATATTCAACTTCGAATCGCCTTTTATATATTTTACGTAAATTTACACTGTGAAAAATTTTATTAAAATTGTTTCAGTAATTTAGGATTCTATCGCGGATAAACAACGTGACACGAAATTTTTATATATTAAGATGATAAACAATTCATCACGGTTTAAATGCGCAAGCAATGGATTTAATTGACTGCATTGTAATAGCAAATAGGCGGATTGATCAGGCCTATGTATCCAACATAAAATTTAATAATTCACATACCCTTGGTGTAGAAGAGACTGCTGAGACAATTCTGCATGCGTTAATTCCTGATGATTGCGCCAATAGTGACAGTGACTACCATCGCGAGGTTAGGAGCGCGGCGGATCTATGCCCTTCCACTCTAATATCAAATGTACCGTCGATGGATGAGTTTCTGTCTATTGTTAAAGCTTTGCCTACAAATAAAGCCTCCGGTGATGATAAAATTTCGAATAGAATGAATAAAGAAGCTTGTAAAGTAGCCGCTGAACCTATCTTAACAATACTTAATCGGTGTATTGTTGAAGGTCATTTCCCTGGCATTTTGCGAAGTGGCGTTATAAAAATAATAATACCAAAAGGTCCCTTAGGATCAGTAGTACCATTGACTAGTCTGACGATCCGAAGTCCTACCGTCCTATTACTCTGCTCCCGTCGTTGGGTAAACTACTTGAACGATTAGTTGTACCACGGTTGCTGCCCGGTGGCTCACAATTTCATAACAATCAATACGGCTTCACCATTGGCAAGTCTACTGTTGATGCTGGGCTCGCAGTTCTCAAAGTTGTTGAGCTCTCGGAGAGCAAGTATGTTGTAGCTATTTTCTTAGACATCTCAGGTGCCTTTGATAATGCTTGGTTGAATGTTGCTGTTGAAACTTAAAGCGAGAGGTTGCCCTAGCAATATATACTCTCTCATTCGATCGTACTTTTTGAATGGTACAACGAAATTAAAACTTGGCCATTACGTTGCTTCAAAGGAGCTCACACAGGGCTGGCCCCAGGGTTCAGTGTTGGGACCGTATCTCAGGAATATCGGTTTTGATGATTTTTTTAGCCTACCCTTACCGTAAGGGTGCTCGATAACTGGTTACTTTGACGATGATCTTTTATTAATCAATGCTAATTCAAGATCTAGCATATAGAAACTAGCCAACTAAGCCAACGCTAGCCTAGAGGCTTAATTTTAGATTTGGGATTAGATGGGGATTAAAGGGGTTATCGTAATCGTCTCGATTTTGCGCCACATAAAACAATATCAACTCTTGCTTAAGGGAAATTTACAGGTTTCACCGCGATTTCATTTTAATGGAGTATCAGTTGCAAATAGAAGTTCGGTTTGTTACTTGGGTTTGCTTTTGGACAGTAATTTTAACTCTAGCGAGCACATCAAGCAAGTAGGTGAAAAAGCAAAAAATAATTTCTATGCGTTAACACGAATTTCTACCTCTACGTAGGGATTAACTTTCAAAACTTTAAAAATTATTTATACCGTTACATAATTAGGTTGTGTTACGTACGGTTCACCTGCATGGGCTGATAGGGCTACTATAAGTGCAGCACGTCGTAACGTGCTTCAAAGCCAGCGCTTTTCTCTAATATTTTTATGTAAATCCTATAGAACTGTAAGCACCGAGGCACTACCCGTGCTAGCAGGTGTGTTACCAGTAGACTTAGAAGTACAACGCCGCGCTTCAATGTACTATACGTCTAAAAATATGGTCCCTGATTTTCTGAAAATGCGTGATCGTGAGAAAATACTTAGACTGTTCAAACCTATTAATGAGGTACTTGAAACATAATGTTTCAAGTACCTCATTAATAGGTTTGAACAGTCTATCTATCTCTCACCTTTCTTGCCATCCAGACATCAATGTTTGAAACATTGATGTCTGGATGATTGATGTTCTGTATTAATTCTGTATTAATCGGTAAGAGAATTACAGAAAAAGTGTAGCCACTTTTTCTGTAATCTATCTCTTACCGATTGAAAAAACAGATACATGTGGCGTCCTTTGGTAGAAGTTTCCCACCTTTCTTGCCAAAATTGCGCAACGGGGTGATCCACTTCTAAAAGTGGATCATCCCGTTGCGCAATTTTTGACTGGGCATGGCAATTTTAAGGCTAAACTCTTTTCGTTTAAATTAGTACCGTCACCCTTATGCGAATGTTCTACTGCAAATTATGAATTCGATCAAACAGCACATCATGTTCTCTGGGAGTGTGTCCTTTGGCGGCGGGAGCGGGATGACATATTGAATTCATTACAGCCCCCTTACCACCATCTCTTATTGCGATTCAATAACTGAATAGAACGCTTATTCATACCAATAAATAAGCGACTCTATTTCAAATTTAATAGAGTCGCTTATTCATTGGTATGAATAAGCAATCTACTCAATTATTGAATCGCAATAAGAGATGGTGGTAAGGGGGCAGGTCGCATCCGGGGTAGTATACTATTCTGATTTGGTAGCAACAAAGGAGAATTACCAAGCGTTCAGACGATTTTGCAATTCTTATTATTGGAAATGATGTGTTAGGTAACAACTCAATGTTTTAGGTCCCCAATAGTGATAAATACTTAAAATCCGTGGTGCACGGCAGTTGAGCTTCACTTGACTAGCCATCTCTTTAGGCTTTTAATGCTTATTTGCCAAATTGCTGTCTCTCATATTGCTAAGAGGGGAAGTCAAATTTCAAAAGCTTCCTACTCCTACTAATTTCTTCTGATTAAATTCGTTGTGAGTTCCAAGGTAGCCGTAGTTGTACCCCTGGGACTGCAATGGACTTCACTGTTCATTGCATTTTTTGGCGGTCGCCGCTATTAATCCTGGCTACACAGGAGACACAGTGGTGGAAATGTGTGGTGGGCCCCCGTCCCTTTTTGACTGCATTGTAATCGGACCGATATTTAGTTTCAAGGATATCGAAACAGATGAAAAAACGATTGCTAAGTACTAGTATGATCTGGAATTACCAGTTATCATAACATATAAAATTAATTTCATGTATTTTTATTTGGCTGCACATTTTTGTCCATTGTTTATTATTCTGCTGAAGTATTCAATGATTTGTAATTTGTAAAACAACTTATTATAGACAATTGAATACTTCTGTTATCAATGAAATTATTGCCGTTTATAAAAAAAAAGTTCATTATTTTTGTAAACGGGATATTTATTCAAACAACTAATATAGGTATCGATAACGGTAATCGATTATCTAGTCTCTAAAACACTGACAGACCTGACAGGTGTCCATAAATTGACTGACATTGACAGTTGTTCCGTCTTCGTCAGTGTTGCTGATTAAGCGACTTTGTCGCTAGAAATTGCAACTTTTGCTGTTGTAGTGACAAAAATTGTTAGCGACTTATCTGTCGCCTTTTGGAATACGAACTAAAATAGTTTTAGAGCCAGTAATGAATCGTTATTAAACATAAACGTTGCTATCTTTATTATTTTGATAACTAAACCTACTAACGCACATACATATCTAAGCATGTATTATTAAGTAGTAGAGTGATACTGATAATTACACTGGCTCCGTTGTTATAAGTTATATACGTTATTAGAAGATTCTATATAATAAAACGGTGTGTGCTTAAGAAAACACAAGTCGTACGTCAGAGGTGTAAACTTCATCTATCGCCCCCTGACTACCGACTTCATTCGAACTTGCGTTACACATCCGAGCGTGACAACGGCTCAGTCTCATTTACTAACTACCTATATTTTTTTTTGTTCATCCAAATTGTAAGCAGCTTTATTAGTAATACTTCCCCGCTCTCACCTTTCATTAGTTTTAGCGACAATCTAGCGATTTTTGAGATCGAGTTTAGCGACTCGGGCTTACGGGAGCTGGCAACACTGGCCTTCGTCTGTCGCATAATCCGCAGTTCGCAGTTGCAGTATTTGCAGGGTAGGTCAAGAGTTGTAATTTCTGACAGTGGTTCTATGTTGGGCGTATTTTAATTTATTTCATTAAATAATTAGCAAACTAATCTTTGAAAATAATACTTTTTTTTATATAATATTTGTTGTATTGTGTACCATTAAACATTCACTCATAAAAGACGCGTTTAATATTGTCGTTCGTAGGAAATCAGTGTGTGCTACCGATGAGTTCTTTTTAAAATAAGTTGTGTTTTATTCAAATAATGGGGAAATTACTAAGTTTGTTGGCACGTGACGATTCAAACTGTTGTTCTTCGCCTCGATATGACATTTTCCTGGATTTTGAGAATGCTGCACCTACAGACACCGAGCGCGATGTTTATGAAGAGGTGCAGCGGGTTCTTTTGGAATCAGAGACTATACTCGAGGAAATTCAGTGTTATAAAGGAGCGGGAAAAGAAATAAGAGAAGCAATAGCGGACCCGTCGGGTATATCGCAGGAGAGAGCGTGGCGTGCTGTGAAACCTCTCGTGGACAAACTGCTGAGATGTTACAACCACTCCTTGCAACTTCAGCGGGTGAGTCATCTGATTGAATTACCATCGTTGTCCGTTTATTGTATTAATATAGTTTTCCGAGTAGATAAATATTGTCAGTGACTTGTAGAAAGGGCACTTAAGCCACTTTCCTACTCAAAGGGCGAATATCCATTCATAATTTATTTTATTTTTTCTTCAAAACCTAAATATCTATGCAAGACTCGAAAATAGTTTTCTATTTTTTTATCTTATTGAATGTTATAATACTTCTCTGTCATAAAAAAAATCTAAAGAAAAACACTTTTTAAGTAAGTATAGAAGTTAAAAGTAATAAAACTAATAAACCAGTTGATTTTGGCAGATTCACCTTTACTCACAGAAAATATGTAATTTTTTTGGTTTATTTATCAGTATAAAATTTTGTCTAATTCAAATTCTGTAGTTATAATACACTAGGTAGTGTGATTTGTAAAATATATTAATTCTGGCCTGTCACTGTCCTAGACAATCCCTCTTTCTGTTGGTGAAAACCCTATGAAAATATGTACAATAACTGCAAAGGGATATTGTATTTTATATTAAGTAGAAATGATGGGTTATATTAGGTAGAAATGAAAACGTTGGCCATGTGGTTTTCGACAGACTAGAATAGAATCACTCCGTCTTTTCCCGTGGATGTCGTACAAGGCGACAAAGGGAAATACATTATAAAACATCGATCTGGCCTCCTCAACCCGTCTGGCCAGCGTGGGTAGTGTAGGCCAAATCCTCCTGTCTGGTACGGACGAGAGAGGGTCGTGCTCCTGTAGTGGAGACTAAAATGACCTGAGGATGATGATGATGATGAGAAATAATGGTATTGGGCCATTCTATTGTAATGGGAAATGCAATAGTGAAAAAAAAGTTTACAATTACATGTTTCTTTTAATGCTTAATGTTTAGTATGTATGCAAATTTTTTGAATATAACCTATTGAGGTTAAACTCAAAAAATTTGCATATTTACAAAAGCACGGAAAAAAAATCACAAATCAATGTGAGTCAAAATTTTTCAGTTCGAACACCAAAAACTCTGTCAGTCGTGTGGCTAGTAATTTTGTTTATCAGTTGATGACACTGTTTGCACCTATTATGTGCCATTTGTGAACTGGTATCGTTTATATACGAAAATATATTTTACCTTTTACTGCTGCCCTCAGAAAACTTTTTAAAAAGTGACTTTTTGAATTATTGCCATTATTTTGAATGGCAATAATTCAAAAAGTCACTTTTTAAAAAGACATACAGACATACAGAATAAAGAATGTGTTTTGTGTCCCAACCATCACTACAAAACACACTTTAGTTTTTCCTATCTTAAAAATTAGCATTTCCAAAATAAGAAAAATTAAACAGATTTAGCTAGTTTTTCATTGATAATAGTTTTTGAGAATATTTCCATGAAGTTTTTAAATTTGTCCCGACCGTCACATCCTGTTTGTTTGTCCCAAGATTTGTCCAAAAAGTTAAAAGTTGATTTAAAATTACAGTATTTGTTTGTTAAGAGGTCAAAAGAAATTACTTAATTTTTGAAATTTGTTCTTACTGTCACAGTAGCTTTCTCGTCCCGACCGTCACAATCTTTGATATTTTTTTATGAAAAATTGGTCCTTTATTATATATAATTTTTACAGCAAATTTGTACAGAACTATTCTTGCTTCGATATAAAAAAAAAACTACTTTTCAAGATCATTGGTTAGACTGAATTTCAATGTAATCTATACTAATCTAGGTACCTAGATATGTATCTTCTTTCGTGTCCTGGCCGTCACATTGAAAAAAATGTAATTTTATCATGGAAAATGGTAAAAAATTTACAATTTTGCTTTTTTACTTCCAAATTGCATTTTTATCACTAATGAAATTATAATGTAAAAAACATTTTTTGACATTGATAAAAATGCAATTTGGAAGTAAAACAGCAAAAAAGGCAATCACTGTTCATTGCCTTTTTTGATAGTCATGGCTGTTAATCCTGGCTACAAAAGAGACAGTGGTGGGAATGTGTGAAGCCCCTTTCCAGATAGTTTATTGATAAAAATACATATTTTATTAATAATATATTTACTCATTATTTAAATGTATGAATATGTCAGAAAGTGTGTCAAAATGTCAGGACATCACTGTGAGATGACCCTATTCAACAACAATTTATTATAAGTAAGACAGTATAGGCTGGCAACGGATCAACATTCCCTTGCCGTTACTGATCTCTATGGGTAGTGGTGATTACTTTCCATCAGGTGACCCATATGCTCATTCCCCCCCCCCCCCTTTTCATATAAAAAAAGTTTTATGTCCCGACTAACAGATCAGCTAAACGAACTTAATCCACTGGTTTCAAAAATTTGTTTTGGAATGTTTTGTTATTGCATAAAAAGTTATGAACAATTAATTATTACATTTAATTATCAATAGAATCACTTGTACTGTTCCAATAAATTTATTTATTTAGTAGCGGTTTTCTCATTTCTTCAAAAACAACCATAAAGGCAAGCCAGCAGGTAAAAATAAATTTGATTAAATGGAACAGTACAAATTAACAACAAAATGTCGACTTTCTTCCATGTGCAGCAAGCACCATTAGCAATGACTCAATTTTTGGAAATTCCCAAGGGATAGTGTATATATATATATATATATATATATACATACACACATATATATACACACACACATATATATATATATATATATATATATATATAATTTATATAAGGAACTCGATGGCGTCGTTTCGCGTGTCAGCCTATCACGCAAGTTAATCAACATCGACCGTAGGCTGTCCATGGATGGGATTATTTATCTCGAGATCGCGAATTCGGAGGGCACATTAAGCCGTCGGTCCTGGCTGTTGTCAGTGTTTTCAAGGCCTTTAGGCGGCTTGAAAACACTGGCCTCCACCAACCCGCAGTTGAGCAGCATGGTGGAGTATGAATGAATGATTATTTATTTGCCAGAATAAGGTTTAAACCCCTTCGATTGAGGAGAGGCTCGTATCCCAGCAGTGGGATGAACAAGGTTTGACGACTGTGATATACATACATGCAATCCTAAGCTTCTATGTAGGTAATTTGATTGGGTTTAAGTATGTTCTATGTAGGTAAGCTGTTATATATAAGTAGATGAATACTCAAACGGTAATGTCTAAAAAACACTTCAATAAATTGTTTAGCTATTATACGTCACTTAAATAGATTAAATTAGATAACAGTTATTACACTGTACACCTCTATATGATTTTGCATTATTCCATGAAATTTATCAGCACTTTATCATTGTTGATTACATGACACTGACAAATACTTATTTGTCACACTTTTTTTTACTTCACTTTTGTTGTTAGTTATATGTACACTTGTACTAACGAGGCACATCCAATAAAATATTAGGTTATAAACAGTAATAGGGGCTATACCAGATACAAGAGACATAAAACTTAGACGCTTTACAGATAGCGTCTGTCTATTGATCTTTCTTAGAAACCGTATAGAAAAGACGTCTTACGAAACATACAGCGAACGAAGATGTTTTCTGACATTTTTTGACATGATAACGTCTTAAAATTAGATGAACGCCGGCTGTACGCACGAAAAAGCATGACTCATTGTCACGTTCCGCCTGAGTCGGGCGTGTAAGCGATAGAGAGGCACAATCGGCGTAAGCGTTCGGTTTGTGATGCATCTATCTCTCTTCCACTCCATGGGCCGATGTTTTCTTATGATGTTATCACTTAAAATTATCGTCCGTAAACACATTTTACATACAATCATTTTTTTTTAATATTTTGTAATACTAGTATTACAGTACTCTTCCCATAACTAAATTCCTCCGCGATTGCGACATTACAAGTATTGGGTTTAGTTTCATCCTGGGATGGTTGTATCAATCAAGACATAATAAATTGCCCGATATAGTCCTTTCCGTACCTGAAAATATGTTCAAGAAACATCAACAATCAATCAGATTGTTCACCAATCAAAAAGATTTAGTAAAAGGGCTTACTATAGAATTGATGAATACCTAAGTGACAACCGATGTATGGAATGAATCAAATCAGTTGAAACGCATGTAATAATTATGAGCGGCATGAACTTATGACTATATCTGTTTCAATGAGTTTTATCCTGTTTGTGTGCGAGCTCATAACGTAATATGATAATCATTTTTTTTTAATATTGTATTATACAAATCTTTCATAAAAAATGGTTGTTTGTGAAGTCGGTTTACGGACGATAATTTTACGTGATAACGTCATAAGAAAACATCGGTCGTTGGAGTGAAAGAAACATAGATCCGTCACTTGTTCCGTGCTCTCGCTTGCACGCTCGGGTCAGGCGGAACGTGACAATGACTCATGCTTTTTCGTCCATGCAGCCGGCGTTGATCGATTTATAAGACGATAACACGTCAAAATCTTACAGGCAGCGAAAACCATATCAAAATCTGTTCTTTGATTTATGAAGAAATAACAAAACAGGCAGACACTGAAAGTATTTTTGTTTATTACTATGTCCAAAAATTATTATAATAAATAAAAAAACAATACTTAGGGTAAAACTTATATGCAATTTATATCAATTTTCCTGGTTTTATACGACATAACATGTATTTATAACTATTGCGATATTACTTTAAAATATCCTCAACTACTATGGACATATCACAATGTGTAAACCCCGTAGTCATGAAAAAACTCGAGACTTATTTTTTGTATAAATTATGTCTCTTGTTTCGTGGTCTACCAAATTTTCGCTTTGAAAAGCTTGATTTTCGCAATCAAAAAATCCGATGGGGAATCGGCCTGTAGAGCTGGATAGACAATACCACCACATAAACAACTCCATTGGTTAGCTATATGTATTTTTTTTTTAAAAAGACTACCTTAATTACTTAATTAAAGGCATTAATTTAAATAATCGATGTTAAGATATAAACGTCGATTATTCTACTCTTTACTAAGCTTATAAATACTTCTTGTTGACATTGGTAAACCACCACATAAGTTAATATCATATTTTTATTTATAACCAGAGTATGAAAACATGGAGGGTGTTCATCCTTCTGTAAACAACGCGCCGTGAAGGCTGAAACAACGCAAAGGTGACGCTACTCACGTAGGCAATTAATTCACGAAATTTAAATAAACATCGTTTAAAAATAACTATTTTTACCATGATTCAAAATACAGATTGAAAGTATCCTGCCAACTTTTTTTTATATATATAATACGTCGGGAGACTTGGAGTCTTTTCTTTATCGAGTCTTTCAATGCGTATTTTTGGACTCGAGTCTTAATTTTTTTTTATACCACCTTGGACGACAGACAAGCTTACGGCCTGCCTGATGTGAAGCGATTACCGTAGCCATATTAACGCTCGCAACATGAAATATCACTTACGCGTCGCCACCCCGGTGCCTATGCAACAACCCCTTCCTTGGTGGCCGCACTAAATCGCCGGAACCCAAAACACTCAAGAAAATTGTTATCTATCGGGCAGCTTACAAATAAGCTGTACCATACCTCTTTCGTCAAGCCTCTTCCGCTAGGCGCAGGGCGCACCACTTACAGGTGGGGTGTGGCTTTGGCTCTAAGATCATGGTAAACTACCTACACCCCAAAAAAACCTTTAAAAGTTTCTGGTACTGTACAATTTATTTGACAAAGGCAATTTTATCTTAAATGTTGCAAATTTTATCTGTTTTCGAAATTATGAATATTGTTTGTTATCATGAGGTGAATTTTATTTCGAAATCCTTGGCCTATTATCGTTATATAACAGTCCGTTATAATCTTATAATAGGGTGAAATCATTTCATCCTTATTTAAGGTTATATATAAGTTATACAATTGACATAAAGTTCATTATGCTATGAACAATTTCGTTTCAAAAAGTCGCGTCCATTCCTGTCCACGGCGGTGTAAAATGAGCCTTATGTGCTTGCAGTGTCGGTAGGGTTGGCATGATTGAAACAAGTTGTTTTAAAACAGAAGGCCAATTCTCTTCATATTTTACGTTCGCGGAATGTTAGTTGATATTTGTGAGATCGAGACTGAATCGGAATTAAATTTTGACTACATTGCGAGAAAGAGAACATTGACACGAGAATTGCCCCTCAGGTGTTTAAAATAGTGTTTAAAACGGTTAGAATTAAAAGCGATTTTTAGTGGTAGACCGATCAGGTACATCGATATTCCCTTTAAAATAAAAAATAAAAACAGTTTTTTTCCAGCTCCGAGTGTCGGGTACTTTCCAAGTCAGTTATTAATAACCATAACCCTACACATTATAACAGTAGCTCAGTTAATAAGTAGGCTTTGTGATACTGATGTTACGAATGAATCCAGTATTCGATGGCTTTTCAGAAACCGGGCTCTTTTGTCTCAGCTGAAGCTGAAAATAGGTCTTACGTTAAGTTAATGACAAACATGTTTAACATAGTCGGTACAGCTCTAGACTTTTTGCCGATTGAGTTAAACACAGTTGTCCATATCAAGCTGCAGTCTGATTTTTGTATTCAGTAAACCCGACGCGAGCCCTCTGAAGGCCATTCTTGAAATTATTTTACGATCGCTAAATGAAAGTTGACCGAATCGAGATTTTGGGGTGTAAGTGGTTCATCAACTTCTTTGAACCAATGCCAACTTCACCTGCACGCGGTACACCCTTCTGAAAACGAAGCTCTGGCGAAAAGAGAGGTAGGGAGCATAATTGTAAGCTACCCGACTGGGGAATGTACCTCCACCTCACAGAATACCGTAGCCAAATAACAATTCCCTTGAGGGTTGTTGTGTTTCTGCGAGTGAGTGAGGTCACCAGGAAGGACGGAGATGCTGCGTTGGCAGCGGTGGTGGTAGCGCGCGAGCGAAATTTTATTTTGCGAGCGTTAATATGGCTACGGTAACCGCTTCACATCAGGCGGGCCGTATGCTTGTTCGCCACCCAACGTAGTTTAAAAAAATTGAATTGTGAATTGTGAAACAAATTAACAAATTATTATCAATTCTTATTGTTGGCAAACTAACATTCTTAGTTTGTAAAATTTTTAGTCATATTTCGATTTAATCTCACTTAAATTAAACTTTGAAGTTTTATATTGCAATACAAGAATACCAAATTCGATATTTATGAGATCGAGACTGGATCGAAACTGAATTTCGACTATATTGTAATTAGGAGAATTGCCCCTCTGAACACCACTGTATGCGATTCAGTGCTGGCTGTGTAACATTGAAAATTCCTGACTAGATTGGGCTGGAAGTAAAGCCCCTTTTTCGCTGCTCACTCTGACAATTCCTCAACACATTATATCAACAATTTAGTCTTTGAAGGATGAGTGCAGTTTTTGACCGTCGTGTATTGTAATTTAAATACGTCCGATGCGTCAGTCGAGTTGCTTCACCCTTCCCATTCCCCGTAAATCAGGGAATTTCAGAACCAGCCGTTTGCTTTACAGTCTTATCGTATTCATGTGTGCAGGTCGAGTTTCAGGAAGTAAATAAATGTGTTATGCTGATTTTGTAAAAGTTTGGAAGTAGTTTATACCTAAATACAGTCAACGTAATAGGTAGGGGAAAAAGTCTTTTCGCATTATAGTATGTATGAACTTGTAATAAAATCTCTTTGGTTATACCATTTGTATCTGAAAGGTTTTGATATCTTTAAAAAATTTAAATTTTAAAAAAGATAATTCCAAATTCAAATTAGGTAAATGTGTGATTTTCATTTGTTTTTTTACTGTCAAGATGAGTGAATCTAATGAAGAAATTCGATACATTTTAAAAATTTACTACAAAAAAGGTAAAAATGCAACGCAAGCTGCGAAAAAATTTGTGACGTTTATGGACCTAGTGCAGTGTCTGTGAGAGTAGCACAAATTTGGTTTAGGTGTTTTCAACCCGGAAATTTTGATGTCAAAGATGCACGTCGCTCTGGTCGCCCTGTTACGGATAAAATGAATGCCATTTTTGAAAAAGTGGAGCAAGATCGGCATATCAGTAGTTACGACGTAGCTGAAGAACTAGGAATTGACCACAAAACAGTTTTGGTGCATTAAAAGGTCGTGGTCAAAGGCCGGTCAGGCTTCACAGACTCTGACGAAACCCAGGTTAACCCGCAACAAGGTGATGCTGTGTGTATGGTGGGATTGGAAGGACATTATTCATTATGAGCTGTTACCGCCAGGCAGGACTATCGATTCTGAACTCTACTGTGAACAACTGATGAGATTAAAGCAAAAAGTTGAGAGAAAGCGGCCAGAATTAATTAACAGAAGGGGTGTGATTTTTCATCATGATAACGCTAAACCTCACACATCTTTAGCCACTCAGCAAAAATTAAGAGAGTTTGACTGGGAGGTGTTAATGCATCCGTCGTATAGTCCTGACCTTGCACCTTCTGATTTCCACCTGGTTCGGTCTCTTCAGAATTCTTTAGGCAATGTCAGGTTAACATCACGAGAAGACTGCCAAAACAACTTATCGCGGTTTTTTGAACAGAAGTCCCAAAATTTATATAGTAATGGGATCATGTCTATACCTACAAGATGGCAAAAAGTTATCGAAATAAAATGGCACCTACATACTTTAGTTAAATGTAAATAAACTTTATTAAAAAATGTTTTGAATTTTCATATAAAATACGAAAAGACTTTTTCCCCAACCTAATATATAATATACCATGATAAGCATTATTATTTTGTTAAAAAAAATAAGGTGTAACTAACATTGATATCGTCGTCGAGGATCTCCATGGCCTCGTTGGACGTGTCAATCTAATCGAATACGCAAGTTCAGCGACATCTACCGTAGCCTGTCTGAGGATGGGTTTAATTATCATGAGCTCCTCCGGGCTTCGGAGGGCACGTTAAGCCGTTGGTCCCGATTTTTGTTTCTAGGTGACAGTCGTTAAGCCAAGTCAGTGGCCTTTAGGCGGCTTAAAAACGGACCTCCGCCAACTCGCAGTTGAGTAGCGTGGTGGAGTAAGAGTTGACGACAGTCACTGATATTATTTTTAACAGGTTCCTTTGAATGGAAATAAAAACAAAGGCAAACATCTACACTACAATAAAATTACAGTTCATTGTTTGTAATTCTGAGAAAGAAATTCGATACTTAATTAAGAAATTTGAAAACGTCGTCGCTAATTAGAATAGGTATTACAAACAAAGGAGTCCTGAATATCTCCAGTCTCGGTGTATTTAAATCTGGTAAAATTGAACAGCTACTTAACAACTCATCACGCCACTTATAAAGCCCCGAAAGGTATATTGGTTTCATAGTAGCACTCAAGATTGGTATTTGGCAGATAATGTAGACTCCCCACGCATTCACCCACTCGTTTGCCTTCCACCTCACACCAACGACTTGCAGATCGTCGACCTTACACGGAGGTACGAATAATTGCAATTATTGCAAATGCACACATGTTGACATGTGTAGGTACTACATAAATATCTGAACGATCGAAATCAAAATTTACTGATTCAAGTATTAAATGTACCTGTTGGGTAAAGTAACCGGTTTGCAACCACTTAACGTAATTCTGAAGTTCGCAAAGATGTCATTAAATAAAAATATGTAGGTATTAATTGTATTTTTTATTTATTGAACATAAGCCTAATGTAGTAGAATATTTTATGAAATACCAATATATATGTACACATTTATTCAATAATATTTGGAGAAGAGGCGATTTCACCGGTTCTCGGCCACTTCCGCCAGTTTTCGTCGACAAGTTTACCGGCCGCCATATTGTTTGACAAATTATCAAAAACTGACCTCAGCCTTGGTTTCTAGGAACAACTTTGCTCCTCCAAATGACTCCTGAGATTGCAATATTTATATATATCATTATTGATTCTGTAGAATTCTAATTCACGAAGTTCCGGGTCCAAATTGCGAAAGATTAATTATGTTTGTTATATTTCTTATTAAGGTGAAGTGAGTCCAGGAAACACGCTTATTTAAAGAATTGTTACAATAAACTATTTCAATTTGGTTTCTAGAAATTTAACTATGAAATCTTAAGTCCTTTCTGCAGGGCCAAAAGCTATTGAAAACACAATTAATAATTTTTGGCTCGATAGAAAAAAATCGGGAACTTACTCTCAAAATTTGCACTAAGTAAAGATTATAACTATTTAATACAATTTTTTTATACGGAAATTATACCAAAATTTTCATAATTTTAATTACGAGAGCATTATGCTATTACTTTTAAAAATAAAATAATTTAAATAAAGTTATTAAAAGAATAACGATTTGCGGTCGCGCACCCTCCCCGACTCTCGATCGCTCTCAACATCAGTGCTCTAGGAGCTGCGTTCGAGGTTGGACCTGTGCCGCGCGTCCGTTCAACGCGTTGTCAATAAACACGTTGAAATAAACACAGTGTAGGAATATCAGTAAGACAACAAAACAACGTGAAACATTTATTTTTATACTGAGACCCGGTTTATTTTTCTCATGCTAAATGTTTCTTTGGAAAACTTTATTATAAATCTTTCTTGGAATATCTGTAAACCCACATTGAAATTCGTTCAGTAGCGATTTCGATGATCGCGTACCTACCGGTACGCGATCATCGAAATCTGTTTTGGCCGTTTAGGCGTCATAATTTTTATTTTTTATACTTCGTCGGGCGGTAAAAACATACGGCCCGCCTGATGTGAAATGGTTACCGTAGTTATAATAACGCTCGCAACTTAAAATACCAACGCTACCAACACAGCAACTCCTTCCATTCTGGTGACCTCACTCACTCGCAGGAACACAACAACTCTCAAAGGAATTGTTATTTGGCTGCAGTATTCTGTGAGGTGGAACTGACTGTTACCCGTGGCTTCGCCCGCGTGGTCCAGGGGAGCTGCCATTAATTTGTGTATATTTTTTTCTTGTTGTCATTTTTTTACTTGATGTGATAAAAAGTAGCTTATGACACTCTCCAGACCGTAAACAATCCCCGTTAACAAAAATCATGTCGGTACTTAGGTTACTTTCGACGTAAAAGAAGGACAAATGATTACAAAGTTTATTTTTCCCATTGGATTAAGATGTTTTTCCGTGATAAAAAGTAGCTTATGTCACGCTCCAGATCGTACACTATCCCCATTAAAAAAAATCACGACCGTACTTAGGTTCATGTTTGACGTGAAAGAAGGACAAATGATTAACTTTATTTTTTCCATATAAAGGATAAAGAGTAGCCTATGTCACTCTCCAGGCCTTAAACTATATCAAAAAAATCATGTAAATCCGTTTGTTACTTTTGACGTGAAAGAAGGACAAACAACCTTTTACCTATATTATGCTATAGTGAGTTAATCTTAAAAGATAGGCATATGCGCAAATTTACGCAGCGCACGCAATATAAGCCCTCAAAAGGATTTTTTTTTTTAATACTACGGCGGGTGGAAGACAAGCATACGGCCCGCCTGATGTGAAGCGGTTACCATAGCCATATTAACGTTCGCAACATAAAATATCGCGCCGCCACTCCCGCTGCCATCGCAGCATCTCCTCCCTTTCTGCAGACCTCACTCACTCGCAGGAACACAAAAGCCCTCAATGGAACCGTTAATTAGCTGCGGTATTCTGTGAGGTGGAGGTACATTCCCCAGTCGGGTAAGCTTACAATTACGCTCCCTACCTCTCTTCAACAATTACGCTCCCTACCTCTCTTTTTAATATTTTTTTCTGTGGAATATTTTTTTCCCGTTTTTTATCGGTGCTCCGCTCCTATTGGTGTTAGCGTGATGTTATATAGCCTATAGCCTTCATTGAAATATAGGCTAACACTAAAATATTTTTTCAATTCGAACAAACAAACAAACAAACTCTTCAGCTTTATAATATTAGTATAGATAATACATAGAAAACACCCAGACCAAGATAAACAGACATGTTCATGCACACAAATATTTACTCGTATCTTGTGCGGGGATCGAACCCACGACCTCGGAGTCAAACTGGACATGGTTAGCCATTGAACCACCGGGGTTGTCAAATATAAATACTGTTAATATCGATACCGCTGTATGCTCGGGCATAGTAGCTAGGGACAGAGGCGTGCTGTACGGCACATATCGATTCCTAGAAGGATGAAGAATAGTGTATGCTGGCGCGTGATAGTTAGTTAGTCTAAGTATGTATCTATTTTAGTTTGACCAATAATAATTATATTTCCAGTAAGTAGTTTTAACTATTGTGTTGACGGGTGGGTGTTGTACTACACGGGTGTTGGTAGACGCTTCGCTATACTGTGGCGTCTCGGCAGCGAACGCGCGCTTGTAAGCGGGTACCCCGCGCCGGCTCCTCTCAAGCCTCGCACCTCACCCCCTCGAAAACGGGCAAGCGCTGGACTCACGTCACCTTAATCAAAGAAATCTGTTAACTGGTCGCAAACTGGTGAGGACAGGGAAACCGGTAACACTACCCTAGTAACTGTGGCCGCGTTTTCGCCCGCTTGAATGTCGGTTGTCCTAGTAGGTTATCCTATGTCCTTCCTCGACATATAATCTATGTACGTGCTTAATTTCATTCAATTCGGTTCTTATTTAAACTTCCACACTTAAAATTATTAAATTGGACATAATGGTTAAAATCTATAAGTGCACATATTCAAAACACATCCTATACAAACACGACGTTTTGCGAAGATGACAATTTGCAAAAATGATATCGAACGTGACAACATGCAAACGTAGCATTTTCCGACATGGTGACATTTTGCGAACGTGACATTATACGCCAAGAGGAAATCTTCCTCGATCATATACGTAGGATTAATGATTTCTAAGCTCCTAATAGTCCTCACAGTCCAAGTATGGTAAGTAAGTATAGGTCGTACACTAACGCATCTTTGTATTGCCCAGCAGGGTTCATACGTGTATGTATGTAATAATATATATAATCTAATCTGTAGGTATACTGTATAACACCTTTATAAACTATGTATTTCTTATGTAGTGCACATATACGAAATACTATAAAGATATTGAGTTCTTTATGATACTAGCACACTCAAAGAAATCTGCTAAAAGCCGTAAAACTCTTTGTAATTGAAGAAAGAAAATAATAAAGTGTCTGCATTGTTAGGACATAAATTAGATTATATTTTACCCAGGTGTACAAGTTAATGCCTGAATAAACAGTAACACAATGCGAAAGTTGATATTTTATGGAATATAAAATTTGTTCCCTGCACTTTAACTTATTTCTCCAGGGATTTCAAATTGAGTTAAATATGAATAATACCCATGATTGTGAATTAGTTACGTTTGATGAAAACAAGAATAAATGTCCCTTGTTTACATTTGAATGGATCAGTATTTTACATTACAGTATTTATTTATTTATTAGAAAAATTGTTTATCGTGGTTTCCACCGAAATGTTTCAAGCCAACAGCCCAGTGACAGCAACAAATCACGCAATTTTGTCTGCATAAAATCATCTCCATTCTGTACGTTGATGTATTTTACTAGTAGATAATTTCCTGATTCAAATTGTCCCCAGTTTCATTAACAAGTTCGTTATTTCAAAAGATTTACGATGACACTATCATACTCGTACAACTCGTCATAAATTAAAAGTCCATCCATATCATCTTGATAATTGGCGATCTACTACAGTAGGTTTTTAATACATTTTAAACCACGAACAGTGAAATTGTGGAGTCAGCTTCCGTCAGCGGTATTTCCGAACAATTACGACAGCCTTCAAGAAGCCTTCAAGAATAGAGTCTTTAATTCCCTTAAAAGGCTGGCAACGGATCGAAGACCCCTTGGTGTTGCTGGTCTATGGGCGATGATGATTGCTTTCCTCCAGGGGACCCACTTGCTCGTTTGCCCCCCCTCTCATATGAATAAGAGAAAAACTTTCTTAAAAAAAATTATATAGAACTGATGTGAAGTATCTGAAATCCGACGTCATACGACTCTTTGCTTCATCTATTCCAATTTATGTGTCGTATTGCATTTGCGAGTACGGTTTTGGGTCGGACATAAATAATTCCTTTGCCCAAATCAAAAACAACGCTGACGCAGTGCTCCACGGGTCTGCCATATTTCTTTGACGTTATCGGACGTGTTTCCGGTAGTGACTTACAATAACACTCGCCTCGTTCAACGGTTCTGTTTAGTTTAGAAGCTCGTTTAATTTACTGCCGGGACCACCGCCATTGCTCTACAACTTCTGACATTTATTAGTTTTTGTTAGGATTTACTCAAATACTTATTGGTTTCAAATGTGCTTTCAAAGACCTTAACTCTGTTGAACTAGTTTCCTCTGCTATTTTCAGATTTTATTGTTACACTGTTTCTTCACTCGTTTATTTTTGACTTACTAACAAATGACTTTATCGCTTATTCTATCTAGAGATTTGCAAAATGCTGCCTGCTATTTCCCATAAATTTCCAATAAGCGTCCATAAATTCCCTATTTATGCCTAGAAACTAGGCTATATATAACTATTTACTAAGCGTGTATGATAAAATTCCGGGCATTTGGCATATCTCTAATTCTTACTTGTTATGCTGATTTTACTAGTAAGCTAATAGTGACTGCATACGCATATTGTACGCATTGCAGTACGATCTGCCTAAAGCAACCAGCTGGAGCGTACCCTACTGCCTGAATGAACAAATCATTTATTACCCATTAAGTAAGGTACAAAATGTAATTTAAAACGGCTTAGCAGTCTCAGTCAAGTTTTTATAGGCCATAAAACTATTTAACAACATAAATCGGCCTACGGAGAGATAAGCGCCTATCAGAATAATGGACAGTTACAAGGCATTTTAATAAAACAAAGAGCAAATTCAAGTCTTGTAGACCCTAATCATTAAACTCGGCGACTTATATCCGCTAGAAGTTGGTAAATTCCTGCTTTGTTTATAGCAACATTTTTTTAACGTGGTTATAATATAAATGGACACAATAAAACACAGGATACATTTATGCAATTCCAGACCCCTGTTAATCATTCAATTCATGCAAGTACTACGAGTAAGTAGTTAGTGAGGTACCACCTCTATCTATGCATGATTTAGCAGTAGACCTGTACAATTCAATACAATGCTCTTTATTGCACCACAATATTAACATATTATACAGACATAAGTTGTGTCAGGTAACTATAATTATTGTTATGTGTACACTGGTCACCACAGGACAGGCATTAATGAGGGTCTTTTGGCAGCACTGTAGCGTAGGGTCCAATCATCTGTCAATTCATAGCATCTTGTCAAATGTCTTGTTGACGTCTTCTGTTGTCTTGTCATCTTGAAGTTTCACTGTCAAAAAATCCAGTACAATTTGACAATCTGAACCCGACGCCTACCTAGCGACATCTGGTGTTAGAAAAAAAATCCAACATCCCCATTAGTCCATTAGCTTTGTGCCAAATTCCAAAAAGTTTCTTACTAATTTGTTCTGATTAAATTCGTTGTGAGTGCCAAGGCAGCCGTAATTTTACCCCCGGGACTGCAATGAACTTTACTGTTCAATGCCTTATTTGGCGATCGCCGCTGTTAATCCTAGCTACACAGGAGACACAGTGTGGGAATATGTGGTGGGACCCGTCCCGTATAAAAGTGAACCTGTAGTGTGTAACTTAGTTAAGAGCGGTACAGTGTAAGTTGAATTGATCAATCCCCTTTCACCCTAGCCCCTACCTTACAGTCTCGCATCACAATATAATTGAAGCATAACATGCCGTCCCACGTTTATCTCTATACGTGTGACAATCATCCAATCAAACACTCACAACTCACATAGAAGTCGCGTGAGAATTTAAAATATTACTGCATCCTTTTGTGATGATGAATCAATGACCTTATTAGGAGACCCAAACTAAAAAACAGAAAACATGTTTGATTTTTGTTTATTGTTTTGTTTCATTTACCGTATTCAAATCTTGCCCAGGGGCCACACACCTTCAGGTTAGTCTGTAGAGCTTTATGGTTTTTACCAGCTAAGCTAAACACAATTACCGCCAATCTAAGCCAAAATGTCTGACGGTAATCGGCTTCAGCTACGGCGGTAGGGCTGCAGGTTTTATCAGGAGGCTTTTTTTTTTCTTTTTTTTTATACTACGTCGGATGGCAGACAGGCATACGGCCCGCCTGATGTGAAGCGGTTACCGTAGCCATATTAACGCTCGCAACATAAAGTATCGCTCGCGCGCCGCCACCTCCGCTGCCATCGCAGCATCTCCTTCCTTTCTGGTGACCTCACTCACTCGCAGGAACACAACAGCCCTCAAGGGAACCGTTATTTGGCTGCGGTATTCAGTGAGGTGGAGGTACATTCCCCAGTCGGGTAGCTTACAATTACGCTCCCTACCTCTCTTTTCGCCAGAGCTTCGTTTGTCGGTCAGCAGGGTGCACCGCGTGCAGGTGAAGTTGGCTTTGGTTCAAAGATGTTGATGAACCACTTACACCCCCAACAGGCTACAGTGGGAGCTTCTTCAAGAAAAGCGTAATTTACAGGCGTGTATGATGCCTCTGGTGTTACACGCGTTCTGAAGCAGGCTACTTGGTAGTCACCGCAGTTGTATGAAAGAAAGGTGATAAAGTTATGTTTGGTTTTTATTACAAGCATACGCTTGGCATTATTTAAATTCGCTGTTACCTAGACTGTAAACCGTGGAACGCAAAAAGAATTGCTCGTTCTTCGCAATCCCTTGATATCTTAGGAGCTCAAAAAAAGCAACAGAATAATCCAGTTATTATAATTTGTTATTTGGCTGCTGTATTCTGTAGGCATGTGTCTTCCCCAGTCATACAGCTCCTAAATAACTATCAGTGTTCCTAATCTTACTTATCGATTTGCTAATCAACCGAAACTAATCGAGTGATTTGAATATATTGCAGGACAGGGCACAGAATATCTATTTTTTTTTATTCTACTTCGGGTGGCAGACAAGCATACGGCCCGCCTGATGTGAAGCGGTTGCCGTAGCCATATTAACGCTCGCAACATAAAATATCGCTCGCGCGCCGCCACCCCCGCGCCAACGCAGCATCTCCTTCCTTTCTGGTGACCTCACTCACTCGCAGGAACACAACAACCCTCAAAGGAATTGTTATTTGGCTGCGGTATTCTGTGAGGTGGAGGTACATTCCCCAGTCGGGTAGCTTACAATTACGCTCCCTACCTCTCTTTTCGCCAGAGCTTTGTTTGTCAGTCAGCAGGGTGCACCGCGTGCAGGTGAAGTTGGCTTTGGTTCAAAGGTGTTGATGAACCACTTACACCCCAAAATCTACAATCTAAAAATACATCTAATCATTTATTAGCGGGGAAAATAATACACGTGATATATATAAGTATGACCTTAGTGATATCTTCATACATGGCCTCGACCTCATCATACGGGTGTGCCGTCTTTGTGCAATACATTTTAAACCTCCTTCGATTGACCCGTATTCCAGTAGTGGAAGGTTTAGGGTTGATCCTATCCTATACTAACAAACGAGCAGTAGGTACTTGATTAATTCAAGCAGCAGCAGTTGCAGCAAGCACAGTTAATTGAGTGGAGCTAGCAAAACGCTTATATACGCCGAAAAGTCACTCGTGGGAATGAATAGTGGAAAAACTACTCAACCGATTTTGATGAAATTTGTCACAATTAAAGACATCGACATGCTTGAGGTTTGTGTCGAAAAAAAATTGAGATCGATCATGTCTCTGAGGAATGATCATCAAACAGATTTTCCATTGAAATCCATGGAAAACATATACTCAACGAATCTACTCTCTCCACTCAACCTCGATTTGTCCTCGTGGGCTAGAATCAGACCTTGTTTCATAGACATTGAATTAGTGAGAAATTCGTAATATAGACTTGTACTCAGAATTTGGTAGATCGACTAAAACTAGAACAGATATAAGAGTTTGCTCTTAAAACCTTCCAACAACCCGAGCGATGTTCGTTGTCGCAACTACTAAACACGTTATTAGAATGTACTGTGTACAGACATACAATGAATCAACTTCTATATAAGGCGCGAACTTATTTCCTACGGCACAAATTAATCATGCATCTCAAGATACCGTATATCTATTCAGATAAACATCGATGTGCTGAGAACACTACGGTTCTCTAGAAAATCACGTTTTATTATCTGATACACTGGCTGATATACATTTATCTGTGTTCCATACGTATTGAAGTATGAACAAAGTCGTATTGTTGCGAAAGCGGTACAGTCAACCAAAGGGAGATGAATTATTTACTTACAGAATAATATTGAATGTCTTTGTGTAGGCACGCATCACACGCACCTTAAAAGGTATCCACAGGCACGGTAGAATACGAGTAAAACAAGGTACATACGTTGTTCCTGGTAGAGATAGGTCTCGTGATTGTAACTACGCTACGTCATCCGCTATATTTTTTTTTGTGGAAAATGTCATGCAAAATACAACAGATTTTGACAACTATATTCGCGGAAGTCATCTTGGTAATATGCGCGAAGATAATTAATACCTTGATTACAATACTTGGCAACGTGCGTGTGATGCCCCTGATGTTACAGGCGTTTATAGACTACGGTTACTGCTTTCCATCAGGCGGGTCGTATGCTTGTTTTTCCACTTTAGTATATAAAAAACACTATTGTACCAAAAGAAAACAAAAACATGTCAGTGAAAAACATTAAGTATGTGTACAAAGGCGGTTTTATCCTACGATAAGACCGTCGCGTCGGTAAGATATGCCAAAGAACCGGTTGTGTGACTGATTGGTATACAGGTAGCGATACTGGGGAGGGTAAAGATCCTCTACCGACTAAGCTGAAGGTGTTTGGCAATAACTTAAACGTAAAACAAAATCAAAATATTCGGTGGTAATCAGCTTCGGCAGTAGAGCCCCTGGATGATTTACTAGGTGAGAATTGCAACCCTGTGACACAGCAACTCTATGCTGTGCCTGTGATATGGTTGTAAGGTTAGTTGCACGACGAAACATTAACTGTAGGTATTAATTAGGTCATATGTCGTAGATGTATACTATCAACCGACCACGTAATTGTATAACGATCTCAATGTAACTAGCAGTCTTCTTTTGGCTGCATAAATTGTAGCGAGACAATGGTAAACAAACACAATAAGTACGGTTCATTCCTTGTTGGTTTCCAATTCGCATTTCCTAGACGTTTATCGTCTTTGTTCGGAGAGCAATAATAGCGCGCTGTTTGTGGTCATGCCATAGTCAAGTAATGTTTCCAGTTACGAAGATTTATTGTGTAATTATATTGCCTGGAAGTGGTGTAGGGGTGTAAGTGGCCCACAGACATCTCGGGGGCCAAAGCCAACCTGCACCTGCACATGGTGCACCCTGCCTAACTAACGATGCTCTGGCGTCATTCGCCAACCTGCCTGCCCAGCGTGACTTACGGGCATTTTTCATTCATGCTGAGAAATCTATCTATGAGGCCCTCAGTACACGGCCCTGCTATCCCTGGTCAAGGTGATGGTTTCGCTTACGGCAGGGCGGAGGGTGCTAAGAATCCCCGGTAGGCAGGCCGCCACCACCCACTGACCATTGGCGCATACAACACCCGAACTTTGACAACCCGAACAATGAGGATGTGGGAGACCTGGAAGTAGAATTAAACATATTAAAACACACTTATGAATAACCGTTAAACGCTAGGATTTTTGAGTATTCGCTAAGGATAAGGGTATACCGGCATAGATAGTCGCAGATACGTCTAATAGTATTTTTGTTTAATGAATCAGTTAGATAATACAACAATTACAACTTAATTTGTATGTACATTTCATTATTAAGATATCAAATATTCGATTTAGATATTGCTATTTACTATGTCTGTGTTGATTCATACCATGCATCGAGTTTTCTCATCAATTCTATAGATAGTAAACCCTTTGAGTGTTTTTGATAATCTTCTAGAGCATATTTTCAGGTAAGGAAAGGACTTTTTCAGGCAATTTCTTTTAGATTGAAATGCAATTCGTAACACCGTACTTATTCATCGAAGCAATAGATTGAACTGATCAGCATCCTGTGACCTATAAAATATTTGTCAAATGACGGGCCCACTGTGTTTCCGATGCAAACAGAATTAATACCTGCAAACACTAAAATGGCAAAAACCAGTGAAGTTCACTCCAGGGGCCCAACCGCCTAAGCTGAAGTCGATTTCCATGAGAATTTTTGATTGCGAAAATAAAAGTTCAGCTTATCCCCGAGAACAATTCGCGAACTGACTACGCCCTGCAATAATAGCATATAAACTGTCAATAATAGCATAACTGTCCTCTGAGAAATTTCAACTGAAAGGAAGTGATAAAAATGAAAAGACTGACAAAAAAATGTGAGGGGGGGGGGGGGGGTTGCTACTCAGCCAGCTGACAATATTTGGTTCAACAATTTTGGCTTCATGATTAAATGATTAAACTGTCTGAACTAGTACACAAGTTTTCGCTAGGGAGCAAATGATTGACGAACTTCGTGCCTGGCTCGCGGACTATTAAATTACTTTAATAAAGTAATTATGATCATCTTAGCTGGTTATCAATAACTTAAATCTAAAATCTATTTTTGGAATCAAAATAGAATATAAGAAGATACATATATGAAAATAACTTAATTACGACATAGCCTTCAGAGTTTGCAAACTGGAGTGGCAATAGGGCAGTCACATCTGCCGAGTAAATGATGGCAGATGGGCGAGGAAGGTCTAATACCTTCATCACTCATCACATTGGAGGCCGCGCATTGGACGACGAAGCGTTGGCCGGACGTCCTCCTAGATGGCCCGATGATCTTAAGAAAAGAAACTACTGTATGTGGAAGGCGGAGGATCGTATTTGTTGGAAAACATTGGCGAAGGCTTATATCCAGCAGTGTGTAGATACAACCTGATAATGATGATGATATTAAGATATATTGATTGGAATCGGCTTCAGCTTAAGCGGTAGGTCCGCAGTTCCGGTGACCAAAACTACTGCTGACTTGCTACACATGACGAATTTAATAAAAAAAATTGTAGGAGCATAAAATTTTATGCCGGTCATGCCATATAAATCGATTATGATGACAATGCAAGTTATCACGTACGCAGCTGGTTTTACACCTGTCTACAACTTACCAAGGCACCCATGGCAGGTGTGTTACGAATAATAGCACTTAATACCGCAGTTGCCTTAAACTGGATCTTTGTTTAAATTTATCCAACAAAACACCGACATTCCTTACTACTTACAGCAGATGTTCCGTTTATCTCACAGAATACCGCAGCCAAATAACCATTCCCTTGAGGGTTGTTTTGTTCCTGCGAGTGAGTGAGGTCACCAGAAAGAAAGAAAAGAGTATGGGCTAGCAACGGATCGGCGACCCCTTGGTGTTGCTGATCTCCATGGGCGGTGGTGATTGCTTGCCATCAGGTGACTGACATGCCCCACTATCGCTATGAACGTACACGTTCATAATACTGGCTTTCCGCCTACAGCTTCCGTCAGTCGTCTAAATGAAGACTGGCGCCCGATTGTTCCTCTTTTTAATATTTTTTTTATTTGACTACTTTTGAACAAACATCTTCATTTAATGGTAGGTCATTGGCACAGACAAGATGTATACTGATACATAAACAAAGATTTCAAACATAAACTTTACTACTCAAGGTTTTAAGTTTAAAAAAATAAAATAACATTACTTCAGAGGGGCAATTCTCGTAATTAAAATATAGTCAAAATTCAGTTTCGATCTAGTCTCGATCTCACAAATGTCACATTTGGTATTCTCGTAACACAATATGTAACTTCAAAATTAAATTTAAGCGGGATTATATCGAAATATGAGTGAAAATTAAACAAACTAAGAATGTTACTTTGCCAACAACAAGAATTGATAATAATTAATTAATGAAATCAAGTATACAATTTTAGTCAATTCACAATTCAATCTCGATTCGGTCAACTTTCAATCTGCGATCGTAGAAAAATTACGAGAATTGGCCTTCTGATCACATCACTGTTAACCGCAAACAAAAAAGCAGTACGAAATATTTAAAAAAAGATATCCTTAAGCTCATAAACATTGTTGACATTTTTATTTGAAAGATGGCAAGACTCCGTTAATAACTTACTCACCGCAGCCCCTCTGAACAGCGGAGGACATGATGGTGCATAAATTATCACGGACCTCGTAAACCCAGAGTCCATCTCCTAAACATCATTTATGCAATACTACAAGCAACTTTAGGCTGCTGACACATGCTCGACTTTGTTTAATTAAACGAGATCAGTGTGGTTATAATTATAATCCTCCTAATTTATGTAAAATACAAACTATCTGTAACAATAGGCTATTTGACAATGTTCAAAAATTGTATAAATTATTTAACAATATCGTAAAATACACAAAACTATAATGATCTGCAAACTTCCATTCTAATATCTTCCGTCCGACTTATTTTAGGGTCGATCAAAGTTTGGCGGGAAAGTCCATTTTAAAAGTATGAAATTATTAAAAAATAATATTTCCATTGGAGAAGCAATAAATAATGCTATACCTTTTTAACATAGCTGTGGTACTAATTTCTGATTACCATACATAATACAAACCTGTGACGTCATAACCTAAGTAGCATGTTGAATGGAGCGTTTTCTGGAAAGTCCAAAATTGTAATTTTCAAATTAACATAATCAACATAATTATCTCGAGAGATTTTTGTTCTATCAAAGTAATTATTTCACGTGTGGTTTTATTATTGTGATGTCCTTACATATAAAACCGAAAAAAACGTTGGTCAAATAGCCCATTATGTATATGCTAATATTATAAAGCTGAAAAATTTGTTTGTTTGGTTAGATATGGTCATAAAGTCGAATTGAAGATTTCTTTTAGTCTTGTATAAACCATTTATCGAGGATGACAGCTATTTAAACATCACGATACAATGTCAATGCAAATGTCAATATATCATAAACCAACTTACTTGAACATAAATTGTACCAATGCAGTGTTGCAGCAAGTTGGCGATGCTGCATTGTTTTGATGTTCGTCTTCCTTAATAACAGTCTAGATTTAGGTCACATCTGAACATATTCGTAACAAGCACAGCTTGCAATTTAGAATTAAGTTACCGTATTTGTCTTCTAGAATTAAGCTATAAACACTAAGTTATAATGAAGTCATATTTTCGCAATCAAAAATCCGATCGTGGGCTTCAGCTTGAGCTGTAGCCCCTGTATATATTTCTCAAGAACAGAGCCACGGGCACAGCTAGCATCTGTATAAAACAGACACACTCATTAGTCACAGATTGATTACATCTTCCGTCACGATGTGAGACATTGAGGCATTTGATTCCAACGTGGAGCCGAACTTAATGGTGCATGCACGGACGTTGCACTCGGAACTAAGAATGCACTTTCTGTTCACGTCCACAGCTGCAATTATATGAAATAATTCACCATAATTAATAAGTAATTATATATGTATCCACATATCCAAATCCGTATAGCTAATTTGATGTAGCGGTCAGTGCTGTAATAGCAAATCTAATACGAAACCTCGGTAAACCCAGTGGATTGAAACTTTATATTATGTTAGGCAATAATTTTAATTTCTAACGTCTACGGAGTAATATTATGAAACTATATTCTACCAGTTGCTTCTTTCCATATAATAAAATAAAAGCAAGTACTGTACGTACTTGCTTTTATTTTATTTTAGACTCGGGGGTCGTGGCTGGCGTTGATATCTTAATTATTTATTTCTTTTTTAACCTCCGATCTAAAACGAGGGGTGTTATAACTTATAAGTTTAACGTGTCTGTCTGTGTGTATGTAACATCGTAGCTCCTACACGAGTGGATGGAGTGGAATGTGGGTGACATTCTTCCCCCTGTCTCTCCTGTGTAACCAGTATTAAACGTGGCAACCAACGAATAACAATGAGTAGGAAGCTAATTGCATCCCTCCCTGGGGTTTACCTCAACAAACTGCAACTATTAAAATAATTTTTCAATTCGACATTATGACCATGTTCATTTTAAACATGTAGTGGAATGTGGGTGACATTCTTCCCCCTGTCTCTCCTGTGTAACCAGAATTAAACGTGGCGACGACCGAATGACAAAGCAGGAAGCTAATTGCATCTCTCCCAGGGGTTTACCTCAATAACGAACTGCAACTGCGCCAGCCTTACAACTTAAGAGCATACATAACCTACTTATAATGATTTGTGATTTTCTGCCTGGAAATGCTTATCATGTCTTTTCACAGTGTCCCAGCGACCACAAGAGCTGAAGGCCAACTCCCTTAAATATTTTACGATCGCTGAATGAAAATTGATGGAAGCGAGATTGAATTGTGAATTGATTGAAAATTATATACTTGATTTCATTAACTGCTATTTATTATCAATTCTTATTGTTGGCATAATAACAGAGTTTATTTAATTTTCGGTCTCATTTCGTTAGTATTTCGTTAGTATAATGTGATACGAGAATACCAAACATGAAATATTTGAGATCTAGGGTCGGAAATGAATTTCTACATATCTCGTTAATATTCCCACTTAAATTAGACTTGGAAGTTTCATATTGTAATACGAGAATACCAAACTAGACGTGATTTGTGAGAGCTAGACTGGATCGGAACTGAATTTGGACTACACTTTAACTATGGCAAAATAGTACATAACTGGAACATAGTATGCATAAAAAAGAAAGCGATATAACTTAGAATATTATGTTCACGCAGTAAATATAGCCAACCTATATATATACATTATACATAGCATATAGTCAAGTATAGCAGTGTGCCGTTGTTGTTATCCTGCCCTCATAAATTTGAAACTTAATTCACGAGGGCATACCACGATAAGATGTTCAGCTTCACACAGTTCATTTACCTCTGATAGCAGGCCGTCTCGAGATGAAATTGATAGCTATTGTTTATAATACTTTTGGATCATTATACCTAAAAGCTTGTATATTAAAATTTAGGATACACGCTTAAAGATTTTTACGTCAAAGAGAGGTTGTAGGCACCTCCATCGCACAGAATACTGCAGTTAATTAATAATGCCGTTGAGGATTGTTGTGTTCTTGCGAGTAAGTGAGATCGCCAAACCTGAAGAGATGCTTAGCAGCGGAGGTGTAATTGTGTAAACTATAAGTATAGACACGCGATATGGTGTATCCAAAATAATCACTATATATATTGGGTGTCCCAAAAATCAACGTCAAGCCGAAAACGGGCGATGGGCCCAGTTATGATTGCTATCAGAAAAATATAAAAAGAAATCTTACTTTTCGAATCATGAGTATTAAAAAAAAAATCGGGAAAACTGACACCCTGTCTTTCAAGTCCTGTGACTACAAATCTTAACTTCTAATTTAGGTACTTAAACCTTTTGTAAAATATTATCTATTTATTATCTCCAAAATACGAGGACGAAGTGATCCAGGTGGTTGAACAAGACTCAAGAATCTCAGTAGGTACGTGAAATTGAAGAAAGGATTGGATTGCCCAAAAGTACCGCACATCGTATTTTAAAAAAGAACCAGTTTCATCCATACCATGTACCACGAGTATAAAATTTGCTATCCAGAGAGAGTATGATTTTGTAAAACAATGTTGCAGAGGCACAGAGAGCAACCGCGATTCTTTGAAAAAATTCGGCGGTCCGATGAGACAGCATTCAAAAGGGACGTGAAAATTCAAATTTGATGCAGTAAGACAGATCGCAGTACAAGTTTAATGTGAACATTATACAGGGACAGGAATTTTGAATGATAGAGTTATTGGTCCGTTCGAAACACAACTACTGTTGCATTATATATAGTATCTCTATAAAACCTTGCTATATAAAAATCATCAATATATGTAGTATCATATATAGATACTCTATCTACCGACACAAATACATTATCTGATTATGGTACTTATATATCGTTGTTATTCGACTCACTAAAACACTTACTACACGAGGAGCTCGGAGTAATTACTAACTTAGTCAACTCATGAAGTTTCGACTATAAATAGAATAATGACACTCACACGCGCCACTCGCCTGTGGCCAACATCTGGTCAAATTTATTGCTCAAATCTTTCAATTGGACGATAACCGGCGTTAATTTAATTACAAGATACTGCCGATCGCGCGTTAGCTCTTAATTTGTACGTGTTCTACTTGTACTTTGACGTTTTACAGCACGAAACGCATTAAATTCATTCAAATTTAAAACTTATTGCTTTGACATAAGTTCACTTGTAGATTTAATGCTGACTGTACCGTAATGTGGTTAATTTATACATTAAACACGATACTTAACACGTTAACTGTTGCACGTTATGGCTGTTGCATACGGCATGAGGCACATAAATTAGCACCTATTTTGTTTTTGTCTAATCTGAACTGTTAGTTTTGATATTGGAATTGTTTTCTAATATATTTAAGTCCTTACGTGCATACTAGCCCTTGATTACTTAGCTTTTCTACTTCAGCAAACCAAAGCCTACCTTTGACACGTCTCCACTGGATTTCCTTTCATATCTAGTGCTGGTATTTTCAACGTCGGGCTGGCATTGTCTCTGATATCCTCAGATCATCTGGCGGATGGTCGGCCTATTCCATTTTTCTTGTTCGAGGTCCAGATACAAAGTACAGAAATTCCAGAACGCGCTTACTCCACCTTTCGTCTGCGCGACAATGACATATACAACCACATACGTTCATTTCATACGATTTTTCTATACCTCAACCTATGTTACCCCTATGACCAATAAAGAAAACTGGCTTTACCCCCGTGTCTAAATTACATCTTATTGGTCCCCCTGCTCGCTATTACCCCCACGGAACCACTGCTATAGAATAATGATAGGTCTCTGTTGCGCTCTGACTAGATAGATACCGTTTTATATATCAATATTTATGTCCCGACAAAATTATTAATGAATTACATAAGATTGACGGCTCCGGTGGTCGAATGTCCACTTTGTCTCCGGGGTCGTGGGTTCAATTCCCGCACAAGACAAATATTTGTGTGCATGAATATGTCTGTTTGTCTTGGTTTGGATGTTTTCTATGTATTATATGTATGTATTTACAAAAGAATAAAAATGTATTTAAGTACATTTATTAGGAGTCTACTACCCATAGTACAAGCTTTGCGCTTAATTTGGAACTAGATGGCGCTGTGTAAATTGTCCAAAAAAAAAAGAAGATAACTAAAGTCATTGGATTACATAGGGCAAAGAAACTGGTTCCCATTTTATTTTCTTATCAGCGTAGTTAAATTGCAATTCAATTCTACATTATTGCTTTAGTCGTCCCAAATACAGGCACAATCGTGACTAGATTTCCGAATAGACCAAATCTAATATCATGTTGTAACATTGAGACAGACTAGCTAATACCACAGTATAAATAATAGTACTACGTACTGTATGGCCGCCCTGCCGCTCATGTCGACCTCACCTCTCCTCTGAGACAAATCTGGTGGCCTCTACTCACGTTGGCGCTTGGCTTCAGTCGGCCAACTAGGCGAGCGACACCGAGTCACAATACACTTTTCTATGCTGTGACCGAGTGATGACAAGGCAAAGCAAATAGGCTGTCTATATATTGGCGTTGGCCATCACTCGGGAACGCTCGGCCAACGTGTATAGGCTACTTGAAACAGATTGTATGGTATGGTGCCACACGCACACACGCTTATTCACGCTCTCCACAGACGTCATTGTTTATGTAGTATGTAGTAAACGACGCGACATTTGTATGTAGTGGACGGGGTGAAAAATCTGTCTGTGTTGGAGAGATGTGGATATAGTTAGTAAACTGAGTGCAGTGTCAGGTCACAAACCTCCAGTGACGTGGAAGTTAAAATGTGTGAAACACGATCTGTAAACCATCTATTAAGTAAATATTGTTAGGAGAGTAGGTTTCTTACTAATTTTAGGTCACTTAGTCAACACTTGAAATTTTATTTCTTTTATTGTCGAAAACAGCAGTATCAGTACTATAGTAATTATGACTACATTGTAACTGGTAGTAACAGAGATTAGTTAACCCTGCAAATGTCGTTCTGACACATGAGTTATTTCTAGTTAATATTTTGGTTGTTAAGGTATTAAGAGTGTGAAAATTTGATATTATTATATGTATTATTTGAGATTAAATAAAAAAAAAAAATATTGACAAAAATATATCAGCATAGATACACCGTAATCACCTAGCGATATAAAATACTAGCGGCCCGGTACGTGCTTCGCTACGTATAGAGTGAAATACTAAAAAAAATTAATTGGAACATAAGATTCATTTATTGAAACAAAAAAATATTTTATTAATTGCTAGCTATTTTAAAACTTAATCCAAAACTTTTGGATAAACATTATTTTTTGTTGTTCCATTTTGAGCATGAATAAACAAACGGCTGGGGGGGGGGGGGGTACCGACTCTGGAACAGGCAACATGAAGTCGAAGCACGTCCAAAATGAAATGACCGCATGAATGACATAACAACATGCTTGTACTATGTCAACATTGAAAAAAGTCTCAATTACAAAAAATGTGATAAATGACGAACCGCTCTACTGATTTTGTGCAAACTTCACATAAACCATCTACTAAATAGTCCGAACAAAGCCTAAACATTTGGTTTGGATAGGTGAGCCTGTTCTTGAGTTATAAAATTACAACGAAAATTGGCATTGATTTTTATATATATAGATACTTTACAGTCTGTTCTCATACCCACCAAATATACATAGAAAATTCATAAAAATCGGTTCAGCCGTTTCGGAGGAATGCGACGACAAACACAGTGACATGTGATTTTTATATAAATAAATATGTATATATATATATTTATACCGCGCGTAGAAGGTAGTTCAAGCTAGCATATACTAGCTTGAACTACCTTCTACGCGCGGTATCGCCTCGCGACACACTACCAGAATACAAACCGGAAAAGTATCATAATCTTTAATGTACTAGACTAGAACATATTCTAATACTAGTAGTGCTATAGATTTGGTAATCACAGTTAAAGAAATTTTATGGAATATTTGGTAAAATATATTGACCAAAGTATTATAATTTCTTTGTATGTCTAATAAAAGATTCCGCCAAAATCATGCGGATTCCGAATAATTGGAGTTCGTTATAACCCTTTTAAAGATGACGCTGAAGTTATTCTCGAAGTACTAATAAGTAAACACGTGTCCCAAAGTCCCTGTTCTTTGTGACATTACGTCATCGCCCAAAACTATATTCGTAGAAAAATCCTCGTCTGCTCTACGAAGTAACGTTTTAATAAGTTTGCGGTCCGTTTCGCCCCGTGATTCAGCGTATAAATTATATGAATCACCTCAATTTATCCTACCACCAGTTTTATAAACACTGCTGATGAAGGCGGAAGTGAGAATTACGTGTAAAAAAATTTACGTACATTAATTATAATATTCAGAAATATACACGAGGAGACTTAATAAAGCTGCATAATGATTTACATCAGGATTTTTGATACGCAAAAGAACGATTTCCCTCGAATTTTTTGATACGAAAATTGGGAGTCCGGTTTAGGCTAGAATCTAATTTAAGATTCTAGCCTAAACCGGACTCCCAATTTTCTTAGTAATTTCTTTGCTTAGCTAAAATTTAGGTTCCGGTTCCGATATAGGTTAGAATTTTGATATTTTAGCTTACGCCTTTGACTATTTCTTCCCAAAGAGGACTATATCTACCCCCAATGGTTGATTCGAACATGCTAGACACAGTTGTTTTTTTTTTCTGATTAAGTGATTACCTACCGTACGCGATAATCAGAAAATATAAAAAAACTAGGGACCTAAGATTTAGCTAGATGCATCCCCGAAGCCAATCTACTGAGCTGAAGATGATTTCTACTAACCGAAATCCGATTTTGAATTTACAAAATTCAATCTTCAGCGTTACCATATAGAAGCCTAAAAATTTTACTGAGCTAAAAAATACTAAATTCTAAAAGCGGATTCGTTACCTCGCTTTGATATTTTAAATTTAAATATGGTTTTCTACGAAATTGCCAAGGGCATTCTGTCGGACCCCAGAACCGATTATAATACTTTCTGTTGATATGAGGCTCATTTAACGGGTTCTACTGCGTTGGAAGGCTGTCATGTAATCTTGACCGCCTGTCCTTTGACATTCTTTTTGTCTGCGGTAATTTCCTTGCCTTTGTCATATACAATACTTGAAAGAAATGCTGAATGAATTCTGAATATTAGCAAAACAAGGATTTTTGTTGTAAATACACATAGTTATAAAGATAATACATGCTCGTTGTGATATCTAGTCAACATAAGTAATAAAAAGCACATAAAAGGGAAAACGTTTATAAAATAACCTAAGAAATAAATCCAACGTTATGTTGGACTTGCGTGACTGACGGTTCGCTGAATACGTTATCGTGCCGAATATATTTTCATAATATTGCCTCCTTTTGCTTAGGGACAATTTATTTATGTTGTTTGACCCACAATTTCTTAAGCTACTCATTAAATATTCAGTTCCCAAATTGTTTATATTAATTCTAATGATGGGAGCGTTTTAATAAAATAAACGTAAGCATAATTGGAAATTTTATTGTTGTTGGTATTATTGTAATATTTTTGTGATTACACTACGGAATATTGAGTTACACCTTTTAAACACTAGCAACCGTCGGTTTACCGTCTAACACTATTGCTATCATCATCTTCAATACTTAAGAAATGCGCTCTTACTGGGAGCACTTTTGCTATCCGCTTCTATTCTTCGCGAGTTTCTTTACCTTGATACTACATGACATCCAATTTTTTCTTCACTTCTATAAAATAACTGTATCTTGGTCTTCTCCTTCCCCTCTTTCCTTTTATCTGGCCTTCTATAACATTCCAAATAATGGTGTCATGTCATATCAATTGTCCCAGTATTTTCTTTCTGCTGTTTTCAATAGTTTGCATGATGTGTTTGATATTGATTCAGTTTTGCTGTCACTTTCAATATTACAGACATTACAGTACTGCTTCGACTACAGGTTTCAATACAATAGTAATAATATTATTAATTTTTTTAATGTATCAAATTGTTATAGCTTTAAACGCTTTAAATCACATTTCCAACAAAGCTATTCACAAAATAATGAGCATCTGCAATCAAAAGCCATAGCAAAGCAATATTGTTCGGCGGTAGAGATGCTAGCACTTTTGTATACGTGCAATATGAATCCAAATAAATGCTTATATAATAAGTATTGGGAATTCCCAATCAAACGTTAACGACTAAATTACAATTGCTTCCTGACATTGTTTAATAACGTTGCACAATGGGCTCGTATATCACAGACACTACGATCTACGACAGAGGTATCGATTATCACGTCCTCGGTCAATATTTATAAGTGGCTTCGAACTCGTACTCTATAACTCGTATATAAATATTATGCAGAATTCAGAAGTTGCAAGCAACTTCTGAATTCTGCATAATATTTATATACTAACTTAAGTTTTAATTCATATATTTTTTTATTGAAATATGTTCAGCAATTTCACAGCCAATTCAAGACTAGCTTTCAGAAAAAAATAAAACAACGACTATTTTCTTTTTTATGTGAGATGGGGCAAACGAGCATGTGGGGTCACCTTATGGAAAGCAATCACCACCGCCCATGGAGAGACAGCAATACCAACGGGCCGATCCGTTGCCAGCCTATACTCTTTTAAAAGACTTTTACGTTACGAGATGCTGCGATGGCAGCGGGGGTGGCGGCGCGCGAGCGATATTTTATGTTGCGAGCGTTAATATGGCTACGGTAACCGTTTCACATCAGGCGGGCCGTATGCTTGTCTGCCACCCGACGTGGTATAAAAAAAAAAAAAAAAAAAAAAAAAAAACGTTATTTTGATATTAAAAATAAGACATTCACGGACAGACACTTCAATTTTATTTCTTAGTATAGATTTGTTAATTGGAACATTCGATGATGTAATAGCCGAGGTCTGAATCATCGACCTAATTGCTAAATAGACCTACGAGACTAATTGGTTTTGAAGTCTATTGTTATTATTATAATAGCCAGTGATAATAATGTAATATTTCACAATTTTTTCTTCATTTAAAATTTAGCCATGTTATATTTAAAACTAGCTGCCCGCCCTGGCTTCGCACGGGTAGAAAGTGGTGTGTTATTTTCTTCGCAATTTTTACGTCTTTTCTCTCCATAAGAACCTTCCTTCCTTAAGCCCTAAATTGTACCCAAAATTTTCGATAACATCGTCGAATCGAAAGTCAGATGTGTACGAATGTCACTAAAATCTAAGAAAAGTTTCGTAGCAAACAAGCCTGACGGGAAGTACCTACTCCTCACAGAAGACCGCAGACAGAAAAGGAAATTTCTAGGAGTTAACTTTGTTGTCTGTAAAGTGCACAATTTAAATTTAATTTTGTACTTTTAATTAACAACCAAAATATTCGTTGTTGCAGGTAGTGCCCCGGCTGCTGGGTTCGCTGGTGGGAGGCTCGATGAGTCCAACACAACATCTAGAACAACAGCAGGCTTTGGTCAAGCAGTTTGCTGAAATATTAGAATTCGTACTCAAGTTCGATGAATACAAAGTAAGTGTTGCTCGTTGTTTCAGACATAATTGATTCGGTATTGAAGAAAAAAACGTATCTAGTATATGAGAAAGTGTAATAGTGGTTAATATTTGCGCATTGTAGGTTAAATCGGTAGATTTTGGAAAAAATTACCCACAATGCGCAAATATTTTTCCAAAATCTACCGATATACGAACTTTGACCGAAAACGGTCCGGTCAAGCACGAGTGTCCCTCCATCTTACAGAAGACCGCACCCAAATAACAACGCCCTTTAGGATTATTGTGGTCTTGCCAGGGAGTGAGATCACCATATGTAAGATAATTCTGCATTGGTAACGAAAGTGCCAGCGCGCTATCAATACTTATTGTATACGTCTATTGGCTACGGTAACCGCATCGGGCGGGCCCGAGGCATGTTTTGCACTCGGAGTGTGATAAAAATAAATCCTAATGCTGCATTTTCTGGTGTACTCTTTCTTGAAAACATGCGAAGCTAAAAATTGGAATACCTAGCCATTGTTTCTGTAATGTCCCCCAAATGGACAATAGACAAGACAACAATAGGCTCGAATCAAAGAGTCCAGACTATCATAGACCAATACTGGATACGACCTCTTACGACCATATATACGGCTCACTTTCACCTGCCAAATCCCACGGGATACGGCCGTACTAAGATGCGCGTATCCCATGGGAATTACAAAAAATCTTTTCTATTTTCATATGTACAGACTAATAGAAACATTCCTATCAAAGTTCCCAAAACAGGCATGTTCATGCACACAAATATTAGTCTTATGCGGGAATCGGACCCGCGACCTCAGAGTCAAAATGGCAATTGTTAACCATTTGACCACCGACCTTCTTCAATATAAAACTAGAAATCAGACTTAGATACAATATTCTCCAGTCACGTTGAAAGATTTCATGTTTTTAGATAACATTCGTCTGCTGTGTTATCATCTGTTAGTTTTGTTCGTGTGTATAGATCAGCTTGAAATGGACGTTTCCTGCAAACAATTCACTGTTGATTAAATTGATTATTCAATGATCGTTATTTGCTATGGAAGCTATTTGTATAATAAACATTTCCTATGCGCTGTAACTCTCTATCCTGTATGGAAATACTGTTATGTTTTCATAACTTATCTATGAGTGTATGTTTTCATTGAATGATATTATTTTCATTCGTTTATATTATTACACTCTACTCTTACATTACATTACATTACGACCTCCTTCTTCAGTGGCATGCTCGCTACCCTGTCGGTAGTACAATGGGATGTGTTCAGAGGAGTTGTTTGATATGATGCCCACGGCCTTCTTCTACAGTCGCACCGCTCGCCATCGACATGGAATTCATCCTCACACATTGGAGCCTAAGTGGTCGCGTACTGTGCGGTTTCAGAGAAGGTTTCTCCCGCGTACTGTCAAGCTGTGGAATGAACTGCTTGTTGTAGTTTTCCCAGGAAACTATAGCATGGGGTTCGAAACCGGTCATGACATAAATTTCCTTCCAATTTCATCTTATACTAAGCCTGTGTACTTGTGCACACCCCAGTGCACTCAATTTTTGGTCTCATTTAGTCCTGTTGATTGCCGATCTTTACTATCCTACATAGCTTGACCAATATCAAAATATTCTACGCCACTTATTTGTCCCAAATGTTATCTAACGAACCCGTGTCCTTAAAGGAAATCCGCTGTTGTTACTGTCGTATCGTATCGTAGCCCTTTCGACCCCAACCTTGACTTGGCGTACGTTGCTCCGCCACTGAGCGGCAAAGCCATTTAGTAGTAACATTATTATGTATACGTTGACTATATAGTTGATATCCTAGACCTCGTTTTTGAAGTAAAACTTCTTTACGCATGCTGGACATGGGGGCAGCTTACAGTGAATGAGTGACTTGAACGTTACGGAAAGAGCGAACGGAAGTTGAGAGGAAGATGTAAGTGAGTAGAGCTAAAGAAGTTTTACTTCAGTGGTGTGGTCTAAAACACGCTCGTTTTTTAGGGTTCCGAACCTCAAAAGGAAAAACGGAACCCTTATAAGATCACTTTGTTGTCCGTCTGTCTGTCTGTCTGTCTGTCTGTCTGTCTGTCTGTCTGTCTGTCTGTCTGTCTGTCTGTCTGTCTGTCTGTCTGTCTGTCTGTCTGTCTGTCTGTCTGTCTGTCTGTCAAGAATTTCTATTTCGAGAATGCCTGGAGGTATCAAGCTGAAATTTGAACTGTATACTCAGGTCTACGGTCCCATGAAGTGAAAAAAAAATCAAACTGCTAAGTTTACATAGAAAAAAGTTACGGCCGTTTATTCAGCAAAAAACGCATATTTCGACACACTCAAGGGAATCAAAACCTATAGGGTACTTCCCGTTGACCTAGAACTATGAAATTTGGCAAGTAACATCGTTATAGACTACAAGTACAGGAATAAATCTCAAAACTATACATTTGTAAATAGATCTTAAAAAATAGGGGGTCTATATTTTTTATAGCGTGTCGAAATTTCAAATTGAAACTACTAGTTCAAATGGGGTATCATATGAAAGGGCTTGATGTACACATTGCAAAATTTTTTTTTTTTTTTTTCGACGCATTATTTCTTATTTATAATGAAAAATATCAAATTTAATAATGATACTACGTACCTACGGAACCCTCGGTGGGCGAGTCCGACTCGCACTTGTCCGGTTTTTTTATACAACGTCGGGTGCCTGAAGCATAGGGCCCGCTCATCGAATCGATGGGCCCCCCTGTGTTACTATAGGCATATAAATGCTAGCAACATGAAATATCGCTCATGCGCTGCCACCTCCGCTGCTATCGCAGCAACTCTCCTTCCTGGTGACCTCACTCTTTAGTCGCCAAGATTAGTTTTTTAAAAACAACACGTCAAGTCACGGGCATACGCTTAATGTAAATAAGGAAAGTAGATAATGAGATTTTTTCCACAGGGATGGATTAAGGTGATCAAAATAAGTAATCGGTAATTATGTTCCCACAGGTACTAACTAGACGCGTACGTAGTCGCGGACTACAAAATACCACTAGTAGTATTTTGCCAACTAACGGGACGGGGGCCTACCACACATTCCCACCACTGTGTCTCCTGTGTGACTACACAGGAGACACAGTGTGTTAGTTAACAGCGACCGCTAAAAAAGGCAATGAACAGTGAAAACCATTGTACTTCCGGGAGTAAAATTACGGCTGCCTTGAAACTCGCAACAGATTTAATAAAAAGAAATTAATAGGACTAAGAAGCTGTTGGAATTTGACTTCCCCTCTTATCAATGTGAGACACAGTATATTTTGCCAACTAGTGAAATGCCAACCATTGCTCACACAAGGCACCCAACCCAATAAGGTAACAGCGATGCCGAATTGATAGGCATTGTGATAGAAAGCGGGGTTTGGCCGACCTTCGTACTGTGAGTCAGTGAGTCATGCTTTTTGTCAATCATTTAATTGTGATCCATGAACACATGCTGTTTTTATTATAACGATATTGATATTCTATCGCATCGTCGTCTTTTCGCACAAGAGATATTCTAGACGGGATTTTAATCCCCTTTTTTACTGCGTACAATATCATTTAACTGTAATATTAGTTTGAATCATCATCATCATCATCAGGTCCATTTTAGTCTCCACTACAGGAGCACGACCCTCTCTCGTCCGTCTTAGACGGAAGGAGGATTTGGCTACACTCCCCACACTGGCCGGGGGAGGCCTGATCGATATTTGATAATGTATTTCCCTTAGTCGCTTTGTACGACGTCCACGGGAAGAAACGGAGTGATTCTATTCTAGTCTGCCGGAAACCACACGGCCAATTAGTTTGAATAAGCTCAAAATAATGAATGGAATTGAAAATAGACTTCATATCTTATCTTATCTTGAAATGGGTCCAGCGCCGCAGCACCGGTGGCACGTCGACCCTCTTGGATCTTTTGTGCACTCCCTATTCTTTAGTAACTCTCCCCTGACTGTCTGAAGACATGTTCCATGTACTTCAGTACGCCTTTAATTGGGAAGAGCCTGAAGTCCTCCAGGTCTGGGTACGCCTTTCCAAAGATTACCATTCGTTTGCCAGCTAGGGCATCACATTGACACATCAAGTGCTTCATGGTCTCGTAAGGTGCCTTGCATGTTCTGCATTCTGGGCTATTAATAAGTCTCATCTTGTGTAGGTGCCCACGGCAGGCGTAATGTCCAGTCAGTGCCCCAAGGATGAGACGTATCCGTTTCCTGTCGTATCTCTGTACATGTTTGTACCAATTAACTGTGCCTTCGCCGATGGTAAGATAAGATAAAGATAAGATAAAGATAAAATTCATTTATTCACAAAAATAAAGTGATACAGATGTCAGATTCATAAGCTGAGTTTCACTTATTCTGCCCGATTTTGGGCGTGTGAACTAATCGTTGATACTCGTAACTAGCATAATTATTATAATTACTAAAATTAATACAGTTTCAAGTCGCCAATATACAAATCATTATTATTGAAATTAATTACAATTTATGTCGCAAATAATCGTCAATAGAATAAAAACATTTATTTAATAAAATGTCATGCAATTTTTTCTTAAATGTCATTAATTTCAGCTCTTTAAGATTGTCAGGAAGATGATTGTAAATTTTTATTGACATGCAATAAACGTTTCTTTTAAATTGCGTCAGACGTTGTTTGGGTGTAATCAGTCGATTTTTATGTCTTGTTCTAGAAGTTGCAATTTCTCCATGTTTAGTAAAAAGATTTAGATTTTTTTTAACAAAAACACATAATTCATAAATGTACAGACATGGAAGTGGTAAAATTGAATATTTTATGAATAAAGGTTTACAGGTGTCTGTTCTATCCGCATTACTTAATGCTCGTATACATTTTTTCTGGCATACAAAAGCTCTAGAAATATCGACAGAATTACCCCATATTATTAAACCATATCGCAGTATGGATGATACATATCCATGATATGCCATGAGTGCAGCTTGCACTGAGGCTATACATCTTACTCTTCCCAACACATAAACAAATCTATCCAATTTGCAACAAAGCGTGTCTATGTGAGCTTTCCAACTGCAGAGGTTATCTACAGTTACGCCCAAGAATACGGTTGATTCTACCTCCTCGAGTTTATTATTGTTATACATAACGTTTAGCGGCACTATAGGTTGGTTAATTGTAGATCTAAAATTAATGATTTTCGTTTTAGTCATATTAATACTTAAATTATTATTATTTAGCCAATTAATTATATATTTTAAATTGTCATTAATGTCAGTTTCATAATTAACGTCATTCCTTTTTTCAATTAAGAGTGTAGTATCGTCAGCAAATAATATACATTTATGATTTGTAGCAGACGGTAAATCATTTATATATATAAGGAATAGGAGCGGTCCCAGGATACTACCCTGCGGTACACCGCTGCCATTATGACAGTATTGGGATCTATATACTTTTTTGTGATGACCTCTCAGTTTAGTGATTTCCACACATTGTTGTCGGCAGCGAAGGTAGCTTTCCATCCACATGTGGGCTTTACCTCGAATGCCGTAATTCCAAAGCTTTTTCAATAAAATGTTATGTGACACAAAATCGAAAGCACTGGTCATATCTAGAAAAATAGCCATTATTGGTACTTTATCGTTTAATTTTTGAGTAACTGTTTTTATAAGATGAAAGCAGGCTAAGCTAGTTGACATGTCTTTCCTGAACCCGAATTTTTACCCGGTTTCCTTAGAGTGAAGTAATCCACTCATCTCCCTCCATTCAGCCAGATGCCTAGACTTGGCCGTGTCATTTATGGCCGTAATGACTGTTCCATAGACTTCATAAGAATAAACATTATTTTCTAGTCTAGTCTACAAATTAACAAAACAGTTGCAACCGCCCAACATCCAAGAACCTCTTCGCAACCACCCACTTGTGCATTTGAATTGAACAAACATTCCATCAACATACTCGACATCATACTGAGTTCATCTAACGATGCATAAAATTGTTCAAAGAGGTTGAATATGTAAACTATCCAGATGCGGCAAAAGCTGCTGAAAAATAGTCTGACATAGATAGAATGCTAATTCGAATTAGTGCTACCAAAATGTGTAAGAAGTAAGGCTTACAAAAACAATAATAGCAATATAGTACGTGTGGACGCTACGGGTTACCCTACGTCATCGAATAAATGGTACTGACGATCCACATAGGCTCAAAAATATAATCTGCCAAATTATTATTTGGAAGGTCTGTAAATCTGATCAGACATGGGAAATAACTTTTTGTACAACTAAGGTAGCAAACAAGCTTACTACCTGCCTGATGATAAGCAGCCATTGCAGCCTTTGGAGTTTTGCAACACCAGAGGTATCACTCACGCGTTGCCGACCCTGTAAGAAACTCTTCACGCCGTTTTTAAATACCCTCATGCTGTAACCAAGTGGGGTATCTCAATATAAGTTGAGTTGAATATATACATATTTAGGAAATACGGACAAGTCGATCGTCGATTTAAGGTACGCGCACAGTATGTCGGGCCGCAGCGGGGCGGGGCGGGCCGTATCGCAGGCGCTAAAATCCGACACGCTGCGCCCCGACCCGACTTACTGTGCGATAGTGCATATAAAATACATACAAGCGATTTGAGAGGATTTTTGCCAGGGTTCGAAAGGATAATTATCAATGATAATTATCGTGATAATTATCAATGATAATTATCGTGATAATTATCACGATAATTATCGTGATAATAACAAATTGATAATTATCGACTGATAATAACAAAACATTGCGCACGTGAAAGTGAACTGTATTCGAACGTGTATGACCGCACTTGCGTCTATCCGAACGCACGAAGTATCAACGGCCAAGGGGAAAAATTCAGTTCGAATTACGAAGATGAAGATATCCCATTGGCTTCTTTGGTCAATCCAATTTAATTTATTTTTATTGTCGAATCTAACGACACAGATTTTTTTTCAAACTACCTATAACACTAGTTTACAAAATTTAACTTTTTGTCTGTTGCCGCGAATTTTGTGGTTGATAATGTTCACTTATGACTTGTTTTCGTCAAATCTACCCTCAAAATTTTTTGAGCAGCTCGAGTTACTTTGTTTTTGATTTTTGTCATTTAAGCGTATATATTAAGCGATAACAGGCATATTTTACTGTGTTAAGATTAGTATCCAAAGTTTTTGCGTCATGAGTAGTTCAAGGAGACGTTGTTTAAACAATCCAGATCATTTTTGTTATATATGCGGGGAATATGTGTTTAACGATTGTAGAAAAGTTATATCAGAGTTGGTGAAAAATACCTATTTTGAGTATTTTGGAATGCTCTTGGATAAAAATGAGAAGTCTTGGGCTCCCAATTGTGTTTGTAAATCGTGTGTGGAATATTTAAGATTGTGGAAAAATGGTAAAAGAAGTGCCTTTAAATTTGGAACACCGACTATTTGGCGAGAACCACGAAATCATCTCGAAGACTGTTATTTTTGTAGCGTAAACGTAAACGGTTTAAATACTAAAAATCGAGCTAAATGGCAGTACCCAAGTACTAGTTGTGTTCAGCGTCCAGTGCAGCGTTCAACTGACTCTTCAGTGCCTAAAAATATATCTGAACCCATGGAACAAGACATCGAAGGACCAAGCTCATCACAAAATGATGCTGATTTTGAAGGTATGTCAAATGAGCCAAAATGCTTTTCCCAAAATGAGTTAGATGATCTTGTAAGAGATTTAAATCTTTCTAAACAAGCTTCAGAATTTTACATTTGCCAAAAATTTCCTCAGCTCACTATGGAAAAAATAAAAGCCGGTATTTTTGACGGCCCCCAAATTAGACAACTTACGAAAGATACTCAATTTAGAAATTCTATGACTGAGTTACAACTAAAGGCTTGGACAGCTTTCGTCTCTGTGATGCAGAATTTTCTCGGAAATAAAAAATCTGAAAATTATATTGAACTTGTAGAAGACCTTCTGCTATAGTTAAAAAATATGGGGTGCAATATGAGCATAAAACTCCATTTCCTCCATAGTCACCTGGACAGGTTTCCGGAAAATTTAGGAGATATGAGCGAAGAGCAGGGAGAGCGTATGCATCAGGACTTACGTGTCATGGAAGAGCGCTATCAGGGTTTCTGGGATACAAATATGATGTCTGACTATTGTTGGTCGCTAATACGTCATTTTCCAAAGTCTACACATCAGAGAAGAGCTTTAAAACGAAGTTTTTTAGAACTCAATGATTAATTATTTTTTTTAATAAAGTTTTTCTTAGTAAATACATGTTTTTTTCTGTTTTATACCTACATAGCTGAAACTCAGAAACTAGAGCTGATAAAAATCTTTTACTTATATTTTTGAAAATAGCATATCATATGTAGTCAGCAACAGCTAAAATTTCTTTGGCAACAGATGTACTGTAAACTAGTGTAATTGTTAATTTGTATTGGATAATTAATAAAAATTATAAAATTTCATTGTTTTTATTTTTTGTTGTTAGAATTACTCAAATTATAATGCATTTGTTACAAAAGAATTTCTTACAGTGGTGATAATTATCCGATAATTATCGGATAATTATCAAGAAGCGTTATTATCTTGATAATTTCGAACCCTGATTTTTGCGCTCCGCCCCGACACGCTGCGACCCGACAAAATGTGCGCGTAAGGTACGCGCACATTTTGTACAAAAACGCAGAAACGATTACGTGTTTCATAAAATAGAAATAAGTCATATAATGGATCTACTTGTTCTTCTAATATCGCGTATCTGTGCTAAGGTCGTCATGGTATTAGGTTATTCCTGTAATATTTAGTTCCATTGCTCTTTAGTGGGCGAACTTGTTTACGTTTCTCGCTGAAAGCTTGGTTACCCTTGAAATTGGTTTATAGTTTTTGAAGTGGGTGTTGATTGTTATTATATAAAACTATTTTAGTCTGAACATTTTGTATCAAAAATATGCCGTCCTTTACTTTTTTTATATATGAGAAGGGGCAAACGAGCATGTGGGTCACCTGATGGAAAGCAATCACCACCGCCCATGGAGATTACCAACACCAAGGGGTCGCCGTGCCTTTGCCAGCCTATACTACCTTTTTTCTTTTTTTTTTTTTTGATGACCTCATTCACTGGCAGGAATACAACAACCCTCAAGGGAATTGTTATTTGACTGCTGCGGTATTCAGTGAGGTGGAGGTAACTCTCCAGTCGTGCAGCTTAAAAAATACACTATGCCCTACCTCTCGCCACCTTCGCATTTACCTTTTCCAGAGCCTCGTTTGTCAGTCAGCAGGGTGCACCACGTGCAGGTGAGGTTGGCTTTGGTTCAAAGATGTCTATATTACACTTAAACCCCATAACTTTTAAAATATGTCCTATTCTGTTTATGAATGTGACTCAATGTTTACCGTATTCGTCCTATAATTACGAGTACCAATATAATGAAGTTTATTTATAAAAAGACAATAAGTATGTTTTTCCTTATTACATCATGTCCTATATTGATACTAATATCAATTTATACTAATATAATAATGCAAGTTAAGCAATGTCGACTGTAGCATGTCCATGGATGGGTTTATTTACTCGAGCTCCTCCGTAGCGGCTCGTTAAGCCGTCGGTCCTGGCTGTTGTCAGGAGATAACAATCGTTAAGTCAAGTCAGCGACGTTTAGGCGGCTTGAAAACACTGACCTCCGATAGCCCGCAGTTGAGCAGCGTGGTGGAGTACACTCTAAAAACTCCCTTCAAATGTGGAGAGACATGGGTCTCTCCAACCAAGTCAACCCTGTTTCATGCCACTGTTGGATATGGATCCAAGATCCAACAGTGGCATGAATGACAGGGTTGACGACGAGAATAATGCGTAAGTGTTTTTAAGACACAGCTCTCAAAATCAAGGAGCTGAAGTGACAATGGGCTGGCTACATGCTGACTGACAAACGAAACTGGCGAAAAGAGAGGTAGGGAGCGTAATTGTAAGCTACCCGACTGGGGAATGTACCTCCACCTCACAGAATACCGCAGCCAAATAACAATTCCCTTGAGGGTTGTTGTGTTACTACGAGTGAGTGAAGTCACCAGAAAAGAAGGAGATGCTGCGTTGGCAGCGGGGGTGGCGGCGCGCAAGTGATATACATATTATGTTGCGAGCGTTAATACGATTACGGTAACCGCTTCACATCAGGCGGGCCGTATGCTTGTGTGCCACCCGACGTATATAAAAAAAAAATCTGTGTCGAGACAGAGTTGGCAGATGGGGAAGAAAATACTATAGTATATAGCCTATAGTAGTTAGTATTACGTCAAAACGACATTAGACAGTCATTTCGTCAAAAAAAGTCCTTTGGACCCTTCCAACTCTTAAAGTCTCTCGATAACTAAACGTGTACATGTGTGATGTGAATTGGCATGAACCCATAGTCACCCCTCGGTTTGGATACGGGTCTACCCTCAATCGAGAGATTTAAAGCATACTCTACTACACTGCTCAACTGCGGGTTGGCCAGTGTTTGCAAGCCGTTCTAATACCACTGACTTGGTTTCATGACTGTGTTCTAATAACAACAGCCAGGACCGACGCTTAACGTGCCCTCCGAAGCACCAAGGAGCTCGAGATAGATCAACCCACACATGGACAGGCTACGGCCGACGTTGCTTAACTTGCGTGATCGATTAGACTCACACGCGCAACGACGCCATCGAGCTTCTCAGGTCATGTGACTACCTATTTCTAATTTCAATACTTAACTCATTTTTGTAGGAAATTGTGACCTTAACTTATTAAAAAAATAAATAAAAGATCAAGAATAACCACTCTATAAATATAAATATGTATTAATACTGCTTACAGATGAAAATGCCAGCGATTCAAAACGACTTCAGCTATTACCGACGAAGCGTGTCACGCGGCGGTCTCATCAACTCAGACCTGCCGCCTGGAGAGGAGCCTCACATCAGCGCTGAAGTAGCGAACAGAATGTCACTATTCTACGCACAAGCCACCCCTATGCTCAAAGTCCTGTCGGAAGCCACCAGTCAATTTGTCAACGACAACCAACAGGATTTAGAAAACACTACGGAAACACTAAGTACGATGGCCAAAGTCTGCTTGAGGATGTTAGAGAATCCGTGAGTATTGTTTAATTTCTTTAATTAAGAAAAAATAAAAACCGACTTCAGCTGGCAACAGGGCAAATTTAAGGGTTTCCATCTATTTTTCTGGGATTCCCTCACCAGACCCTGACTTGGTGAATATGGGACCACTTCGCAATCATACCCTTCCAAATAAAAAAAAAGAATTTGACCATACGTGCTTATAAAATTTAAGAGTTTCCCTTGATTTGCCAGGAATCCCATCATCAGCTCCTGACTTGGTGAATATGGGACCACCTTGCAATCATACCCATTCAAATAAAAAAAGAATTTTGAAAATCGGTTCACAATTCGCGAAGATATCAAATAACATACATACAAAAAAAAATTCAGTCGAATTGAGAACCTCCTCCTTTTTTGAAGTCGGTTAAAAATATACAACCATATGAAATTGCCTCTTGGGCTATTTAAGCATGTCACACACAAACGCGGCCTGCGGTGGCGGCCTGTCTTAGGGCTGAAACACATAACCGCATCGCGGCGAAGCGCCGCAACGCAACGCACCACTGAGCATTGCGTTGCGGCGCCGCGAAACAAAGCGTTATGCTGTCATACTGTACGGCAACCATTTTTTTGTGATTTTTCAATGTTATTGAATGTATGTAAAAAAATTGCCAAAAATGTTACATTTCGTTAACGTTAAAGTTTGATTAAACGATTATTTTATGTTACTTTTTGTACACTATGTGCGGCGCAGTGCACACCGCAAAATTCTGCGTAGTGGCGGGCGGCACTGCCGATTTTGGCGGTGCGGTGCCGCAACGCGGATATGTGTTTCGGCCCGTATAGTATGAAACTATTCAAATCTACGCGGCTTGCGACGCCGATATGCTATACGACAGGCCGCCAGCGCAGGCCGCGTTTGTCTGTGACATGCTTTAATGTTCGCAAAGGCGTAAGCCGCGCTTCGAAATGTCATCGCGCAATTTATTCCGTAAAATATTACATATTGGGAGTATCAGCCATGAGTGCCATCACGCATTAGCAAAAATATTGAATAAAATATCGAATTAACGAAAATTTTATCAAATATCGATATTAAAAAATTAAAATTGACGATACAATATATAAAATTCATTGTTAAAACTGAAAAAAAAATATTTACTTTGTAATGAAAAAAACAAATAGTTTTATATAATGATTAAATAATTATATAATAGAAAATAAATAAGTCATTTTACCATTTCAAAGTTCAGTTGACAATAGATTTATATTTTCGTAATTTTCGTTCCACATTCGACTCGGAGGGGAGGTGAGGTTGCATAGTGAGAGCGGTAGGGAGTGGCCATACTGCACATAGTACTATTACTTACTGTGGTTCTGGTGTCGCATTTATTTTCGTTTTGGTCGAAAACTGTGTAAAACAGATATATAGCGCCTGGAATCTCTTATTCGCCGTGCGTATAAAAAAAATCGGTACGTAGATACTAAACCAAGAGAAAAAAATGCTTGATGTTTGATGCATACAACATGTTGTATGTATCAATTAATATCAAAATGTTGTGACCATGTATGATTGAGTCACAAAATTTTGCGGAACAAATCGTGCGGTGAAATTTTATTCATGACTAATAGCATGACGAGGTCTAATTCTCACATATCACCAGCTTCCTGTCGATTGGATAGGTAGGGAATCAGGGATGATGATATAAAATCTCTTAACATCGCGTCTTACATTTAAGGAACATTAATTACTACCAATATTATAAGGATACAAACGGAAACTACATTATAATGTATGTAGTAGATAAATACTGTCCCGACGTATATGACATCACACTTCCTGTAGCAACATTAAATCTATCAACAAGGGTTTCAGCGGTTTCAGTAAACAAGTAAGAAAATGGTTAGCAACTGCGAAAAACGTTATCAAGACTTTTAAAGCATATAATATGACAAGAATGAACGTTCACTAAAAATGTTGTTCAAACTGCGGGTATCCTTGTATCCGGTCGTATACTCGATTACCACCTTAGTTGTATATAAAAAAAAACCATAGACTTATAATTAACTAAGTCTACGTGCCCCATTAGCAAAATAAAATCTTAAAATAACATCTAAATCGAAAACAAATAAAAATGTATATTGAAACTAAATTGTAATTGTATTATCTGATAAGTTATAAAAAGATCCATAGTGGCAAGTTTCTTTCAAGCATTTCTTCTTCGCCAATGGCCAATACCGATGTGCTAATATGTAGATAAAAAATATAATAAAAATAAGAATGTAAATAAAAATATTAAAGACGTGTCTAAGTGCCCACATGGGCCTAAATAGTAGAATAAATAATTTCATGTCAAAGCCGCCTGCCTTTGGCTCTAAACAAGAACGCGGTTTCTTGCTAAATTCAAAGTGTCTGGACTAAGGTCCAGACACTTTGAATTTAGCAAGAAACCGCTAACTAGACTAGACTAACTTTTTTCCGTCCTTCAGAAGCGAAACTTTTAGCGCAGGGTTGCTGCATTATACTTTCCAATAGTTCCTATCGTCAAGACCTATAAGTAATACAAGATTTTGGTTACTTGTAAACGTTATATAAGTTATATATTGTATATGTATTTATTCCAACAAAGCCGCCTCCTGAAAGAATTAAACCCACTTACACAAGTTTTTTTGAATGTGCAACTAAATTAGTGTATAGTACAAGTCATTAGAAAATTTACACGTTTCACAATATATGTGCAGGACCTTCTTAAATAAATATCGTTAGTTCTGCGAGTCCATAGACGTATAACCTGACTATAAGCGCATTAGATCTCAGATTTCACGTGCAAACCTGATTTCTCAACAAACCAACACCACCCGACCGCAGAACATTCCCGACCTGTATTGTACACATTTATAACTAGTCATAAAGAACAACGCTTGCTTTAGCATAACCTCTTTGTTGTACTTCCTTCTGAGAGCAGCAATGGAGTTATTCAGTGAGAGAATAATGCGATATCCTTGTGGCAAGGGCGTATGCATTACGGCGAGGATTGAGTGTCGGCCGCCACTCTGCGATACTGATACGGTGCCCGGGCTATCGTTGACACATTGTGATAATTTAACTGTCACTCACTCGACCATTATACGAGTATTGGGTTTCCGATTATTTTTTATCGCACTATCTGCTTTGAATAGACCAACAATATTACCTAGACTTTCCAACCATTCTGTTTTCGCAGGACATGTTCTGGTTTTTGGGAGTGTCCTGGGGTATCCTGTATAAAAGTAGAGCAGCGTCATGGGTAGTTCATCGATGGTTTTTAAGCGTCTTGTATGTATACTAGACTGGATTATAGCCCTCTAGGCCGAAATTGAGGGTGAGTGGAGCTAGTTGATTCGCTGAGTGTATGTATTCCATTGATTTCAATGGAAAATATGATCATTCCTCAAGGACATGATCGATCTCAATTTTTCTTCGACCAAAACCTCAAGCATGTCGAGGTCTTTAATTGTCACAAGTTTCATAAAAATGGCTTCAGTGGTTTTGGAGCCTATTCATTTCCAAGAATGACTTTCGGCGTATATAAGTGTCCCGTTCGCTCCATTCAATAAGACCATTATATACCCATTAAAAATAATTATTAAGTATTAGTAATAATCTACAAGTATCCAATTTTCAGTACTACTTTATTATTACATCCTATTTTTAATCTTAATTGCCCTGGTTTTTTCAACTTCAAATCCTTCTTTTTGAAATTTGGAGTTGGCAATCCTAATGTCTGTTTTTTCCAGCTGTTTTTTCCCATATGTAACTGAAGTTACCGATTTGAAGCAATAGTTACATTTACATCAGAGGATTTCGAACAATTTTGTCCCCATAAGTCGTACCCGCCTGTGCCTTTCTGTTACATTATTCGTGGCCTAATATAGACCCTACCACTTTACTCATGTCCCTAGAATTCACTAACTTGTTCCCCTTGGAGATGGGAGTTTGCCCTTGGGATGTAAACCGCGCTGTGAATCAATCTACGTGTTACATAATACATATTGGTAGATTCTCTCTACATCCTACTACATAATAATAAAAAAGTTTGTGAGAATTAATGTTTGTTATTCTTTCACGACTGGACGGATTTTGATGAAGTTTTACACGCATAAAGTATATAATCTAGATTTTGATAGTAGACATTTGATACTATTTTTTATCTCGCTGCTCCGTAATTCAGGAGTAGTAGGTACTATCCATAGTATCCATGGAGCGTCTCGTAGTCCAGGGTAAAGTTGAAGGCACCAGACCACGTAGTAGGTCACCTATGGACGGAGCAGATCAAGGCCGCAACTGAGTTTGCGAGTATAGATGGAAAGCTACAGTACGCGATGAATGGCGCTGTATTATCAAAATGATCACTCGCAGTGATTCATAACGATGACCAGGACCACTCTGGCAAGAGTGTACCGAACCGACTAGGAAGGAATAGATACTGGTAGGTACTACAAGTATAGTGAATACTGGCCGGTTAGAGCATAAAATATCTCTATTGTGGCCAGAGTCAGAGTCTACTGTTGTATCTCCCAATTCTCCAAATATGTGTATTACATACACACATATTAGGGGACAACGGTGCTTAGATTTCTACATTTTATGAGTAACTAGTGACCTGCCCCGACTTCGCCCGTATGGCGGTGTGTGTCTTTCCCCGTTTTTGTAAAATTATTCATTGAGCCTCCGCTCCTATTGGTAGTAGCGAGATGTTACATAACCTATAACTGCCTTTGTATACTAATGTATTTTTGTTTTTTTTTTTTTTTTGTATTGTGTACAGTAAAAATAATACAAACAAACGAACCTTTCTCGATGAATGGGCTTACAGCTATGGCTAAACAGTAACTAATTCCTGAGATTAGCGCGTATAACCAAACAAAGAAACTCTTTTAACTTTATAATATAAGTAAGTATAGATACAGAATTTTACACGATTCAATATATTTTTTATATCAAAGGTTAAACGAGCATGTGGGTCACCTGTTGGAAAGCTGTCACCAACGCCCATGGAGATCAGCATCACCAAGGGCTCGCCGATCCGTTGCCAGCCTATACTCCTTCCTTTCTTTCTGGTGACCTCACTAGCAGGAACACAACAACCCATTAAAGGAAAATAAAGACTATGATCTTGAAGGCTCCCATGTCGTACCTAATTATTCAGAAATACCGCTGAGAGAAGTTGATTCCACAGTTTGACATCTCTTCTGTGGTTTGATCGTTCGTGGAATAAAATGTCTTACGAAACATACAGTAGTAGATCGCCAATCATCCATATAATATTGATGGAATTTTAATTTATAGCGAGTTTTGTACAATAGTGGAACTCAGTGGCAGGTATCAAGTCAAACAGCTCATCCCGAGTACTCTACATTATATAATTTGTATAGAACCCAAAGAGACGCTACACCTTTACGTGTAAAGAGAGAGTCCACTCGATCCGAGATCGCCGACGATTTGAACTGCTCTTCGTTGTATGCAGCCAAATGGTTGCTCCATTTAAGCAAGCACTTAAACGCATCGGGCCAGAGATACGAACAGTATTCCACGTGAAGTCGATATAACATAAAAATCTCTATTACTTTTCATTAGGTACATAGTCATATTATAACAATTAGATTACGATGTCCCATTAAAATAATAATTATCTTATCTAGCATCACATAGGTACACATGTTATATTTACATAAATATCTTTGCACTCAAATATTTAAATTGTTACTGTACTCGGTTCTTTCCTGATATCATACATAATTTGTATCTTCATTGGTTTTATATGTATTGTACACTTGTCCAAGTTCAAAACAGTTTTATATTATTACTTTGTACTGGTAAAATTGAAAATAGTTTCTCAATGAAAAACCCTCTCGTTGTACAAATATTATATTGGTATATTGATATAAATACTCTTTTTAGGTTTTCATACTTAATACTAATAAAAATCACTTTATTAATCACAAAATTATTGCCCCGACTTGTAGTCTAAACCACTCTAGCAATACATCCTTGCAAACTTTGACATCTACACTTCTACACTACTATTATAAAGAGGAAAGATTTGTATTTTTGTGTGTGTATGTTTGTAATGAATTAACTCAAAAAATACTGTGCCGATTTCAAAAAATTCTTTCACCATTGGAAAGCTACATTCACCCTGAGTAACATAGGCTATATTTATTGCTAAATAAAAGGTAAAAATATAATAAAAATATTATGTCCACCCGTGCGAAGCCGGGACGGGCCGCTAGTTTATAATATGTGAGGAGCTCGATGGCATCGTTGCGAGAAACAGTCTACCGTAGCCTGTCTATGAATGGGTTTATTTCTCTCGAGCTCCTCCGTGCTTCTGAAGGCACATTAATCCGTCGGTCCCGGTTGTTATCATTAGATAGCAGGCGTAAACACAAGTCAGTGGCCTTTGTGCGGTTTGAAAACACTGGCCTCTGCCAACCCGCAGTTGAGCAGCGTGGTGGAGTTTGCTCTAAAACCCTTTCGATTGAGGGGATACCCGAATCGCAACAGCGGGATAATTATTAGCTAATGCCGAATAATATATGTACCTACTTATTTTTACTTATTAAGATTACACATTACACTTTTTATCGAATAGGCTGAATTTATTTTTGTATAGTGTACAGCCACGCTATTCAAAAATAGCTTAGGTTTAAATCTTATCGAGTGAAACCGAGGACGGCAAGCTAGTACACCATACAATCCTAATAATAACGGAAGTACAATTTACTCATATGTCGATACCAGTATCCTGAGCCACGTACACATTGTTCTTTTCATTTATTGAATAAACAGCAAATTTCTTTCTCGTGTTAATCTGTTTATATTCAAAAATATCAGCAATCAAACTCGCACGAAGCTCGCTTGTACTACAGTGTAAGTTATAGTACTACGTACAGTATGGCCTCTCCCTGCCGCTCTCTCGTGTCGACCTCACCTCCCCTCTGAGACAAATCTGGAACAGTTTGTATGGCGCCGCATGCACGCACACGCTAATTCATTTTTTTTTAACAATAATAATAATTTATTTATTACTCCCACATAATAACACTATATTGACGAGCGACGAGCTCGGTGGCGTAGCGATCAATGACGCGGCTTCGACACCAACGCTCGTGGGTTCGATTCCCACATAGGACAAACATTTGTGTGCATGAACATGTCTGTTTGTCTTAGTCTGGGTGTTTTCTATGTATCATAAGTATGTATTTACAAAAAAAAATGTATTTACGTATGTTTATCAGTTGTCTAGTACCCATAACACAAGCTTCGCTTACTTTGGGGCTAGATGGCGCTGTGTAATTTGTATGACAATATTTATTTATATTTATTATTATTATAGTTTGCTTACATAATGAAGACGTTTAAAGTCCAATGTAGAACAAACAGCACATATCATGATACATGCATAGTTATTACTTATTTTTCTAGAATATTGTCTATGGCGATACCCAGTGATTACCATCCAATTTCCCGTCCTATCCGTTTCCCCGGTACTATGTAATTGGATGGCATTCCATGGGTGGGCATGGACATAAATACCAAGAAATTGAATGAAATTCACTGATTTCCCCGGTAGGCCCCCTGCTACCTTTTTGACGTCGTCCTTCTTCCTCTTGGCCGTTTTTCCCCTCAGGGCACTTAGAGGCAGAAAAAAAAAACAGCAACTGACAAAATGAAGCTCATTAAATGTAGAAGTCAAAAATTCCATTCGTATGTTTTTTTAATTGCTGAGATAAATTCAGATCCCTAGCTGTCTTCAAAATGGTCAAGGCGTTGTCTTAATTAATGATTCGCTGGGCTACCTACGTGCACTCCATATTTGCATACTTTTCGATAGTATATAGTCGCACAATAACGGTCACGTGGCCACTTCCTTATACTGTGCCGTCAGTGTTATCTGCGTGTTGGTACAATCGTCGAAATATCCGCTTCATTATCTAGGTATCACAATAAAATATGATAGGAATGCAGTATTGTAAAGGTATGTTTTTCATAAATTTAAATAGAACTTAAGACCATAGTTGTATAACTAGCGGCCCGTCCCGGCTTCGCACGCACACAATATAATGTAGGTTATGTTACTCGTATACTCTGATCATGATTTAGTAGTATTTCCATTTCAAAAATACAATTAGTAGATAGTTAAATAAAATTGGAATGTCTGTTTGTAATGTTTGTAATACAACCGCTTTTTAATAAATGCATATGGATGTATACACGGCACATATACAAAAATAACATTATTTATATATTTTGTCTGTCTGTCTGTTTATTCCGGCTAATCTGTGCAACGGCTGAACCGATGACGGGACTTTTACTATCAGATAGCTGATGTCATAGGGAGTAACTTAGGTAACTTTTATTATAGAAATATTATTTATTTTTATTAATATAAATAAATAACTATTCCGCGCGGACGAAGTCGCGGGCACAACTAGTTTATAATATTAGTGTAGATAAGTATTATTCAATAATCAATCATGTTACTTTGACAAAGTTTCAAGCATACTTTTTTTATACTACGTTGGACGGTGACCAAGCATACGGGCCGGTTGATGTGAATGGATTACCGTAGCCATATAAACGCTCGCAACATGAAATACCGATCGCGCGCCGCCACCCCCGCTGCCGACGCAGCAAGTCCTTCCAACCAATACAAACAACAATAGTTTCATTTCATTAGACAAGATGTCAAAGTAGTTTATTCAAGATGATCAAGGTAGTTTATTAAAATAATCGAAAACTTCTCTACTAATAAAATTTAATGTTATACAAGCTTCCACCCGCGGCTTCGCCCGCGTTTACTTTTTTTTAGGGTTCCGAACCTCAAAAGGAAAAACGGAACCCTTATAAGATCACTTTGTTGTCCGTCTGTCTGTCTGTCTGTCAGTCTGTCAAGAATTTCTATGTCGAGAATGCGTGGAGGTATCAAGCTGAAATTTGAACTGTATACTCAGGTCTGCGGTCCCATGAAGTTAAAAAAAAATCAAACTGCTAAGTTTACGCAGAAAAAAGTTACGGCCGTTTATTCAGCAAAAAACGCATATTTCGACACACTCAAGGGAATCAAAACCTATAGGGTACTTCCCGTTGACCTAGAACTATGAAATTTGGCAAGTAACATCGTTATAGACTACAAGTACAGGAATAAATCTCAAAACTATACATTTGTAAATAGATCTTAAAAAATAGGGGGTCTATATTTTTTATAGGGTGTCGAAATTTCAAATTGTAACTACTAGTTCAAATGGGGTATCATATGAAAGGGCTTGATGTACACATTGCAAAATATATTTTATTTATTTTTTTCGACGCATTATTTCTTATTTATAATGAAAAATATCAAATTTAATAATGATACTACGTACCTACGGAACCCTCGGTGGGCGAGTCCGACTCGCACTTGTCCGGTTTTTATTTAATAAAAAGTATCCTATGTGCTTCCTAATACCTTTGAGAATATATGTACAACGTTCCATGATGATTAATTGATTAGTTTCGGCGTGAATGCGTCACAAACACACTCACATTTATAATATTTAAGTAGGGAGCCCTAGTTAGGAGGTACCTATAGCAGTTTGCTTGTGTGCGTGAATTATGATGTTTCGGTTTCTAATTGGTGCGCCACATCCGGAATACGTAGGTCACACTAAAAGTTTTGCGTAACTTAAAAAAACAACATGTTATAACCAAAATATTATGTTTATTGCTTTTCAAAATACTCTCCTTTACATTTTAATCATTTTTTCTGGCACTGTCTTGCGGAGAGAGAGAACTTTTAAAATCATAAAAAATCATCGCTCTAAAATCTTTTCGACTTAATTCCATTTTTGTTGCGTACGTAGAACTTTGATGTGTGATAAAAAACAATTGACAAATGATTTCCTGCCAATTCTTTTTTATTACAAAAAGATTGCAAGTCGTTTCAAAAAATATATGTAACATTCGAAATTAAAATAGTTCCGATTACCTAGAAGTGCAAAACTTTTAGTGTGCCCCATGTATATCGAGCCTAATCAATCGTTGACAAAGTCTCAAGCATAATTTCGTTCGATTATACAAACTCATCGACCATTGAAAGTGACAATGGCCCAGTCAGCGCCGTATGTTGAATGACAATGGTGTATAAATTCAACTTGATTACTGATTATTTAATAATATTAAGGGGATCCCTGCTGTAATACTAATAGCTTTAATAGTATAAGAGGCGGCAACGGATTGACTAACTACTCGTGTAATAGCGAGTACCCACTAGACTAATCTGTAGTGCGGTACCCACAATACAGATTAGTCTAGTGTGGTTACCACTGGTTAAAAAATAAACAACATAATATATTTCAAACGATCACATGTTTAACAGGCAAATGTGTTGTATAGTGCCACAAACTTATCTGGCCCGGTGGCGGGGGCGGTGCGATCGACTTAAGTGCTGCCATTAAACGAAATGCCGCCCGTTTTAGAGGAAACATAAAAATCAAAGAAATATATACACTGTTAAAATAAATTATCATTGATAGACTTATTAATTGTGTTGTGGTGTTTCAATTAAATATCAATAGCCTTCTATTTTTTGTTGATTAGTTTTAAAAATGGACCACGTTAAGTCGCGATCATAGCTATTATATAATATTAGAGAGTTATAATATTGCACAGAAACAACTCGTTGACGATTTTTTTATTGTAAGAAATGAAATATGTGTAGAAAAAGATAATATGAATTTAAAAAAATACACCTCAATGGAATGTGCATACGCGGTAAATAAATTAATTGTACCTGGCAATACTACATTCCAAGATGGCGGCTTTAGTTCCAAATTTGGCCACCGGGTCAGATAAGTTTGTAGCACTGTATGTATTTGTTGTTGTTATTTTGAAAAAAAAAACAAAGATCAGTTATGTGAATCGAATGGAGCCGATCTGCCTTGGATGATGTACAATTTATTCGCTTAATAATTAACAATACAATCTCAAAAGCAAGTATTACTTACATAGTTTCCAATTCTGTACTCATATAAATTCTAAAAAAAATTAGTTGTCTGTAAAGTTGGTTTACGAACGATAATTTTACATGATAATGTCATATGAAAACAACTGGCCGATGGAGTGGAAAAATGATAGATGTGTCAGAAGCCGAACGCTTTAGCCGATCGTGCCTCTCTATAGCTTGCTCCGCGCCCTCGCTTGCACGCTCGGGTCAGGCGGAACGTGACAATGAGTCATGCTTTCTCGTGCGTGCAGCCGGCGTTCATCGATTTATAAGACGTTACACGTCAAAAAAATATTAAACACTAGCAAAGTACCCGTGCTTCGCTACGGGAACACTCCTGATTTGCGTCTATTTTTGTTAAGATTCCGGATATTTCATTTTTTCCCCATAAAGACTGTTTCGTATTAACCATTATTACAAACATACACCATTTAGGTTGAGACGTCCCGGTAAACAATATTTTTGGCATTCGCACCAGGAGCCAAAATTGCAAGGCTTCTTACAATTTTGGCTCCTGGTCAGGTGGTCAGGAGAACTTACTCCTGAGCAAGCTACATACAACTGATCATGTGAGAAGCAATCCTGTCTCAAGTCAACCCCAGCGACCTTTAGAGACTGCCCCTGAGCTTTGTTAATGGTCATGGCAAAACACCATTATGGGAAATTGAAGTTTCTTAAATTGAACGGGGTGGTCTGATAATATATAATAATGGGAATGCGGGGTATGAAAAGGCCTATTAGTTAACCGGTAGTTAGCAGACCACGTAGTTATTCAATAAACTTACAGATAACTTACATATGCTCCTACAATTATTTGAGAATAAAAATGAATTTCGATAATCTTGTCTCGTCTTGAGTCTCGAGTCTCAAGTCCCGGGACTCGAGACAACTAAAATTACTAAAAGTCCCGGGACTTCGAGACCCGAGACATCCCGGGACCCAAACCCTAACTATGTTATATTTTCAAATCGATGCCATTTTTGTAATTGACGTCCCAGAAAACCATAGAATCAACACCCATATTGATATTATGACATTTCAACCCCATCGCACCCCCATAGGGGTGATTTTATGTCACTTCGGCTATGTTTGATTATAAAATTGTTGTTGTTTTCGTAATCAGCGACCCGATATAAAAACAATACCCATGACGATTTTCAGATATTTACCACCCCATTTTACCCCTTTAGGGGTTGAATTTTGAAAAATCCTAAAACACGTCTTTACTCATTTATCTATAGAAGTACTCGTGTAAAGTTTCGGATAAAATAGTCCAATTAATCTTGTTTCCCCATACAAACTTTGGACCCCTTTTCACCCCCTTAGGGGATGAATTTTGAAAAATCCTTTCTTAGTGCACCCCTAGACGTCATAAGGAACCTACTTGCCAAATTTGGAATCTCTAGACCCAGCGGTTTGGGCTGTGCGTTGATTAGTGAGTCAGTGAGGACAAAGCCTTTTATTAATATAGATTAGTTGTTACTCCTGATTTAAACCTTGGTTTATAAACTTCTATTATTTAAATCGATGTCATTGTTCATTTTCTTAATTTTCATGCAGTAACCCTGTGTGTATGTGTAAACACGTTTACCGTGCAGGTTAAATCCAACAAAATCAAATCGGCCGTTACGAAGAATTACCCTAGCTAGACAAACAAAACACACTCGTAAAATTGTATTTATATGTATATTTTATTCATATACACTGTAGATGTTCCATCAATTTTATGAGCTACTTGCGACCTCGATTTCATACTCGCGTATCCCAGAACTGCTTGGAAACTTCTAAAAATCCTTCCATAGTTTACTTATTCTACCAATATTGATATAATTATGTCTAGATAATAAATATGTTCCGTACGTAGGATCATTATAAATTTGATATTTTTCATTATAAATAAGAAATAATGCGTCGGAAAAAATAAATAAAATATATTTTGCAATGTGCACATCAAGCCCTTTGATATGATACCCCATTTGAACTAGTTGCTTCAATTTGAAATTTCAACCCCTATAAAAAATATAGACCGCTTATTTTTCAAGATTTAATTACAAATGTCTAGTTTTGAGATTTATTCTTGTATTTGTAGTCTATAACGATGTTACTTGCCAAATTTCATAGTGCTAGGTCAACGGGAAGTACCCTATGGGCTTTGATTCCCTCGAGAATGTGTCGAAATATGCGTTTTTTGCTGAATAAACGGCCGTATCTTTTTTTGACGTAAACTTAGCAATTTGATTTTTTTTACAACTTCATGGGACCGTAGACCTGAGTATGCAGTTCAAATTTCAGCTTCTCGAGTTAGAGGGTATTGACATACAGACAGACAGACAGACAGACGGACAACAAAGTGATCTTATAAGGGTTCCGTTTTTCCGTTTGAGGTACGGATCCCTAAAAACTATACAAACTACTGTACTAATACAGTGTTTCACAAAAGCGAATTCTTATATGATCACTTTGATTGATTAGTTACGTAAACTTGATTATTAAGCAATTTATTTATTCGAGTTGCGCGAATGTTACAGTAGTGTGCCCCTTAAGGCTGCTCACTATAGCGTATTGTGTCCGTAACTTATCCGTCTTGTCATACGAGATGGTACAGATATGTGTACTTATTAAATATGTATGATGTATATAAGAAAACCGGATTGTGTACCGGTATGAGGGGCTCGATAGCGTCATTGAGCGTGACACATCGAACACTCAAGTAAAGCCCTGGACACACTGCAAGCGCAACGACGTCCGCGTCATTTTGCTAATTTCGCCCAACTTGTGACGAGTGAGATAAAGTCGTCTTTGCCAGCTCACAAGTTAGGTCATATTGGCTTCGACTGTACCCTTATCTTATCTTAGAGTGGGTCCAGTGCTGCAGCACCGGTGACACGTCGACCCTCATGGATCTTTTATGTTCACCCTAATCCTTTAGTCACTCTCCCCTGCCTGTCTGGAGACATGTTCCGTGTACTTCAGTATGCCGCTTATAGGGAAGAGCCTGTAGTCCTCTAGGTCCGGGCACGCCTTTACACCTTTATACTTAAAGCCGAAACGAAAACTGAAACAAATATTTGGGCGATCAGGTAGAGATTGTTTATTTGATGAGTTTAAAATTATTTTACGTTTTAACGTTATTTATTTTGCGTGTAAACATTTAACGTTAAAATAAATTTCCAATTAAAGCATCAAAGAGGATATAATATTTTGAGGATATTGTATTTTGTTATAAAAGAACGCTGCACGACGGCGCTTCGATCAATCAAAGAATAGTTTTTATTTGGTCATGATCGATGTTGTTTTATATACAAGTATACATAAATAATCTCCTATGTACAATGTCAAACGCATACATTATTTCCGTCCTGGGTAAAAAAGGCACTAAAAATAGGAATATAACACAAATAGACCAGGCAGTGTTTCGCAGTTTACGCGCGCGCCCTGTGTTTACTCGAGGCGGGATCTGGCGGCCGGAATCGCTGCCGTACAGTTTTATTGTGCCGTAAATCCTTCTGATTCCGTGTAAACATGCCACATATGTGACCCGGTCAGGTGCCTGTCTCGTTACAAGAAAAATGAAACATCGGAAAGTTATAAATAAGTCTAGGTCAATATTTTTTACGGATTTCGAAGACCATAGTATGCTAAATTAACTTTCGGCGTATGCTTGATTGCAATAGCATTATTATTATTATAAAAAAGATTGCCGTGATGCTCAGCCAGGTGTTTACTGTAAAATTAATAATTCATTCACCATGGTAGATAATTCATCTATCTGCCTTAAGGTTAATTAATACCTAGTAACAGCCCAATGCACAGCCTAGGCATCACTCTGATCCAAGAAATTTGCAATCTGGTAGGAATCTTTCTATTGGCGTATGAAATAATAAAAGTATTGTTGAAAATTGCCATGGTATATCAAGATACATGTGTACGAATTGTGAACGAAAGCTAGAAAAAAAAGCTAAATAACAAGGCGGAACAAAAAAAAGTCACTTTTGTCCGCATAAATATCTGTCATCGCGCCAACTTTTGGTCATCACTCGAAAATAGTCACACCAAACCATTTTTTCGGGATAAAAAGTACCTATTTCCTATTTCTAACATGATATAGGTATGAAAAAAAAATATAACAATCACATAAGACGTGAAAGCTGAACAAAAAACTCACAATTTTTTTAATAATATTTGTAAGGACTAAAAAAATAAATACTTGAAACAGTATCCTTCAAAGTTATATATAATTAATGTAATCTTTCTCATTAAAATGTCTTTCATCTTTTCAGGAAACTGGTCGCTCAATTCAGTCGCGAAGAAACATCGCTGCTAGTACTCCGTGTCATGGTGGGTCTCATCATCCTTTATGACTGGGTCCACCCTTCGGGAGCATTCTGCCGTTCCTCCTCCGTCGATGTTAAAGGCTGCGTCAAGTTCCTTCAACAACAGCCTCCAGCTAAAGCCGAGCCCCTCCTGAACGCCCTGCGGTATACCACCAAGCACCTGAACCACCAAACGACGCCAAAGAACATCAGAACTCTGCTAGCGGCGTGAGGACAGCACTCCAGCCTTGCATGTTGCTGTGGGGAATGATTCGACAATAACTCTTTGCGGGTATTTCTCATCGGCACGCTATTGTTTTGCACTCGTAGTATTATTTGCTACGATTATTTCGTTTATTACAGCACGGTCGTCATAGGAACCAGAAATATTTGATATGTTCTCACTGATAATATGTGTTCCTACGAAATTCTCGATCAATATACATAATCGAATTTTAGTCTAATTAAAACGAACGCGAATTTAAAATGGAAACTGACGATTGATAAATCAAAACGTCAGTCTTCTTCTTCCACTTTGCTAACAAAACGAGCTGTTTTAGACTGGAACGGCAATGCAGTTCACTTTGAGCTAGAAATGAAGAGTAGAGTGATAGGTAGTGGTTACAAAACAATAATAACAATTATGATTAATGTTTTAGTCAGCCTAGAAATAGTATCATAATAATTGATAAGGATTCAAAAGTATTAATAAAATTAAGAATAAAAAGAAACTACTACAAATCGACCATAAATAGAATACGATAAATCGATCATAACTACAATATTCGATCGATAAAATGTCTACGAATGAAAGTGGTCGTACTCACAACTCTACACAATCCGTCAATCGTTAGGGTGCTTACATAGAGCTCGATTATCTGTGTTCACGTCGCTCTGAGAATAAAGCAAACTTTATCTTATTTCATACACATGTTGAACCGAAAGAGGAGACTGGTAACCAGCCCTTTTGTGCAAGCACCCTTATTAACGATACGTATTTACTGGACGGAATTTATTTAAAACTATGAAATACTTCGTAGAAAAGCAAAGGAAATATTTAATTATATATAATGCTTGCATGGCACGATTAAAGTTAGAATTACTAAAATGTATAGTTGAACACAAAGCGTTATTCTCAAATAGAACAATTTTATAGACCCAAATCAATCTAGGAAAATTATTAAGTTATTAGGATCGTGCTGTAATGAACATTTAGTTAATATTTTAATATTCGTAGGAATGAAAAATAAACTAATATCGTTTATATTTAATATCAAGCTTATAATCACTATAGTCTTCACATGTTTATTAAATATTTATTTAAATTTAATAATTTAAAGTCTTTGACAAATTTTATTGTCTCACTTGTGCGCTTTAATGTAAAGACCGAATTGATAATTATACACGATTTATTCGTAAATAAAATTATAGATTTATTCGTGAACAAAATATTTAGAATAAACAAGAGATATTTTTAAAACTGTACATAACTCCTGGCTAGGCGCACTACTTTGTGTTGAATAGTTTATCTTGGATGCTTTAAAAGCAAAATATAAATTAACCAATTGAGGAAGTACCCCCTTACCCGCCCCCAAACGTGCAAGGTACTGTAGTTTACGTCACAACAATATAACAATCTGTCAAGTCAGTCTGTAAGTTAGTTTTTATAAACCTTACTTCATAGGGAAACTAAAATTAGACACATGCGTTAACTATTAAGAAAGTATTATTTGTAGTTAAATAAATGAGCTGCCTTGGAATTAAATTAATTGGTTACCACATCTTAATCGTGCAATATTTGTATATTGTCAAAACCTATTTTTAATACAATAGCTAACAGTCTAGCGTATAACAATTGGAAAAATATGTGTTAGCTAAAGGTTATACAAATCGGAGAAATAGCAGTATCTACAACGTATTTTACCCAGTGATCAAACTAGCCATGATACAAGACGTAAGTAGCAATCGTAGCACCACAGTATAAGTAGGTGATAGTACTACATACAGTAGGTACGGCCACTCCCTGCCGCTCTCGTATCGACGTCACCTGCCCTTTGAGACAAATCTGCCCCCCTAGCCAAGTGTAATTCGTAGCGTAACGAACGTTAGGTAGATCACGTGCCATTTGTCAAAATCGAACATTTTAGTATGAGAATTGACAAATGTTACGCTACGAATTACACTTGGCTAGGGGGGCTGGAATGGTTTGTATGGCGTCACATACACACTCGCTTATTCACGCTCTGCACAAACGTCATTGTTTACGTAGTAGTAAACGACGCGACATTTGTATGGAGTGGCCGGGGTGTGGTAGCACCATGTGTGATCTTGTACTGTGTTAGTTCTACGTTCTATGTTGACCGTACATGTTTGAAGATACTTCATGTCACATAAGATGTCCTTCAGTGCAATTGAACAAAAATGCATAATACGAATATAATCGAGAAGACTGAATACAGTTCAGAAGCTATGTAACTCCAAAAATATATGGATAACATTTTTCATTATTTTAATGGCGATAGTAAAAACTTAGATTGTAACAATGCCTTATATGGAAGCCCGAGGCGTTTTGAACTGAGGATCAATTCTCATAATTATTTTGTATCGCAGAATTAAAGTGGATCGGACAACTTTCATTCTGCGATTGAATTATGAATTGACTAAAAATTATATACTTAATTTCAATCATAATTTATTATCAATTCTTTTTCTTGCTGAATTCTTAGTTTGTGTAATTGTCATATTTCAATAGTAATCTAATTCTCGTATCAATACGAGAATTAGCGAGAGTATTTTGGTCGCTTTCGAACATGTTAATGTTGACAAGCCGACCAAATTGAGAAAAAGTCTCATATTATTATTATTATTGTGAATTTACCTGACGCGTGTTACATATGCAAATTAGCCGGTTGCTCACTTCAAAATGTGAGCAAGTAAGCCACATAATTTTGATATGTAACACGCGACTTATAAATTTACATTATGAGAGTTCTTCTCTATTTGGTCGGTTTATTTACGTTAAATGATCGAACACGAAAAAAAATCGCATTAACCGTCACACATCTGAGTAGATGTGACATTTGTGAGATCGAGACTGGATCGTATCAAATTTTTAACATTTTAATTATGAGAATTGCTCCTCGGATCTAGCAAAGTAATCAGTAAATTTCTACTGTAAAAATGTTAGTCGTTAATATAATGTTAAATTTATGCATGCTCCACTGCCTTGATGTTAACTATCTGTAATTTTTAATGGATTTTTATATGTGTTTCTATTGACGATTATGTATAAATTGATAAAGTAAGATTTACATAAATAGGCGTGTACTCTGCTAGGGCATAAAGCATCATGTCATCTGTCGCAAGCTATTTAGTATGATCGCTCAATGTGTATGAAAAATTCCATGTTATTATGAACCAAATGAAAATAATATTAGATATCTAATAAACTATGACGCATAGCAATAGAATTTCGCTTGAGCAGACTGTTTCTTAAGTTTTAATGCCTTAGTTGTCATAATGCTGTCAATCACTGCCTAGGCGGGAAGCCAATATCAAAGTTTCCTATTCCTACAAATTTATTTTGCATAAAATCTTCTTGAGTTCCATTGGCAGCGCTTTGACCCTGATGGTACGTTTGCCACGCGTGCCACGCAGTTCAGCAAGCAGAACGGCACGCAGCTGGGCACGCAGCCCGTGTCGGCGGACTAAACCAGCTAATCACACGCACGGGGTTCACGATCACTGGTACGAGCGCAGGTGCGAGCTAACTTAACACGCTCGTGCCTGTGCTTGTGCCCATTGAATGTCTAGCGTGTAAACGCACCATGAAAATTAATTTCTCTATTCTACTACTATTTAAGGTATGTGTGGTTAAGCACAGAAAAGTAATGATGCATTTATATACATTTTTAATTATCTAAACAAAATCAATTAAATGATTTGATCATCAGTCTCAAAGTATATATGTACTGCTTTTTGCCCTAGCAATCAACAATTGTTTACAAATCATTTATTACTTAGGATAAAGATAAAATTATATAGCCCAAATTAAAAAAAAGTAACATTAATTATATTTTTACAATCGTTTACATGTTCCGTTTTGATATGAAACAATTATGAAGTCTTTTATATAAGCCGCTGTTGTGTTTGCACACGCTCAAAAAACCTTAGGCTCAATTCACACCGCCGCGGAATGGAATGGAAGCGACTTTTTGCAACGAAATTGTTCATAGCATAATTAACTTTATGTCAATTGTAGAACTTATAAACTCAAATACGAACCAAAAAAGGTCGCGCGTCTTGGGAATCCTCGCGCATTCTCGAGAATTGCCCTAGCTACGGATCGTATTTAAATTTATATGTTACACAATTCACATAAAGTTCATTACGCTATGTACAATATCGTTGCAATTAGTCGCTTCCATTCCATTCCGCGGCGGTGTAAATTGCACCTTAGAGTATACTTATTACGATTTCCAAGTTCCAATGTTTTTTATCGTATAAGCAATTAAATATACTGAAATAATAAGTGGATGTTAATCTGTTCTATAACTTGCGTAGCCAATTATTTTATAGTTAAGACTGTTCTTTTAAAATGATATTTATGTAGTGATAAATAATCGAGTTTTATTACTGTTATCGGCTATCACTTCGGCACAAACTTCTCTTTCGTGTATAGTATCTATGATAGTTAAGATTACCTAGGTAATAAAAGTTGTTTAGTCGAATTACTGCACGGTCGGCACAAACCTTAGGTTACAGGAACCCTTGTTGAGATGTTTATGTGATTGTTGCTTGAGTATCGCCTACGTGTTCGCTCCGAATTGCATTTAAAACTTGGAATTGGTGGGTTGAATTGAAATATGTCTATTTCAAAATTAACACTGCCCAGAGTCATAATTTATATTTTTTTAATAGTAATTAATAAGTTTTTTCTAAAGTATTCCATTATTATGATTCCATAGTAACTCCTTGACGAGTCTAAACATAATTCGAGCGTTGCGAGTAGTTTAGCAAGGTGGAAATAATGCTTAGATATGGTTGTAGAAATTTATATTAAGTGTTGAAGGCTTAAAGAGTCAACACTTACCTTTTTGTATATTACGACGATTAAACTATGTTATTTAAGGGTGTACTTACACCAATCGATCAGTTAACGATTGTCAGTTTGTTACCATAGCAATCGATCGATCTTCGAGTCGATGGCACCGATCGATCGTCGATTGATTAATTGAAGTCAATCGTGCCGCCCTGCTTTAGCGGCCTATCTATACTATCCATCGACTGTCAGTCAATTTATCGATCGAAAGGTGCAGTTCACCCTACGGTTCTATTTACACCGCCGCGGAATGGTGTGGAAGCGACTTTTTGCAACAAAATTGTACATAGCATAATGAACTTTATGTCAATTGTATAACGTATAAACTTAAATAAGAGCTAAAAAGGGTTGCGCGTTTTCCGGGGAATCCTCGAGAATTCCCCTAGCTACTGTCAACGCTGCCTGTGGAATCCGTGGGAAGTGGCGCGAACTGGGAGTCGGTCGGGTTGGTCACAGCAATGGAATACGCGAGAATACTCAAGCATTCCAGCGAATTCGCACCCATTCTCGCGTCATGAGACGAAATTGACGCTTCCATACCATTCCGCAGCGGTGTAAGTTGAGCCTAAACAGCACAAGTGTAGCAGAGGCAATGTAAATGTTTCAGTTATTGGGTATAGTAGTTTGTTAGAAATGTAGCAATTTTTTTAGGAAAGCTCTAGTAACGACGGATGCAATTCATATTTAAAAGATTTATTCTTACTGGTACCCGTTCTGTTAATCATTTATATAGTTTGTATGATAAACCTCATTGTAATTTTTATTTATTGTATATAATAAACACACCAAAGTTATAAGTAATAAACTTGAATAGACTTGTAATAGTGTTTTTTTTTCTTCATTGTAAAATGCCTCTTTTATTTATACTTGGGGGTTCCAACCACTCACCATCAGTGATCCGTGATACAAACTTAACACTATTATACAAAATACTAACAACTCGAGTTATAGAATAATGGATTTATATGACACTTGGGGACGCTAGGTCCCAACAAGAACCTCGTAGTGGTCCGCGAACAAAAAAAGGTCAGGAACCACTGAATTATAACATGCAACGGTAGCCTACAGACACTTGCAATACAAGGACTCCTTGTCAAGGAGTATTTATTACACACATATGATAAACTCGCTCATTCACAGAAATTCTCAAAAGCATTGGTTTTTTTACACCAAGTGCTAAAGCACTTACATGGTGTAAAAAAACCAATGCTTTTGAGAATTTCTGTGAATGAACGAGTCCAGCTGATGGCAGGAAGACCTATCGTCACTTACACATAATGCAACATTTGTTGAATTATACGCTGTGTTCATTCGTTTCGTGTTGTATGTTAATAATTTAATTGGTATCATTTGTTCTACCAGTAGTACTTCTGATCCGGGGGGAATTTAACAAGGAAGGTCTCCGTATGTATGTGTACAGTGCGTATGCACCGCCTAATGTGAAGCGTTGACCGTAGCCATAGGCTCGCAATACAGGAAGGACGCTGTACCCCCGCTGCTGACGCAGCGGCTCTTCACGTCTGGTAACCTCAATGACTTATACGGATCAATCTCAAACGGCATTATATTTAACTGCGATATTCTTACACATGTCCAGTCAGGCACAACATGTCCTACCTCTCTTTCACCATAGCCTGGTTTGCTCAACGGGGTGCACCACGTGGTGAGGTCTTTGGCTATAAAGAAGGGCGTATTAAACAGAATAACAATTGAAATTGAAACAATTTATTCTTAATATTTACAAAATAGCTACAACAAACAGGCCAACTCAGTTGTTGGCTGGGCGTGGCTTGAGTATGAGTTTGCCAGTATCATCGCAAGACATGTTGAAGTCGTTGAGGACGGAGCGAGTCCGCGCTGTTATGATGCTCGGGGCTATTACCTTCCTGTGCACTCCCATCATGAATAATAATACTGGAACAAAAAGAACAACATCAACAAGAAATCTTCTATAATATAAAAATTAATAGCTGAATGTGTTGCTAAGCGAAAATCTCGAGAACAGCTGAACCGATTTCGCTAATTCTTTTTTTAGAATATTCCTTGAATGGTTCTTACGTATAGAAAAGTTTTAAAAAGTAAAAGTTTAAAAACAACACTACCCTTTTTAATTTTATTGAACAAAATCTGTTCAGATACTACGTAACACTCTGTAAGAGTTAACATGAAAAATGATAATGAAAAATATTATGCTATAGCTAGTTTAGTAACCCACAGACCCTATTTTGATGAAACTTGGTAGATAGTGATAATTTGTGAGTGTTTCATCTACATCTTTGATTGCTCAAAACCAACTTCACCTGCACGCGATGCACCCTGCTGACTGACAAACGAAGCTGGCGAAAAGAATAGTAGGGAGCGTAATTGTAAGCTACCCAACTGGGGAATGTACCTCGACTGAATGAGGTCACCACAAAGAAGGTGCTGCGTTAGCAGCGGGGATGGCGGCGCACGAGTGATATTTTATGTTGCGAATGCTAATATGGCTAAGGACGGGGGCCCACCACACATTCCCACCACTGTGTCTTCTGTGTAGCCAGGATTAACAGCGGCGACCGCCAAAAAAGGCAATGAACAATGAGGTCCATTGCAGTCCCAGGGGTAAAACTACGGCTGCCTTGGAACTCACAACGAATTTAATCAGAAGAAATTAGTAGGAGTAGGAAGCTTTTGGAATTTGACTTCTAATATGGCTATGGTAACCGCTTCACATCAAGCGGGTCATATGCTTGTCTGCCACCCGACGTAGTATAAATAAAGAAAGAATTCACGTGTATACTGGGCATTGTAATTGATGCAGTAGTTGATAAGATTGAAATTGATTTGTAAGCCAAATGAGGTCTCAGTTCACGCCAAAACTAGCACTACAGATTTCTTTCTATACGATGATGCTGTTACTATGTTGTGTACTAGGAGAATTCAAACAGTAATAAATACCTAAGAAAGTAGATGTAAATGCAAAGAACGGATGATTCCACAAGGACTGTGTTAGAGACACAACAGGTGTGAGCGGATCTGTGAGCCAGTGCCACGCTGCGATGGCTGTACAGACTGATACCACTGCCAGCACAACTGAAAAAAAAAAAGAAAATGTTACAGTACATAATCGAATGAGGAGCTCGATAGCGCCGTTGCGCGTGGTCAGTATAATCGAACACGCAAGTTAAGCAATGTCGACTGCAGCCTATCTATGGATGGGTTTATTTATCTCGAGCTCCTCCGTGCTTCGGAGGGCACGTTAAACCGTCGGTCTCGGCTGTTGTCATTTCATTAGATGACAGTCGTTAAGCCAAGTCAGTGGCCTTTGGGCGGCTTGATAACACTGATCGCCGATCCGTTGCCAGCCTTTTAAGGGAATTAAATACTCTGTTCTTGAAGGCTCCCATGTCGTAATTGTCCGGAAATACCGCTGAGGGAAGTTGATTCCACAATTTCACTGTTCGTGGTATAAAATGCCTTAGGAAACGTACTGTAGTAGATCGCCAATTATCAAGATTATATGGATGGAATTTTAATTCATGGCTAGTTGTATGATAGTGGAATTGAATTGAACAAAATATTCCAGGTCAACTTTCACATCTAGACAAGATGCACCTAGACTTAAAAATGCATTAACTCTTAGAGCTCTTTCACACAGAAAATCCATACACACAGTATCATTTTTTATATAATACTGGCTGACGCGGCAAACTTTGTTTTGCCATATGAATTTATTCCTAGGATTTTTTTAGTAGATAAAATTTCTATAAACTATTCTCAGATCTACTAAGAATATACATATAAAATTTCATAAAAATCGGTCAAGCCGTTTCGGAGGTATATGGTAACTAAAATTATGACACGAGATTTTTATATATTAGATAGGTGGTTACTGTAGGTAATGTTAACACCACATCAACAGAACCGAATTTATGTAACAATATGTCGCTAGATTTACTGAATAAAAAGTCCATATGTATAAACTCGCGCGTACGTCATCACAAAAAAAGCCATATAAATTATAAAATAGTCCTGTAAAACAAATGGCTGTGTGAAAGAGCCCTGACTGTTTGTTTATCAAAATAACAACAAGAGTTATTGCATAACTGCCAGTGCACCTGGTTGAAACGTCAAGCAATAAAAAAGCTATGTAAATACCCTGATATATAATCTTGTTAATTCCCATTGTTATTTTCATAAATCATGCAATATGAAAGTTTAAAAGTTATTATAGCAAACCCTTACTGTTTGATTTTTATTTCTACTATGTGCAGCATAAAAACAGTACAAAGATTAAACTGCTAAGGTTGACATGCCCTATATGATTAGGGCTAATATAAAATTAAATGCTGACATGTTGACAGGAATATTCAAAAAAAGAAATAAGGTGAACCATGGATTATTCAAAATCCTGAGAATTATTACAAGGACTTAAGCACAGTATAAGTAATAGTACTACATACATTGCCTATAAAAGGCAAACAGGCATGGTTATCGATGGAAATAACAAGTGGACTTGATACTGCCGATTTAAATGGAAACATGTACCAAATGTGTTGTAGAAGTTATTTTTATTTTTTATTTCATGTAATATCACATGTCTGAATAAAGGCTTTTATTATTATTACTAGCGACCCGCCCCGGCTTCGCACGGGTGCAATGCTGATACTAAATGTACTACAGAAGGTCTTTGCGCTTTGTCCTATCCAGTCCTTCCCCAGTTATGGGCACACGCCGCCGGCTCCGCGGCCGGTACCGCCACAGCCATTATGTCCCTGCATTTTAAATGTGTAATATCTTCTAAACTATTCATTTAAATTACATGCTGTGAAGGGCCATATTGATCTATATTAAATGCGCAATGTATTTAAGGTACTTAATTGGATAAGGATTAATCTTGTATTGCTTAAAATCGCTTCGTAAATAAGGCATTATTTCTTGTAAAAAGCAAAGGATAAAATAACGGTTATTGTGTGTTACCACTAAGAGATAGACATATACCATCGCGAACTTTTTTGTAGACCATTTTAAGGTGAACAATACTGTACTACATTATTTTGATCTATCTCGTTGGGTTCAGCCAGCGTTTGCAATGAAAGAGCAAAAAAATGTGTTTATTTACGACATCACATTAGAAACCTCTAAATTATCAGTGTTTTTCTACTATGTTATGCATATATTATAAATATAAACTTTCCAGTTGAATCACTCTATCTATTAAAAAAAACCGCATCATAATCCGTTGCGTAGTTTCAAAGATTTAAGCATACAAAGGGACATAGGGACAGAGAAAGCGACTTTGTTTTATACTATGTAGTGATTTATCTCTTTTCAATCACGGGTCAAGCCCTATATTATTATTTATTATTATTACTACATACATTATGGCCACTCCCTGCCACTCTCGTATCAACCACACCTCCCCTCTGAGACAAATCTAGAACACTTTGTATGGCACCGCACGCACACACAATTATAAATGTGCTGCATAGATTTCACTGTTTATGTAGTAGTCATCGAAAAATTCACATATAAGCATATATGTTTCTTGACTTTTCAGGATTAGAAAGAAATTTATATTTTAATATTAACTACATATATTTGAGAAATGAAACAAAATTGTTCATTTTGCCACTGTGCCCTTGCACTAAGACACATCTTACATGTGTTATTAAAAATCGTATTTTACTTTTCATTTGTATTGAGACAATTTTGTAATTTACATATGTAAATAAAAACTTATGCAGGTACACAGGCTGAAGTAGTGTTTGTGAGCCTTAGAAGCACTATATGCTAGGGACTTTTAGTAATTTTTAGATGTTATAATAACCCCGATTATTTTATTTCTTTGTGAAGTGAAACACTTTTTATCTTTTGCAATTTTTTCATAGGGGTCACCAATTTCAATTATTATAGGTGTATCAGTCTATCACTTTTTTCAAAAATCTCAAAAATGTTGTCTTTTAGGTTTATGTTTACATGAGAAAATGTATTTGAAACTACTTAGAATTACTAATTTCATTAAAATTTTAAATTTTCGAAACATATTCTTATTTAATTTTTAAGTCAATTATAAGTGCCCTTTATACAACAACCCAACTCTTGCTCCCGCCTGGCCAGTACATATTTTATTTTGTACTTACTTACGTACTAGAGAATTTCACGTCTTTGACACTAATCAAATCGGTACATCAAATATAGGCAGGTTTAGCCGAAATTGCTTTTTATGGCACAGAAATTCATGTGCTGGTCAAACCGTTTTGTGAAAAACAATGAGAAATCTCCTTACTTCTCCATCTCATAGTGGCTGGCTGTAAGCATCCTATAACCTCAGTTAAACGACGCTCAAATGCCTTTAGATCTGAAAAAGATAAGCAATCGTTAACTCCTTTATCTACACTAGTTAATACTTGAAATAAGACACAAAACTATAACAAATTGTATTCAAAAAAAGTAAGGCAATATTTACCATCACAAGCAGTTTGTTCTAAAGACATCTTAATTGAATTAATTATTTAATTTTTTGAAACTGTAATTCTTTTTCAATTTATACCCTTTCTTATCTCCAAAATCGTCGTCGAATTAGTAACAAAACATACATTTTCAAGAATCCAGAAACATTATTCTTCTTGTAATAAAGTGGGGCGGTTCTGGCTGAGCTGAAAACTGCAATTAGTCTTGAGTAGTACATGAACGATGTACTAATAAGTGACGGTACTTGACACTGTACTAGAAGAAACGTTACCAAACGCGAACTCTTATTCGGACCTAATCGGACTATTCGTACACTCGTACAGTGTACTATGTTATCCAAGCCCGAAACACTTGTCTGTCTGTGGTCTGTCCGTGAGACAAAGAATAAAGCGTCTTGCAATGTTATCGTAAGAGTAAGCGAGATAGGAGGTAAGCGCACTGCACTGATATAAATCGTTTTCAGCGCCGTGTGTTATATTCATAGAAAATCTTATACAGCGCTATATAGTGCTTGTAACTACCAAATTTACATTGTTAAATGATTATATTGTCGGCTACATTTCTGAGTACTAATAGGTACTAATAGTACTATCAAGGTGTACTAGTACATTAATCGGACTGTACTATTACAGTGCGCACCTAAGAGTGTCCGATTAAGCACAAGACTAACTGCAATGTTGCCAATGTTGCCAAAATTACCCTATATAATGAAGTTTATTGAACCACAAAAATTACCGTACACAATGTTTATTGAAAAGTTTACTTACCCGACTGCCAAAAAAGGAGGGTAATGTATAATGGTAAGATACAGATTTTTTTCTTTCTTTGAATATTTTTTTGAAGTGAATACTTCTTTAGCGGCGTTGTGCACTTTTTGGGATGGGTAAAAATGTTAAACTCGCGTCAGGACACAGTGACATGATCGAAAATTCATAAGACGGAGGGAGAGTAGACCGCCGCGGCCGGCGAGGCGTAGGAGAGGAAGTAATATCCCCCGCTCTTTCTGTTGGTGGTAAATTTTATTGATAAGTATACAACCTTTATGCAATTCTGTGTCTATGGTTCCTTTCTGTTTGAAGGAAAAGTTTCGAATTCTAATTGACATGGAATAAAAAGTAAAGTCATTTATAGTTCATTCGTGTTGAAATTTTTGCTAAGATAATGAAGTTTTCTCTTGGTTTTATATTGATTTGGTTTTGTGAATAAAGGAGAATGAAGATGTGGTAACTAAAATGTATTATGAGGGTTTTGATGTAACTTATTGAGTGACTGAATAATATAGTATGTGAGTATCAATGTGGCTTATTATTTTATAACAATAACACTTTCTACCGCGCGGCGAAAATGTATGACTACTCCTTATGTATATTTTTAATGTAATACAAATCGTTATGTTTGTGTAGGATATCGCAATAAATGAATATTGTATTTTGCCACGTAAATGATAGAGAGTTTTACCATCAAATAAAACTTACCTATTATTTTTCATCAATATCCGGAATCCATCTTGAGTCAAGCACCTATCTTTCTTACCGTAAGTCAGCGTTTCCGGTACCCCTCCGATAGCCGAATCCCCTCCACCTCCAGCGAGGCCACTTCGAGCGCACACCAGGTGATGGCTCCTCATTATAGGCTCATGATGCACCAGGTAGCCCTTACCTGGATTCCGGATATTGATGAAAAAATAATAGGTAAGTTTTATTTGATGGTAAAACTCTCTATTATTTGTTTGGTATCAATATCCGGAATCCATCTTGAGTGATGTGTTTGTTATCACCTGGTGCTGGTAAGCTAGAGACGCTATAATGTGTGAGAATAGCAGCCATAATCATAATACCTTTTCGTATCAAACAACAACAGTATTTATTCATATCACATAATAAGTATATAATAAATGTTATTAAATAAATCAGATAGAATCCCATTAATTAATAGGGTCAAAATAATTAGATAAAGACACAGATTCGTTATTAATATTAACGACATTATGATCAATCAATTCTCTTTGATAATACGTTTGAAAAGTATGTATCATCTTCCAATTACCTGTTGCAAGGATTTGATCAATAGAGAAATTCTCTACAAAATTTAGTGAAGCTACCGCTGAACGAATAGAACCTGCAGTTGCCTCGATACCGGCTTCTTTTAAAAGAGATTTCACCCAACCACCAATTATTGTCCTAGTCGCAGGTTTCACTTCACCCCTTGCTGTTATGAACAAGTTTTTTACATTTTGTCGCCGATTTGAAGACAATTGTAATAACTGTCTTAACCAGAAAACGACATTTAATCTTTTATCTGGATGTTGTCGAAGCCTCCACCCAGACTGTCGGTGACTAAGATTGTCTGTTTTCGAACCAAAAGCCGGCCATAAAACTATAGTGTCGTCATTGTCTATTAAACTATGTTCGTCGATACATAACAATGTATGGTCATGAACCCTGCGACCTGAGGCCAACAATAATAATGTAGCGGTGTGTCTCAGAACTTGGTAAAGATTAGTTTCGCTAAGGCTATACATGGTCATATACTGGATTAATATTTTTGGATTCCAAATGGGCGGCTTAGCAGGTCTTACGCGAGCAACAGATATAGCTTTTAACATATGCTTAACAAAGAAATTTGATGATAAATCTACATTAGTTGTTAGGTGAGTAAATGTCGAAATTACAGATTTGTGCACCAGAATAGTCCTGTAGGCAAGTCCTATGTCACAATGTAGATGAGCCAAATATCGTGCTACCTGGTCAGGGTTTGGATGTTTATGATTAACAGCATGAGACTCACACCATTTTCTCCATCTGTTCCATGCCGGCCTGTAGGTGTTGATAGTGGAGCTCCGCCAGCTGGACATCAGAAGCTCTTGTTCCCGATCGGTCCATTCTGTCAGCATGTCCTGCCACCCGAAATCAGCCATGCCTCTAAACACAGGTCTTGTATCGCCGGCGGGTGCCTGCCTGTCCTTGTATCTAGAAGAACCTTTGCTAAATCTGGAATCAGATAAGGGGGTCGGAGAGCACGATTTTGAACATCTGCTCGCCAGAATACTTTGTTCCATTTGGGAGCAATCAATATGTATTTCCCGCTGGCCTGGTTCAGGTGATTTAGAATCCTGGGAATGAGATTTGGTGGTGGAAACAGCCACGCCAGACCGTAATGCCACTGGTGACAAAATGCGTTGTGCCGTATTGCCACTTGGTCGTGTACGTCTGTAGTGATGTATCGAGGTACTACATGTGCTGTTTTGGAGGCAAACAGATCTATCTCTGGTGTGCCCCACATTCGAAAAAGAATAGTTGTTGCTGTCGCTGTCAGATGCCACTCGGGACAAGCTTTTTGGCGAGAGAGAGCGTCTACCTCGGCATTGAATCTGCCCGGAAGATATTGAGCAGTCAGATGTACGTTCAGTTCGTCTAATAATGCCAAAAGTTGTCGAGTTTGTTTGAGAAGTTTCTTGGACCTTGTGCCGCCTTCTTTGTTTATGTACGACACTACTGTCAGATTGTCTGTCTGAAGAAGTACCTGCGCATTCTGTAGCTGATGACGTTCGTGCTGTATCGCTGCATAAACTGCAAACATTTCCTTTTGGTTTGCATGCCAGGACTGCTGTTGCCTTGTCCAAGTCCCTGCAACTTCTGTATCGCCGAGATGTGCGCCCCAACCGATGTCGGACGCGTCTGTGGTCAATAGGTGTGTCAAAGGGCTCATGTGTATTGGCATGGATTCCCCGACACTTTTGACCCACCATTGTATCTCTGAGAGAACAGGAAGAGGGATGGTCACTTGGCGGTATGGATGGTTTTTTGGCAACTGTCGACTGTAGTGTTGCAGTGTTCGACAGTGAAGGCGACCTCTTCGCGTCACGAATGTTGCAAAGTTGAGCCTCCCCATTAGCGTTTGATACTGTTTGAGAGACCACTTGCCTTTTTCGAGTTGTAGATGAAGTGCCTTGCGTAGCGTTAAGCACTTCTGCTCGGACAGGGACCTTGCGTTGCGTTTTGTGTCCCATGTTATCCCGAGGAACTCGAGGCATTGTGTCGGGGTCAGAACAGACTTGCTATAATTGATTGTCCAGCCCAGCAACTGCATTATGTTTACTGTGAAAGCTATGTCGTCGTACAGCTGCTCCGCCGACTGGCTTGCAAGTAGAAAATCGTCCAAATAAACAACGCACCTGATGCCATGGCTTCTTAAAAACTCTGCTACCCAGTTGGTTATGGAGGCGAAGGTCCTCGGAGCTGAAGATAGACCGAACGGCAAACAGGTCATCTGGAGCAGTTGATGTTGACTCGGATCGTGATGATAATTGAGCCTCAGGAATCTGCGATGCTGCTGAGAAATTGGCACGTGGAAATAGGCTTGGCTTAGGTCCAACTTTGCCAACCAGTCCTGATACTGTAGAAATGCTGGTACACGAAAATGGCTGTAAAGTTGGAATGGTTTTGTCAATACGAACCGGTTTAGCTGCTTTAGGTTGAAGATAGGGCGAAAAGTCTCGTCTGACTTCGGCACCAAGAAGAAAGTCGACAGGTAACTGGGGCTCAGCTCCGCTTCCTCCAGTACTCCTGTATCCAACATGTCCTGTATCTGCATAGTCATGTCGAATGAAGTTTTTGTTCTGTAACATCGCATAATTATAGGATCTGGGACAATCAGAGGCGGTTTTAAAACAAACGGTATGCGAATTCCGCTCAGCAGCTGACATATTTCTTTTGGTGCCCCCAGATTGCTCCAAACATATTGAAATTGCTTTAGACAACCGCCACGAAATGTCCGACAGTCAATCGCGACGCTTATTTTTAAAAGAGGCGCGTGTTTGTGGTTTTTTACCCTTTTGTTTGTCGCGAATGTTGTTTCGTCTGGCCCTCGTGTGGTTTGAAGAGCGAGGTAAGTTTTTTCCTCTTTGTGCTGGGGCTTGTCGATGAAAAAACGGCTCATCCGCTGCTTTACTGGTCGAAGGTTTTTGATTTTGATAAAAAATTTCTTTGGACCTAGCTTGCGGATATGATTTTGAGACCATGTGCAATTTATCCGCCCCCCCCAATTTTCTGAAGATAATTTTGAACGGTTTCTTCATCAAATAACGATTTTGAACTAGGAGGAATTTTATATAAAACATCTCGATGAAATTCCTCCGAAATTTGACGTAGTACGGCTTCTCGACGTACGTTGATGAAATCCGCTCGTCTACCACACACCATTTGTAATAAATCATCGGTTACTTTACTGTAACCAGAGTCCTTAGAAAAGACTGATTGTATTTTATCGAATAACAAATTCGGAGATAAAGACTCCTTGGAATCATATGCCCAATCGACTAATGCTTGTAATGTGCTTTGTAGCTCTTCTTTTTGGGTCAACAAAGCATTGGTTAAAGCGGCAAAGGAACGCTCTAACAAATGTGAACGAGAATCCTCCTTTAGCATTGAGGATTCAAATCGCTTCAATTCGTCATTAACGTTCAATTCTACAAATCCGGGGGTAGTCAAATATTTCTTTTGAGCATCCGAAAACCTAATAGCATACCAGTCTTCAGATTTAAATCTTTGCAATTCGGTTAATTTTTTCAAAAAATCATTGTTCGTTTTTGCATAGACCGGATCTTTAACCGTAGTGCTCACTTTGGACAAAATATCAAGTTGATTGCTCTTAGCTTCGCCCTCGGGACTCCGTAGGCTAATATCATTTGAAGCCGAATTTAATTTTGATTCGTCGGCATTAGAATTTAAATTTTTTCCGTTATTTATGCTGTTTGCCGTAACGATATTCGTCAAGTAAGCCACTTGTTGGGATAAAAATTCAAGGTGTGCATAACTCACGGTTTCACTGTGCTTCCTTTGCTTACCACCCGCTGGGCTCACTTCTCTGCTCGTCGACGACTCACTTCCTCCGCTGCTGAAACTCGACGATGAAGAACGCCTTCGTTTTCGAGAACTAGACTCTAGCCTTGCATTTGTCAGGTTCTCAACACTTTCGTTCTCCATATTTTATCGGAGAGGTAAAGATATACGTTAATATAATTTAAACACTAAAATATTAAAGTACTTTTTCGCGATATATTGCTAATATTACCGGAGCTGACTTGTGAACGGCGCGAAAAACGACGCTATAATGAGGAGCCATCACCTGGTGTGCGCTCGAAGTGGCCTCGCTGGAGGTGGAGGGGATTCGGCTATCGGAGGGGTACCGGAAACGCTGACTTACGGTAAGAAAGATAGGTGCTTGACTCAAGATGGATTCCGGATATTGATACCAAACAAATAATAGTACTTTTTGTTAAATATCGTTTCAGTGTACTTTGTATTAACTAGAATATTATGTTGGTATTTTATAAATCATGGTCGTTACTTGTTCCATATCAGATTAATTATTGTATAAATTGGTTAGCATGACTTCCGTGAAGTCATGCCCGCCATTACTATTTCCTTTGTCAAGTTACTGTACAGTATAAAAGTTGTTAGCATGATTTCCTTAAATTGGTTTACAGTATAAAAGTTGTTAGTTTGACTTCCATGAAGTCATGCCGCCATTATGATTTTCTTTCTCAATTTACTTTACAGTATAAAAGTTGTGAGCATGACTTCCTTGAAGTCATGCTCACCATTGCGATTTCCTTTATCAAATTAACTTACAGTATAAGAGTTGTTACCATGACTTCGGAGAAGTGTAGTAGGGAGGGAGGCGATGTTAGACTTAAAGTAGCATTAAGACATTATTCTGAGACAAGCAGCTGAAGTGATAACACCAAATTGTCATCGTATTTGTTAGAATCTTATCGAAGCATTAAAACAGTGTAACGGACACCGGTTATTTTATTCGTAATACAAGTGTTGTGCAGTTAAACAGAGTTATCAATTATTTCAACCGTGAGGAGCTAATATCAGAAGAACGGGATGAACATAGAATCGCCAAATCAGAGCGAAACTCGGCATCGACATCGAAAACGAAGGCGTCATCGAAGTAGTAGCAGTAGCGACTCGCTAAGCAGCTCCGGACAGGAACAGAGGCGTGAGAAATGGCACCGTTCACGACGCCGCCACAAGCGTGCATCGAAATCGAAGAGTAGACTTCAACGGACATCGGAATAATTCAATTGGGGTAGATTTGAATACAGAGCGCCGTTACGAACCAACACGTGATTCATCGGGCGAGTATCAAAGTTATTTTTTTTTCTCTTTCCGTTTAAATAATCAACTATTATTCCAAGATGGTTAATATGTGTATACATATTTTATGTTGTATGCATGTAATGTGTTGCGTAATATGTAGGTATATATAATATAGACATGTATGTATATATATATATATATGTTATGTATATGGTACATATATGTATGTATTATATACTAGTGTTTTTTTTATTTCGTTTTTTTTTTTATTTTATTCAGTGTATTATGGGTTTATATATACTGTGATTGATAGATGAAAACATACATATTTTGAGGCAAGGGACAAATAATACGCGGTTTATAGAGTTGGTTTACCCTAGGTTTGTGTTGTAATTTTTCAGGAATCAATAAGGCGATCAGTGGTCACACCAGACGAGTTACGGCCTACGTGGCCAACAGCAGTAACTTCACCGTTGCCGGCTGCGAGGGAGTCTCAGCTGTCAGTTCAGGGACTCGCAACGATACCAGCACCCCTGCGAGGTGCACGAGATCAGTCAGCAGCTGCGGTAGACGCAATTGCAACTACGCCAGAGTCGACGGAGCAACACTCGTGTGATAAATAAGATGCGTCAAGTTCAAACCATCTTAACGGTGATACAAATATGTTGCTTAATGTAAACGACTTTGCGCACTTATTTCAGAATTTAATTATGCCAAATAATAGTATGTCATATAATAAGAATATTATACCGGTCAGTGGGTAGCTTATGGGGCGGGTTTTTAACCTATTTTTGACCCATCTCGAAAGTACCAAAGAATTGAAAATTGGATAGCGAAAGTTAGTGAATGCTTGCGACATTAAAGGGAAAAGGGCAGTAGATTCTATAATTTTTGGGATAAATGACCGCATGATTAGGGCTAGCTTCATCTGCTCGTTTTAATGACCCCGAAGATCTGTTAATATTCCTAAACGATCTATGTAGAGAGTGTGCTTCTGATGATCTAATTTGTTATAAATGTAACAAGTTTGGGCATCGTGAGTCGCAATGCCGTAGTACCAACAACGACTTGACTTGTTATAACTGCAAGGAAAAAGATCATAAGTCAATAAATTGCCTGAAACCCCCGATCAAATGAAGCAATTGTATTGGTCATATTGCGTCAGTATGTAATTCTGGAAAATCTGGACCCTCCTATCCTAAGAAAATATTTCATAAAAAAAAGGTCATGTAAGCGATAGCTGACTCTAAGTACTTCTATTAAAAATGTTTTATTGATTTTGGAAGTGAATGCACCCTAATTCGTATTTACGTTTGTCGAGAACATAATATACATACAAATATATTCTAACAATAATAACCTACCAATTATACGAGGTTTTGGCAAGGATCTTGTAAGCCAATCGTGATCGCAGAAATTAGTGCTCTTGTAGTAGATCAAACTCAATTATTTACTCAAATAAGGGTACGATTTTACAGAAATAACAGATATTGTTGTGGTCAAAACTAGTGAGACGTTAGACATATTAAAAAGACAGTCTGAATTACATACTGTTCGAAAATTCTTCTTTCTCAAATCCTTTACACGATGAAGTAAAAAAAAATATGATTTAAAGAATAGTGAAAGATGTTGCCGTCGAAAATATTAAATTAATTGTCTCGATAATAACAAATCAAGTATGCCTATATTTATAGAAAATAGTGTTCGTTCGACAGGTGCTACTGAATAATACGTAGTAGGTGGTGTGTACGATGTATGTGAAGGTATGTCAGGTTGCATATAGGTACGTAATATGTCCAAACAACCATTTGTACTCAAATCTTATACGATCCTTGCTCGAGCACAGTCTATTAAAGACCAAGACTCCTTGAGAACTTGTACAATTAATAAGCTTTCTCTAAGTTCACAATTATCACTAATCCCGGATCAGAATGTTGACCTTAGTAATGACCAATGTTATCTTAGTAATTAGTAACGAATCAGAACAGAAAGAATCTGTTTTGATGTTAAGAAGTATCCAAATTATTTTGCACAAAATTTATCGGAATTAGGACTGACATAACAGAAATGGAAGTAAATTTAACAGATTCAACTCCCGTTACATATAGAATAGACCGTATCGCTTAAGTTATTCGAAACGCGTCAAGATGTCGTGAAATAGTAAAGGAACTTATGGAGACATAATAGAGGAACAGAACTCGTCTTATTACACTTGTATCCAAGAAAATTGGTGGATAATTTTACAAGAGTATGACTTTTGCGTCCAATATAAACCAGGTCATACTATGTCGCATGTTGATGCATTAAGTCGAAGCCCGTAATGAGGTGGTGAGCTCGAGATGATGCAAACATCTGATTAGGTTTACAAATCAAATCAAATCAAAATATCTTTATTCCTTGGACTTTATAAAGCACTTAGAAACGTCATACAAATTAAATATAAGAACATGTATCTAAATAAATACTACTCTAAATCCGCAGAGCTTAGATTCACTTTCATCACATTATCTTGAATGGGAAAATGAATTTATGTGCCAGTACCGGCGACGGGGCTTCTTGAGAATAATTGGCAAGAAACTCAAGTCTGACTCTTTTAATTGTTACATTAAATACAAATACAATCATTAACATAACATAACAAGAGCAATTCCTTTCCAAATACTTTTATCATTTATGTAATCTGAGATACAATAGTAATCCTTTTGACATAGTCTAGTTTTGTTATATTTCTTAAATTTACCCATGGATAATTTTAACGCGTCGTTTGGAAGTTTATTGTAGAAGCGTATACATTTACCTGGGAACGAGTTAGAGATTTTATGGAGCCTAGTAATATGCACAGCGAGTTTGTTTTTGTTTCTTAAATTTAATTGATGGAGATCACTGTTTTTCCTAAATTTAGTTTGATTTTTATGATCGTAAATAAGTTTTTCAAAAATGTATTGAGAATCTCAGTGTCTCTCTGGGACTCATCATATAAATGGCGCGGATAGCTCTCTTCTGAAGCACAAAAATTGAGTCTACATCCGCGGCACTACCCCAAAGCAATAAACCATATGACATAATGCTGCGAAAATAGCTAAAATAAACTAAACGCGCGGTGTCAACATAAGTCAGTTGACGTATTTTACTTACGGTGTAAGCTGCTGAGCTGAGTCTACCTGATAACGTTTCTATATGTGGGCCCCATTGTAATTTAGAGTCTAATGTTATACCAAGGAAGACAACCTTATTGACCAATTCCAATCTCTCATTGTCCATCACCACATTGGTTTTTATTTGTTTAACATTTTTTTGAAAAAAAAAAAAACTAACATATTAAATTTGGTTTTACTACCATTTTAAAGCAGGTTATTAGCACTAAACCAGTTTACTATTTTTGAAAGAGCATTGTTTACATCATCAATTTCTATTTGTTGTCTATTTACCTTAAAAACTAAAGAAGTGTCCTGTAAAAAAAAAAAAAAAAATATTTCATGATTATTCTTTACAAGATGAGGTAGTAATGTACACGAGAAACAGGAATTACACATTACATTAGGTTTATTAGTCCTTCAGGTTACATTGACGATCTTATATATATTCTTAAATGCTATACCTAACACCCCTTGTATCTGATGAAAAGTTCGATAATATGCCATCCGAACAAAATATAAGCGCATGCAATTAAACGATTCCGAAGTAAAACTTATCCGAAATATTCCAGAAACTAATGAGCTTCCGATATCGAAATTAAGAAAAAATATAGCAATAAAAATAACCGCTTGTATTTTAGAGAGCGTATTTTAGAGTCGTTAATGATAAACTAAAATAGGTTATTCCAAAATGTGCAAGATTTCAATTATGTAAATTATATTATAGCAATATTTGGGCAAGAGACCGAATCAAACCATGGTTAACATCATAATTTATGAATCCTCATCCGAAAGTGATACAAGTAATGATACTGATTTTAAATAAGGTAATTTTGAGATGGTAATAATTAAGTTACAAATGTTTAACATAGTGAAGTAAATAATTATAATGTATGTATGTGTCAGTAATTTGTAGAATTAGTTGCTAATTAAAAAGATACACTAGAGTGTCGATAGATCCACTCTGTGACGGTAATAAGAGTGTCGATAGATCCACTCTGTGACGGTAGTAAGAGTGTCGATAGATCCACTCTGTGACGGTAGTAAGAGTGTCGATAGATCCACTCTGTGACGATAGTAAGAGTGTCGATAGATCCACTCTGTGACGATAGTAAGAGTGTCGATAGATCCACTCTGTGACGATAGTAAGAGTGTCGATAGATCCACTCTGTGACGATAGTAAGAGTGTTGATAGATCCACTCTGTGACGATAGTAAGAGTGTCGATAGATCCACTCTGTGACGATAGTAAGAGTGTCGATAGATCCACTCTGTGACGATAGTAAGAGTGTCGATAGATCCACTCTGTGACGGTAGTAAGAATGTCGATAGATCCACTCTGTGACGGTAGTAAGAGTGTCGATAGATCCACTCTGTGACGGTAGTAAGAGTGTCGATAGATCCACTCTGTGACGGTAGTAAGAGTGTCGATAGATCCACTCTGTGACGATAGTAACTGTGACGATAGATCCACTCTGTGACGATAGTAACAGTGTCGATAGATCCACTCTGTGACAATAGTAACAGTGTCGATAGATCCACTCTGTGACGATAGTAACTGTGACGATAGATCCACTCTGTGACGATAGTAAGAGTGTCGATAGATCCACTCTGTGACGATAGTAAGTGTCGATAGATCCACTCTGTGACGGTAGTAAGAGTGTCGGTAGATCCACTCTGTGACGATAGATCCACTCTGTGACGATAGTAACAGTGTCGATAGATCCACTCTGTGACGATAGTAACTGTGACGATAGTAAGAGTGTCTAATGTAAAATTAATTGATTAATTGTAAACGTCCGATCAACCGAGCGCTGCGACTGCTCAATGCATTAGTATTGAAATACCCAGCGGTTGACTTATTCGGTTGTACTAAGGTACAGTTCCACAGAGCGGCTGTAGAATATATCGAAAATTCTATGTAACAATTTATGCTGAATACGGAATGTACCTAAATATAATTTTATTTGTAATATAATTGTTTGTAATGTATGTTATTATGTATGTTGTTATGTAATGTTGAATGTTATCAATGGGCAATATTGAGCGCATTGGATTTTCTGTAAGGCTCAATATATGTATGTAAGAATAAATAAATAAATAATAAATAAAATGTACGGTTAGGTTGTCTTGTGATGCAGAGCGATTGTTAACATTTACCTTTTTTCTGTTAAATAATTTATAATATATCACTCCCTTAAACATGCAGTTTGAGGACAAACTGATATATCAGGAAAGGCCGAATGTTAAATATCGTTTCAGTGTACTTTGTATTAACTAGAATATTATGTTGGTATTTTATAAATCATGGTCGTTACTTGTTCCATATCAGATTAATTATTGTATAAATTGGTTAGCATGACTTCCGTGAATCATGCCCGCCATTACTATTTCCTTTGTCAAGTTACTGTACAGTATAAAAGTTGTTAGCATGATTTCCTTAAATTGGTTTACAGTATAAAAGTTGTTAGTTTGACTTCCATGAAGTCATGCCGCCATTATGATTTTCTTTCTCAATTTACTTTACAGTATAAAAGTTGTGAGCATGACTTCCTTGAAGTCATGCTCACCATTGCGATTTCCTTTATCAAATTAACTTACAGTATAAGAGTTGTTACCATGACTTCGGAGAAGTGTAGTAGGGAGGGAGGCGATGTTAGACTTAAAGTAGCATTAAGACATTATTCTGAGACAAGCAGCTGAAGTGATAACAGCAAATTGTCATCGTATTTGTTAGAATCTTATCGAAGCATTAAAACAGTGTAACGGACACCGGTTATTTTATTCGTAATACAAGTGTTGTGCAGTTAAACAGAGTTATCAATTATTTCAACCGTGAGGAGCTAATATTTTATACTGATGAATAAAAATTCATGCGAAATTATTCCCCAACCAGTATAAATATATAATTGTATATTCTGTTCTGTTCTATCGATAGAACCATATCATATCTAAGAATTAAATCTAAAGTTATTGGTCTCTTATTTGGATTGAATCCAAAATTCCCCGTCAAAAAGGGATTACCCCCCAAAACGGTAATACTGAGATCTCTAGTTGACATATTCTTCTTTTCCTTTGTTTCATTGTGGCAACTACTCTTCAGTTAAGATTATTTTGCCATTAAGAAGTTGTTAGGACTAATAGTTGGTAATAATCTCTGAGATATGTTGCGGACTGAACATGGGAAACTATTAGAATATGGGAAATTATTAGAATCTTTGAAACCCTAAAAAATTATAGACTGACGACTGAACTGACTGAGTTTAGCGAGTTTAGCACATAAGTACTTTCATTGTTGCTGGGTTGGTTGTCACCGTAGACCAAAGTTAGGGTACATTCAATATCTTTGCCGTAGACAGACTTTCCTCTGTCTACGGTTGTCACTGTCAATACTGTCATGCTCCTGCTCATCTGCTGTCTGTACCGAGAGCAAAAGAGTGGCAACACTGCGAATTTACTTGCATGTATGGAAAGTGCTGCATCGAGACGGATATTTGTAGTACTAAAGCTAGGCATATGCATACCTAGGTATCTACTACTGTAGTTACCCGGCTACGAATTTCGCCGGGTCAGCTGTTATCACTATTATACACTAGCTGACCCGGCGAACTTCGTACCGCCTAACAATAAATGTCCTGTTACTTATTCATCTTCATCATTATCAGCCTATATATACTGGATATAGACCTTTCCCAATGCTTTCCACCATATGCGATCCTCCGCTCCCAGCCACTTTTTTGAGATCGTCGGTCCATCTAGAGTGGGGGTTGCTCGCCCCATACATGGCCTCCACTCTAGAACTTTCCTCCCCAATCTGCCATCGCTGACTCGGCAGATGTGGCCAGCCCACTGCCACTTCTACTCGCTGACACAGAGCTGTGACGACCGCTTTGATTCTCCGTCGAATTTCTTCGTTCCGGATTTGGTTCTGCACCGTAGTTCATAGCGGGGAGGACGCACTGATTGGACACTTTGGTTTTCAAACATTAGGGTATATCTGCGGTGAGGATGTTCTGAAGCTTCCCAAAAGCTGCTTGGCCAAGTCGAATGCGTTAACCGATCTCTTTGAGAGCTGATGGTTTGTTGACACGTGAACATGCCACATACAACTAACCATGAGAAATACCTACATGAATTATCTAAGTTGAGACCACGAACAATCAAGGATTGGCAGTTTGATTATGTAATTCGCAATATTCCGTAGCTTACTTAATTGTATTACGGCTCCGTTGTGAAAGATTAGTACTTCGTGGCCGCGGCATTATTAATAATCAATCACACACAATTAGTGCGACGTAAAAGTGAGTCCAATCATTTGACAGTTTTTTTTTTAAATTAAGTATCCTTTTGTATGGGAAAATATTTTTCTTTTTATTTTATTTTTTTGTCAATTTTCTAATATTTTTAATACGTCATAATGTCCTATTCCCGACGAAGACAAATCCAACCAAAAATATAAAAATCATAAAGATCGGACTAGCCGTTTCAAAATTTATAACTCGAGAACGGCTATCTATACTAAAGCCAATCTCAATGTAGAATGTTTAATAATAAAGCGTTGCCTAGCAACCTTTGACAGACAGAAATTAACAACCTTTTTTCCTGGACCTGTATTATTTTGGTACTTGTCAAACTTTATTCATCTCAAGACTGGGATACAATATATAATCATATAATCCGACCAATGTAAGGTCATAGAACGTTTCGTTTTCTGGAAATTACAGTATGAAAAATAAATCCAAACATATAAAAAATAAGGTTATAAAGTATTTTACATGTATTAATGACTATACGTAATGGTAGTTATAAATATTTTTTATTGGTTTGATAGTCTTTTTCTGATAAATATTATAAAATCTTTTTGTTTTTTGGTAGTCAAATGCTTGACAAGTGAAACAAAATGTATATCTTTATTCTTTCGTCGGTTTGTAAAGTCACGATAATCTAACTAAATTAATAACAAATTGAAAACAAGCAAATAAATGGAAAGGAGATAAGAGTTTCTACATTTATCTGCAGCATAAAAAAAAATTACCTCGAAGGTTGCGTACATCTGTAATTATTGTAAAATGACAGTAAATTAGGGTTGTTGAGTCAAGGAGATTTTCTCTGAAAGTTAGAAAAATGTTTTCGACAAGAACAAAAAATATATTAAATAAAGTAATGATGTCAGAAATAATAAAATATATTGTAGTATGCACATAGTAATATAATTTTAATTAATAGTAACGTTAAAACGATTTTCCTTGATGAATACTTTACATGTGACGTGACAACCCTACTTGCCATGATTTATGGTTTGTTTACATAAATTCCGCATTGAGATTGGCTTTAGTATACGTATCTATATATCAAACAAAATGACAACCACGAATAACAATAATCAACAAATGTGAAAACAAGAAATAACTGTAACCAACAATCGCATCAACATCCGAACTGCGTGACTAAGTTGATATTGAATGAATTGATTATTGAATTGAATTTGGGTAGATTAGAGGGGCCAGGGCAAGATCGCAGTCGAATTAGTACCCAAATGTCCTTACAGATAGCGCAACTTTATATGACAATCCACGTTCTTCAAAAATAATTGACCCGACCGAGAGCGAGCGGTACGGTACGAAGATAATATGCGGCTATATAGTAGGGCAACTTCGTCGAGCGAGTCCAAGGTTCAATTGATCAAAGTTTCCAACGATTCTCGTAACACTGCTGAAGTTTTTGCCGTATACTGAAAAAATACCAATTGTAAATGTAAGATATCTCAGAAACTATTTTACTTCTACGTTTCTCAGTTATATTCAAGGAATGTAATATTCTTTAACGAGAGACAAGTTGCATTATTGCCGTGGTGAAGTTGCTAGACCTAATTACAGAGTCATTAATAGAATAAATAATTACAGAATGTTTCCTCTGAGGATATTACTTAACAATGTAAAGAGAGTAGTTCCTGCTGCTCGACCACTGTCAGCCAAGGCGGGCCCCTTGGTTGACTTGGCGGTGGACAACGACGGTGTGTCTATAGTGACGATGCAGCGTCCTCCGGTTAACAGCCTTAATCTAGATTTACTGCAGGATTTAGAGAAGGCACTTGATGAAACTGCCAAAAATAAGTCAAAAGCTATGATTCTAACATCGGTGAGTACATAATGTTATAAATTACTTCTCCCTGCATTTGTGTGGAAATGACTCCTCAAGTTTTCCACACTAATGTTATTAAGACAACCATCTGACATAAACATACAACAATCGGTTCTAAAAGTTGAGCTGTTTATACAACATTTGTAGGATCCTGGGTATAAATGAACTTTATAGCTTCACAAAAACTTGTATAAAAAGCAATATTCATGAAATCCAAGTAATTTATACTGTGAATGTCACCTGGTTGAAATTTACAAATAGGGATTTACAGAAATAAATCTCATAAGATATGTTGAACAAACCTGGAACTCCTATATAATAACATTTTTTTTACGTCACAGTGGGTAGATGTACTAACTACCCTCTAATGGTGGCCATACACCATACTGCCCATCGTCCAATCGGCATGACCATGCAAGCTTGTTCCAATCTGCAGTTCGTCCATATACACCACACACGATCAGTTTTAATTGTCCAATTGGCAGCGACGTTTAGTTGAAGCCATGGAATCACAAGTGACGTACGACAATGTACTAGCCGTCTTAGGCATATTACTCGTGATAAAAAAGCAAGAAAAAAGAAAAGATCGTGCGGAATGGTGCTAACAATGGTTAGTGAAAAGGAAACAGTTTTTCTCATACAAATTTAATACAAGAGTTGACGATTATGCCAAAAGATTATTGTAATTATTTATGGATGAATGAAGAAACTTACATAAAACTTCTATCATTAGTGGCTTCTGTATTTTGCAAAATATTAAGTAAATTAAGAGAGAGCGACCATCTATCTATCTATCTACCACCAACAAAGATCTTGACTCAATTGAACTGTCGCACCAATCGCCATACACGGTCCAATCGGCATGATCCAATCGGCATGATCCAATCGGCTTGATCAAGCCAAAAGAATTGCATTTTGATTGTTTCGTCAAGTTTAACTGTCATGCCAATTCACGCCCACACACGGTCAGTTCTACTTGATCCAATCGTCAGTGTCATGCAGATTGGACGATGGGCAGTATGGTGTATGGCCAGCATAAGTCTAAACTAATGCTAGTTTCTATTGATTTGAATAATAATTTAAAAAACTGAAGTAGGATGTGTGACACATACTGAGCATGTCATGACGACAGACAAACTACTAAATGTCCAAGTAAAAAAAAAATAACAAATTGTGGTACACGCAAGAATAAAAAAAACATTGATCTGAATAAAACAGTTTGCATCCTACACTGTGGTATTATTGACATGCCTCATAACCTGACACATTCGGTAGTATGCAGACTGATTTATCCAAATCAATAGACGCTAGCATTAATTTACAAGCAGTTCATCTACCCACTCTTAACAATACTACATCTCGCCTGATGAAAAGCGGTTACTGTAGCCATATGAATGTTTACAATGAAATCAGTCTTAGATGCCAAAATAATATGATATAAAATTTTGCTTATTCACTTTCAGTCATCACCAACAGTATTTTCCGCTGGCTTAGACATCATGGAGATGTATAAACCTGACCTGAAGCGAGTGGAATTGTTCTGGACGACGCTCCAAAACGTCTGGCTCAAGCTATTTGGTTCAAGCTTTGTGACAGCCGCTGCAATTAATGTTAGTATACAATACCATATTTGGTACTTGGTGCATTTTCAGGACATGCTTCAAGTACCACATTTTTGTTTTGGCTCTATTTAGCAATAATTCCAGATCATTACAACATTTATATATTCTTTATTGCACATAATTTAACAATATAGTTACATCAAGACTGCACAAAGGTGAGCTTATCTCTACAAGAGATCTCTCCAACCGACCCTACAAGCAGTAAGAGAGTCTTTGGACACGAGAATATGCGTACTATGTGTCTAAAAAATTTAAAAAGTTCATAAAAAGTTATTTGATTATTTTTTTCTAATACTATTTTTATATCTATTGATTCTATTGGCTGAAATATAAATTGCAGGACCCTGTTATGCAGAACAGATCCAACCAACAAAGTAAGCCAAACTGAGAGATATACATAGCGAGATACTTCAAATCGAGTTTTATATATTTGCAACAGATTCTAGCAGTTTGATGACTTCCCAAAACTTATACTACGTTTTATTCCTATTAAACTATAAATAGCTTTAACTGAAAAGTAACAAAATGTCGGTTGGATCTATTCTGCATAATAGAGTCCACGACAGGGGTGCGCGATCTCTGAAGTAAGCCGATCTGCGCATACTGAGCGGCATTTTACACCGCTGAGTATGCGCATATTGCGATTGGCTTATGTAAAATAGGCTATTTGAAAATGTTCAAAAATTGTTTAAATTATTTAACAATATCGTAAAATACACAACGCTATAAAGATCTACAAACTTTCATTCTAAAAGTATGAAATTATTAAAAAATAATATTGGAGAAGGAATAAAAAATATTATTACTTTTATTAAGATACTAATTACATAAACGGAATATTTAACATAGCTGCTCTCTGTCGTATTTCTGATTTGATGTTTTCAAAATAAAAACCTGTGAGGTCTCATAACTCAGTAGCCTTTTGTATGGAGCGTTTTCGGGAAAGTACAAAACTGTGATTTTCAAATTAACACATCTCGAGAGGTTTTTGTGCTATCGAAGTAATTCTTTCACCTATGGTTATATTATTGAGATGTCCGTACATATCAAACCGAAAAAAAGTTGGTCTAATAGCCCATTATACATTTAAAGTTTCATTTTCCAGGGCCATGCTCCTGCTGGTGGCTGTCTTCTAGCAATGTCCTGCGAGTACCGAGTGATGGTAAATGGCAAATTTACCACTGGTCTCAATGAAACAGCTTTGGGTATTGTTGCCCCCCGGTGGTTCATGGACACTATGAGTAATACTATATCGAGGAGGGAGGCAGAAATAGCTCTCACTACAGGCAGAATGTTCAGCATTGAGGAAGCTTTGAAGGTACTTCGAAATGATATCTAGTTTTATGTATTTTAATGATTCGTACAGCATTTGTTTTTTATCGTATGTGGCATGTGTTCGAATAATGCTGAGAGGGTGGTAAATTAAACATTGAGCCGGTAGACGCGCCAGTGCGACGATCGCAAGCTCATATGGGGCCGTCCATTAATCACGTGAGGCTCGAAAGAGGGGAGAGGGGGTTCGGCAAAAATCACGAAACATCACAAGGGGGGAGGGGGGGTGTAGTAAGATATCACGTGTATTTATTTTTTTAAGTGCTTTTCATCAGGCGGACCGTATGCTTGTTTGTCACCTTAGTGGTGTAACAAAAATCCTTATTAATATTCTGAAAATTTTAAGATTCTTTGTAAATACAAAAATACACGTGATTTGAGGGGGGGGGGGGGGGTGCCTTACACCTCACCAAGTATCACCAAGGGGGTGGGGGGGTGTTAAAAATGCAAAAATAAACCTCACGTGATTAATGGACTATGCGGTTTGGGAACGCGTTACATGGCTCTGAATTTTCTAAGAGTACGAATTCACCACCACCAATTAGCAAACACGGTAATAGTATTACGATCTAATCTGTACAAAATAAAATTATACTACCCACAATCACACTACTCTGGAGAAACTTCACACACAACAGACCCAACGCAGTTCAACAATACTGCATAACTAATCTTATTTATTACATAATAATCTATACGCCAGCCAGACTCATTCACCAATTCAGTTATAAACACAAGACCAATACGGCGATACAAGCTATCACACGCGGCTTACAACGTATTTATCGCACTACAGTATAGAATGATTCCACGCACGAGCACCACTAAGATGAAACAGACCAAAGATATAGGGATAAATTTACACCACCGCGGAATGGAATGGAATTGATCTTTTTGCAACGAAATTGCACATAGCATAATGAACTTTAAGTCAATTGTATAACATATAAACTTAAATACGATCCGTTACTAGGGGAATTCTCGAGAATGCGCGAGGACTCCCCGGAAGACGCACGACATTTTTTGGCTAGTATTTAATAATCACAATTATATCTATCATAATAATTATAATTTATACATAGGTAGGTATATATTGCTACGAGCTAGGGTTCTAGATTTGGATGTAAAACGCTAATGACAACTTCCAAGGATTTATTCACGCAGGGTCTGGTCTGCAGGTCTTCACAACACGAAGTCCACACGAAGATTCCAAATCGCAGTACAAATCGAAGTTCAATAGTATCACTGAGGTCGTAGGTTATCACTTGTCTCGCAGGTAGATTCGCTTGAAGTTTACTCTTCCGAAGTCCAAACTGTGCCTGTGCGCCGCGGTGGTCGCTATTTATATCCGCCGGCAAGGGTTCCCGAATGTTCTCGTATGTACATGTATGTACTTCACATCGTAACGTGTCTAGAACATTTTCATGTCATAGTGTTATGAACCTTATGTTAGTAGACATACGGGTCATTATTGCTTGCAGCGAAGTATGCGGCGACCATTCTAGACTGTTTCATTCTAGATGATTCGCGACAATATAAATGAAAATTGTGAAATATTATAATTGATAATTTAATACAGTAACGTGATTGTAAAATGTCGTGTAATACTACGTATAAATGTCGTGTCGACATATACTATAAAATACTGTATGAATTGTATTTTATTTTTTAAAGTAAAATATATAAAATAATGTTTTGTTTCGCCTGAAATTCCTTACAATTCGGCTTAAATCGCTTAAATGTTAAAATAATTAGCATAGTAAATGATACTGCAGGGTAGACTGCATCATACCTACAGTTTGGAGGACGGGCAGTGATCCCATAATGATTTTAAAACGTTTCGCACATACTTAGGATACTTAAAAAAAAAGTAAACGCGGGCGATTCCGCGGGTGGAAGCTAGTATAATAACATATTAATACGTTACCATAGCTGGGCACCGTTAATCAAACAGTTAACTTCGTTAATCGCTAATCCGTTACAGAAAAAGTTAACTTCGTTAAAAGTTAAAGCGTTACATTTCAGAAAATTTAACGGAAGTTAACGTTAATCGTTAATCAGTTAACACGTGATAAAAATTGCATCAGACTGGTATAATTATTAGAGTGTGTAAGTAGGCATGTTGACAAACAATGGTTTTTCATTCATTTGGATTAAGATTCGTCTGTTGTATGTGAAAAATGTTTCACATACAACAGACGAATTATATCCTTGCCCGTGGAGAAAAGACGCTCAACTGCAGCGCTAAGGGTATAGCAGTATTATATTTAATAAATAGATTTGTGATTAACTGTTCCCCGAGGAATACCTCATCATTTAACGAGTCTTTCGACTTCATGTCTAGCCACATTTTGACGAGACTTGATTTGTGGCTCTTAGGTTTTTAGGTAGACTGAAAGACAGAATTACTCACGTTGCTGCCTCCGCCACTTAAACTATCTCCGTCCTTCTAACTTTCGACAGTAAAATAGTATCATTTCACTCGCGGCACGCGCCGAGCCGCACTTGTCAATCCGGTCGACCGTAGTACATGTCAGTGCGGTATCTGTGCTGGATTAACGATTAACGGACTTTGGGAAATTTAACGGAAGTTAACGAGTCCGTTAACATATTTTTAAGTTAACTTAAAAGTTAATCCGTTACTCGAAATGTTAACTTCGTTAATTAACGATTAACGGATTAACGAGTTAATGCCCACCTATGTACGTTACGTACACCGATTTTATATTTTGGTATGAAACAAGATGTTCCGTTACACTTTTTTGCAGACTTATGAAAGATTGATTTTTTTTTATATACAGGTAGGCCTTATAGACGAAGCTGCTGCAGATAAGGCGGAGTGCATCGAAAAATGCAAGAAGTTTATAAAGAAGTACGACAGGATCCCGCCCATGGCGCGCGCCATCACCAAGCAGAAATTCAGGGAAGACGCTCTCACGTGGTTACATAAGAACCGCCAGAGTGACTTGAAGGAATTCCTAGGATTCGTGTCGAGTCCCAAAGTACAACAGTCCTTAGAAATGTACTTGCAGATGTTGAAGCAGAAAGCTGCTAAGTAGGTTAAAAGTTATCTAAGTAGAGTAAGTTATCCAATTATGACCACCTTAATAACTTTAGGTGTGCCTTGTGAATAGAAAACCCCATTTTAAGTGGTTCGCGCAATATTTTTTTTAACAACTAATAGACTATTGTAAATTATATATTTTATTAATTCTTCTATTTTATAGAATAATATTTCACATATACAAATATTTTATAGATTGAGGTGTGGCGAAAGTACATCGCTCTTTTTTTACTTTCAACTAAAAGTAGTTTTTTAATAACATCAAGCAAGAAGAGCAATTCTCCTAATATGATATATTTTATTTCATTGATTAGTGAATATCAATTCTCTTTGTTAAAATAATTCTATTGTTAGTTTGTTTACTTTAATAATTCGATACAATCACACTTTAAATTATTTTTCTAAATTTCATATCGTTTTACGGGAATACCAAAATATGAAATTTGTGAGATCGAGACTGATTTGATAGATCGTAACTGAATTTTGACTAAATTTTAACAACGAGAATTGCCCTTCAGATTTTTCGATGTATATTTATCTTTGGCTAGATCTTTTTACACTGCCTACAATTAGACTGCGTTACGGGATGGTGTCTCACCATAGAATCCCACCACTGTGTCTCCTGTGTAGTCAGGACTAACTAACAGCGTGGACCACCAAAAAAACAATGAAATCCATTGCATTCCCGCGGGTTAAACTACGACTGCCTTGGAACTCGCAACCAATTTAATCAGAAGAGATTAGTAAGAGTAAGAAGACTTTGGAGATTGGTTTTCCCCATTGGCAATGTGACTATTACTTTTACGATTATTGTCCTGTTATTATACAATTTTGAGTGGTACTTTAAACAACTACTTATATGTGCACCTAGGTCGGCATTACATAACCTTTTCAATGTTGTTACCACCAGGACAGCCGTCCTAGATAGTAGTAGTTCCTAAATAATCCGTCATATCCTATTCAAAATAAACTGTCAAGAAGAAACTTCATGGATATAGTATAGATTATATAAGTAATTGATTACCTATCTACTATGTGTACCTAACACTATGATAATGATTTTTATATACAGTTTTTATATTCTATTAATTGTGTTTGTTACTGTAGTCAGATAAGATATTTTTTTTTTTCATATATATATTTAAAGGAATACATATCCTAGGATATTTATATTTTAAGAAAAATACCTTTTATAAAATATCAGGTTGTGAAATAAATTTTTGAACCTTTAATCTGATTTTTGCTCCTATCACACTCCGGCCAGTCCATACAAATGGCCCGTCATATTGTAGACATTTTGTAAAAAATACACACAGCGACCAATCTATAGACAAAATAAACTATACTCCTTGGTGTTGCTACTTCAAAATATATAGAATGGATTTAGGTATTTCCAGAATTTGATCATCCATTTCTACTCTATGTCGCATGGTACAGACCCGACCCGGGTTGAAACGCTTGTGCCCTTTATCCATTATGCCGTAAACCGCGCTACCGGGGCTCTCCTAAACTAGTCTCCATTGGATGTGTATGAACCCTTAGGCTGGTTACACATTCTCCCGCAAACCGCCGCGGCACCGCTGCACTAGGCTCCCGTGGATTTGTATGAACTACACACGGCACCTTAGCAGCGACAGCGAGTTTTTATACTGCGATAGATCCACGGCGGTGAAAAATGCTGCCTATGCGGCATGATTTATGTGAAATGACACGTCATGATGCGTAAAGGTGTTTAGACATGACGCCGCAGTAGCGACGGCGAGTCCTTATACGGCAGCGTTATTCGCTGTATATGTAAGAACGTTTACATACGTAAACGCTCTTACCGTCAACAATTCAAAGCAACCTCTGTGTAAAATATTTATTCATCCGATATAAATAAAATGTGGTGAAGGGCATCCCAATTGACGATAAGGTCGGTAAGCAAAACGAGTACATTGTATGATTGTAGTGCTAGTGGTTCGTGAATACTGCTTTTACGACTGGAGAGTAGTGGAGACCAATAGTAAGTAGAATATATTAAATTATCTAGACTACGCCTAGGTTGAATTATTATATAGGTACCTACATATATATGTATGGCATATACATATCCGGCATGCCAATGCCGATACAAGCTCCGTGGTCGATTGTTACCTATGGCCACTGACTCCGGGGTAGCGGGTTCGGTCCCAGCATAAGACAAATATTTGTGTGCATGAACATAATTATGTCTGTTAGCCTTCGCCAACACACAGCTGAGCAACATGGTGGAACATGGTGGTGGGAGTACCTACGCTGTAAACTCCTTCGATTCAGGGAAGATATGGATCTTCCCTGATAATTATTCTCGGATCTATATCCGATAAATTGTCTCAAAACAGAAAATAAACCCAAAAAAGGCTGATGATAATTATTATGAATTTATATTAATAAAGGAGGTAGATATTGTACTACGGCTCGGGAAATGAGGTTGTTAAATATAATACTTGGACTGTGGATAGAATCTGTGAAGAGGATATTATTGCAAGAGGGCGGGTGATTTTGGTATGTACAACTATAGACATTAGACACCCTTGACACTCTTATACTATGTAGGTATTAGCTATCAGCACAGTCTAAATCAGGGCTGTCCAAACAATATACGATTCCGGGTCAGTACAAATTACTAAATAGATTGAAGGGTCGCAGAAACAAATATAATATATTTTTTTTAACAAAAATAAAATTACAGCGGTATCGGTGTTATATTTAAATTTATTTATTATTCATTAATTTTGCTTAGAAAGAGAAAAGAGGTTATTTATTCAAAAAGAGCTAGTTGGATTATTTGAGAAATGTGGGTAATATAAAAGGAGTAACTGTAGATATTACGGCTGATAGGGTGAATGGAAGAAAAAGACATACTGCGTTGTGTGTCCCAAATAATCTGAAAAGGACAAGCCAATGAGAATTCATTAATTTAGCTTAAGTAGTTAATAAAACAGCTATCAACTTTTCTAAAACTCAGCGTTCAAACAAAGAAACCGCATCCAAATCGGTCCATTTGTTAGGAGCTACGATGCCACAGACAGATACGTTAAACATCTCTTATTTTGGATCGAAGGTTAAAAGCAACGAGAGCGAAGCCATATCTTTTACATACCTACACTCTACCATAGTTTACAGCCTATATTAACTGGCAAATCATGTAAACGCGTGGCTCATTATTTTGATTAAAAAATTACTGACAAATTTCTCGTCTTTACGATAGTCTTTAACACAAACTACTTAGTAGACAATAGCATATTTACTTATTGAAAACACTTTGTAGGAATACGTTTAGCTTTAATCCTAACTAACCGGTTAGGGCGCTGACTTTGCTGTATTTATGCAAAATTTGCATGAATGAACTTCGTACTGTGCTGGTTGATAGCGCGAGCATAGCCTGTCATATCTGTTTATATACAGATAGATAATAAACGTACACCGAGATAAGTACTAGTTGAATCGAATCAACGCTGTAGAGTAGTTAGTATACTTCCTAAGTGCTTAGAGTTTATTTTTTATATCCCAAATTTATTAACAATCCAGGACATATAATAAATAATAGTACCTATAAGTCTAGAGCTCATATAAATAGTGTATAATAGGTAAAACATGTGGAGTCGAAGCACTACTGCGGCAGCGGTGGCCACTGCGCGGCACATTTTCTTACCACCTGTTTATACGAGCACACGACAAGGTACGTATACGTACGTCACCTCGAGAATGTGTTATTTGTTTAAATTTGAATTAATTTATCATTTGTATACAGCAAATACGGACACTATCAAACCTGCCGTCGTCAGCGTATCCGTCGATGATAACGGTATCGGCGTTTTGAAGCTTCAACGACCCCCAGTCAATGCCATCAATCTCGATGTCATAAAACAGATTTCCCATGCAATTGATGAGGCAGAGAGAAATGAATGGAAAGGACTGATAATTACTGCAGTAAGTACCTATCTACCTACCTACGGAAATATCCAATTAACAAATGAATGCGAAAATTTGTATTAGGTTCTCCTAGGTTTGACGAAAATTCTCTAGTCAGAAGAAGAAAATCTTCATTTGTTTGCTGTGCTTTGACTAAGATTTCAAGTCAGCCCCCTTTCCACCATCTCTTATTGCGATTCACCAATGAATAAGCGACTCTATGCCATTTGAAATAGAGTCGCTTATTCATTGGTATACATTCTATCCAGTTATTTACATTTAACTAAAGTATGTAGGTGCCATTATGTTCGATAACTTTTTGTCATCTTGTAGGTAGAGACATGATCCCATTACTATAGAAATTTTGGGACTTCTGTTCAAAAAACCGCGACAAGTGGTTTTGGCAGTCTTCTCGTGATGTTAACCTGACATTGCCTAAAGAATTCTTAAGAGACCGAAACAGGTGGAAATCAGAAGGTGCAAGGTCAGGACTATACGGCGGATGCATTAACACCTCCCAGTCAAACTCTCTTAATTTTTGCTGAGTGGCTAAAGATGTGTGAGGTCTAGCGTTATCATGATGAAAAATCACACCCCTTCTATTAATTAATTCCGGCCGCTTTCTCTCAACTTTTTGCTTTAATCTCATCAGTTGTTCACAGTAGAGTTCAGAATCGATAGTCCTGCCTGGCGGTAACAGCTCATAATGAATATCTTCCCTTCCAATCCCACCATACACACAGCCTGACCTTGTTGCGGGTTAACCCGGGTTTCGCCAGAGTCTCTGAAGCCTGGCCGGCCTTTGACCACGACCTTTTTATGCGCCAAAACTGTTATGTGGTCAATTCCTAGTTCTTCAGCTACGTCGTAACTACTGATATGCCGATCTTGCTCCACTTTTTCAGAAATGGCATCCATTTTATCCGTAACAGGGCGAACAGAGCGACGTGCATCTTTGACATCAAAATTTCCGGATTGAAAACGCTTAAACCAAATTTGTGCTACTCTCACAGACACTGCACTAGGTCCATAAACGTCACAAATTTTTTTCGCAACTTGCGTTGAATTTTTACCATTTTTGTAGTTAAATTTTAAAATGTATCGAATTTCTTCATTAGATTCACTCATCTTGACAGTAAAAAAAACAAATGAAAATCACACATTTACCTAATTTGAATTTGGAATTATCTTTTTTAAAATTTAAACTTTTTAAAGATATCAAAACCTGCTAGATACATATGGTATAACCAAAGAGATTTTATTACAAGTTCATACATACTATAATGCGAAAAGACTTTTTCCCCTACCTATTATTAAGAAGAAGAATTTACCAAATGAAAAATATTTGTTTTTTTTTTTTAGGATTCACCAAAAATATTTACAGGGGGACTTGACTTAACGGAGCTGTATCCAGGTGACCCAAAAAGAATAGGAATATTGTGGAACACTCTGCAAGAAATGGTCTTAAAATTATTCACGTCTACTTTTGTTTCTGCAACCGCTATCAATGTATGTACGAATATCTCTTTAAAATCTATACAGGTTAAAAAAAAATACCTACGCCATACACGCTACTTGACATTTTTTTTCGATTTGTTATGTAAAGACCTCAGAATAATAAAACTTAATTAAAGGCGAAAGAATTACTCGAGTTATATTATGATAATTTCAAGTTATCATAATATGATAACTCGAGTAATCCCAATTTTGGACTTTCTCGTAACAAAAGTTATAGTATTTATTATTGTTTTTCCAACGATAAATACTCAAGTAAATATTTTTTTAATAATTTCATACTTTTAATCTGGACTTTCCCACGAGACTTTGATTGATCACAAACCAATTTGGACATTTTGGATACACAAGTCGAAAAATAGGTCTTACGTTTTATTTATTGACAAACATTTTCAGCTCAGTCGGTAGAGCTCTATCATAATCCTAATCATATGTGTTAGGTAACAACTCAATGTTTTAGGTCCCTAATAGTGTTAGAAACTTAAAATCCGTGGTGCACGGCAGTTGAGCTTCACTTGACTAGCCATCTCTTTAGGCTTTTAATGCCTTATTTGCCATATCGCTGTCTCTCACATTGCTAAGAGGGGAAGTCAAATTCCAAAAGCTTCCTACTCCTTCTAATTTCTTCTGATTAAATTCGTTGTGAGTTCCAAGGCAGCCGTAGGTTTACCCCTGGGACTGCAATGGACTTCATTGTTCATTGCCTTTTTTGGCGGTCGCCGCTGTTAATCCTGGCTACACAGGAGATACAGTGGTGGGAATGTGTGGTGGGCCCCCGTCCCAATCCTAATCATATTCTCATTCAAAAAATCCGATGGGAAATGGCTTCAGCTTAGATAGATATTTATTTATTTAATATTCAAAAATAGTGAATGGATTACAGACATAAAATTAATACCCAAATGCCCATGAAGTGACAGCAGACCGCTACGACAGGTAACTCTTCGGAATGCCTAATTTCTGTTTATCTAGTAAAGAACTTAAATGTTTTTTAAAAGTAAGTCTGGCTTAGCCAGTAGGGCCCCTGGTTCCTATTAATAGTCATTGTTATGACAGGCTTTTTTTTATACTTCGTCGGGTGGCCGACAAGCATACGGCCCGCCTGATGTGAAGCGGTCACCGTAGCCATATTAACGCTCGCAACATAAAATATCGCTCGCGCGTCGCCACCGCCGCTGCCATCGCAGCATCTCCTTCCTTTCTGATGACCTCACTCACTCGCAGGAACACAACAGCCCTCAAGGGAACCGTTAATTGGCTACGGTATTCTGTGAGGTAGAGGTACATTCCCCAGTCGGGTAGCTTACAATTACGCTCCGTATCTCTCTTTTCGCCAGTGCTTCGTTTGTCAATCAGCAGGGTGCACCGCGTGCAGGTGAAGTTGGCATTGGTTCAAAGATGTTGATGAACCACTTACACCCGGCTTGGCTTGAAAACACTGACCTTCTTCTACTCACAGTTGAGAAACGTACGTTCTAAATCAAAACTCCCTCCGATTGAAGAGATACTGGATTCCCAACAAAACAGGGTGAAATATAGGTTGATACAAAAAACTATTTTTTTATCCAGGAAATCTTGTTAAATTACTGTTCCAGGGATACGCGGCAGCTGGTGGATGTTTGCTGTCGGTCTTGACTGATTACAGAGTTATGGTAGAAGGTAAATCCGCTATAGGTCTCAATGACTCGGTAATCGGCATAGTGCCTCCAGTCTGGATGATACTACTGATGTCTCACGTAATGTCTCCAAGAAATGCAGAAATTGCTGTTACTGGATCCGTAATGTATTCTCCAAAGGATGCTCTGAAGGTATGATATATGAAATTAGGTAAAAACATCTTATATATATATAACATACTTATATGTAGGCGTTGTTCCCCTGTTGCCAGGAGGCCCCATCTCGATCACTGCGATTGCAATAGGCGTGAGTTGTCGGGCGAAGAGAATAGTAAAATCACTTTGATTAACCACTGACTTTAATTTAACAAGCAACAATCTAACTAATCAGTTGTTATACGTGATTTTAATGTCGAACATTAAAATCACGTATAACAACTGATTAGTTACAATTAAAGTATGACACTCCACCGAACACGTGGTGTCCATACGTGAGACGCCGGCCACTGCCATGAGCGCAATGCCCGTCCGTTCTCGCTGGCCATGCCGCATTCGTTCGCACGCCCCACCAGCGTTCGAAGTTGCGTCAGAGCGGGGGTTGTTGCCACCACTTCAACTTCCGCTCTAAATTAGTCAAATTGCTGTCATATATAATATGATTTTTTCATTTAAGGTGGGCCTGATTGATGAATTAGCGACAGACAAAGAAGATGCCGTTGCAAAATGCAAGCAGTATATTAAAAGCATAGAAAATATTCCGCCCAAAGTGCGAGCTGCTATAAGAGGAAGGGTAAAAAATGCGCCTCTGCGGTGGCTTCAAGAGAACAGACAGAAAGATTTGGACGACTTCGTTGCAGTAACTACAAAACCAGAAACGCAGAAAGTTATTGAGTCTCACTTAAAATTATTAAAGGAGAAAAAAAATAAAAAATCATAGAGTACCTTTGCATTTTCTTAACAATAGTAAATATACTTTCTTATATCCGTCTATAAAGTATTTAATTCTTTAATTCTTTTTGTTTACCCTTTAGACACTAAATACTAGATTCTTTTTTATTTTAGGATTAGGAGGTTAGCTAGCTATAGGTATAATTGTCGAGTATGCTCCGAGATTAAACCCAGTTGTGCGAAAGCAAAGGGACCGCTTCCTTAGAAGACATTGACTTCAGTTCAAGGGGCCCTTGCCCCCGGCACGCACCCCGCACCCATGTTGCAAGTTTACGCTGCCTGCGGTAACTGCCATCAGGCGGGCCGTATGCTTCTTTCCATCAGGTTGTCCATCAGGCGGGCCGCATGATCGATGAGTAGCTACACGCCACCCATCGCCTCACTCCGCGCCCGCAATGGTCTGTTCCCCGCTCGGCACGCCCGGTTACCAACCCGCCCGCAATGCGGTATTGGCTTCCATCAGGCGGACCGTATGCTTGTTTCCACCTTAATCGTAGTTAGTGGCTGTCCATCAGGCGGGCCTCATGATCGCTGTGTAGCTACACGTCACCCGTCGCCTCGCTCCGCGCCCGCAATCGCGTCTGTTCCCTGCTCGGCACGCCCGGTTACCAACCCGCCCACAATGCGGTAATTGCTTCCATCAGGCGGGCCGTATGCTTGTTGCCCTTTAGTGGTATAAAAAACCTCACGCCAACACGAAAGGGCTGAACAATGCCTTTATGTCAAAACCACCCCAGGCGTTTAGTCACTATGAGCAAAGAAATTATGATGCAAACATTCTTAAGTTGCGGTAACCGCTTTACAGACAGGTTGTATGCTTGTTTATCACCCATGCGATATTACTACTTGATATGCGATCGACTGTTTAGTAACACATTCTCATTCATAAAATAACTTAATCTTTAGTCGATGTAGGTTGCACATAGATCTACCTACGGTCTTGCCACCTCTACTGTAGCGATGGGGGTGACACAAGGCTCTATTTTGGGCCCTTTCCTGTTTCTCGTGTACATTAATGATCTACCTCATCTTGTAAAGAATAATCACGAAATAGTATTGTTTGCAGATGACACTTCTTTAATTTTTAAGGTAAATAGACAACAATCAGAAATTGACGATGTAAACAATGCTCTTTCAAAAATAGTAAACTGGTTTAGTGCTAATAACCTACTTTTAAATGGTAGTAAAACCAAATATGTTAGATTTTTTACAAAAAATGTGAAACAAGTAAAAACCAGTGTGGTGATGGACAATGAGAGATTGGAATTGGTCAATAAGGTTGTCTTCCTTGGGATAACGTTAGACTCTAAATTACAATGGGGCCCACATATAGAAACGTTATCAGGTAGACTCAGCTCAGCAGCTTACGCCGTAAGGAAAATACGTCAACTGACTGATGTTGACACTGCGCGTTTAGTTTATTTTAGCTATTTTCACAGCATTATGTCATATGGTTTATTGCTTTGGGGTAGTGCTGCCTACATCCGACTCAATTTTTGTGCTCCAGAAGCGAGCTATCCGTGCTATTTATATGATGAGTCCCAGGGAGACACTGAGAAATAAATTTAAAGAGATAAATATTATGACATTACATTCTCAATATATTTATGAAAATCTTATTTACGTTCATAAAAATCAAACTAAATTTAGGAAAAACAGTGATCTCCATCAATTAAATTTAAGAAATAAAACCAAACTCGCTATGCATATTACTAGGCTCCATAAAATCTCTAACTCGTTCCCAGGTCAATGTATACGCTTCTACAATAAACTTCCAAATGACGCGTTTAAATTATCCATGGGTAAATTTAAAAGATTTACAAAACTAGACTATGTCAAAAGGCTTACTATTGTATCTCAGATTACATAAATGATAAAAGTATTTGGAAATGAATTGCTCTTGTTATGTTATATTAATGATTGTATTTGTATTTAATGTAACGATATTGGCAATTAAAAGAGTCGGCCTTGAGTTTCTTGCCAGTTCTTCTCAAGAAGCCCCGTCGCCGGAACTGGCACTTAAATTCACTTTCACATTCAAGATAGTGTGATGAAAGTGAATCTAAGCTCTGCGGATTTAGAGTAGAAATGATTTACACGTGTTTCTTATATTTAGTTTGTATGACGTTTCTAAGTGCTTTATAAAGTCCAAGGAATAAAGATATTTTGACTTTTTTTTTTTGACTACCTCACGTAAGGCCACTGTACTACCTAGGTAGGTACATACTACTCGTTATGCGATCAATGGTACATCATACATACTCATTCATGAAACTGCCGCCGCGGCTTGGCGGTGCGGCGGCGCGGTAAAGAAAATACATAAACAGTCAGTACCGGTGCTGCTGTCGTGTACGAGGTTAAATTTTGCCTTGATTTATAGTTAGAAAAGCCTTTAGTCAGTCAGAAGTAGACAATACAGTCACAGAACACGTACCATATACCTAACAGCTAATGCGCTCCTGTGTGCCAACCTTCCGGTTATACGTAGGTCACACTAAAAGTTTTGCGAACTTAAAAAAACAACATACCTATTATAACCAAAATATTATGTTTAATGCTTTTCAAAATACTCTCCTTTACATTTTAAACATTTTTTCATGCGATCGAAACATTTTTTAAAACAGGAGGACCACAGATCTGAAGGCATGTTTTCTACGTGCTGATTGAACGTTATCACTGCCTCTTCTTTTTTTATTTCTTTGCAGCGCAAGTTTGTTTTACTTGCCATAACTAACTTCACGAACTTCTCGCAGTAAACAGTAGTCGACATACAATTTATCCTCATTCATTATTGGCATTTTCACTAAAGCACTCAGGGGCCTAACCACAAGCTCTAAACCGCTAAACGAAGGAATGGAACTATGATGGTTGCGTATTTATCAATGAATTTCATTCATAAATTCGCAACCATGATGGTTCCATTCCTGCGTTTAGAGCTTGTGGTAAGGCCCCAGATTTTTTAATTCATTCCAGTCAATTTCTTCGTACATTGTAAAAATGTTCACTTCCTTGTAAATAAAGTCAAACATCGCTCTAAACATTTGTGTGCATCTTTTTTAAAAGTATTCCGTCCTCAGACATTGCGTCGCTGACTGTCCGAACAGAACCGAAACTTATCATTCTTTCTGTCAGTAGTTTTGGTTCGAAACTCTGTCATAACATGTGTAGACCAGTGCATGAAATACTGTCATTTTCTAGTTTTTAATTACCCGCGACGGAACGGAGACGGTATATGCGTTTGGGGTGCTAGGATGTTTGTGCAAAGCAATGTTGCCAATTATCTCCAAAACTACGAGTCCGATTTTGATGCGGTTTTCAGTGATGGGTTCGGGTTTCTTTGGTGCATGTTGTTAGATAGATGTTACGCCTATCACCATTATATAAATTGTAGGTAGGTTATTACGAAATTATAGGAAAAACTTGCTTTGCGTCACGGGGAAAACTATGAAATTTTAAATTCTTGTGTTTCGACGTCAAGTTACAACCGTATACAGAACAATTTGTATGCACCATTATATTCAATAGGAATAACTGAACATAAATTAAAAAAAAACGTTTAAAACTTGAAACACTCAGTACGCGCACCCCAAGTAACACAGTGTAGCCGTATAATGGCCGACTTATGGTTTTAATGTATCGTTTTAGCATTAAAACCCAAGTTCTATATTAGTTTTATATACGTTTATAATGCTAATATAATGCTAATTTGGGCACAAATTAAACAGCTTTAGGTTCTTAATTGGTTTTTTATTCGCATGACAGAAGCATTATACCAACATTACTATGGTCAAAAAAAGTTGTAACCGCATTACAGAAGCATTATGCTAGCACTATTACTGTTATTGAAGTTGCTAATCGCATTACAGAAGCATTAAACTAGCATTACAATTTAAGCAAAAGAATTATTGGAGTCTTTCAAGTGTTCACATATAGAACTCAAATAAGTCCTATATTTTTGAAAAAACATCCTTAATGCCGCGGTACAAATGCTTTAATAGAATAAACGTTGTAATTTAATTATCGTCTAGCGATATGACTGATGGTGACGAAATTGAATAAGTTTGTTGTTTGACATTATATTCTGGGTAACTTTTTTACTCTTGTTCTATTACTTGCCTTCAAATATTACTGCGAAATGTAGTTTACTGTCAATGTCTATATAGGTTTCATTGAAAATTTTCACGCGCCTTCAGTTTATAGAGCCTTTGTTAAAAATGTTATAAAAAGATATGGGTGTAATAAAAAAATAATTGCATATTTTTGTGTAGAACGAAATTTTTGCTTGATTAACTTAATAGTTATGAATTAACTTGAGCTATCACTTTATTATAGGTCTATTAGTTTCTTACATAAGTCGAAATAATAATATTTTTTTGGTTATGAAATATTTACAAAATGGTGTCGTTCCAAACAGCTTGGTGAACCATAAAAAGGGCTTATTAATACCATCAGCTGTATAAATACTCACATGTACATATTTATTAAGCCAGAGGCCAGAGAGAAGACTTTTGATAAACCACCGTAGTGTCATCGTCTGCAAAGTGGTTTTATATGTGTTCACTTATATACCAGTAGACTTCATGTGAACTGATTTAGTTCCGTTACAAAATGCAATTTTAGTGATCCTTGAACGACAAAACCCATTTTCTTTTATTTAACCAGATTTTTGTACTGCTTAAGTTATTTAACCAGAGTTTTGTGCTGCTTTTCGCCAAGAGTTGATAAAAAGGTCTTCTAAACGGATTAATTACTACTAAGTGGATGTATGTACAGCTTTAAGCATTACTATAACTCACATGTATTCTATTAAAGAACTCCTAGGTGTACAACAGAACTCAATTGATCTTTCAAAATGCAAGCACTACAATGATATAAGTTTACGCTGTTCAGCAGCTCTAGGCTTTTACTTACCATTTAAAAATGCTATCATAAAACCAAAGGTACTGAAAACAGCTAAAAGCTGTACAGCAGAATTTTAGCATTATAATGGTTCAGGTTTATGCTATTAAGCAGCAATAGGCATTTACTTACTACCTAAAAATGCAATTATATAACCAAAAGTACTGAAAACAGCTAAAAGCTGTATAGCGGACTTACGGTGCATTATAATGGTTCAAGTTTATGCTATTAAGCAGCGTTAGGCATTTAAAAATGCTATTGTAGATCCAAAGGCAATAAAATTAGCTAAAAGCTGTACATCGGCATTGCGGTATGCTGCACTAAAACTGAAGGCATGATAAAATTATTTTGTGATACCTTTAGCCAACCGCTATACAATCTAAAGTATTATAATGGCTTTCATATGCTTATATAGAGCGTCAGGCTGTTTGATGAACTTTTATAAGAGCTTATATAGACCTTAAGTTCTACATAAGTTCACGACTGGTTAGTTCAAATGCCAATTGTGTTACTTGGGACGTGACTGCCTTTCACGGTAGCTCCCACAAACTGCGCTTGTTTGTGGGACGCTGACCGCACCGCCCGCTTCTCCGCGGGTTCCCCTCTCTTGCTCTGCGCAAATACCTTCGATGCCTAACTGTGTGCTTTTAAAACTGTGGTATAAGTCAGTTTATGACCAAAAACTAAACTTCATTTTTTTTTCATTTTTGTGTAATCATCATATGTTGTAGTTTTAACCAGTATTACTATTATCCAAAATTGTTAAATTGTAAATTATTATTAATTATTTTTTTCCCTTTTCAAAAAAAAGGGGGAAGGTGTAGTGTGACGACACACGCATCATTCTCTTTCTAATTGCTTTGTACTTAAACCTCATTCCAATGTAGGTCACCTCGTTATGTAGGTCATCCGTCCTTAATCTACACCATTGTTTAGAACTGTATATAAACCCATGATTTTCCTCAATAAAGACAGTCAGTTACAAACCGCCAACGTCTTTCATTTAAGTCACCTCCCCGTGCAACATCACAAGGGTACGTGTTCTGTGACTGTATTGTCTACTTCTGACTGACTTAAGGCTTTTCTAACTTTAAATCTAGGCAAAATTTAAGCTCGTACACGACAGCGGCACCGGTACCGACTGTTTATGTATTTTCTTTACCGCGCCGCCAAGCCGCGGCGGCAGTTTCATGAATGAGTATGTATGATGTACCAATGATCGCATACCGAGTAGTATGTACCTACCTAGGTAGTACAGTGGCCTTACGTGAGGTAGAGGTGGCAAGACCTACCTACCTAGATCGACTAAAGATAAGTTATTATTACTAAACAGTCGATCGCATATCAAGTAGTAATATCGCATGGATGATAAATAAGCATACAACCTGTCTGTAAAGCGTAACGCGTAACTGCTTGCAACATAATTTCTTTGCTCATAGTGACTAAACGACTGGGGAGGTTTTGAAATAAAGGCATGGTTCAGCCGTGTATGTGTACTGCAGCCCTTTCGTGTTGGCGTGAGGTTTTTTATACCACTAAAGGGCAACAAGCATACGGCCCATCTGATGGAAGCATTGAGGGCGGGTTGGTAACCGGGCGTGCCGAGCGGGGTACAGACGCGATTGCGGGCGCCGTGTGAGGCGAGGGGTGGCGTGTAGCTACACACCGATCATGCGGCCCGCCTGATGGACAGCCCCTAACTACGATTAAGGTGGAAACAAGCATCCGGCCCGCCTGATGGACAGCCACTAACTACTATTAAGGTATAAACAAGCATACGGCCCGCCTGATGGCAGTTACCGCAGAAGACACTTGCAACACGGGTGCGGGGTGCATGCCGGGCGGGGAACAGACGTGATAGCGGGCGCAGAGCGGGTCGGGGGGCGACGCACAGCGACACAGCGATCGTACCGGCCTGCGCGGCATCATGGGGGCATTGTCCGCGGGCGGCCAATGCCCTCCAGCGTCAGCTGATTCTCTGGTTGGCGATACTTTGCGGTTTTATTAAAAATGAATTAATAAATGTCCATGCCTTAAAATTATCATTTTATTTTACTGTCCGAACGCCATATTTTTTGATTGATTTACTGGACGAGAGACTCGCAACCCGTGATATAACCGGAAGGTTGGCACACGGGGCGCATTAGCTGTTAGGTATAGGGTGCGTTGTCCGAACACCATAGTGCACGAATAAAGAAAAAAAAACGTTTTTTCGCCTTTTTTATTATGAAAATGTATCAGGTAAACCCTTCTCTATCACCTGGTTTAAGTTCGGGAAAGCTCCACTAACACCCTGTACATATAGATAGCTAGCTATAATATAGTGGGACCAAAAAGAGTAGAAATTAAATGAGGGCGCCACTGACCCAAACAATACAATAACTTCGTGTTTAGAATCATTGATAAGCGGCGACTGAGGAGTTATACAAGTAAGTAGATTAATCTGACGGGCAATAGGCTATTTGACAATGTTTTAAAATTGTATATATTAATTAACAATATCGTAAAATACACAAAACTATAAAGATCTGCAAACTTTCATTCTAATATCTTGCTTTCGACTTATTTTAGGGTCGATCAAAGTTTGGCGGGAATGTCCATTTTAAAAGTATGACGTTACTAAAAAATAATATTTCCATTAGAGAAGCAATAAAAAATACTATAACTTTGATTATGAAACTAATTACATAAACGTAATATTTAACATAGCTGTCGTACAAATTTCTGATTTGATGCATGCAAAATACAAACCTGTGACGTCATATCTCAATAGCCTTTTAAGGAGCATTTTCGGGAAAGTCTAAAATTGGGATTTTCATTATTAACACATCTAGAGAGATTTTTGTGCTATCGAAGTAATTCTTTCACCTATGGTTATATTATTGAGACATCCCTACATATCAAATCGAAAAAATGTTGGTCAAATAGCGTACGAGTATTCTCGAAATAAAAAAGTTGTATAAATTCAGTTTCAATCCAGTCTCGAGCTCACAACTGTCACAATTGGTATTCAGGTAGGTAGGAATTTTCTAAGTTTATTAAGTGTTTTATATCGAATTAGTTGGTGCGCCTAGCTAGTTAGAGCTTCGCTCGGGAGTTGAATGATCCACAGTGTTCCAATAATATGCCACAACATTCGAGAGTGATTTCGAATGTTCCCCAATGATCTGTGGTGTTCCGGAATGTCTGAATGCTCCAGTCCAGACTGGATCCCCTAACATTTCAGGATGTTCTACAAAGGTGTGGAATTCTCTTAAATACTCTCGTATGTACTGGTCTATTTTAGAAACATCAAGAGGGCGAAATTTTCAACCCCTTATATCTTCAAAAGTGCATCCTTTAGGTAAAAATTGGAACGGTCCGCCAATTTTCAACCTAAATAATTTTCATAGCGATTAGGTTCAGTTCAAACTTATTACCTCATATATATATATTACAAAATTCCTTGTAAAAAGGAGACTGGGCTATAAATATCGATTTAACTCAAGTACACTTTTAACCGACTTCAAAAAAGGAGGAGGATCTCAATTCGACTGATTTTTTTTTGTATGTATGTTATTTGATATCTTCGCGAATTGTGAACCGATTTTCAAAATTCTTTATATATTTGAAAGGGTATGGTTGACTTTGAAAGGGTAGGATTTGATAGACCTTTTTGCGTTTCAGAACATACCCACACTTTAACCACATACACGTCAAAAGAATTGCGTATGCCCGAAATAAGAATATTATGATGAATTCAGTAGGTACCTAATACATATTGCCACGCGCTGATATGGATATTCACACCGCCACAATTGTCTCACTAGTCTAGGTGGAACATACTTTTTAGAATTCTGAAGAACAGCTTCATGGATACTAATCAATCTCATACACAAGTTACTTGATTCACGATTCCAACTTACAATAACACGAGTAGATCAAAAGGTCCTCGTAATAGAGGTCGAGTTAAGAGACTCAAACTGCAAATTATCCTCCAGGCTCTGTCTCCTCAGCTAGCCTATTTCTTTGCCTTAATACTATATTTAATTATCTAAAGGTCAAGAATGTACCGAAGCACAGGGGCAGCGATGACGATGGCTGTGCGCGTTTCCTTGTGGCATAAAATAACTCCATTGCATATGAGTACACGACGAAAAGGTACGTTTCGTTTTTTTTTTGTGTTGTAATATAAGTATATGTATCAGTTAAGGACTTCAAAAATGATTGACGTGATAACGTCATATAAATCGATGAAAGACGGCTACGCGCATGTAAAATCATGACTTATTGTCACGTTCCCCCTGAGCCGAGCGTGCAAGCGGGAGCATGGAAAAAGCGATAGAGAGGCACGATCGGCCTATGTTTCTCATGACGTTATCACGTAAAATTATCGTCCGTAAATCGACTATACAGACAACCAATTTTTTTATTGAAGTGAAAACTTCTTTATCTGCGTTGTGCACTTTTTGGAATGGGTAAAAAATGTTAAACTCGCGTCAGGACACGTGGTGTGATCGAAAATTCGTAAGACGGAGGGAGCGTTAACCGCCGGCGCTGCGTAGAAGAGGAAGTGATATCCCCCTCTCTTTCTACCGTGTGGCGAAAATGTATGCCTGCTCCTGCTGTTTATTTTTAATGTAATATAAATTGTCATGTCCATGTACGATAGCGCAATATATAAATATTGTATTTTACCACATAAATGATAGTATGTACTTTTATACTGATAAATAAAGCAATTCGTGCGAAATTATTCCCTATTTAATCATTCCAAAATATTAAAAAATGCACAACGTTAATGTTCAAGTTTTCACTTCTGCCGGCACTCCCTGAGTGCAACCCGTGTTTCTTTTTTAACCGACTTCAAAAAAGGAGGAGGTTCTCAATTCGACTGATTTTTTTTTTTTGTATGTAATCTTCGCGAATTGTGAACCGATTTTCAAAATTCTTTTTTATTTGAAAGGGTATGATTGCAATTTGCAAGGTGGTCCCATATTCACCAAGTCAGGATCTGATGATGAGATCCCAGGAAAATCGATGGAAACCCTTAAATTTGCCCTGTGGTTGCCGGCAGAATAGAATTGCGCCACTCTATTGCTCTGCGCAGGATGTCGTACAAGGCGACTAAGGAATCTTGTGTGACGCAATAACTTTTCTCCCGGAAGACGGGCAGCAGCGTCTCCCGGGGTATTCCACCAAGCTGCGCTTGCCAGTTGAAGTCGGTTTTTATTTTTTCTTAAAAATCATTATTATAATTAATTAGTTACAGCAAATACGAAAGCAATACCCAAGCCCCTGCTCAGTGTATCAGTTGACGGTGATGGAATCGGCGTTTTGAACTTACAGCGGCCTCCCGTCAATGCCTTATCTTTCGAAGTTTTTAAACTAATGATGCATACAATTGATGAAGCTGAGAAAAATAAATGGAAAGGACTGATATTTACTTCAGTAAGTACCGATTATTGACGTGAATTCGTCTTTAAAATTGCTTCCATAGGGGGGCAATTAAAAAAAAGAATAATAACAAAATCGGGGGATACAGTTTGGTATTGCATCTACAAATCTATCATATTCATCCAAAATTCTGTCACACAAGTGGATGGATGAAGGATCAGAGAATTTATTACGCTATGTATAAGGACTATGGAATATTGCGTGCGGGGGAGAGGGAAGCGCTGCCATTTTGAGTTGACACAGTCACACCCTATTTTTTGTTATGTTTTCTCTGGTCCACGGATTCAATAAAACTCATTAAATCTGTGTCCGTGTAATATTAACTCATTGATGCCACCTCACAGAATACCGCAGCCGTATTTGTAAGCTGCCCGACTGGGGAATTACACCTGGTGGAATGGAGGAGTAAACGTGGTGGAGGTACGTCGGGCAATTTACAATTACGCTGTACCCTACCTCTCTTTCAGTAGTCAGCACAGTGGACCATGTGCAGGTGAGGATGACTTTGGCTCTAAAGATCATGGTGAGCCGCTTACACCTGATTGACTAAATCTATATAGGTATATATATAAAAATATAAATATGTATATAAATAAAAAATTAAACCCTATTTCCCTTGGTCACGGCACGGCATCACGCGTGAACGACTGGACCGATTTCGCTATTTCTTTTTATTTTGTATTTACTATTGTCAGGAGAAAGTTCTTATGAAAGAAAAAACTGCACCCTTACCACCATCTCGATGGTGGTAAGGGGGCTGAACGAGCATATTAACTTTTCTAATGTAACTAACTTTATATCGTTTGACAGAACTGTCAGTCATTTGACAAATTGCGCGAAAGCAATTCGAATTAAATATTCATTGTTGTTTGTCAAGACAGGACAACGTCCGTCGGGTCAGCTAGTAACCAATATATTCTGCTTTATTTTCAGGATTTAACGAAAGTATTTTCAGGAGGAGCAGACATAAAGCAGTTCTACAAATATGATCCAAAAACTGTAAGGGAGCTTTGGAACATTGTACAAGAATTCGCTTTGAAATTATTGAAGTGCACTTTTGTTTCTGCCTCTGCTATCAATGTAGGCATATTTTATAATTAATACAACAATGATCTATATATATGTATATATGTACACGGTGAAATTTACGTGGTTGTTTTCCCGGATAAGGATGATTTGCCTTCAGTAGTACTATCAATTCATAGAGTTAAATTTGAAAAATACAAATGTTTCTTTATTTTCAAATAAATAAAAAAATATTCCGAACTCGAAAGCGTGAGAAACAATAGTACGAAAGGTTCCGTCTGCCTGCGCGCGCATCTTTTGTAATGCGCGCGCCGCCTGCTTTGTATACGCCGCAGTCGCACCGGCGAAGCGGAAGCGTCTGTTAGTCGACCCGCCGGTTCCGTGCGAGTTACACGCGAGACACGCGTCGCGCGCGTCAACCCCATTACGCCCCAGAGCTCGACGAGGACATCACAGAGTATTTCTAACGGGACCCTCGTCGAAGTACGCGCATGGCTGCGACGACCTTTGGCGTAAGCCAATATTACGTGTGGAAACTTCTACATAGTGAAAAATTGCATCCATACCACTTTCGTAAAGTTCATACCCTCCACGAAAATAAGTGACGCAACGGCCAGAATTGCTTTTTGTGAGTGGCTAATTCAAAATGATAATGCCACTATTTTGATACCATTAGACGTGATAGTGACACCTTATTAAAACTAAAAGACAATCAAATAAAACGTGCACGACTGTGTATTGAACGCAATGGTTTACACTTTGAACAATTACTTCGATACCGTGAAGTATAAATGCGTATTTATGTTCTGTGAATGCGTACGAATCCTGCCGTTTATCAGTAGAGCAGGTAAGTTGACTAAAATCATTGTAGGTAAATAATTTGATTCCAATTTTTTAAATACGCCCTAATTACTCTTACCTCAGTCAGAGTGTTGAGAGAAAAGAACGAAATATTTTTTTTTGTCTATGGTGATGGCATTTCGATGCTTCAACACAGATATTTTTCTTTCTAAAGCTGGTTTTAAGTTTTATGTTTAAAGTAAATAACATAATACGGTTAATAAAGGAGGTAAAGTATTTATGACGGTCCTAAGCCCGTAAAGTATGAAGGAAAAATTGGATTATTTTAGTATTTTGTACTTCATAGCATTTTATAACTAAGTAGGCAAACATTCAATCAGCTGGGTGCGAGAGGTTAATGAATGCGCACGGTGGCGCGCCAGCCGTTGCCCCCGTGCTCGCGTGTCTGTGTCTGTGCGAGCGGTCCTACTATTGTTTCGCGCTTACTTTCGAGTTCCGTTTTTCACATTTGTAAATCTGTTTCTTTTTGTTTAAAATAAAAAAAAAAATATTACGTATGTATAGTACTACTAAAGGCAAATCATTCTGCCGCGGGAAAACAACCACGTTAATTTCACCGTGTATATACGGATTAGTTAAAATAAATAAATAAATATTGTCAGACAAATTACACAGCACCATCTAGCCCCAAAGTAAGCGAAGCTTGTGTTATGGGTACTAGACAACTGATAAACATACGTAAATACATTTTTTTTTGTAAATACATTCTTATGATACATAGAAAACACCCAGACCAAGACAAACAGACATGTTCATGCACACAAATGTTTGTCCTGTGTGGGAATCGAACCCACGAGCGTTGGATTGTCGAAGCGGCGAACACCATTTAATACCATTTATAACTCAGGAATAGCTGGACCGATTTCTATAGTGTGTGATTTGTTGGATTTCTCGCCATCCCGGACAGCAGAATATCTATAAATTATAACGCAAAGTTGACCGTAGCCTGCCCATGGGTGGGTTTATGTATCTCGATAAAAATCATCCCCACTTTACGTATAGGGTAGTTAAGTACCCTAAAAAAAATATTTTGTTGTTTTTGCCCTTGTTTACGTAGTAAACCATAAAAAGGTTGTCTGTAAAGTCCGTTTACAGCCGATAATTTTTCAATTGATGAAACATTGCCTCTCTATCGCTTGTTCCGCGCTCTCGCTTGCACGCTCGGCTCAAGCGAAACGTGACAATGAGGCATGCTTTTTCGTGCGTGCAGCCGGCGTTTATCAAGTTTTTGACGTGATCACGTCAAAAACGATGTGCGGTTGATCACGCGCCAGAAGTGAAAACTTCCTCTCTCACTCCGACTCACTCCCACGTACTGTCCCCTTACCACCATCTCTGATTGCGATTCAATAATTGAATAGATTGCTTATTCATACCAATTAATAAGCGACTCTATTCCATTTGAAATAGAGTCGCTTATTCATTGGCATGAATAAGCATACTATTCAGTTATTGAATCGCAATAAGAGATGGTGGTAAGGGGGCAGGGCCAAGCGTGACGCGTTATTTCTAGAAGATGTTGATGAGTCTGACGTTGCTTGCGCAAGAAAGTTTTAACTCTTCTGACCACATAGTAAAACTTGTTAAGTCAGTGGGCTTTGGCGGCTCGAAAATACTGGCCTCCTCTTACCTGCAGTTGAGCAGCGTGATGGAGTACGCTCTGAATCAAAACTCCTTCCGATTGAAGGGAGAGACCTGAATCCCAACAGTATAGGTTGAAATATCAGTAGAAAATTAAATCTCCTAAGAATCTTCTTATGTTACTGTTCCAGGGACACGCAGCGGGCGGTGGGCTTATTTTATCACTTCTCACTGACTACAGGACTATGGTAGATGGTAAATTCATCATCGGCCTTAATGACTCTGTGATCGGCATAGTGCCTCCGGTATGGAATCTTTTATTGATGTCCCACGTGATGTCTCCGAGAAATGTAGAAAAAGCTGCTGCTGGATCAGTAATGTATTCCCCGAAAGATGCTTTGGCGGTAGGTATTCCTAAGTAAAATAAGAAAGTTGCTAAGCTCCCTAGGAATGCGGGAGGGCGCTTGTGGGTGATTGATGCAACTTGTGTTGACACACCTGCGCTCTCTCACCTTAGTTAGTGCACTACTGTATTGAGAGCCGGGGCGGCAGCTGAAACGGCGGAACAAAACAAAAACGGCGTAATTATGAATGCCCCTCAGATGAATATATATGTTTATGCCTATTGGAGTGCAGACATTTGGTCCATGGGGCTCATCTGCGAAAAAGTTTCTTTGACGCGTCCATAGGTATCGGCGGCCCGTGTCCGATTGAACTGCTTCCGATCAGGCGGGACGTATGCTTATTTGTTACGTCGGTGGTATAAAAAAATATATGTCTTTTAGCCTAATGCGCCATTTTGAGGTGTAAGTGGTTCATCAACATCTTTGAACCAAAGCCAACTTCACCTGCATGCGGTGCACCCTTCTGACTGACAAACGAAGCTCTGGCGAAAAGAGAGGTAGGGTAGGGAGCGTAATTGTAAGCTACCCGATTGGGGAATGTTCCTCCACCTCACTGAATACAAATAACAATACCCTTGAGGGTTGCTGTGTCCCTGCGAGTGAGTGAAGTCACCAGAAAGGAAGGGGATGCTGCGCTGACAGCGGGGGTGGCGGCGCGCGAGCGACATTTTACATTGCGAGCGTAATATATATGGCTACGGTAACCGTTTCACATCAGGCGGGCCGTATGCTTGTTTGTCACCCGACGTAGGTAGTATAAAAAAAAGTTCGTAGTATCATCTATTGAGGATTTATGCGATGATTATTTTCATTTAAGGTGGGCTTAATAGACGAATTAGCATCTGATAAAGATGATGCCATAGCAAGATGCAAACAGTATATAATGACCCTAGAAAATATTCCGCCCAAAGTGCGAAGTGCTACAAGACAAAATACAAAAATTGTGCCTCTGAGGTGGCTTGAAGAAAACAGACAGAAAGACACGGAAGATTTCGTAGAAGTAATCACAAGACCGGAAACACAACAACTTTTGGGTTCCTTCTTAAGAAAAAATTCCAATTTGAAATTTGAAATAAACAAAATACCAAAATGACTATAAAACTTTCGCGTTGCATGATTAAAATGATATAATAACCGGGCGTAAAATGATAACAACACCGGGCAACAAAGTCAACGATTTGGTGGGAACACCGACAGATGTCTTGCCGTTACGAACTCCAGATGTCTACAAAATAGGCTGCAGTTGCGGTAGTTCCTACATGGGGCAACCAAAGTGAACCATTGTTGAAAGGATCAAAGAACACATCGCCGCTGTAAAGAACCGCCAGACTAGCCAATTAACAGAACACATACTTGAATCAGGCACTAATCATGGGGCGAATTCCATCGCACGCAAGTTCTCTCTACGGATCGTCAATTCTTCTCAAGAGTTCTGCGTAAAGCGATTGAAATGAACAAATACATCAATTTCAACCGAGAAGATGGTTATAAATTATCCAATCAAGGCCCCAACCGCATTCTTAATTTTATATATATATTTCCATTACATTACATAATTTCATATAGTCATATTGTTGTTACATGCTATTATATGTATATTTTTGTTTAAATTCGCTGTTTTATTTAAATACCATGACTAAATTTTTTAAATATCTCGAACCGAGTACAAAACTACAAAGTTACTTACTGTATTTCGCTCATCAAGGCCTTTCATTTCATATTGATTAAATCTCGAATGTCAATCAAATTCAGTGGGTTATTAGAACGTTCCCAAATTCTCATAACTCCAGGCATCTATGTTGCATAATTATGTAAACAACTTGAGAGTCCTGCCGCGCCGCCGCGCCGGTACCTACGAACGTGTCAAGCAGTGGTAGATCTCAATCTCCGATATATAATATGTATACTGTTATGTCTTCTTTTGTTATTGTTTTGTATGAATAAAGAAATTGAGTTTCCGAACTTGCGGTACGTAATAAAAGTTATTAAAGCAGATTACATTCCATTTATTTATATTATTGTTTTTAATTTAATAATTTATTCTTGCATCAAAAGTCATCGCCGAGTAGTGCTGCGGTCTCAGGGTCCACAGCCTCAGTCAATTCCATCTGCATATCAGTCCATGCCTCTCTCTGGTTGTCTATAAAGTAATTTATCTCTAATATTCTATCCCTATTTCTTTTTATTTCATTCCTGAAAATATAAAACATCCTTAAACTATGGCATATTTTCACGGCTTGTACAGCATCAGCGGTCGTCAGTTCAAGTCTCGCAGTAGACATTTTTGTGTATTTTCAGGCTTGTGTTGATTTACTAATCACACGAACCCGGCTATGAACATTTAGTATGGAACTGCCGTTTTTTTCTCGGGGTCTTCATAGTAAAAGTTATTTGTTAATAAGTACCAAACTTGCTTGTAAAGGAAGGCAGTTAATTACTTAACACTCTGTGTACCAGTGATATCAAACATTAAAAAAAACCAGTCACGTGCGTTTATGGTGACCTCACTCATTCGCAGGAACACAACAACCCTCAAGGGAATTGTTATTTGGGTGCGGTATTCTGTGAGGTGGAGGTACCTCCCCAGTCGGGCAACTTACAAATACGCTGTACCCTACTTCTTTTTTGCCAGAGCCTCTTTCGCTAGTCAGCAGGATGCACCACGTGCATGTGAGATTGGCTTTGGGTTTACAGATTGTGGTAAGCCACTTACACTCCAAAATGTAATATATATAGGTTATGGCAACTAATGGTAACTCTTCACATCATCATCACCTAATGGGCAAACGTACCTACGTATTTACTAATTGTATCCTGTTATACAGATCAGCCCCCTTACCACCAACTCATATTGCGATTCAATAACTGAATAGAATGCTTATTCATACCAATGAATAAGCAACTCTATTCAATTTGAAATAGAGTCACTTATTCATTGGTATGAATAAGCATTCTATTCTGCTATTGAATCGCAATAAGAGTTGGTGGTAAGGGGGCAGATCCAACCAACAAACTATGCCAAATTGAAAGATATACATAGCGAAAAACTTCAAATCGAGTTTTATATATTCGCAACAGTTTCTATCTGTTTAATGACTTCCCAAAACTTACACTATGTGATACACTATTTTCATTCCTCTTAAACTTTAAATAGCTTTAACTTAAAAGTAACAAAATGTTGGTTGGATCTATTCTACATAACAGTGTCCAATTATGATATTCAAACTCACTCATTAGTTCCCCTAACTAATTCGTCTCGCCAGCTATTCGCTCTGGTCATCAGTAGATCATCGCGGTCGTCTATGAAACGCATGTGGTTATCAGATGACTGAGCGACTAAATTCATCATCAGATCACGGTCCATCATTACCTATAAAAATATTAATAAATTAAAACATTAAAAATAAAACTAGGCCGGATTCTAGCCCACGGGGCTATCGCAACCGAAATCGAGGTCGAGTGGAACGGGTAGATTCGCTAAATGTATGTTTTCTATTGATTTCAATGGAAAATGTATTTGAAGATCATTCCTCAAGGACATGATCGATCTCCATCGACACAAACATCAAGCATGTCGAGATCTTTAATTGTGATAAGTTTCATCCAAGGCTAAAATCTTTTGGCTTTTAATGCCTTATTTGCCATATTGCTGTCTCTCACATTGCTAAGAGGGGAAGTCAAATTCCAAAAGCTTCCTACTCCTACTAATTTCTTCTGATTAAATTCGTTGTGAGTTCCAAAGCAGCCGTAGTTTTACCCCTGGGACTGCAATAGACTTCATTGTTCATTGCCTTTTTTGGCGGTCGCCGCTGTTAATCCTGGCTACACAGGAGATACAGTGGTGGGAATGTGCGATGGGCTCCCGTCCCTAAAGTTTCATCAAAATCGGTTCAGTGGTTTTGGAGCCTATTCATTTCATAGAGTGACTTATCGGCGTATATAAGCGTTTCGCTCCACTCAATAACGAACGATGTAATTATTTTTTTTGTCTATGGAAAGTTGATATTCATAATTTATCTTTTCACAACCCCGCGTCACATAATAAGTAAAGTTGTTACTTACAAGTCAAACATCAACAAACATAAGAAAATGTCAGAGTTACTACAGTAAATAGACATTTACTGGCGGTGGAAAGTGTTAATTCCATGTAGAAAAAGACCTCAAAGAGTTCCGGCGGAGCGTCCCCCAGCAAGACTTTGTTCCCAAGCAGTTTGGAGAGTGATTCGAACTGACGAGTGGACCACAGGCCCTCGTTCTCACGCCACGCGCCAAACGCATTTCTTGCTACTTCCAGCAGTTTCGTGATCATCTCTGTCATGTTCACCGAAAACTGGACTCGAGATTCCTAAAATATTAAGACAATCTATTAATTATTCATCAGTCGAAAAATTGTCGTTATGATGATTCTACAAAACTACAAAATATTATGTGTGATGCATCAAAAACCGACGTTTTCGTCGGTATTTGTATTATCATACATAATTTTCTAGTTAACCGATTTTCGTCTAATCACATGAAGCCACCTATATTACGCATTGAAATAAATAATTTAAATTAGGTATTAATTTATTTTAAATCGTCCTAAAGTAAAATTTTGCCTTTGACACATTATTTATGCAGAAGCCCATGTACATGGATGACCGAGCGAAGCTCCGTGTTTATTTAGGAGCATAGAGTAAAGAAATTAATACAATATATTATTATATATTTTCTACTTCGTTCAGTCTACGACAAAAGAAAAGCCTTCATTTTGATAAAATTTAAAAGTTCGCAGAGACTGACAGAACAGAAATAAATTTTCGTTTTTTCTTTTCTATTCCGTCGGACTCTACGGTAAAATTTTGAACTTTCGGCCGAAACTAAAGATATTCTCTTCGGAATCGGCCCGATCTTTTCTTTCTAATTTATACCTCGGGTGAGTTCTTCAAATAGAAGACCTATCTATATTATTACATTGGTATTTTATTTATACCTCACACTGCTCATACAGTTGCATCTCTATAGTCATCAAGCTCTTCCATAGCTCATACAGCGTAACGTTAAACGAGTCGCTCAGTTCCATTATTACTGGCTCCAACTGTTCGATCGTCGCCTGTTTCGTCGTGAACTTGCGGATCACTTCGTTCATCTGTTCCACTAATGGCGCTTTCTTCTCTTCGAACTCCTTTAAGACTCTATTATTTATTAAATATACTTATTATTTAGCCGTGGGACATCTGGAGGTATGTATAATAACAACAGATGTCCCACCACATCACTCGAAATAGATATGATGTTATTTAAAGAACTACAGCACCTGTTGAATTCCACCTGTGGACCAGCAGTTTGTGTGGTCTTCTTCTTCAAAAAAAGTGACAAAACCTTATTGAAGAACTACAGATCGATCTCGCACCTGCCTGACCAACGTGTACAAGGTGTTATAGAGGGTTATCACAAATCGTCTCGCTCGAAGGCTTGATGACTACCAACCACCGGAACAGGCTGGGTTTCGTAAAGGCTACAGCACCGTAGACCACATACATACACTACGGCAGATTGTGCAGAAAACCACAGAATAGCCGGAGGCAACTCTTAGAAATATTAGAATACAGTTTTACTTATATACCTAGGGATATTTTCTTTTGAGCAAAATGTTCTGTTTGTATTATAAGAGCTTTTAATGTGGCATAGCCATAAAACATTCACTATTTGTATACGCCTACGTAGGAGTTTTTGTTATACCATCAGTTCATGAACTAATAAATAGAGATTGAAATTTTATTAGGAGATATGATATCTCCTAAATTAGGCGCTTTTAAAATCTGCTGCCACAAATATAAAAAGTGGTATTAGAATTAACGATTAGTCTAAAAGACGGCCGAGAACCACATAAAATAAAAAGTGCGCAATCAATATTTTCATAAACAAACCTAAGACCATACGTAAGCAGGCTTATTATATAGGTGCACTATTGTTAAGTCAATAAGTAAATATTTATTTACCTTTTGCTATTTTGCACACTGTCTGCCAGGGCGTCGTCGACGAGAGTTTTAAACAGTTTTATCTCATTCTGCCTCGCATTGTACGCTTCTTGAGCGAATTCCACCAACCCGGCCATTGTTTCCACGTACTGCTCCTTATATCTAAGTGATTTTATTACCTAACTTAGTTGCAATGTCATAAAATTATCACGGGTCATTAAGACGAGATATCTTCAGATATTATGGGATATCGGATTTTTCAGATATTATGGGATATCGTACTTAAGAACAGGGAGCACACTTCCAAGTGAAAATCCAAATTTTTCACAAATATCAATAGTCTTGATAGTTGGGTCCGAATTTTTCATTCGGCACGGCCTATTTTTAATAGCGTGCGTGGAAAGCAAATTTTATACTTTTTATTTTACTCAGAATCGATATGCAACAACAAGTGTAAATTAAACACTTATTAGGCCCCCTGGCCAAGACCAAAATCTCTCCTGTCCATCATCAAACCCTGACCATTTATCTATAACCTGATTATAGAGATCATTACAATGAGCCAAACAAGATACCTCTGCTGTAATTTAATGAGGAGTATGACGTCCTGCAAGTATCTCGTGATACAGCACCATCTGATCAAGCTAACCATGTTCTTTTTGCGTATTTCGAATTGATCAGGCCCGTGAAAGTTACTCATATCTCTTGATAAAATTTAAAAGAGCAGATGATCTTAAAACGACTGGACAGATATTTTAATCAAGCTAAGAACCATCTCGATTACGTTAGCTTTCAAACAAAAAAAAAACGCATCGTAATCGTTTCATTCTTTTAGGAGCTATGTTTTTGTTGACAGAGAGAGAATATACTTACCTCAAACTTATAACACTCTTCATTGTGGGTTGAATATTTACTGGATACAGATTAGAAACCTTAATAACATTAACAATATTAATATCACTAATGGAGAAATAAAACAATAGTTACTGTTCATAAAAGCCTAGCAATTCTCCGCCAACTTTGAGAAGTAATGTTCCATCTGGGTCCTTCTCAAACATGGCCTCGAGCAGCTCCGGCCCACTCAAGTACTCCACGAAGGACAACGCGTAGAATTCAACCTTCGCATCATATTCCTCTTTGGCCAGCCTTTCCTTCTCAGATTTTTCGTCAGCGTCATCTAATTTCCGTAAATACCCTCTGGAAGAAAAGCCATTTCACTTGTGTTCCTTTTTCATTTTAATTATACACAATTTAAAATCTAAGTGATCATGTACTGTGCGGTTCCAGAGAAAATTTCTCCCACGTACTATAGAGCTGTGTTAACTGCCTGTCTAGGTTTTCCCAGGAGACTACAACATGGGGTTCTTCAAAAAGATTTCTTTGCGTGAAGAGTAAAGTTTTTACAGAATCGGCAACGCGCGTGTGATGACGTTACAAGCGTTTATAGGCTGTGATAAATGCTTTCCATGCGGGGGACGTATGCGTGTTTGCAACCATAGTGGTATATTTTAAAAAAAATTATAGAGCTCCAAAGAGCAAAATTAAAGATTATTCCAACCTCCGCTACCTGTCTGGATAATGTCTTCTGTAATTCGGAGTACTTAAATAAATGTATAATTAATGACTTACCTTCAGATCACTGTGGACAATATATCGTATTCAATAACGTAGTTGTGGAAAAAACCAAACTTATTTCGTTCAGACCAATTACTGGTAGTAAAATATCAAAATTCAAAAATGTTTTGAAGGATAAGTTGCCACTAATAGTATACACGGAAAATGATCCTAACAAACTATATGGTGATCTTTTTAATGTAATGTCTGAAGAATTTACTAACATATTTGAACAAAAAGTGGTTAAAGTCAGAAACAATATTAAATTTTGTGAATGGGCTACCAAAGGTATTTATAAAAGTCGAAATACACTATATGATTTGTATGCTCAAAAATCGTATAGACGGGATGGCAATTTTACAGAACACGTTAGACAGTATTCCAAAATCTTTAAGAAAGTCTGTAAGGTAGCCAAGTCTAACTACATAAATAATAAAATTAAAAATTCTACCAACAAGTGTAAAACTGTTTGGAACATTGTCAACAAAGAGACTGGCAAAATAAAAGTTAAAGAAAACGACTACTCTTTGAAAACTACTTGAACTACTCTTTGAAATGTAATAATAATATATTAACTTCAAATCAAGATGTTGCTAATGCATTTGGAAACTTTTTTACCAATGTTCCCATTGATACGACTGCCTCTCTCAATTCATCAGCCTCAGAATCCATAAGATTACTTGAGGATAATGTACAGCCCTGTGAGCATGCATTTAAATTTTGTCACATTACCCCAGATGACATTATTCGAACATTCAAACGTTTAAATATTAAGAAATCTGAGGATCTCTGGGGAATGTCCACTCAAATTGTTCTTCCTATTTTGGATACTGTTGCTGCTCACCTGGCTATAGTTTTTAATGAAAGTATAGAGAGTGGTATTTTCCCAGACTTAATGAAACTTGGCAAACTTATACCTTTATTTAAATCAGGAGATAATCGTGAGCCTGGGAATTACAGACCAATCTCTATTCTGCCAGTATTGAGTAAAGTGTTTGAAAAGATCATGTCAAATCAGCTGCTCGCACATCTTAATAAGTTCCACATTCTACATAAGAAGCAATACGGGTTCACCGCCGGAATGTCCACTACAGACGCAGGAATCGCGCTGGTGAAATACATATTTGAGGCTTGGGAGACGTCTCAGGACACTATCGGTGTGTTTTGCGACCTCTCCAAAGCATTTGATTGTGTTGACCATCAGACACTGCTGCTCAAATTAAATCATTATGGTATTAAAGAGAAGGCTCTGCAAATGGTAGAATCATACCTTAGTAATAGAACTCAAACGGTGGATGTAAATGGCACAAAATCAAATGCATTTGATGTAAAAATGGGCGTGCCCCAGGGTTCAATTTTGGGTCCTCTCTTATTCTTGGTATACATCAATGATTTGCCTGATTTGGTAGAAAAATTTGCCAACGTAGTACTGTTTGCCGACGATACCTCACTTATTTTTAAAGTTGCTAGGTATAAAGACAAAATTGATGATGTTAATAATGCTCTCTCTGCAATTTTGAACTGGTTTACTACAAATAATCTCCTTCTTAACTCACACAAAACTAAATGTATTAAATTCACGTTACCCAATGTCAGGCAAGTCCATGCTGATGTAGTCATAAAGGATAACACCCTAGTTTATGACAATGATACTGTTTTTCTTGGTATTACCATTGATTCAAAGTTGCAATGGGGCCCTCATATAACTAAACTAGCTCGCAGACTCAGTTCCGCAGCTTATGCGGTTAGGAGAATAAGACAGATAGCGGACGAGACAACTGCTAGGCTCGTTTATTTTAGTTATTTCCATAGCATTATGTCATATGGCATATTGCTTTGGGGTAAAGCAGCTGACATTGATAAAATTTTTGTATTACAAAAGAGAGCCATTAGATCAATTTACAATTTGGGTTCTAGGGATTCACTCCGTGAGTTATTTAAGGAGATAAACATCCTCACTGTCGCTTCTCAATATATTTATGTAAATATTATGTACGTCCGTAAAAATATTTCGAATTTTACAAAAGTATGTGATATAACTAATGTCAACTTGCGGAACAAAAACAAATTGGTTATTCCAAAACATAGACTGGGGAAGGTCAATAATTCGTTTGTCGTAAACTGCATCCGCTACTACAATAAGTTGCCGGAGTCGGTCCTGATTTTACCCGACACTAAATTCAAACAGCTTATTAAGACCACCTTATGTAAAAAGGCTTACTACAGGACCGACGATTACCTTAATGATAAAAATGTATGGCAAATTCTCGGCACAGGATGTGAAGCACAGGCGTCTTATCTTTACAAGTAGTATTGTGGATATACATATTTAGACTTTATACAATATGTATATACACTCTATACTATGATTTTTTATATCTTTATTTTTTTTTACTATTTTATTTTACTTGTTTTTTTATTTTTTATTATCTCTCTTATTTTGGTTGACATACCATTTTTTTTATTGTACATTGACATTATTTTTATTGTATTATGATAATATTGTATGGCTATTTAAAAAAAAAGACCTATATTGACAGAGTTTCTTTCGGCATTTCTTCTCGTCAATGGTCATTCCGAAATGCTGGTAGATAAAAAATATACCTAATTGTAAAAGACGTGTCTAAGTGCCCGCGAGGGCCCACAGAATAAAGAATTTTGACTTTGACTTTGACTTTGACTTTGATTATTACATAAAGTTTGTCACCTGAATAGAGCTCTACCATTCTCCCTTTCCTCCTCAGTGATGGTCTTGTAGTCGAGGTAGGTGACCCTTGTGAGAGCGGATTTGAGAAACTGGTAGGACATGGGGTCATCGCAGCAAGGGTTGCCTTTGAAGCTCACTGAGCGAAGCTTGCGGAATCTGCGCATGTATGCCATCTAATTGAAGAAAAAGCTATAATATAGTAGTTCTGTGGTAAATAGGTGTGTATATCTGGCGCAACACTGACATAATTTCATTCAAAATACATTTTCACGAGCCCGGTGCCGATGATAGAATGGCTAGCTAGCAATTGCTACTTTGACTCCGAGGTCGCAGGTTCGATTCCCGCACAATACAAATATTTGTATAATGAACATGTCAGTTATCTTGGTCTCGGTGTTTTCTATATATATTATATGTATGTATCAGGGATGTAACGGAGCTTCGGTTTCGATTCCGATACGTCGGAACTTCCGATTGCTTTTGCATCCTCGGTTCCGACTTCGGTTCCGATAAATTTTAAACCGAAGTCAGAAGTCATATCGGAGGTCGGCGGCCGGCGCGGCGGGCGAGGGTGGGTAGACGGGCCGGGCAGCGCGAAGCCGCGGCGGAGTCGCGATCTATCGATTTTAGCAATTGTTTCATTGTTACACTGTTAAAGTATTGATAATAAAGATAACACTAAGTTAGTGTCACTAACGAATAATGATGTGTAATTATTTCATTGAAAATGATATCTACACATATCTCTGACTGACTTCATATTTTATTCCGATTCCGGTTCCGATTCCGGTTTCGACTCCGATAAACCAAATTCAAAAATTCCGATTCCGGTTCCGGTTCCGATATAACCACATCCGTTACATCCCTGGTATGTATTTACAAAAGAATATATATTTGTTATCTAGTCCCTATAGTACAAGCTTTGCTTAGTGTGGGACTAGATGGTACTCTGTAATTTGTCCTTTATTTATTTCTTTATTTTAAGAGATTGTTTTAATATCTAAATATACTACTATAGTCTATTTTAGTATAACAAAAGAAAATCAATTAATAATTAAAACATATTAATATAAATTCATAAAGTGAACTAAAAAGTTTGTACTCTGTCTTGCGCACAGTATGCTTATAATTGATACCCAAGGAAATTACAGTCTGGGATTTTGAGGGCGGTGACCTTTTGTTTGAAAAAATGGCGGCATTTAGTAATCATCATTGTCATGAGAATCAAATGAATGAGCCAAATTGTGCCCGTTTTGCACCCAATACTTTTGCAGTGTATTGATTCTATATCTACTTACGTCGTTTATGAAATTGTTAAAATCAATAAGTATGATGTAGATTGTTTATCCTGAAAAAAATCCGGAACCAGATGGCGTACCTATACATAGTATTACAACCGGAAAGGTGTAATACTATGTATATGCCATCAGGGGGGCTAGGCAAATGGCAGTTTGAACTGTGGAGCTCATACTAAAATGTTCGAATTGACAAATGTCACGTGATCTATCTAACGTTCGTTACGCTACGAATTACATTTGGCTAGGGGGGCAGATCAGCTAATTTTCTGAATCTAGGTGCTTTGGATTGAGCGAGACATTTAGCTTTACTCTATCGCTCTTTCATCAGTAGCCAAGAACATTGCCAAGATTTCTTTCTCTGACAAGCTTCACCAAGTAGGTACCTTATTTACAGTGCGTATGACATTGTGAGGTTCTTTCAGTTTCAAAGATGGTTATGAGATATTTACACCTATAAATGAGTTTATATTATTTCGTAACATAGGTACCTCTTTATAATCTTCAATCAAATTATCTCCAATGCTAAATACCAACAGATTCTCGAGTGCGTCCATGTTTTCCACCTTCCGTATTTTATTATGAAATAACGTAAGGATTTCGAGATTTTTAAGAGCATCTAAGTTTTCTATCTGTTCAATTTTATTGAAAGACAAATCTAATTCATTGAGGCCGACCAAAGCGTCCAGGTTTTCAATTTTCTCTATCAAGTTGTGTGCTAATGTAAGTTTTCGAAGTGACCTCAACATCCAGAGGTGGTCAATTCTAAGAATGTTCTGGAATTCGAGACGAACTATAGGTGCTTCGTCAAGGTGTACGCCCTCCTCGGCGAATAGCCTTCCAGCTTCTTCGGTAGGACCTGAAGTGGATAAGGATACATTATTGACTAAAATCTTACGAAAGAATATGGTTCTGTTATGGTCCTATTCCCACTTGGTCCGGTATTTTTCTCTTTTTCGGCGATATTTACTTAACTACTTAAGTACCTTTTTTATTTTTTGCCGATACTCAGGATTTATGGACGTTAGGAGTAATGCCCTTACCGTACTCCAATATACATCTTGTAATCATAGCATTGTCTATAACCCCGGGCTCAATACTTGGGTGTACGATGAGCGCGTTCAATGATTTCTTCTCTGGTTTATTGTCTCCCATTGTGGAGATGTCCCTTATTTAGGTAGATATTCAAATGTTACAAAGTTACAAAATGTATTGATTTAATTCCATGGGCTTGCCAGTGATTGTGGGATTGAGGACGATGTAAACATACACAATAGTCCGTTGCTAGGTTACAACAAGATAAATTTTGTGGTTACTTCTGTTTCGTAAACAGAGGAAGGTAGAATCGTGGAATTAATATATGTATGACTGTAGTAGAATCAAAGAGAATATTATTATCCTTTTAGATAATAAATAATAATCACAGATATATAACGTAACGCTTTTAATATAAAGTAATAATTAGCATGCTAAGCGTATCCAAATCCTAGGCTGTGTCTCTGTGGTGTATGTCGCTCGACAATAAGACCACCTTTGCACTAGTACTTAATGTTTTTCACTGTATATTTCTCTTTTCTTTTGGTGAAATAAAGTATATTGTATAGTATATGTATGGGTAATACGTTCGAGCAGTTACAAGAGCACTCGATCGGTTATCCAGAGGTCATAAGTTCAAGTGCCATCCAGATAGAGGATGTAATAATTTTCTCCATTTTAAACCTACTGTAGCTTTTTCAAGGGTTATCCCACAAAAATACTTTAAGTAATAATAGGTGACATATAATTTACGCTCATTCTGCTGAGTAAAGTTTTACATAAATGATTCAATTTTAAAGTACCTTCACGACGACTTCCGATCCGACAGGATACTATACTTATAATAGAGGTAGGTACCTAATGTCTCAGCTTTAGTAGCTGATAGATCTGGGAAGACAGAAATATCAAAATCTGCACTAAAACCAGATTGGCGCGAACGCTGGTTTTTTCAATTTTCGTCTGTGGAGTTGAGATGTGGACCCTGAGACCAACCAATCGGAGTCGAGTGGACGCGTTCGAGATGTGATACTGGAGAAGAATGCTCCGGATCCCATGGACAGCTCGTCGGACCAACGCATAAATATTGAAAGATCTAAAAATTAAAACGACTCAAGCATAGGTATCCAGAGAGTGCCGGAATACTTCGGGTAAAAGCTATGTGCAGAGAGAGAGAGAGAGAGAGCCTAGCCGACCAGATATTTATTATTGCCACTGACTATTTGAACTGCTGGGGCAAGTAACGTGCACGGGCCCAGTATGTGAACAGTACTATATATGAAGCCGAAACTGGGCTTTCTACATGCGTATAGTTGAATTGACATCATGGCGCAACATACCTCCTTGCTGTACCTACTGATGACGCTAATCTTTCTATTTTTTATACAATAGTGGAATAAGAGAGATGGCCTGCCCGCCCCCGCTGATGATAAGCAAGCGTGCATAGGCTGCTATGGACACTTGGGATAACAGAGCTATTACTCAACCTTTGCCTTAAAAACCTTGAAACCTTCAAATTCATCAGATGTGCCCTTAAAGGCAAGGGCGTCGCCAAGGGGGAGCAGGAGGGGCAGCTGCCCCCCGCCCCCCTCCCCCAGAGATTCTATTTATAAAGAAGTTTTATTTATTGTAAAGTCTCTCGTGAAGCTTTATACGTTGGTCTCTGTACCGTTATTATTACAATCGCTGTAGATGTAAGTGAAAAGCTTCATGAGCTCTTGACTTTACATACAATTCATACTTTTCTCATTCTCCATATCAACTTGCCCCTCCCTGGGCCATCGGCTGGCGACGCCCTTGCTTAAAGGGCCCTCTCTAATAAATCATCTAAGTAACCAACACTAAAGAAGTATTTCGTACAAAGGCTGGCAACGGATCGGTGACCCTTTGGTGTTGCTGATTTCTATGGGCGGTGGTGATTGCTTTCCATCAGGTGACCCACATGCTCGCTTGCTCTCATATAAAAAAATAAAAAAAAAAAATAAAAAAAAAAAAAATTTGATTAACAATCTATAAGTAATATTTCATGAAAATAATTCATGAAATATTACTTTATCATTATCATATGACTAACTTAAAGAAAATACCATTTTTGTACTAAGCTTTCGAGCCTGGGGCCACCTTGGTGCGGGGGCCCGTGGAATTTTGCCCGCTCTGCCACCCTACAGTTACGCCACTGGTTGTCTGTAATGTTGATTTAAGGTCGACAATTTATAACTTCTGTATTATGAAAACATCGGCCGATGGAATGGAAGAGAAATATGCGTCACAAGCCGCGCTCCCGCTTCCGCGCTCGGCTCAGGCGGAGCGTGACAATGATGATCTATCGTACGTGCTTATCCGGCGTTCATTGATTTATAAGACGTTATCACATAAAAGGTTAAAGTACAAGGCCAGTAATTTTAAAGCCACGACAAATGGGGTAGTTTTTGCTTAATCCGTCTCAGCTGAATCCCTCAAATCTTGTGTCTTTGAGGGATTACACAATTAACATAACACCCGGGGGTCACGTGCAAGAAATTAGGGTAAAGCTTGCGGAATTATAATCATGAATTTATGATATCATGGAATTAATAAGTACAGTTTTGGTAATAAATAGAGATGTAAAAGCTGTATAATACCTTGGGTATTAAGAGTAAGGATTGTATAATATGGTATAATACCGTATTCAACATCGGCTGTATAATATGATTCACATAAGTTACAATTTCAAACAGCATTTTGGAACTTTATTGCTGTGACTACAGAATATAAACATATAGAGTTGGATCTAAAAGACTGTTATCAAAAGACGTTATATAAAAAAAAGATTCCTTGTCTTTGGCCTTTGACACTGACAGTCAGTTGACAGAAAACTTTTTTATGATGGCTACCGATACCCTTGGCTTACTTTTCCTTATATTTAGGGTATTTTTATGCATTATTGTAGGATTAAAACTAAAAATTGTGACATAAAATCTTTTAGCTAAATATAGATGCTGTCTGAATAGAAGCGAACTATATTATAAAGAAACAACCATATAGATGCGCTACTTCAGCTAAATGATCTCAGTTCTCTTTTATCAAAAGATTTAATTTCATAGTTTTTAGTTTATGACCAAATAAGATTTAGAAGAAAACGATGACTGAAATAACTAGGATAAACATAAAGACAAAAATAGAAAACAAACATCGATCTGGGAGCAGAACTATACGATATTCCCCTATTATTCATCATCAATATTAATGGTCTGTTCAAAAGTGTAAACCATTCGCTGATAACTGCACAACCATATTTACGGATAACAATACAGCTGAATACAAGAGAGACATAAAGAACCCTTCATGTTCTATTGTTGCTTGGCTACTACGACATAACAATCATAAAATAAACCTTGGCAAAGCATACATTATGACGTTCAAAAATAAAAACTCTAACTTCGACAGTCTCCATATACTTTACCTAAGAAAATAAACTAATAGAAGAAGTCCAATATACGAAATTCCTTGGCGGCAACATTGACGCAAACGCGTTCTAACATTAATACATTAGAAACTTTTTTTGCGTACGAGAAACTAAATCGTTTCTCGTGCACAATAAAAAGTTTCAAATGTAAATGATCTTCTACGCACTACCACGCCTACGCTACGTAGGATCCACACACAAAAAAGTAGGACGTAGGGCAAAATCAAAAACAGAGGCTGACAACACTAATTTGACTTGTCAAGTACTATGTTGTAGTCAATGACAAAGTGAAATTGGTGAAATCGCTTTGATAAATAAATTATTAATTGTAAAAATGTCCTTCTTTGGGGTAGGAAATCCCTTTTCTACGCCGGTGGGCCAAAAAATTGGTGAGTGTCAAAACATTTACTACAAGAAACATTAAAGTTTGTTTTTCATAATCTCGTGACAAAATTTCACTACTTTTTGTTGCGCATTACAAAACCCAAATTTCTCTTTGTTGTAGTGGCAGGATTGTTATTTATTATTATAGTTATGATATTGCATTATTTATAACTACTCGTCGCCGATTGTATCGCTAATTGGTTTGACCCTTTGATTGACTATTGCTATTTACTAATTACAGAACAAGCTACAGATGGAAACCTGCCGTCGGAAAACTGGGCACTTAACATGGAAATATGTGATATTATAAACAGCACCGCTGATGGACCCAAGGATGCCGTCAAAGCTATCAGGAAAAAGTTGACCCAAAGTGCTGGCAAAAACTACACAGTGGTCATGTATACACTAACTGTTCTGGAGACATGTGTTAAAAATTGTGGCAAATCATTCCATGTTCTTGTTTGTCATAAGGAGTTTATAACTGAATTGGTGAGTTTATTTATTTACAACATATAAACCGTTCTTAAACTATGAGAATGCTATAATCCAATGAATGTTGCTACATATTTGGAAGTAATCTTATCTAAACGAGTGTGTAAATATCATTGACTCACAGCGGTGTGAAGTTACATTTCCTATCTAATTTCTCAGAATAAAGTGCCTAATACCCTATACTGTGTAAATATATAAGATATTTGCGCCCTATGTCAGTACAAGTTATAGTGAAAATTTTGCTTTCATATAATTTAAAATGAACTATTATAGCAGATTTAGAATCTGTGTCTAATTGCTTTCACTCGACACACACAGGTTGCTAATCAAAGTGTTCAGCGTAATCAACTAGAAACTAGGTATTGTTATTTTAATATACTCATAAAATATCAATAAATTTAAGTAATATAAATATGCAAGTCATATTAGTTTGATGTGACATATGCAGGACATTTGGTAGCGGTGACTCTCTAGTTGCTGCCTCTGGATAATATAAAAAATAGAAATAATAGTTTCTTCAGATTGTGTCTGATGTCAATTAAAAAGTATGTGGTACATTTCAACAACAAGGCTTCAGACTTATATCACTTCACCGCTATCGTTTTATTTATCTTTGTGCCTTTTGTGCTTTACTCACAGAAAATATTAAAAGTGTTGTTATGTGCAATTATTTAATCTCACCATAGTCATATTTTATTTTATTTTCTGTCTTTGGTATGGGTATAACGACGTACAGGTTTGCTAACTTCTATTAATATTAATTAGTACTAGTTAGAAAAAAACAAACTGTCTGTGAAAAAGCAATGTCATCAACAGACAAATAATTTACCTGTATAGCTTTTCATTTTCATGATACAACACAGTAAAAATTATCATATAGTGCAAAATAATGATAACTTTAGTACTGATATCAGATAAAATTTTATTTGTCTCTACACAATTCCAATGACATGACAAAGTCAAGTCAAAACTGTGTAAAATTCATTGAAAATTTTGGCTAGCAATTTTTGTTTGAAACAGTTCAAATATGTAAGTAAATAGTGTAGTAGTGCTTATATCAAGTATGTATCAGTCCTGTTCATTGCTTGTGTAATAGGCATGTGCCTATTGTATGGTGGAGGAAATACTATATTGGGGTGTAAGTGGTTCATCAAGATCTTTGAACCAAAGCCAACTTCACCTGCACGCGGTGCACCCTGCTGACTGACAAACGAAGCTCTGGCGAAAAGAGAGGTAGGGAGCGTAATTGTAAGCTACCCGACTGGGGAAAGTACCTCCACCTAACAGAATACCGCAGCCAAATAACGGTTCCCTTGAGGGCTGTTGTGTTCCTGCGAGTGAGTGAGGTCACCAGAACGGAAGGAGATGCTGCGATGGCAGCGGGGGTGGCGGCGCGCGAGCGATATTTTATGTTGCGAGCGTTAATATGGCTACGGTAACCGCTTCACATCAGGCGGGCCGTATGCTTGTCTGCTACCCGACGTAGAACGATTTTGCAGTTACTTGGACTTTTATGTGGATGAATAAATACAATTTAAATATGCAATTTAATAATATAATAATTCAGGTGCACTTGGTAGCAGTCGTCACTGGCATAGTCAAGTGAATTACAATACAAACATATTTTGGGTTCTAATTCACTTGTATGTCGCCTAATAAAATTTGTTCACTACACATTGTTACTAACCTAGTTATAAGATTTTCAATGCTATTAACCCCTATATGGATATCTTGCGTCCGAAATAAATCGTTATTCATTTATTTCATAACTACAACTACTACGGTACAAGAAAAGACAACATAGAGTTTCTTGTTTAAAAATTGTTCAACTTTATCCCTTCGTTTTCCAGAAAGTATACATACTACACAGTATTTGAATATATATTATGAAAGACCATTCCAATTCAGATATATATTCGGATAAATATTTAGATATTAAGTATTTGCTTTAGACATTGTTATTTATTACATGGGTTAATAATTTAATCTACAATGGATGAGACATATGTGAAATTGACTACATCTACAGAATTTTATCGCTAAAGTATGTTATACTGTAAAAGTATCGTTATTAATGTTTACCCATGTTTTGGGTATTTATACCCGAGTAAAAACTCTTTCTTCCCAAATGAGAATTTAGCTGGGTAAATACCGTCAATTTATTCGTCACTATCGCATAGTACTGACTACTACTGACAGATTATTTGTTTTATTTGTTTAAAGGTAAAATTGATTGGACCCAAAAATGACCCCCCAACAGTAGTACAAGAGAAAGTACTGAGCCTCATTCAATGCTGGGCGGATGCATTCCAGAACCAACCAGAATTACAGGTAAAAATTAACATTATAGTTAAAAAATAAAAAATTGCTACATAGTACTTTAGTTCTATTTAAAGCATTTATTTTAAATATTTCGAAGGGCATGGATGTAAAGTGATTTGCTTTTTACTCGCCTATGTGAGACCCTAAAAGTAGGCTTATGGGCTTTACCTGTGTGTATGCATTTATGTTCGACCCTTTGAACACTTTTTTATCATTATAAATTAATATATAAATATTTCTGGACAATTTACACAGCGCCATGTAGTCCCAAATTAAGTGCAAAGCTTGTGTTATGGGTACTAGACAACTGATAAATGTACTTAAATACATTTTTTTTATAAATACATACTTATAATACATAGAAAACACCCAGACCAAGAAAAACAGTTCACGCACACAGATGTTTGTCTTGTGTGGGAATTGAACCTGCGACCTCGGAGTCAAAGTGGCCATTGCTAACCATTCGACCACCAAGCTCGTCGACTCCTGAACTGATTTTGTTAAATGATAACAAAATATCTAGATAATGTATTATATAAATTAAAATGACGGAATTTTGACGATAAATGTAATGTCTTGACATTATTTTCTACTTATTACAACTTTATATTACTTGACTACGTATACTTAGCCATAGTACTACGTACATTATGGCCACTCTGCTGCTCTCTCGTGTCGAGCTCACCTCCCCTCTGAGACAAATCAGGAACAGACTGTATGGCGCCGCACGCACACACGCTCATTCACGGTCTGTACAGACGGCATTGTTTATGTAGTTGTAAACGACGCGACATTTGTATGGAGTGGCCGGGGTGTGCTAATCTGGTGGTATAATAAAATTAGACCCTTGCTCGGTAACTGACAAGGTGCAGCACATGCTAGCGAGTCGTTGTTTGGCTATAAACAAGATTGTAAGACTTCTTGTTCCTAATAAATTGAGCGAAGCCGGGGCGAGTCGCTAGTTTATTTCTATGCAAGAGATCCTCGCTTAATCGTATAGGATAACAAATTGTTACATCATTCATTTTACATACATAAAGTTTGAAAGTCAGAGTATATACAATGCAAGGCAATTAACTTCTATTTGCAATAAGCTGGCGCAGGGTTGTCCAAGGCACGGCCCGCGGGCCGCATGCGGCCCTCGGCTTATATTTGTGCGGCCCGTGACGTGCTTTTCATTTACCGGTTTTTATACAGTTTTTTACTCCTATAGGTTTTGTACAACGAATCTGACTGAAAATTATATATTTGTAGAAAAGATAAGTTTTATAACTAACTAGTTATATCTAAGCATAAACTTCCAAAGTAGGTACCTAGTAAAAATGTCAATTAGGTATTTGTTTCTGCGGCCCGCCAATTTGTTTAGTAATTTGTAATGGCCCGGTATTGTATATGGTGTGGACAGCCCTGAGCTGTAGTAATGTATGAGCAGACTGTAATTGATAATGTACACCTACTCGTACCTGTGATGATGTAGTTTTTTATGAAGCGCATTACACACTAAGCCAGTACGACATATTCAGAGCGAAAGACTGCTATATGCATGTTAGCAGAGTATAACTCTTTTGTAGCAGTCAAACCCCCCCCTCTCCGGCTCGAAAGCTGGATCCGCCCTTGATCTACCTGCACATGGTGCACCCTTTATATGTATATTATAGATCGTTTTCGTATATCGTATTATAAAATGTTTTATATCAGTGGTTTCCAATCCTTTTCAGCCCGCGGCGTAGTTACAAATTAGTATTTTGTCACGGCGGCCTATCCTAGCTAGTTATTTGAAAAAGATTCAGTCGAAAGAAATATATATGTACATACAATATTATTTTCACCTCACTAGCTCGTAAAAGCTCTGTTTATCATTCGAAATCTGCGTGGAAAATCGCACTTTATCCGCTAGCGTGGAAAGTGTTTTTAAAATTCATACGTAATAAAGAATTGAAACAGAAATCAACAAGAAGGTACCTATGTTCTGTACCGATGCGAGCTCTCAAAAGCGGCAGCGCAAACAACCTTACTCGCCAAAAATTTTTGGTTTCAGATAATGTCCTTATATTTTCTATCATTATCCGAAACCACAAATATTCGTGGGATCGACTCACGGCGCCCCCCTGTTTGCTTTCTACGGCTCACCAGGGCACCGCAGCGTACACTTTGGGAACTCCTGTTATATATCGTTTCCACTCTGTATCAAAATCGATTTAAAAAAATATTTTAAACTTGATAAGATTGTGTTAGTAAAGGATGTACTGAACCTCCAACCCTGAGAATGGATTTGCGACACTTTGTCAAATCTTTAGAATATTGTTAATTACTTGTGTAAGAGGTTGGGCCTTCGCCATTTCTTGCGGCTTGCGTGTATGGACTATGGAATAATTAATTATACTTGGAACTGGGCCGACAACCTCTGAATGCTAAAAAATAAATAAATATAACTACAGTGTTCGTTAACCCCAGTTTTTAAAAAGGCTAGGGTAAAGATCGTGTTTGCCAGATTTATTTCTATAACGCTCGGGAAGTTAACCGCATTTTTTCATACGTTTCGTTCGATACAACACAGAGAGGCGAGATTAAGAGAGGTAGGGAGCGTAATTGTAAGCTACCCGACTGGGGAATGTACCTTCACCACACAGAATACCGCAGCCAACGTGTGAGATCACCAGAAATGAAGGAGATGCTGCGTTGGCAGCGGGGGTGGCGGCGCGCGAGCGATATTTTATGTTGCGATCGTTAATGGCTACGGTAACCGCATCACATAGGCGGGCCGTATGCTTGTCTGCCACCAGACGTAGTATAAAAAAAAAAAAAGAGGCGAGGAGGGATGCCGATACTTGAGGAAATATGTACTTTAAGAATTATTCCTAAAGTTAGACGATTCCTTTTTGGTGTACGAATCCAGGACTGTGTAAATTACTGTTTGTTATAGCAATTTAATTGATTTGTTAAAGCAAGCACGTCTCTGATTGGTGTAGACTGAACTTAGTCCAGCTGAATCCCTCAAAGACACAAGTTTGTGCGTTTACCGCAAAAAAGTTCCCATTTATCGTATCTCCCAGATTGGAAGGTATTCCCCTTACTATTAGCTCCAGCATTGGTATCTTGGGTGTTGACATATCGAGCGATGTTCAGTTTCGTGGTCATTTGGAGTGCAAGGCCAAATTGGCCTCTAGGAAAATTGGCGTAAATCCAGACTGTATCATCATCTGTAAAGCCAGACGGTATTTTACACCACAGCATCGCCTTCAACTGTATAAAGCCCAAGTTGGCCTCATATGGAATACTGTTCACATCTCTGGGCTGGTGCGCCCCAGTACTTACTTGCTCTATTTGACCGCATACAATGAAGAGCTGTTCGAATCGTCGGTGACCCTATGATTTCTGATCGGCTGGAGTCTCTCTCTACACGCAGAGATGCTGCATCTCTTTGCGTTTTATATAAATTATACAACGAGGAGTGCTCGGATGAGATGTTTGATTTGATACCTGCCGCTGAGTTCCACTATCGTACAACTCGCCATAAATAAAAATTCCATCCTCATCATCTCGATATTTGGCGATCTATTTTCTACCACGAACTGTGAAGTTGTGGAATCAACTTCCTCCAGCGGTATTCCCAAATAAATACGACATAGGGGCCTTCAAGAACAGAGTCAATATTTCCCTTAAAAGGCTGGCAACGAATCGGTGGCCCTTTGGTGTTACTGATTTCTATGGGCGGTGGTGATTGCTTTCCATCAGGTGACCCACATGCTTGCTTGCCGCCTCTCATATAAAAAAATAAAATAAAAAGCAACCAACTAATGATATCGTCTTAGACGGTAGCAATAGGAGCGTGGCGTAGGTTACGCTAGACGGGCCCTGTCTCAAAATTTGTCGGAGGCCTTTCTAGTCAAACACGTTAGGGCCGGGGAGTCTTCTAGCTACTCGAACCCAATACGGCGGCGGGGTCCTTGTAGCTCAGGAGCCCCGTATCAATGATACGTCGAATATGATATGGCCCCTTAATATGAGTGTCATTCCGACCTTTCCACTCGTACTACCTCGTGCTACTAATCTGCTTGCGTGCTCAGTTGGTTTACTGAGCGCAAGAGCGGTGCGGGTAAAGGCCTCTCGTCTGGTTGGTTTACTGAACGAGAGACTCGCAATCCTGTGATATAACCGGAAGGTTGGCACACAGGGGCGCATTAGCAGTTAGGTATAGGGTACGACCTTTCCACTCCATCGTATCGTAAGCTTTCTTACATGATATTATAATACTTTTAAATATTGAATTGCAACGGTTTTTTTTTTTGAGTCCTTTGGAAGTACTTCCCTGGCTGGTCTAGTCCTAATTTAAAGAGAAATAACGCTCTGACTGAACTCTTTTACTTTGTTAGTTAATCAGTAGGTACAGCACGTATACATTCGATTTTGTGATGTTGGCATTATTTTTTAAAATTAATGTTGGTAAATGCCTGACGTTATGACGTCTCATTAATTTCTATATCATTCTGTCGTCATAATTATGTCGCGAATTGTGGAACCCTGCCTATGTTATTAGATGGCAGGGAGACAAATATTACAATAGATATGATTCCATCACATGCAGGAGAATAGTAGTCTCTCCTATGCAGGCGGAGTAAGTCGTAAGTTTCAAAATGGTTCATATTAAATGTCACGTAACATGAATCCATCCAGATGATGTTTCCCCGGTAAGGCGTAGATCATAAAATGTATTTCATAGTAGAAAATCTTTTTTTTTCTAGGGCGTTGGACTAGTATACAACGAGCTGCGAACCAAGGGTGTGGAGTTTCCTATGACCGATTTGGATGCTATGGCGCCTATCTTCACACCACAAAGGGTAAGAAATTGATATAAAATATTATTACATATTTATTTATTGACCACAAAATATTGGTAGAATAGCATCGTACTGTTATATTTTTGATTTTTTCTACTGTCAGCCACTTCTAAACCATAAGATGGCCCTGTGTAGCTACGAGACGTACGTAGCATTCCTCTTTATACTGGAACTATTAAAGACTACAAACTGTGCTTATTGTTCATACACATATCTGTTACCTAAAGATTGTTTTTAGCAATAAGGCCGCCTTGTTACATTTACATGTTTGTAACAAATTAATAGTTTACTTGTTTTATTTAACAAATAAAGCATATTCTATCTACACTGGGCCGCAATGAAAGCGGGTCGGTAACAAAAACATCAATTTTTGAAATCGTCTTTATTTTTTATTTATGGTTTTAATACAATCACCAAAAAGAAATAAAAAGATTTTACTTCTGCCTATATTTGTAAGGAAATAAACTTTAATTCAGTATTTATTTCATAAAGCTAGCTAAAATATTTTGGAAGTTATTGATGTTTTTGTTACCGACCCGCTTTCATTGCGGCCCAGTTTATCTGTAGTCGTACCATATGGAATGTCAAACAAAAATATTACGTATCAGATCTGAAAGGGTTATCGTAGGCTGTAGCCATTTACAATAAGAAGCATGTTGCAACTCACTTGCTGACGCAACAGCTCTGCACTTCAAGGGCTTTAGATGAAATTTCCCAACAAATAGGTGTTGATAGAAAAGGGGCGATGTTAAAAGACGTCTCTTCATTACAGAGCGTGCCTGATGGCATCGAACCATTGGGCTCGCCACAGAGGGCGGCTCTACCACAGAACTCGCCGAGCCGACCCACGCCAGAACAAGTATCTGGAGCAGTAAGTCACTGTATATTTATGACGAGCTCGGTGGCGTAGCGGTCAATGACGCGGCTTCGACACCAACGCTCGTGGGTTCGATTCCCACACAGGACAAACATTTGTGTGCATGAACATGTCTGTTTGTCTTGGTCTGGGTGTTTTCTATGTATTATAATAAGTATGTATTTATAAAAAAAAATGTATTTAAGTACATTTATCAGTTGTCTAGTACCCATAACACAAGCTTTGCGCTTAATTTGGGACTAGATGGCACTGTGTAAATTGTCCAGAAATATTTATTTATTAAACAATCTAGTGTATCTTGAGAAGTCTTCAAACTTTATCTATATTCTCTGTTCCGGCCAATCTCTAAAACGGCTGGCTTGATTTTAACGGGACTTTCACTGGCAGATAGCTGATGTAATAAGGAGTAACTTGGGCTACTTTTATTTTATAAATTTTATTATTTTTCGTAATAGTTATTTTTTATTATTTATATTAACAAAAAAATACTATTCCGCGCGGACGAAGTCGCGGGCACAGTTCTATCTAATAGTAAGTAAATCATGATCGACAATGTTTCGTATTCATAAACGTTACATAAATATTGGTACAATATTTATGTAACGTTTTATGAATACAAAAAATTAAAAATTCCCACGGGATACCGAAAACGCGCGTACGAAGTCGCAGACGCAAGCTCGTTACAATAATAAAGTAAATAATTTAACTGAGATGTTAACTATCCTATTGCACAAAACTGGGTTCCGTTATTTCGTCAAGCGCGACAATCTCGTCTGTATTGCTTCCTTCATCTTTTTAATAGGATTTGAGTAAATAACAATGAATTCATTGTTTATTTTTTAGTCCGCGTTATTTGTTAAACAGTCAAATAACAATTAAAATTGACGACTGTAGAACCAGAGCACGCGGAACAAAGTTTTCTATTCACTAATTCTACTATGCACTGGGATTTAACTGTTTGAGTAAACATTTAGGACAGAAGCACTGCCATCAGAATGCATTAAAACACAACTAGGTTATCACGCGTTATAGAGGAAACCTCCGCCATCCCGCAGTTGAGCAGCGTGGCGGAGTATGCTCTAAACACTTTCGATTGAGGGGAGGCCCATATCCCTGCAGTGGGATGAATAAGGACTGACGACGACGATGACGACGTTATAGAGGAAAGATAGGTTTTAGCCGCTTCAGCTACACTGCAGGATTACAGGAACACGATCCTGCGTTTTGACGGTTGTTTGGATTCCGACGTTGCCTAAAAAATGTGTGATTGCTGTTTTTTCAAATTATAATTATGCTAAAATACGGTTCATACTTTATGACTAACATTATAAAAACGCAAATGAAAAAACGTAGAACTTGTTTGAAACAAATTTATTGTTGAGTACAGTTATTTATCAGCCGGTATTATTTTGGCTCGCGGTGGCGCGAGCCAAAATAATACGTCACTACATTGGCTACCAAAAGATACCTTCAGCTTCGGCGGTAGGGACCCTGTGTATCAAGATCTCTAAGAACTTGTATGAAGCAACTTCTCGAAACTTTCAGGTAACGCTATCAGACAGTCAAACGAGCAAGCTTCGCGCGGACCTGGGCGTGGTGGAGGGTAACATGAGCGTGATGAACGACATGCTCAACGAGCTCACCGCGCAGCCTCATGCGCAGCACCATCAGAGTGACATTGAACTGCTCAATGTGAGTATTTAGCGATATCGAACTGCTGAATCCGTGCTTCGGAGGGCACGGTAAGCCGTCGGTCCCGACTGTAGTCATTAGATTCGTCGTTAAGCCAAGTCATTGGCCTTTAAGCGACTTTTTTTTAACTGCTTAACGTACGTCACTAAACATCTATGTAAAATGCCCCGCAGCGCTGGCCACGCATTCATGCTGAATCTGACAAGGTTCATAACTTAAACAAGGTACTCTACAGAAAAATATCGAAATGCTCGATGTTGCTCAGCGTTATGCCATATACAGGAAGTTAATGTTTTTTTATATCCCTGAATCTTGAACTTTTCCAGTCTTTCGGCAAGTCTTCACTACACAATCACCAAATTTAATGCAACATGTATATGAAGATAATAAAATAGACGTACATTGTTTTATAGACAATTGTTTTAAATAGAATTTCATTTCACATAAAATTCATATTTTTATTTCATATAGTACTGTACTGACGTACACAGAATACTCACTTCAAATAATTTTAATACACAGATTTTTGTTACTAGTTACAAATAAATTATCAGCTATCAATTTTCATATATATAGAAGAAAATTTTATCTAGTGAGAGCGATTCGTTTTGTGACGGAGTCGCAATTCTAACCTACTACATAACGTTTATTTTTCCATGTTCATTGAAATAAAATATTATGAAAAAATAATCTTATAAAAAATCAATAATTTGCTTATTTTGTATCAAATTCTTTGAATTGCTTTTCAATGAAAAAAAATTCTTTGAAATGTCTAATAGTCGTTAAAACAATAACATTTGATATGAAAATACAAGATAAGCAAAAATTCTATGAAACATTTTATGCGAAATGAAATTCTAAGAAACTAGTGTCTGTGAAACAACCTAATAAAATACGTTTGGATATTTACGACAGACGTATGAAAACAGTATTTATGGAGATACAAAATGATACATTACATACACGTTCGGATTGTATGACTAAACATTATATCCTGCTTGGTATACCAGGAGCTGTCGGACACCCTGCGCGCGATGCAGAGCCGCGTGGCCGAGCTGGTGGGGAGACTCGCGGGAGAGACGCCGCTCACGGCCGATCTGCTGCACGCCAACGACCGCCTCAACAACCTGCTGCTGCGGCACTCGCGGTTCATCAGTAACAGGTGACACTCGCGGTTCATCAGTAACAGGTGACACTCGCGGTTCATCAGTAACAGGTGACACTCGCGGTTCATCAGTAACAGATGACACTCGCGGTTCATCAGTAACAGGTGACACTCGCGGTTCATCAGTAACAGGTGACACTCGCGGTTCATCAGTAACAGGTGACACTCGCGGTTCATCAGTAACGGGTGACACTCGCGGTTCATCAGTAACAGGTGACACTCGCGGTTCATCAATAACAGGTGACACTCGCGGCCGGCCGCTGCAGCCGACTACCGACTCAACAACCTGCTGCTGCGACCCTTGCGGTTCATCAACTGTTACGCGTACACTCGTTAATTTCGATTAAAAATGCCTATATCAAATGAATATCTTTATTTAAATGTAAACGAATATTGTTTGAATATCATAATAACAATAATATTTTTTGTGTACAGAAATGCAGCCACCGGCGCCACTCCGTCGGCCATTTTGGGCGCAGCTATGGGTGTACCCGCCGCTAATGAATCACGTGAGTAGTCTATTGGTGAATTTACACCATCTTGTGTCGTTATGAGTGACTGAAATTTTGTACTAAAAATATAAATACTTATTATAGTATAATCTGTGGTAAATACGATATTATATACCTAAAGTTGTCTCGTTGTATTAAACCGAAGGTGTTCAAGCTACCCTCTAAGACTGTTAATAATACAGAAATTGAGCTATAAAGGACTCGTTTCCAGCGCTGTAGAACTATTAATAAAAAAATATATAAAATTTGGCCAATATCTTTATATTCAATTACCTCGCGAGTGTTATAAAAAAATTAAGTAAACAATACCTAACTTTTTTATACCACTCGAGAGATAATCGAATATACAGTAGTTGGACACTTGGGCGTTGTAGTGCTAATTAAAGCTACTCCAGCTGCCAGTATTTAAGTTAATACTACTCATATCATGGTAAAAAAAAATACTGTTAGTCATCGAAGTTTTCGTCTAAGACAGCCTTGAGGAATTACGTAGAGAGTAATCCATCCTTATTCCTATTTTTTTTTCAAACGCTGTACTAGCGTATCTTATTTCAGGACCTTCAGTTTATCATGGTATTTTAACATTATAATAAAATGGTTTCAGCTAAGAAGACCGACGACGACGCTTTGATAGACCTCAGTGATGACGTACCTGATGTTGCCAAACTAAGTAAGTGTCCATAATCTTGTAAAACGTGGTCTATAAACCGATGTAATGCCTCGTGAGATAGAGAATATGGTAGATATTATATATGTAACGCTGTCATATAATGGTGTGGTACAATGTTTGACGAGCTAACCACTAAAATAACCACTTTGACTCCGAGGTCGCGGCATAGAATAAGTAATAGTACCAGTACGGCTTCGGCTTACGGTTAATGATTTTTGGGATACGAAAGGGTTTTCGGCACTGGATGGATTAACACTCCCGGGCACAGTATTTTCATTGTACTTTTACCTTGTTTTGTTTGTCAAAGATTGATTTTTTTTTTATATACAAATGCATGATATTATTTTTCTAGCCGTTAAGGAGACGGCGCCGGACAAGTCGCCCGCAGGCTCCAAAGACGAGTTCGACATGTTCGCACAGTCGCGGAACGTCACCTACGAGACGACCAAAACTGGGTGAGTAACATAGGATCACAAACGAATCTGCTTTACACGACTGAAGTAAAACTTCTTTAGCTCTACTAACTTATATCTCCCTCTCAACATCCGATCGCTTCTCCCAATCCCACTTCGTAACACTCTCGTCACGCATTCACCAGCTTACTCCCCAAGTCGTACGCTTGACTTGGCGATGACAATGTTTTCATTTTATTATGTAAGAACGTAAGTATAATATAACTATAGGTGAAAGTATTCCTTCGATAGCATAAAAACTTTTCGAGTTAACTTAAAACTTAAAATTTTGGACTATCCCGAAAACGCCGATACTAAGGCAAAAGTTATGACTTCATACCTCGGTATTTTGTATGCATTAAATCAGAAAGTTATATGACAGCTATGTTAAATAGTGCGTTAAATGCATACAAAATACCTCGGTGTGAAGTCATAACTCGGTAGCCTTTTGTATGAAGAGTTTACGGGATAGAAGTTTTTATGCTATCGAAGTATTTCTTTTATCATTATATTATTGTGACGTCCGTTAATATTTACGAAAAAAAAAATTCACCTAGTCTATTACCACTAATCGAAGCGTTTAATTTTCGCAATAAAAAATCGGAAGGCTCCTGGTCTCAAGACTGTGTATGTTGCAGCGGCAGCAGTTACGCCGACAACTCTGAAGAACAAACGTCTGGTGGACTCGCCTCAGTCGCCAGCCAGCGCGCCACGCAGGGACAACCGCTGGTAATCATGTTATATCTCTCTATTGATCACGGGTCGGGTCGTGGTGGGTGCGTGGGAATATGGATCCAACGCGTGGAGGCTCCTTTTGCTAAGTTTGATGTAATGTTGTACACCCGCCGTGACCCGCTCCAGGATATTATCTATGGAAAAGTATACCCTTGAGTAGGTCTCGGCAAGCATTGTAAGCGTGTGTCGGTGAAGTCCGACAGACTTACTCATGTATTATTACTATCTTATAAGTAATTTACAAACGAAGTAGCTTAGATTACGGGTACTGTATCCAAATTTGGTGGGGGATCCTTCTACCCAAATACGTCAGGGCCGAGGGTCTTCTATCTACTCGAACTGAACACGGCAATGGTTTTGTAATCCAGTGGCCACGTATCCCTGATAGATACGGCTTATAAGGGTACGTTCACACAGACCGGCTCGGGGAGGAGAGCAGATTTGGTGGCGTTTAAAATAGTGTTTTGGGTCATTGGTATAAGGTTTAATTTTAAATTCACTTCTATTATTATATGAAAATGCTGGAGAGCCCATGTGGATTTGTAAAGTAAACCATATGTCAATGATACAGAAGTCTATTTTAAACGCATCCAAAATCTGCTATCCTCTCCGAGCCGCTGTGTGTTTTTTCACACGGGGTCTTTTCACCCGTCCGATAAGTGGAAACTACCCCTCTGGAAGGAAGATGGGCAAAAAAAACCTAAATGAGCTGAGGAACAACCTGTCACATCGTTATTATTAGCATAGGTAACTCCATTCTCCTTTCAAAATTCTTCTACCCAAAATACGACTTCAAATTCTTACTTCGTCCTTTTTTACTATCTCCTTTTTGATTTTTAAGAAAATGAGACTTTCGAATGTCACACTTTTTATGTCTATGATTTATATTATTAAAATCTTCATATATATTATACTATTATAATTTGTAGCTTTCTGATAATCATATTTATTAGTATATTATAATAATGTTTATGTTTGTTTATTTTAATTTTCGACAGCCTTCGGGAATCAACGAAAGGGAAATTGATGAGATAGCGGCATGGTTAGCGGCCGAAAAGGTGTGTTTTATTTTGTTTTATTTTTATAGACGTTATCATGTTTATTTTTATATTTTATCGTACCTATATATTTTTTTTATTTATTGTACGCCATTTTATACTGCACTTATATTTTACGAAAAATATAGTTAAATCACAACTCTGCCTCACAAATCAGCACAGCTCTTCTATTAATATTTAGCTTTACTACATTCCGCCCGCTGCTTCATCCGCGTATATCGCAACTATATCACGCCAAATGGTAGCCATATGTCAATGCCAAAATTTCATTCAAAACGCTTCAGCCGTAACAATTAACAAACAGTCGTAAAAATTAACAAACAGACAAACACTATCGCATTTACAATGTACATACTAACGGCCCGCTCACGCTTCGATGTGGCTCAATCAAAAGTTCCCATTCTCATTCCAATGGGTTTACCCTTACAAACCTTGTCCAGTCAATTGAGCGAAATGAATCGAGAAATGTATGAGAAAATAAATGTACTTCAGATATTTTTTTTTTCGTTAATTTTCCTAATGAATAGTAACGAGCCCGGTGGTCGAATGGTTAGCAATGACCACTTTGACTCCGAGGTCGCGGGTTCGATTCCCGCACAAGACAAACATTTGTGTGCATGAACATGTCTGTTTGTCATACTCTGGGTGTTTTCTATGTATTATATGTATGTATTTACCAAAAAAAATGTATTTAAGTATAATATCAGTTATTTAGTACCCATAATACAAGCTTTGCGCTTAATTTGGGACTGGATGGCGCTGTGTGGGTTGTCCAGAAATATTTATTTATAGTTATTCCGCTATTCAGGATGAATTAAAATCACAGTATAAGTTATAGTACTAACGTACTAAAATCCAACAAATCAAACGTCATAAAACTCGGTCCAGTCGTTCTCGAGTTATAAATGGTGTAACCCGCCCAACTTTTATTTATTTAACTTTATTGACCATAGATTATACCATTGATAATGATTAAAAAAAATGTGAAAATTTCCGCCTTTTTAAATCCACCAGTCAACCTTTGGGAAAAGGCAGATAAAAAGGCAGATAAGACTCGAATACGGTTCATAAAATAACAGTAATGAACATACACGCAATAAATACCTATGAAAACATAAATTACATACAATTTTGTTTTATGTTTAGTGATCTCTATTTGGGGTTCCGACAGGTAGTGAAAGGAAATAAATGTTTCTCGAAGTTATGTCGTTGTATTCAGTTACCAGGACGTACATACACAATTTAGTTTCACAATAATAAAGTTCACGATCACAATAACTTGCTCTCTGAATTTAAATAAACTTTACACGTATATTCGGATACAGACAAAACCACGCGAGCGTGTACGTATCTCTCGCCCGCGCACGTTACTAAGTGCAAAAACACGTGTGCGGCTACATATGTATATAGATATTGTTAAAGTCATAAATTAAATGGCATTTTAAATGTTTAATATAACGAACATAATTGAAAAAGAAATATACATATAATAACAAAATACAACTAAACTATAGTAAATAAAAATAATCTAATCTTAAAACTACATAAAACTAAAACTAATAAAAAGAAAAACAAAATACTAATCTATTCCTCGAAAATATCGGTCCCATGCGGCAGGGAGGCAAGAACACTGGCTGCGTTTCCACGCTGAATTGCAATGCTCACTTTTTGAGCGAAGAAAGAGCCAGCCCTCCTGTCTCCAGAGACGGCAACCAGTTTTGATGAAATTACTGAAATATTTTTTTAAATATAGATATTGATTGGATGGTTGTATTGATTGCAGCTTGTGACTGCGCTATAAATATCGCACCATCTGGTGCACTGACTTGTCTACAACAGTCCTAGCTACCAGCTGGGAAAGATACTTAATCATCATCATCAGTTACATTGATAAAAATTTTGTATTACAAAAGAGAGCCATTAGATCAATTTACAATTTGGGTTTTAGGGATTCACTCCGTGAGTTATTTAAGGAGATAAACATCCTCACTGTCGCTTCTCAATATATTTATGTAAATATTATGTACGTCCGTAAAAATATTTCGAATTTTACAAAAGTATGTGATATAACTAATTTTAACTTGCGGAACAAAAACAAATTGGTTATTCCAAAACATAGACTGGGGAAGGTCAATAATTCGTTTGTCGTAAATTGCATCCGCTACTACAATAAGTTGCCGGAGTCGGTCCTGATTTTACCCGACACTAAATTCAAACAGCTTATTAAGACCACCTTATGCAAAAAGGCTTACTACAGGACCGACGATTACCTTAATGATAAAAATGTATGGCAAATTCTCGGCACAGGATGTGAAGCACAGGCGTCTTATCTTTACAAGTAGTATTGTGGATATACATATTTAGACTTTTATACAATATGTATATACACTCTATACTATGATTTTTTATATTTTAATTTTTTTTACTATTTTATTTTACTTTTTTTTTTTTTCTCTTATTTTGGTTGAATACCATTTTTTTTATTGTATAATGATAATATTGTATGGCTATTTAAAAAAGACCTATATTGACAGAGTTTCTTTCGGCATTTCTTCTCGTCAATGGTCATTCCGAAATGCTGGTAGATAAAAAAAATATACCTAATTGTAAAAGACGTGTCTAAGTGCCCGCGAGGGCCCACAGAATAAAGAATTTTGACTTTGACTTTGACTTTGAGTTATATTATATCACATTCATTACACATCACACCGTCAGTCTGGCATCACAGAGGACCCCCAATAGATATTGCATATATGGATGTTGTACTGCTTTGAGGTCACCGCACCAAACAAAACAATGTGTGGAAAATGCGACATAATTCAAATGGAGCTCCACGAGGTTGTTACGCATATCATTAATCGACATGCTTGTTACACAAAATCGACCGTGGTCGTCCCTATGGATGGGTTTATGACGAGCTCCATCATGCTTCGGAGGGCACGTTAAGCTGTCAGTCCCGACTTTTGTGATCAAATGACATTCGTCAAGTCAGTGACATTTCGTCAAGTCGACGAGCCCGGTGGCTTGACGAAATGAAAGAATGAAATCGAATGGCTGGCAATGTCTACTTTTGACTCCCGGGGTCGCGGGTTTGATCCCCGCGCAAGGCAAATATTTGTGTGCAGGAACATGTCTGTTTGTCTTGGTCTGGGTGTTTTCTATGTATTTACAAAAAAAAATGTATTTAAGTACATTTATCCGTTGTCTAGTAACCACAGTACAAACTTTACCCTTAATTTCGGATTAAATGGCGCTGTGTAAATTGTCCAGATAATATATAATAAAAAACATAATTTCCATAAACATAACATTGTCTTAGTCTGGTTGTTTTCTGTGTATTTACAAAAAATAATTAAGTATAATGTTAGTTATCTTGTACCCATAGTACAAGCTTTCCTTAGTTTGCGACTGGGGCAGTGTGTAATTTGTCCAGAAATATTTATTTTATCTATTTCTTTGATCGACTTGAGAACACTGGCCTCCGCCAACACGCAGTTAGCGTGTATGTATCCCAGTGGTGAGACTAATACATTGATGATGCTGTGTAACGTGCTTTATTGTAACTCGCAGCCGCCCGCGACTTCGTCTGCGTGGACTTAATAAACTAACTAATTATTAATAATAACTCCGCTTCTATCCGGCGTATCAAGATGATATGTGCTCCAAACTTTAAAATAGGCTATTAGACAGTTTTTTTTTTTTCGATTTTTAGGACGTCACAATAATACTCGTATAACTATGGGTGAATGAATTACTTCGATAGCATGAAAACTTCACGAGATATGATAGATAACTTAAAAATCACAATTTTGGATTATCCCGATAACGTTCATACAAAAACTATTTATCATATTGTTAAATACAAGATCTGATATAGTACGTTTTAGGGTTCCGTACCCAAAGTGTAAAACGGACCCTATTATTGAGACTCCGCTGTCCGGCCTTCTTTGTCCGTCCGTCCGTCACGAGGCTGTATCTCATGAACCATGATACGTAGTTAACAGTTGAAATTTTCACAGCCGTTTTTATAAATAATGGTACGGAACCCTTCGTGCGCGAGTCCGACTCGCACTTGGCTGGTTTTTTAAGAAAATTTAGATCGCGAACGGTAAAATTAAGGAATCATCTTCCGTAAACTGCGGTTCCAAATATTTCCCTTGGCTGGCAGTGAATCGGCGACCCCTTGGTGTTGCTGATTGCTATAGAGATGGTGATTGTTATCCATCAAGTGACCCACATGCTTATTTCTCCCTGTCTTATATATAAATAATAAATAAATAAATATTCCTGGACAATTAACACAGCGCCATCAAGTCCCAAATTAAGCGAAAAGCTTGTACTATGGGTACTAGACAAATGGTATAATACTTAATTTTTTTGTATATATATACACATATATATATAGATGTATATATATAGACCAAGACAAACAGACAGATGTTCATGCACACAAATTTTTGTCTTGTGCGGGGATCGAACCCTCGACCTCGGAGTCAAAGTGGCCATTGCTAACCATTCGACCACCGAGCTCGTCAAATAATAATTACAAATACTGGCAGGACCGCTCTGTACTTGTGAATGATATATAATACATTTTTACAGGCTGCATCGGAAGCCAACGGCGCTCAAGAAAGCGTCACCAGCAGCGATTTCGACAAGTTCCTGGCAGAACGAGCGGCCGCGGCGGAAAACCTACCGAATGTCGCTGACAATAGGGCTCAGAATACACCGCAACAAACTCCCCGCCACCGACAAATCAAGAAAGAAGATCAGGATCCTATGTTCGCGCTCTGATATGTTTTAATGTAAGTCGCCTATTGTATAGACCGTCATTGCACGTTTAATATGACACGAGACGTTTGCCACCCGATGGCAGCGTGAAAGAGAGATTTTAAAAATATTATTACTGTACTGAGTTATAATAACTATTATGACGACACCAGTAAGGCGAAGAAGAAAAGAAAAAAAAAATAGATGTCCTTGACACGACGGAAGTGAAAACTTCATCTTTCACTTCGTCTCGCTCCCTCCCTGCGGACTTTACCCGAACGAGCGTTACAGAGCCGAGTAGTAATACTCGGCTCTGTAACGCGTTACATACCCGATCGTGTCGGCTCAGTCTCATTCGACATCTATCTATAATCACCCTACTGTTGGATGGAATACGGGTCTCCTTTCAAACGACGGGGGTATAGAGCATACTCCACCACGCTGCTCAACTGCAGTATGGCGGAGGCCAGTGTTTTCAACCCACCCAAAGGCCACTGACTTTCATCTAATAATAATGACTGTCATCTAATGATAACAGCCGAGGTCGATGGTTTCACTAATAAGCTATTATTCTATATAGATCCCACTATATATAAACTATATAATGGGTAATCTAAAGCATGGCAGTGAGACACTTCGCCGCACGAACTCGCATCGCGGAAATTCACGTTGCAGTGCTTCGTGCTACGTAGAAACCCTAGAGCTCTATCTACTAAGCTGAAGATATTTGTGAATAACTATAAGTTAAGTCCAATTAAGGGAATCAAAAAATCCGGTGGTGATTGCCTTCATCTTATGCGGTAGGACCCCTGGTTGACATTTGGCATACAGGTAGTTTTGACATAGTAATCCGCTAAGATGGGATTTTTGAAAATTCCCACGGTATAGCGGGATACACACTAATATTAGTATACTTTACACGCTTATGATTATTGTTTATAGGGCAGTTTAAGACTGCAGTGTAACATTAAACGTGCTAGGACACAGGCGAGTATTTCATACATAGCTTTAGACATTCAATGTTTATTGTTTTGCATCGAATCATGAGTATGATGCGGGGCTCGATTATGGTACTACATGTAATATTCACTTATTCAATATGCCGTTTGGTGCCTGGCTTTTATAGATGTTGTTGGAATATTTTAAGCTGATTAATCAAATTTAAATCATCTAACTTTAAGGGTAAACCTATACGTGTTAAATTTCTAAATTATGAATTGACATAAACCATGAATTTTTAATTTTAATGAAATCATATTACAGCTGCTGTAGTTAATACTGAGCTAGAAAACGATAAATATCTGATTTATTACGTTGATTTTCAAGGATTATGGACTTTAACGAGTAAGATATTATGTTGGTTTTAGCATAATAAATATGTCTTTGCAAGGCAAGAAGCGACAATCATATTCAAACGATATACTCATTTCGATTGGACGTCATAAAAATTAATACCTGCCCTTTAGACACGGCTAAATGTAAAGGCTAACTGTATGTCCTTATTGCTATAGCGTTGTATATTTCAAAATGATTTTTTCTCAACTATTATGTTCCTTTTATAATAAAGACACTCGTATTTTTTTTCTCTTTAATTGTCTCGATATTCTTACATTACGTATTTAGAACACTTTTTGTAACTTGCCCCAACTATGCCATTATAGAGTAAATGTTTTGTATTTTTGATTCAGCGGCTGTGATGTGCCTTCGACTAACTAATTCGATGTAAAAAATATTAGCTTCACATACACATATGCCCGCGTCATTGATTATGTCTGTAGGATAAGTTACACTTAAGTAGATTCCTAATATATAACCGTAGAGATCACGACACCACGGGAGCATTTACGAGACCACGTCGGTATCATCGAGTATTGTATTCTGATTTACAAATTTTATAGTATTCGATAGCGGAAGCATGGGAATGTGATAAGTATTTTTTTTATAAATAGGCTACTTCCTGATTCGTCGGCGCAGGTGCGACGCGGTTCTAATCCTATCCTCACGCCGCAGTTTAGATATGATTTTATTAGCCCATTGCTGCATAGGTACGATACGTGACTAGAGATGGGCAAAATGCCAGATTTTCAATAAGTGCCCAGTAAGTACCTGTAAATTCCCAATAAATGCCCAGTTTTGGGCATAAATAGGGAATTTATAAGTACTTTTTGGTAATTTATCGTAAATGCCCGGCATTTTGCCCATCTCTATACGCAACAGACTGCTAGATACTACCTGGCTCCTTAAATACTCGTTCATTAGATGTGAGCGTCTTCTTTGCTCACATCCCTATTTGAGTCCGAGCGAGATACATCACAGAGCTCCGTGCAATGACGCTTCTCATTATTAAGGCACGCCCCAATTTTATTACATAGTGTCTACCTACAGGTCCCTACAATTTGATAATTAATATTAGTTTCGACTCATCCGTAGAACAGAGTCCGATGTGATCATGGAACAAAAACTAGTTAAGCTAGCTGGACTAGATAAGGAATATTAATTCTTCAGAAATGTTTTTTTTATAATTTTCTTCACATTTATCTTCCGATATTTAGAATCAAATAACGTTGAATCTGACATTAGCTCCCCATAAAAACGCACGAAAGAGAACTACCAAACATACAGATCGGTCTTTATTCTATGGATGAGTAGGTTTATATAGTATATATAGTTTAAATTGAATTTCATGCGTCATTTTGCTGTCACCACCAAACCATCATCAACATCCGGCTTATAACATGAGCACAATCGCTTTACCGGTTTCATAGATATGTTATGAATGTTTAAAAAAATATATTGTACATACAGAAGTATGCCGCCTCGCGCTTGTACATAAAAAAAGAACCATCTCTGAGCTGTTTTCTTTTTGCACCGACAAATCAGGTAGCGTCTATATTGTGTACTTTTGTGTATCTTTTTCAGCATTTAGTTTTTAATGCAAATTATCATTATTATTTGTATATTATTTTAGATCTCGTACATTTCTTTTGACGTTTTTGTTGACATTGCGAGATTACAAATATACACGAGACTTTGAATTTTTAAAGGTGTGATTCTTGGGTGATTTTGATTAAAGATGGGGGCCTACCGCCTAAGCTGAATTCGCATTTTTAATTAAGAAAATTGGACTTCAGTTTAAATTTGTGATGCACATCTTCAGTTTCATCGGTAGAGCGCCTTCGTACCTGCTAAGCTTATTATTATTAGGACAAATTTAAGGTGAAGTTAGATTTTTCGCAGTTAAAAAAGTCCGGTCGTAATCTGCTTCAGCTTAGACGGTAGAGCCTCTGGTTCAAAAATGAAATTGGTATTTATTATTTAAAAACTATATCGCTCGCTGTATTATTTGCTAATTTTTGTAATATACGATGAATTTTATCTATTTAATTAAATGTACTGAGCACACATTATATTATTTATACTATTATACATTATACTATTGTAAAAATTGTTTCTGACTTGTAAGTCGGCTGCATTTGAATAGCACATAATGAAAATGATTTCTTCCATACAAATATGAAATAGTCATTTCCTATATATTAAAATATTTTAAACCAACTTCAGCCAAAGAGAATCAACCGTACAAATATACTCTACTTTTCAGGGGCAGGCCGGTATCGGTATAAATATCTTTCTATACATATTATGTAACTGCACGTCCCTCTTTCTGTCTATTCGTTCGTGCCACGCGACAATCAGTTTGCCGTTTGACTTAGGTTTTTTTTATTCATAGGTATGGTCTTCGGTCAGGTTATCATCCAGGTTCCATGCGAGCATAATCCCGGGTATAACTAACATATATTATGGGACATAATTATATAATGCCAGCATGCATACCGCGACATTTTTTTATTTTAGCACTAGGTAAATTTCATTTGATATTCTGATGTAATGAAATCCCAAGAATTCTAAGAAATTTCACCGCTACCGGCGCCAATGAACCAATTGCCTTACGAATCTTACGGGCTTTAGTTGGATTGGATATTGAAAAATATTTCCCTTATCAGCCTGTAATACAAGAAATGTTTGCTGAACGAAAAAATGTAATATGATTTAATGTACTTTAATGTAAACTGATTTAACGTCATAATCATAAGTTACCTTAAAATGTTAACCCCTGTACCAAAGTAACTGTACTAACAATCATTGTATACAAAACCATTCCATTATTATCGCAGTTAAATATTATTTTGGTATTCATGTGATAATTTGATGAGAACAAGCTTAGTGTTATTTAATATAGTTATTTTATGTTGTAATAATCGTTGTATTTAAGATAATAAATTATCATACCAGATTTACTTGTCTTAATTTTTAACTCATATCCATACATGCTATTAAACGAGGAATTATATACCATGACGATCTCACAACTTGCTGTAACAATTTCGATGCAATTTCAATTAATATCCTGTATGTAAATTTCTTTGAAGTATATGTCAAAAGTGTGGCAGAAAATTACCTAAATTAAATAAATATATATATATATATATATATATATATAAACATCTGCCGAGTAAGTGATGGCAGAAGAGCGTGCCTTATAAGCCTTCCCCAATGCTTTTCACCGAATACGATCCTCCGCCTTCCGCGTTCGGCCGCTTTCTTAAGGTCATCGGACCATCTAGGAGTGCGTCCAAACGCTTTGTCGTCCTACGTGAGGTCTCCACTCTAATATCTTCTGCCGCGTGCCTTATTTCCGCACAGCCCAAGATCTTGATTTTAACTAGGCAGAAAATTTGTCGAAATTTGTCGCCAAAGGAGAAAATTTGTCTCTCTCCCGTCAAAGAGTCTAAGTAAGGTTCTTTTTGTGGCAGTGCCGAAATAAGCTGATTTCGGCACAGCCCACTCGGGATCTATTAAACTACATAACATAGCGAAGATACGATTTCCCCCAGGATTAGTCGAATTCAGACACCAAGTATCAGAATTACTCGACTTCCCGTTAAAAAGTTCTATGTATTTGTTTGTGGCAGTGCCGAAATAAGCCTTATTTCGGCACAGCCCCCTAAAACTACACCACCTAAAGAAAATCTGATTTCACCCAGATGTTGCCTTGAATTTGTCGAAATTTTTTTTTTTTACACTACGTCGGGTGGCAGACAAGCATACGGCCTGATGTGAAGCGGTTACCGTAGCCATATTAACGCTCGCAACATAAAATATCGCTCGCGCGCCGTCACCCCCGGTGCCATCGCAGCATCTCCTTCTTTTCAGGTGACCTCACTCACTCGCAGGAACACAACAGCCCTCAAGGGTACCGTTATTTGGCTGCGGTATTCTGTGAGGTGGAGGTACATTCCCCAGTCGGGTAGACAGTTACGCTCCCTACCTCTCTTTTCGCCAGAGCTTCGTTTATCAGTCAGCAGGGTGCACCGCGTGCAGGTGAAGTTGGCTTTGGTTCAAAGATGTTGATGAACCACTTACACCCCAAAATTTGTCGCAAGAAAACACAACTGGTCGACTGGTGACAAATTAACGTCTAATTTTCTGTCTTGTTAAAATCAAGATCTGAGACCTGGGCTGTGCCGAAATAAGGCACGCGGCAGAAGATATTAGAGTGGAGGCCTCACGTAGGACGACAAAGCGTTTGGACGCACTCCTAGATGGTCCGATGACCTTAAGAAAGCGGCCGAATGCGGAAGGCGGAGGATCGTATTTGGTGAAAAGCATTGGGGAAGGCTTATTATCCAGCAGTGGGTAGATACAGGCTGATGATGATGATATATATAAAGTTTAATAGATCAGATATGCTAGGATAGGATTAACTATAATTAATATTTAGTAATTTTATATAGGCGCGTAGTGACGCTAATCATGTTGCAACTGAACACCTCAAGAACACTGCATTAGCAAAATATGCGAGGAGTACAATTGTGAACATGATCTCAAGTACAACGATTAATGAATCGTAGCTAGTCTTTAATGTAAGAAAATTATCAGGGTAATGGGGTGTGTTCAGAGGAATTGTTTGACATAATGTTCACGGCCTCCTAAAGTCGCACCGCTCGCTATCGACAGGGAATTCATCCTCTCACAATAGAACGGGGAGAAGGGGTCGTCACGTACTGTGCGGTTCCAGATAGGTTTTCTCCCATTATTAAGGTGTGGAATGAACTGTCTGTCGAGGTTTTAACTACGCGTGCCTTATTTCGGCACTGCCCAGATCTCAGATCTTGATTTTAACTAAACAGAAAATTTGTCGTTAATTTGTCGAAATTTATCGCTCTCCCGTTAAAGAGCTATAAGGTTTTTTTGTGGCAGTGCCGAAATAAGCTTATTTCGGCACAGCCCACTCGGAATCTATTAAACTACATAACATAGCGAAGATATGATTTTCCCCAGAATTAGTCGTCAATTTGTCGAATTCAGACACCAAGTATCAGAATTAGTCGACCTCCCGTTAAATAGTTATAAGTATTTTTTGTGGCAGTGCCGAAATAAGCCTTATTACGGCACTGCCCAAAAAAACTACACCACCTAGCGAAAATCTGATTTCACCCAGATGTTGCCTTGAATTTGTCGGAAATAAAACAACTGGTCGATGCATAATTATAATAAGGCTTATTTCGGCACTGCCACAAAAATACTTTTTAACTACTGCATGGGGTTCATCAAAAAGAAGGTGGAGAGGTTTTTACGAGGTCGGCAACGCGCATGTGATGGGGTTGCAAGCGTCCATACGCTGCAGTAACTGTATTTCCACGAGAGATGTGAGAGGATGTGTAAAATGTTTTTAGCACCCATAAAATCATTTCATTTACGCAACGTCGCTCCGCGCTGCTCTGGTGGAAACGTTGTAGCGGAGCGAGGTTTTTGTACACACAAAACAAACGAGATATGTGCGAGGAATGTGCTTCGAGCTCTCGTATTATTATTACCGCTTTTTATACTACGTTGCGTGGCAGACAAGCATACGGTCCGCTTGATGTGAAGTGAGGGTCAAAAATTATGTTACGATTATTATATTCCTTGGTTGTGTGCAACAAGCGATGGATGTGCCTTGGTTGTGAGGGGTGTATGAAGAACGCGGACGAGAAACTACCACTCGGACCGAACCCAACTCGCATGTCTGAAAAGAGCCCGCATCGCATTCTCGCATCGCTCATCTATCTGCACACCGTGTCTCGCTTCGAGTCAATCGGTAGGCTCGTACATCTCTGGTAGAAACACTCGCATAGTCTACAGCTTCGGTACGCATTCGCACACCGCTCAGCGGATTCGACACAGGTTGTCACAAACGCATTTCGTCATTAACGCAGTTTGTCATCGCCACTCGTTATTTACGTAATTGGTCACTTTCGCGATTCGTCTCACAAGCAGTCACATATGCGATTGGTCATATAAGCGATTCGTCATACACGCGGTTCGTCTCACACTCGGTTCGTCGTAACTTTACCTATAAGGACGATAGTTAGATCACGAAAAACATACTGCTGTTTTGTACAAAAAAATGTTTTTTTAGTGTACCAAACTCACCCTCAAGAGGGAATGTGTAAATTGCGAGTGTGGCGAACTGCGTTTGTGACGAACAGTGTTTATGACAAATCCCGTTTATGGCAAACGGCGTAATGCGTAAGTGACGAAATGCGTTTGTGACAACCAGCGTCGATTCCCGCTCAGCTACCTCGCACAACTCACTTTATTTTAATGTCTTTGCTAGGACCCTAGGACATAAAAAGTGACATCAATTTGTAATAATGAGGCATACAATTAAAAACATATTAATGATTAATTTTCTTTATTTATCAATTTCTGTATCCACAATAATTAAGATGTGGGTTTGGCAGTTAATGTGAGAATATTTACATTATTAGAATAAACTTATAGAAATATATAGCCAATAGTTTATTGCAATACAATAGGTTAAATTTGAGTTCAAGCACCATCCAATGGTTTAACCCACGCTTAGTCAACAGAGAAAATAAAACACGTACAAAAATACATTAACTTCTTGACAATAACTCTTATATAAAAACTATTTGTTGTGATGAAAATAATATAGAAATCAACTTTTTCATATAAAAAAATAATCGTTTCTTTACAAAAGAAAACGCGTTGTTCGATGTAACTCAACCTTGTACTAAGGAATGAGAAGGAAATATGCCATTATGATACAGAAATTATAAATACATCATACATAAACTAAATTATGCTGCTGTACGCACGTAATAAATTATACGTTTACCGAATAAATTAAATGGGCACCAGTGGAGATCTCGTAGGACGACGACGGGTGTAGAAACGAGTATTTTACGCTAAATATCAGTGCGTCGACTAACAGGAGTCCGTAAATATACAACCTCAAATTTAGAGAAACAACAGTCTAGAAAATGCAATGAAAACATTAGTGTACATTAAGTATAAAAAGTAAATTATAAATCTATACAGGACTATGCTATGGAAGTCTCATAAGAGAGCACTCGGAGTGCTTATAACTCGTCTCTGGCGGGCGCTTCGTCTTCTTCTTCGTATTCACTCTGTAACAAACACACGTTTGTTAAATATGCTCAAGGAATATGAACAAAAAATTAAGAATTAGAAACATTTCCTATAAAACTTGATATTAGTTTGCCGTAAATGTAGAACCCTAACAAGGAGACAATGAAGCCGTTATCATAGGCTATAGACGCAATACAAGAATTGCTTGCACTCTGGCTGCCCCGCTGCAAATGCATGGACACGGAGATCCCTACATTGATAAAGTTACAGCTATACTGCAATAAAGTACAGCTAGGTACTCTGTTTAATGCACGAGGTGAATTTCAATTCGCCTGGCTATAGACTAATAACAATAAGTACCCTAAACTGTGTGTTCCTGCAAATATGGTACCAACAGTTCAGCCAAAGAGCTCCAAGCTCGTCATGAAGCTCCTGAAACGTCGGCAACGATGATAAGTTTTTTTGGTTATAAACATTAGGCTTCTTATACCTATCCATAGTCTATGTCCAAGACTTGTTTGTTTGTTTGTATTATCTTTATTGTATATAACGAACATAAAATACATGTACATAAAAACATTTAAAATAGAGATGTGCAAAGGCGGGCTTATCTCTATAAGAGATCTCTACCAGCCAACCTTTGAGTGTTGGATATAAAGTGTGTGGCGAGGGACTTAAAATATAAAGTATAGAACACAAGAAATGCTAAGGGAAGAAGTAGCAATAAAGACTTTGTAAGTTGTGTGCTATCCATCCGCCTCTTTCCAATAAGTTAGATAGAGAGGGAACACCCTACGTAATCTTCGAATAAATTACAGGGTAATTTGTACATTTTATGAAGTCATCATATATCAAAGAAGTTTCTTTGATCAGACGTACATTAGACAAATACATCGGATCAGTGGAATACCACTCTGAACTATTTGCTATCCAAACGGTGTGAAGTGTTGTACTTACCACACTAGGTACTGGTTCAGCACCCTCGCCGTCAGTCTCTACGAACTTGGTTAGGCCGGCCAGCGTTCTCTCGCCGTTGTAGTCGCGTACCTGTAAATATTACGTTCATTGATATATTTTTATAACTAAACTATAGTAGACAATTTTAAACTTTCACAGTTATTTACATCATCTTTAGTCTACTATACATATATCATCTTTAGTCGCCAAGTTAGTACATTAGTCGCCCAGTTATACAAGTTTAAATGCCATATAAAATTAGCCTAAAATACGCGTTAACATCAAATAATATTTTATACTTTAGTGTGATCGGCATCAACCCATAATGATCCCACTGTTGGGATACGGGTCTCCCCTCTATCGAAGGGGTTTAGAGCATACTCCACCACGCTGCTCAACTGCAGGTAGGTGTTAGTGTGATCCCTTGAGCTTTATTTACTTGATGATAAAGTATATTGTGCATTTTCGTAAAACAGAACACGGCATTTTCTACCTTTTTCAATCAATTGTCACGTCAGATTCGTCGCCTTGCGTATGCGAACTAATTGCGAGGTGAGACAATTGGATCACTTTTCAGGCCATATATGGTAGTGGCATATCTATAGTATTTATAACATCATTGTGTAAAGCTCTTACCGTAGCCATATAAACGTTCGCAACACAGGGAGATTGCTCGAGACCTGACACCTCCGCTAATGCAGGATCTCCTTACATCTGGTGACCTCACTCGCAGAAACACAACAATCATGGTTACGTATTTGGCTGCGGTATTCTATGAGATGGAGGTACTTCCCCAGCCAGGCTCGAGATGACCTCTCTTTCGCCAGAGCCTCGTTTTGGTGCACTACGTGCAGGTGAGATAGGCTTTGTCTCTAAAGCTGTTGGCGAGCTACTTACACACATCATGTCTCTCTAATATATCTAAACATGCTAATAACTACATAATAGCACATTAAGTATAAAAAATGAGTGCTGATACCACACGACTGAAGTAAAACTTTTTTAGCTCTACTAACTTATATCTCTCTCAAATTCCGTTCGCCGTTTCCGTAAAGCTCTCGTCACTCATTCACCAGCTTACTCCCCAAGTCAAGCCTGCGTAAAGATTTACTTCAAAAATATAGATGCGTTACCTGGTTGTCTTTAGTGTACAGTTTAATGGTGGGGAACGACGTGATCTTGGTGTGGTCCAGCTCGTTGGCGGTGGCGTCGATCTTGGCGATGACTACGTCCTCGTCTTTCTCAAAGTGCTCACCCAACTTGTCGTAGATGGGGACCAGCTGCTTGCAGTGACCGCACCTGCATCAAGCAAAGATTATAAATAAGTGCTTTACAAAGAATATTGATTGTCTTAATCATCATCATCATCATCAGGTTATTTTAGTCTCCACTACAGGAGCACGACCCTCTCTCTTCCATCCCAGACAGAAGGAGGATTTGGCCTACACTCCCCACGCTGGCCAGACGGGTTGAGGAGGCGTGATCGATGTTTTATAATGTATTTCCCTTAGTCGCCTTGTACGACATCCACGGGAAGAGACGGAGTGATTCTATTCTAGTCTGCCGGAAACCACACGGCCATTATTTTTTTGTAAATACATACATATAATATATATATGAACATGTCTGTTTCTCTTGGTCTGGGTATTTTCTATAAAATACCCAGACCAATACAAACATGTTTATACACACAAATATTTGTCTTCTGCAACGTGGTCATTGCTAACCATTCGACCACCGAGCTTGACAATACATAAAGTTTTGACTATTATGCGTGTGTTATCTAAAGCAGACCGTGTTCAAGCGTTTTATATAAATAACTAGCTGACGCGAGAGACGTTGTCCTGTCTTCTTAACAATAAATATTGAATTCGAATTGGTTTCGCGGAATCTGTTAAATTACAGACAGTTCTGTCAAACGACATAAAATTACAGTAGAAAAGTTAATATTCAGTTTTCTTAAATTTTCTAATTTTCCGCGCAACTACAATTCACACAGCGCTATTGTGTCTCAAACTTAGCCAAGCTTACAGTTAACTATGAAATACTAGTCAACTGATACACATTTAAATATATAAGTCAAACTCAAAATATAATTAAAAAAAGAAATGGCAAAATATATCTTTCTTTTTTTTTCAGTTATATATTTCACAGTAATGTGCATATAAAAATACTATTATTTAGAAGCAGGAATGAAGAACTTTTTAACACACACACACACACACAAGAAAATACTAACTTAACTGATAATTAACTCAAACCTAATCAAAACACGATTTATTATATATTATGAATTCATTCCTATGCCTATTACATATAAATCTTTATTAATGACTTCCATGGTGCAATATTCTCTATATTTAATGTTTAATCTCACATACAATTAAGTGCCTAAACTGAACGAAATGGCCACATCATGAATCGATTTGATAAAAAGTCAATTTTTAAACGAAACCGCAGATAAGATAGGTGGTACGTAGTTACTTAACAATTAGTAAATAAAAATCATTAAGTATTTTATCATCATGTAAATTTGTCCTTGACCTGATATCGTTGAAAGACTGAACCTGAATTTACTGTTAATTCGAGCGTAGTGACAACGATAAAAATCTGCATAATTCATTGTTTCCAAGCCATTGAGCAATACAAAGTTGACACAAAAACGTTTTAATTGTGGCTCAGTGAATACGTCCTAACGAGTCATTTTCACTATTACACTTGTACAAATATTTGGCCAAATATGACGCAACTGGCCTCATTTATTACAGACCCTCAAATAACAGGCTACCAGGTCTGCCTGAACTTGGATTCCATTGGTGAGGTGACCGTACGGCTTGTCAACCTCACTACAAAAGATGTTTGCGCAGTGTTATTCAATAGCGAGACAATGTGCGTGAAAAATTATGAGTAACTTTGTTCCAAGTAGGTATACATTATATATTATTTGTATTGCACGATAGCATGAGTCATGTGTAGCATACGTGGACATACATAAGTACACGTATGCTATATAAAAATACGTATTATTCTATTTCATCATCATCAAACATCATTTCAGCCACAACAAGTCCACTGCTGGACAATGGCCTCCGTCATAGATTTCCACACTGACCTTGGTTGGAACTTGCATCTTGCGCGTTCCCGCGACTTGAACAAGGTCGTCCGACCATCTGGTAGGTGGACCTGGATGGATGGATGGCGACCGCGTACCGGCAAGTGCAGGGGACCGTGCTGCAGTTGCCGGTACGCGGTTGCCATTCTAGAACTTTTCTGCCCCAAAAGGTTCTGCGTGCGACCGACCGATGGCGGAATAACCATCCAAGCAAGGGCGTAACAAACAAATGCAGGCTGACGACGGGCAGCAGCGTCGAAGACGGAAATGTTACGCAACTGCGCTCGCAAACACGTTTGCGAAGCGTGGCGAGTATGGCAAAACCCCTCTTACGATTATTCTATTTGAAAACAAATAATTATAAATTATATTTTCGGCAGCAAATTGTATGTCTTGAAGTTTTTTTAATCGATCTCTCGGCATATCAAGTAAGGTGTCAATATTTTAAGAGGTCATCATAAAAATGTACATAATGTATGTCCCTTTAAAAGTAATTTGAGATATCAAATTAATGAAATTCAAATTATTTAACTGGCCAAAAATGTTAATACAAAGGACAATGACCAAATTTGTATGAGCAACTCGCAGTTCAATGGTTAAAAATATCTTACCATGGCGCGTAGAATTCAACGAGAACCTTCTTGTCGGTAGCGAAGACGACTTCATCGAAGTTGGTAGCGACGAGTACTTTGACAGGCTTGGCCGACCAGTCCTCCGGCAGGTCCTCGCTAAGGAGGTGCTGCTTCAGGGTGCCAGCGAAGAATGATTGCACGAATTCCTGGCGAACATATCACATAAATATTATGAGTGGGGTGATAATAATATGCTAACTTGCATACAAAAATCGGCAGGTTTTGCTTCGCGAATAGATCTCGCCCTCCCCTAGCTTCCGTCTCGCTCGCCGTGCACGCGGTGACTAATTCCTTCTATTTTCTACGTTCTCTTCATTAAGTGCTATGGCTATCATGGCCATCTCGCATATACTGAACAAACAATAGAAATCGTGCGTCTTCAAGATCAAGTTCAAACTGACGGGAAGTAGATGTCAGTCGTTCCCCAGTTGACGGCCAGCGGCCCGCGAATTGACGCAGAGACGTAGCCGGGTTGATTGGTGCCGGTACCTCGGTTAGAATGACGCCATTCGTTTCCGAGCCAAAATATGTGCAGCAGTCTTTATATGCTGGAAACGATCTGCAAGCGGTTGACTGTAGTTCCTCGTATATATTCATTATAAGGAATCCTCTTTTCATAAAATGTACTTAGTGCAGTATGCATGGTAGGTTTGCGGTGTTACACTCATGAACTTTACAGGCGAAAGACACCTTTCTGCACACGGTGCACCATTTGGGAAAATGAGGATGTGGTATAAGACAGCTAGGGCAGTGATATTAAACAGTCCAACAAGGAAGTAAAATGAATGTTTCCCACAATAAAAATTACCAACATTTTATTGCAGATTCATCTCATCGCAATGCATAAAAGCCAACTGCAATCACGGCTCATATGTATGAACATACATTTAACGGCTTGCTAACTACATATTAACGCGGAAGGCCATGCGTGAAATATGAATACGTGCATTACGTCGTAAAGTGAATTATACTTCAATGATTGTTTTCAAAATACGCGTTAAAAGTGAAACCATTCACGGAGCAATTAACATTTGAATGATAAGGCGTCAGTCAAAGCGTTGATAGAAATTAAATAATATTTTCTTAACGATCCGAAGATAAAAAGGCTATGAAGTAGCATAAAATTTAAATGCATATAATCTAACTTGGCTTGATCAATTGTCTGTACACACAACATTACATGTTCTACATTTATATGTAATTAATAATTAAATAATTTAAATAGGTTATTTATATAATCCCATGTCACTGACTATCGGACTGGTCCACAGGCTAAAGGTCGCCCAGCGAACGATGGAGAGGGCTATACTCGGGGTTTCTTTGAGGGATTGAATTCGGGACGAAGAAATTCGACGGAGAACCAAAATTGTCGACTTAGCCTTCAGAGTTTGCAAGCTGAACTGGCAATGGGCCGGTCACATCTGTCGAGCAAGTGGTGGCAGATGGGCGAGGAAGGTATTAGAGTGAACACTGCGCATAGGACGACGAAGCGTCCAATACCCTCCGTCTAGATGGTTCGATTCCCTTCAGAAAGCAGCTGGATGAGGAAAGCGGAGGTTCGTATTTGGTAGAAGGCATTGGGTATATATACAGAAGTGGATAGATACATGAATGCTGCTGATGATGAATCCCATTTCACAAATTTGACCCTTATAACATTTTTTCATAATTCAATTTGTTTCATTAATATAATATAAAGCAACTTGACAACGTTTATTCTCAAAAGCAACTTGACTGGTAGAATAAAATCGCAAAATATTTCAATCTGCAACTCAACACTACTATGGACCGCAAATTGCATTGCTTGCGTGTCAAATTGCACTTCTATTTAACGGTATTATTTAATAAACACAGCGCGTAGTTAATTGTAGATTCTGTGCCCATAGCAATACGATAAATTATTACGTAACAATTGATAAGCAAAGTTAGACGTACTATATAGTAAGAACGAGTACGCATGCACTTTTAACATTTTTTAAATTAAGTTTTTATTTAGTTTCATCGCAGTGTCTTCAATCAAATCTCGCAAGTTTAATTTGACCTACTTCCCAGTGTCTGACCGATATGAAATTTGCCATACTCGTTGGGTTCTCGTAACAACGCATGATTAGGTTCAGTATCACTATATGCGGATCTGACACGGCAATCTAACTTATTACTATTGGTATTCTTCTTACTTATAGGCAACAAACAGTAAATTACGTTTTGTACGCGTTGTCCCGTCTATAGCTATTAACAAATATTGAATTAATGTATTCTATTTGAAAATAAGCATACGACGAGCCCGATGATAAGCAATCACCGCAGCCTATATGGACGCTCGCACCACCAGAGGTATATCTCTCGCGATGCAGAGTCCGCAAAAAACACTTGATGCCTTTCTTGAAGAACCCCATCCAATAAGCTCTTGGGAAAACCTCGGAAGGTAATTCATATAATAATAAATATTTTATATCTCTGGCATAAGCAGTTTTTAGCTTTTGTAATAAATATAATGATATATGCAAATAATGAGAAGCATATCTTGATTGTTACCTCGATACTGTTAGCGGTGATCTCGTCGCTGGCTGGTTTGTACTTGGCCATGTCTTGTTCGAGGGCGATGAGGCGGACAGCGGGCACTTCGTCCTTCTTCATGCCGAAGAACTCCAGGATTCTATTGACAAATAATACTCGTTATACATATGACCGTATTGCTCGATGGTTCGACCGATCGATCGTTGAGTGTGACCGTATAATCAAGCAGGAAAGAGAAGCAAAAGCGACCGAAGCTTTTCTTTGAATGAGTTAATTTTAATAAATTAGATAAATATTCTTGAACAAATTACATAGCGCCATCTAGTCCCAAACTAAGCAAAGTTTGTTCTATGAGTGCTATATAACTGGTAAATATAGTTTTGTTTTTACATACTCATAGTGCATAGATAACAATCAGACTACGACAAACAGACATATTCATGAACACAAATGTTTGTCTTGCGCGGGAATAGAACGCATCGAATGGCTCACAGCTAGCTACTTTGGCACTTTATCTGGAGCTCTGCCCTGCTAAGATAATATGGCAATATAGTGTTTCTTATTTTTTTTGTTTTCATAAAAGACGCTTTTTAATGCAAGTCAGTTAGTTAGAAAACAGCAGTTCTACGTCTGTGAAGTGAATACAAATAAAATGTGTATTATTTTATATCGAAAATGAAATGAGAAGTATGGAGCTTTGTAACCACTAGTGGTGCTGGTGAGAATTAGAAGCGTAAGAGAATTACCTCTGGTGGTCATCCTCGTCGGTGTCGATAGCGACAGACATGATCTTGTCGCGATAGGTTTTAGCAACGGGCTTGAGGTCATCCAAATATTTCTCGAAATCGCCATTTTTCTGCAGACAATGATACAAGAATAAGTAAAACATAATAATCAAGATATGGTATACCCATAATAAACTGCGTCAGAAAACGGTTCCCGTCGCCTGGGGATAGGCTATCGCTTTCCTTATCATCTCGGGGCTTTAATATACTTGCTATCTATTTCCCTTGCTGAGTGCGTAATCGACGCCATGGGTCTTTTTTTCTTCCAAAATATGAAATTAATTTAAAATATGCGTTAACATCAAATATTATTGTGTACTTTAGTGTGATATGATATCCCTTGAGCTTTATTTACTTTATCAACATAAATTGTGCATTTTTACCTATTCCAAACATCAGATTCGTTGACTTGCGTGCGTGAACCAATTACGAGGTGAAACAATTGGGTCATTTTGCGGGTTTACGTTTTTGACGTGTGTTGTGGCAAATAGAAATATAACAACATTGTGTGTATGTGTTGTAAACTATATGCGTGCCAAATTTACTAGGATAGGATATCCTCATTGTTTGATCAAATTGTTTTAAACAAAGAAATCTTAATTTGGCATGAACACAAGAAAAGTCATTGTGACGTAGCGCAAGCAAGTCTATATTTTGTCTTTGTCGTAGTTGAATAAATGACCATTAATTTACGTTGAGACGACAACAAACGCATTTAATGTCTACTATTAGACACCTATAAAACAAAAAAAAACACGCGTAACGAATTCAATTTACGTATTAAGTTTAACGAAATGCGTAGCATAATTTTATAAGTTCAGTACCCCGCTCGACATAAACAAAATAGGCTAACTCGTTAAACGTAACGTTTATAAACGGTAATAATAGAACAATATGTCTAACTTTACCATCGAAGAAAAGTTCAATATTAGCTTTGGAACTTTTGGAACATAAAAACCGGCCAACATACAAATCGGCCAAAAATAATACCGGTTTTCGACTTCGACGAAGTACATATGAGGTACAAACAACCGCCCACTTACCCAGATGTTTTTAAATTTGTCTATATCTATAATGAAAGACGTCTTCATTAAAATTCAATGACAATGTCCGGTCAAGAGCCCTGGTTCATCAAACGGTCTAGACTCTGTCTGAGATCTGTATAATAAAACTTGAGGCCCACCCTGAGCTCGATATGAAGTAAAAAGCTGACCTTTCAGTTTTCAATGACCACCTAACATTCACTTGCTACCACCCATCAGTAGCGGCTCACTAGGTTACGACCCATACTTTGAGATGTAAATGCAACACACTTATCTTCAACCTAATCCTTGCTTTACATTTATTGGACCGTAAATAAACTATGCAATTGGAAAAGTCATGTAAATTTATTCTGTATTTTTATACTACGACCCCCCTGATCTGAAGCAGACGCCGTACGCATGGATCTGTGAAAATATGCGTGTTGCTACTACAAGTACCGACGCACTCCTGCACGTCCTAATTTGGGTCTTGACCTACATATCAGTGTGAACATTTGAAACCTAGGCAGTTTTCAACTTTCCATTTCTTGAATCTAACAATAGATTTCCAAAATAGCTAGTCATCAATCATTTGCAATGTACACATCATAAAGGTTTAAAGGGGTTTCTAACAAAAAGTTTCCCATGTTTTGCCTCCCTCCAGTGTGACGTAGAAACCGTCTAGGCAGATGTATACTTTCACATAACCGCGTCATGAGTTGACCTTTAGCCGACTCGTAGTGAACTTTCACCATTACTATCAAGTCATCGAATTACAGTGAAACTAAGTTTAGTTATTGCTCGCGGCGTAATTTGCGTGATATTTGAATGTAATTGTATATCAGTTACTCCAGTGCTTCAGAAACTCTTTTCATAAAACACGAAGATCCGTTGCATCGATTTCAGTAGAAAACAAGACAAATAGACATAACAAATTAAAAATGAATGCGCGACATGAACAAGATTTTTTGACAAGGGTTTTTTATTGTTTGGTGATCAATATGAACACCAAAAACCCCAGTTTGATTCGTCTTTTTTTAATAAACGACGTCGGGTACCAAACAAGCATACTCAATACGTCTTAACCCTGTATGTTAACTTACCTTGGACAGGAAGAGCAGTAAGTGGTATTTAATCTGTCCACCGAAGATCTTGGAAGCAGTCTCGTGGGAGAACTCGACGATGGTGGGCATGCTGTTGACGAACACCCAGGATTTGAACAGGTCCTCGTCGAAATCGGCACCGTCATATTTGACGCGGGGCTCCTCGAACTGTTACAAAAGTTACGAGTTAGCACATTGCTAACAAATAACAATAATGTGCTTTTTCTGCACGTCGAATTCAAATGACAAAGGGGCCCCTTTGTAATTTGAATTGCTGGATAGATTTTTTTATATTACGTCTGGTGGCACACAAGCATACGGCCCGTCTGATGTGAAGCGGTTACCGTAGCCATATTATGCCCGCCTGATGTGAAGCGGTTACCGTAGCGCGACATAAAATATCGCTCGCGCGCCGCAAACCCCGCTGCCAACGCAGCATCTCCTTCCTTTCTGGTAACCTCCTCGCTCGTAGGAACACAACAGATAAAACTTTCTTGCTGATTTTAACCTGTTCTGTTAAAGATGCCTTGGAGTTAATACGCCTTCTTTCACGTAGTCTAACTGGGTAGTCAAACTAATTTGTCCAACAAGAATATTTTTTCCAGATGGTCAAACTTCTAGCATAATGAACTCTTTTTATAATTGCATATGCAATTGAGCCCAGTGCTGATTAAATTATGAAAGTGATGCATAAATAATTAACATAATTTTTAATCATCACTTTCATAAGAAAGTGATGATTAAAAATTCATATAAATTGATAATGCATGAATCGAGAGGTACATTGGGACAAGTTACGATCGGTTATTTTTATGTATTCCGAGCGAAATACAACCAAGGGCCCTGCTGCATGGATGAAGTGATTTACTGTAATTTCTATGAAAATGATTGAGGTACATTGAATCTTGTTAACAAATTCGGGAGGTACATTGAACAAACACAGCATTGCCACTAGATTTTTTGGTCTAGCTCAAAGGGTTTTCTTTATCGAAACAATATGAAATGAAATTATTTATTCTGTCATTGGGCCCTTGTAAGCACTAAGACACGTCTTACATATTTTTGTTAATAATATTGTTATTTTTCTGTTATTATTTTTATCTGCTAGCATTTCGGTATTAACCATCAGATTTTGGAAATATGTACATAAGAACACCTTGTTTTATTGTACCCATGGTAGAAAAATCCCAGGTATGCTCTTGTCGTATATTGCCAAGACTAAGACATAAGCTTGATTGTCAAAATCTGTCATTTTTCATACAAAATACGGCTGATGACGCAGAGAAGTTCAAATGACGTGACCACATTTGTCGCTAAAGAATATACCTTGTTTTTGTACCACGATTCGACCCATCGAGCGTTAATGTTTAAGTTAATTTAAAAGAACAGGTTTGAATAAAAACCAGTTTATAATTAAGTAGACTATTAGAGAACATTAGAATCATATTTAGTTGTATGCAATAGATATTCTGTGGTATTTTATTATACTCGTTAGTAAGTTAGTTATTCTGTGGTTATTTAATATAAGATATTTAATATTGTAATTAAAAAACCAAAGATATTTTAATTACAATCTTTGGTAATTAAATACCGCAGATAACTAACGTACTAACAGGCATAATTAAATCATCATCATCATCATCATCAGGTCATTTTAGTCTCCACTACAGGTGCACGACCCTCTCTCGTCCATCTCAGACAGAAGGAGGATTTGGCCTACACTCCCCACGCTGGCCAGACGGGTTGGGGAGGCCTGATCGATGTTTTATAATGTATTTTCCTTAGTCGTCTTAGGGAAGAGACGGAGTGATTCTCATAATTAAATACCACAGAATATTTATTGCATAAAACTTAGCATCAACTTAGGCGGAAGGACTCAGGTCTAAGATTTCATGGGTTCACTTGGAGTCATAGTCGCGATCAAGGCTATGGAATGTCTCAGAGATGTGTTGGCCTTACCGCCCTAGTTCAAGCTGGTTCCCATATATATTTATTACTATGTCATAGATAAAATTGTATTGTATAAAATATCTTTGATAATACTACAGAGTAATTAACGTATTAACAGGTCCTTTCATAAATAGATTATTTAGCTAGTAATAATTCAATTGTGTATTTCTCTTCTGAAATGCAATAGGCGTGAAATGATCGCATCTTACTTATAGATAACTTGATAAACCAGTCACGACCTTGAGTCCTTGAGATAACTTCCATCATACGTATATCTATACCCTAAAGAAGTAATTTTGCTCAAGTCAATGATCTTCTATTTTGATAAGCTCGGTGGTCGAAAGGCTAGCGATCGTGACTTGGATTCCGAGAATCACTGGTTCGATCCCCGCAGAAGACAAACATTTGTGAACATGCCTGTACGTCTTGATCTGGATGTTTTCTATATATTATGATTTGAATATATATATACCATAGTACAAACTTTTAGATTGGGCCTAGATGTCGCTGCGTAATTTATCTTGGAATATTTTTTATTTTTTAGTCTTTGATATTCTATTCCCATGTGTGTTGGGGGTACGCATTATACGCAAAGCTGTATAAGGAGTTAAACGGGGTAATATCATGGCTAAGATTAATCAGTCAGCAAAAAACAAATAAGCTACAGCAATGCAATAAAGGGTACGTGAGTTTGATATCTTTCTTGAAGTGATGTGCAGAAAAAGTAAATTGGAACTACTGCTCTATTGTGTTGAAATAAATAAAATTTAATTGTCTGTTTGTAATGTCAAAATTTCAACTTTTGTTCAAATCAAAATGTCAAAAATGCATATGAAAGTATATTATGGTCCTTATTACAAAAATATGGACCGATTTTGACTGAACTTTTATTGGTAGCTAGTTGATGTTTTAAGGAGTAAATTAGTTACTTTTATTATAGAAAACAAATTAGGATTCCGTGCAAAAAAACCATGAAATTGTCAACAAAATCCAGTTCAAAAAGAGAGATAAAGCCCACGCGGACGAAGTCGTGGGCAGCCGCTAGTTTGTTCGTAAACCAAAATTCATGAAAATGAAAGGAGAAAGTAAAAAGCAGGTTGAAAGTGACATGGCCAATACATTGCTCATAGCACTTCAAACAGGTTTTAAGTATAACCTGTCTGCTGAAACTTTTAGAACATGACTACGTCGATCATGCAAGTTTGCATTTGCATGCATCTTACGCCCAGCAGTGAGATGTATAAGGTGATGATTGGTGGATACAGAATTCATTCGCCTGACTGATTGAGAAACGCGAAAATATGCTTTGCTGAGAGTTTTGTTCCTATAGTATATCTGGGAAAAGTAATGTGCTAATGAAAAATTTTTGTTTATAATAAAGGGTTGCTCACACTCTTGTTACACCTTTGGTGAAATAAGGGCATAATTGTCGAAAGAACAAAAAATGTCTTAAGTATAATATGCTTAGAATCCTTTCACCTGGAGGAACAAATGTACCTATTTAATTCATAGACATTCAAGAAAAGGCCACACTTATAGAAGCAGTACTTAGTATTACTTAGGTAAGCACAACGGGGAGACACATTGGTTGGGATGTAGTGAGAATAATGTCCATATTAGTAAAATCTAAATTTATAATAGGATGACGCTTTATCTACTGCTAGGGCAATAACTTCTTATCTATTCCCCGCTCACATGCTATAACCAACTTTTAAAAGTAGGATGTGATGAAATTAACATAACAAAATTTTTATTTCATAAAATAGTATCAATATCAACTAAGTGGGGTTTTGTAAGAATTATATATTAAACTTGGATCATAAATCACTCCATATATCAAGAAAGTGATGCCACGGAGGACAGTCCCTCATTCACAGCTGTATCCACAGAGTAAAGACAAGAAAATGGTTGATAAAATATTTACGCGGCTAACTCGACTAACGGATGCTACTCTTGACAACTCTTATCTTTATTCTTATCTAACTTCAGATCATATAAATTATGTTCCAGGTCACTATGTCCAATGACAAAGAAAACAAACATTCAGTGTAATATGAAAAGCCAGGGGATGAGACGAAAAATAAAATATATTCATAATCATTCTGCTTCTACTTAAAGAGTTTCAAGATGAAATATATAACAGATTTTAAGTTACACCTCCTACAACTGTAAAAACTGCATCCAACTCCTAGCAGTATTTTGTTACACGATGTACATACACGCATAATAGACAGACTGAGAAAAATTCAACAATAATTGTTTTGTCTTCTATTGCTTTTATAAATATGATTTTTCTCTTAACCTTTTAACAGCCTGGTTTAAAATATAGGACGTACAATATCGACTCACAAATGTGCGGCAGTTAGGTAAGATTACATATCTACAGACATTAGCTACAATTTCATTATACATAATAATTATGATAAAATTGTAATTAACAAACCAAATCTATACGTAATATGTACTAGCTACTAGCGGGGCTTGTAGTGCATGAGCAATATTTTTACAAGCATTTGCTTGCAAATCGCTACATAAATATGTTGGCCGTATGCTTGTCTACCATCTCAGTTGGTACTTCCACTGTGAAGTCAACCACGAACAATATGTAGATGTAGCTGTTCAGTTATCATTTAAATAGTAAGATGAATCTCTTACAATTAACACTGGTTGTTATGACATTCAAGAGACCATGCCAATATGGATGTTATAACCAGTTTGATTATAAACATAACTGCCATTGGATTCAGTTGGGGCCTAACTTTTAGATGTTCTATGTGATGTTTTTATAAGTTACAAGTGACTGTAGTAATTAATTAATGACAAATGACAAAGAAAATTGATGACGATGAAAGTACTTACGTTCTTAAAGAGTACAACATCTTCATTTTCAGACTCTAATTCTTTAATAAGTTTCTCATCTTGAACAAGAGCAAACACTTGGTCATCAACCATACTGGCGATTCCAAGGAATGCCTTAGCCTTGGCAGAGTCTTTATCAGTGAAGAAACCAAATACAATGACTGAGTTGGCGGCAATAAGCTCTTTGGCCTGTTCTGCTGAAGTGACTTCCACCGCTGGAGGACCAGTCTTCTTCTTCAACCAGGCGATGATGTCATCAGCTTGCCGGCCCCCTACAGAAAAAGTAGAACTACTTTAAATTTATAAATATTAAATTAGCATGAAAAGTTTGTTAAACAGTACAATTACAAATTTTCATAACACAATTAAGACTACTTATAACATTAACATTTTTATTGCTCTATTATGAAAACATTATATCAGATAAAACTTTACCTGTGTAGTCAATAGGGTTGCCATTCCTGAAGAATTTGAGGGTTGGATATCCCCTGACTCCATGGTTTTCGGCAAGATCTTGTTCCTGCGTGGCGTCCACCTTGGCCAACTTGATTGGAGATTCTTCTTCCGACAATTTAGTTGCAGCCTTTGCGTATTCCGGAGCGAGTGACTTGCAGTGGCCGCACCATGGTGCATCTGCGACGTATTTATGAAATTAACTCACAGAACGTAAAGTACACACAAAGCATGCCGGTATGAGCGACAATGACGTGTCAACGACCTTTTTTGTAAAGTTGAAAAATAACATAAGATTATCTCTACATTTAGATCTTATTAATAAGTTAAATGAGCTAAGCTAATACAAACTTACAGAATTCCACTAAAATAAATTCCGTGCTGGAAATAACACTGTCGAAGTTGGCTTTGCTTAGAACTAATACATTTTCTTCTGTTGGAACTTCGTCTCCTAGCGCAACACCTAGAAAGGTTATCGCTAGTGAAATTAATAGAACGCGCATCTTGAAATCAAATTAAGTTTGCACTAAGCCTACTCGGAAGACGAAACTCAATAAAATGCCGAAAACGCCACTTCATTCACTCGTACAACACTTTTTGACGTGGCAGCGTCGATCGTGTGTTTGGCTGTGATTGGTTGTCATTATTTTTTCATATGGCAATAAAAACATTCGTCATCCAACTTTAAATAAATATCGATAACAAAGTTTCACCAATAATGATTAACGTATAAAAGTATCGAAATGAAATATCGACAAAGCCCGACTAAAATCTTATAGTTTGTTAGTAAATCAAGTAAAATATTTTTTTACCCATGTGTTAAAATTATTCTTTACAAGTTCAATACTAGCACGATTAATATTAAATAATAGCAATTGAGTCTTGGTTACATACTTCTCTAAATAAATATAATGACTAATTTATTTATTGATTGATTGATAAGATATTAAGTATTTAATTGATGAATGGTTGATACAACTAAAAAGAATATTTGTATGTTTATAAAAGTGTTTTTTTCGGAAGTACATAATAAATGTCGCTATGTATCGCATCTATGAGTATCACTTGCAAGATCCTCGTTACTGATTTGACTACCCTCTAGAACAGGGCTGTCCAACCCATATACAATACCGGGCCATTACAAATTACTAAACAGATTAGCGGGCCGCAGAAACAAATACCTACTTGACATTTTTACTACCTACTTCGAAAGTTTAAGTTTAGTTATTACTAGTTAGTTTAATTAGTAAAACTTTTCTAAAAATATATAATTTTAAAACCCGCAATTAATTAAGGTCAGTTATAAAGCGATTGTAGTATGGACGGAATAGAGTTCATTTTAAATCACACAGCGCAGCGTGCCTGAGACGTTTGACTGTTCTTGCTTTTCTCTTTGTTCGTTCATAATACTCGATCTTTTTCTCGCTGACACGTGTAACGATTAAAGCGCCCTGTAAACGATCAAATTGTCTGTCAAATTTTACGTGCTTGTCAATTTCTTTTAACGTCTGCGAACTTGTTTGAGGTGTTTGTCAATCAAATTTTCTTTCAAACACGTAGAGTGTTTGATGCTTTGAGTTTAATACTCAAAGGTTTGATGTGTTTGAAAGAAAATTTGATTTACGGCGTATTTGACAATCAAGTTTGAAGGTGCAGACCTTCAAACTTGATTGTCAATCAAATTTTCTTTCAAACACGTAGAGTGTTTGATGCTTTGAGTTTAATACTCAAAGGTTTGATGTGTTTGAAAGAAAATTTGATTTACGGCGTATTTGACAATCAAGTTTGAAGGTCTGCGGGCATGTTTGTCAAACAAACGCGCCATTTTCATCCGATTGCTGGCTGGCTCTTTATTTAAATAGGTAGTTCTTGTGGGAGAGACCAAAACTGACTGACTGACGTTTTGTTTTGGCTAAGTCGGTTCTCACTCTCCTTACGTGACTAATGTACCCTAGTATCGGTCGCCCGTAACTTTTTTATAATAATAAAAAAGTTACGGGCAAAATAAAAAAAAATATGCAAAATCTCTTCCCATTCCCACGTTTTTGATAATTAACTATACGTACTTATTATTTATCTTATATACAGATAAATAATATGGGAGTGTTTGTTTGTAATATTAAAATAACCGTTTTTTACCAAATGCATATAGATGTATACCACATATACCAAAATATCATGTTTTTTTGCATTTTTTTGTCTGTCTATCTATCTATTTGTTCTGCCATATCTCTGAAACGGCTGGACCGATTTTGACGAAACTTTCACTGGCAGATAGCTGATGTAATAAATAATTTCATTTATTTTTATAAATAAATAATAAAAAAATAACTATTCCGCGCGGACGAAAGGCGGGCACAATATGTATGTATTATAATTATAATGTATGTATTATAACTATAAATATTTCTACTCATTGCATATCAATGAAACATGCACCAGATTATATATTAGACTACAGCGTTATGGCTGATAACCGCAAAATGTCACACATATAAATATTTTACAATAAATTTACGTAAGTGGCATGCAAAGGCGAGCTTATCTCTAATAGAGATGTTAAGTAGCGGTTAGAAGTGGCTATGTGCCTGAAATTATTAATAATGTTATATAACACGATATACATTCTAAGCATCATATACACATTCATATATAGTACACACTATGCATTATACGCATATAAAGGTACCACATAAAATAACACATACATAATTAAATACATAAATACTTAAATAAAAACAATAGATACTTATTTTTTGAAAAATGGAAAAATTCACCTGCCCCCCTAGGTGGGATTTGAACCCACGATCTCTCGATGACCGGTCGAGTGCTCTTCCAACTGAGCTACCAGGAAGGTTTGTGTTGCTGACGAATTTTTGCATCTTATATTTCTACTGTGTGAGTCACAGTGGGGCGTCATCAACCTATTAAGTAATTACAATACTAAAGTAGGCATAGCAGTCCATCGTTGCAGATGAAATTCAGCTATTTTTGATAACATCAAACTAATTAAATTATTATTATTTAAATAGTTGTCTTGCCCAACTTGCCAGATAAATATTTTTTGAAAAATGGAAAAATATTTATCTGGCAAGTAGGCCAAGACACCTATTTAAATAATAATAATAAATAGATACTAGCTAGACTATTAGATAAATATAATAGTTATATTTCAATTTATTACATAATTGAGCAGCGCAGTAGGTGAATATTTTTTTAAAAATATGTATTGTATGCGCAGTAGGGAGCAGCAGCGTTTAGTATAGTACGGACGACGAGGGCGCGAGGTAGGGGGAAGCAGATTAAAACGGGAGCGGAGATAGACTGGAACAGAAGAATGAATAAGGATCTTGTAAAGAAAAGTCAGGATAATCATGGAAATTGTGGTGACTGCGGATGGGAAACCAACTGAGTCGGGCGCGGTACTCACTAATGTGGTCAGTTTTTTTGACGTGACAACGTCTTATAAATTGGTTAGCCGGGTGACACTTCAAGAAACGCGCTCACGTTATGCGCTTACAATGAGAGCGAGTGAGAGGCACGCGTCCCGCCTAAGAGCGAGAGAGACAGACATAAAAAGTGAAAGGCATGCGTCCCTTCCACTCGAAAACATTTTACCACTCAAAGTCGTTGTCACGTAAAACTTTCGCCCGTATACCGACTTTACAGGCAACCAATTTTTTTTTAGTCCGAATATAAACCTGATTGCAAGGTTCTGCAAGCGTTCTAATTTGTTTATGTCCAAACTATAAACCTTTTATGTAAGAGTGATAATTTTACCGTCATAGACCATATTAGGGTGGTTGATGCTCTGAAGCGTTTGGATAAAATGTGGACTTCCTACAATAATTCCTTGTCAGTTAGTAACATTGATTTTAAGCCCAAAGTTGTGTGACCGCTCAGCAATAGTGGCAATGGCAAGGTTACTGATGATACTTATTGCATGTGAAAAGTTTTCGAGAGAGACAGATGAACATACTTACAAGTCATCAGGGTAAAGGTATCTATGAAAGACATAAGAGAAGAAACAATATTATTGATAAATTGAGAAAAGAGAATTAGGAATAAAATTCCACCCTGAGTGCAAGTCACACTAGTCAGAATTATATAATTATAATGTCATCAACCTTGACCAATTGGCGCCTACATAAATATCCTTGAATGAGGTTATGCAAAATAACTGAAATAATTTTCGATTAAAGACGAAAAGCAACGTTCGATTGAAGAGTGATTGCCAATCAGACAAAGATAGAAGAAGAAAACTGACGTGACACATGACAGATTCTTGAATGGTTTGTTTTGGTTTGAAACGGTTTGAAATTACTTTGAATGAATTTTAATTATTTTTGTTGATAAAATTAATTTTGCTTGTGCAAAACTTGCTTAAAAAAGTTTGTTACTTACACAAATCTCTCAAAATGTTTTGATTCGTGGTTCATATTCATGAAATAAGAAAAGGCGAACATACAAATGGCAGGTCTATATAATCTAAAAATATTATTTTCTCGGCGCGCCTGTGGATATTTAAAATTTCTACAAATTGTCCCTTAGAGCTTCGGTTTCAAGAAAAAGATAACATTGTCTCTAAAGGTTTGTAAGTGAGATCTTGCTTAATATCTTTTTACATTAAACAGTAACTATATGCATACAAATTTTGTTCACAAATTCTGTAACTATTTTACAAAATAATTACAATGGCATGAAATGGTATAGTCATTTGTAATCTGCGTTCATAAATTACTAATACTGGCACTGAGTGAGCTGTTGAGATTTATTTTGGAAGTTTTAAATTGGAATCTATCCAATTTTTATGACTGAGATCTTCCTCATTTATAGACAGTTGTCTTGTGTGAGCAGTTCAAATCAATAAGTTAAAAAAGTAAAGGTATGTGAAATAAATATTTTTAATTATGTATCAGTTATAATGTGCGTAGTATTTAAATATTTGGCAAACACAATAAATTGTGCGACCATGAAGCTAATTCTGGTGCTCATACATGTATTCAATTAATTCTAGGATTTGTTTTAAAATTGAAATATGTGCTTGTAACGCTTGATATATTTTCTGCATATTAAATGTTGATAATTTGGTAACAGTGAGTACAATTTGTAGATTTTTGTTGTAAAAATCGGTCCACCTCGGTGATGATGTTCAATAATTTGGTTTAAAGATCTTTATTACTCATAAGAACAAGTTACAGTTCACTTAAAATGAGCAGTATTTAGCATTTCCAATTTACTAAATAGTTCGGCAATACAATCAAACAGTCCATATAAGATAAATTTTGAATAATAATAAAAAATGAAAATATGTTAAAAATAATGTTTCTTTTGTGTGGGGCTAATAGTAGCACCATGATGTGACTGTGACTGTACATCCCATTTCTGTAATTCACAGCCGACTGGGCTGTGAATTACAGAAGTGGGACAACTCCTATGAAAATTTGTAGGGTCTTAAGGGCAACATGAGTATTCCCTTTCCATACTTTGGAGGCCATGTTAATCCGTTAGTTTCATCTGTTCCCATGCAGTGATAGTTGTTCAGGGTGGCTTTCGGGCAGCTTGAAATCACTGGCATCTACTAACCTGTAGTTGTGCAGTAGGAACTATGATAGTGTATATTTAAACCACTTTGATTTAGGGCAAATCCATATTCTAGCAGTGGGATGAACATTGTTTGATGTAGAATAAAAAGTTATCTGGTGCAATAAATAGTTATTGTATTGTTTTGCAAATAAAAAGTCGTCTTTTTGTCATAGATGCCAGAACTGACTGTAACGTCGGAGATATATGACGAATATGACTACAGTACAAAAATTACACCAAGCACTGAAGGAAGTAAGTTTGAAGAATTAGTTCTTAATTACATGATATAACACAGAAACAATAGTAAGGTTCAGGGATGAAAACCACAGACTGGAAAATGCAATGTGAAACTACCCCTCTCTCTGGTTGGACTCAATCTCAATCCGGTAAAGGTTACAGAGAGGCCTGATTTTCATCCATCCATGCAAATATAATTAAATCGATTTAATGGCATTAAATCGATCTCTGTGGATCACATAGACCACCATGAAAAATAACAACTTAAACAATATACTCCGAATTACACTATAAAGCTACACACACACGGCGCTATAATATATTTTAACGTAATAATATAATCATGTTATCTCAGTCTAAATGCATATAGTATCATGACATCATGGTGGTGTTCCATTAATTAGAAAATCACTTGTTAGTGATTTTCTGTTTCATAATTTCATCATTAAGAGTGAGAGGACATATTATTTTATGATATAGAGTCGTGTGTAACCATCTTAATTGTTTATTATCAATAGGTATTTTAGTCTGACAAAATATAAATATCATACTACAAGTGCTACCCTTGTGCAATAAGAGCTGATATAATTTATTGTTTATACTATTTCTTGTTCTGTGAATTTCTATGTTCTGTGATTATATTAAACTAGGAATCCTTACGTGGATGTAAGTACGAAACTAAGAAATTTTTAGTCGCATGCTGGCTTTAAAACTAATTTTTCATTACCAGTTCCAACTTTTTGTATGGAGTGGCCAAGATGTGGCGATACGAGTAGTATTGTCACACCCTGGCCACTCCATACAAAAAACGGCAACACAAAGAAACCGAGTCTGTATACGTGCAAATGTCTGTGTGTGATGCCTCAGGGTTGGCTGGCTGCATAACTTTGCACTGTGAGGTAAGACGTTATACTTTAGCTAATATTGTAATGATATATAACTTTAGACGTTTATTTTGAATGTTTGCGATTATGAGACTGCATTAAATCCACTTACATTACCGTGCTATACTAAATATTTCACACGGTTGCGATTGGTTATTATACAATCTAATGTCGTGGTTGTCTATTGAATGTGGAATAAATATGAATATTCAACTTCCAAACATTCCAAAAACATCGAACTGTCTAATCAATGATTCGACCTACCTACCTTCGTATCTACAATATGTAAAATTCATTATTAAACACTTGACCGTTATTTGAAGCATATTATTTTGAGATAGGCACTTCCGTTTTCCGCTTTACCTTCCTTCTCTGTCTACCCTAATCGAGCCTTCTCTGTCACTCATCGCGTCCTCACCAGGCAGCGAGTGGGGGTAGGAGGCCCCCAGCTCGGCTTGGCTCATTGGCTCATTGGCGTCCTGTTTTCCGCACCGCACAGTCGTGCTCAGGACAAATAGTAAAAAAAAATTCTTACTTGCCTTTTTAAATATACCAGCGGTTCTTCTGGTTCAAGTAAGTTTTTATTTTTTATACCTTGCATAAATTATTTTCGATATTAATTACGAAATAACGGTTACACCGTTCGGGTCTTTAGAACTTATATTTGTGTGTTGTAGCTTTTTATTTCTACCCTAGGTTGACAGTGGAATAAAAAAATGAGTAGTGAAAGTGATGAAATGCCAAATCGAACGGTTGCGCCGGAAATAACGCAGTCTAATAATAAATTATTGGTGACACCTCCTGCAAACAGTAAAGTTGTTTGCAAGCAACCTAAAAAGCGTGTTAGATCAAGTAGTAGTTCGTCATCATCAAGTTCGCAGAGTAGCTCGAGCTCAGTCTCATCGTCTGTTTCTGCCTCGCGTGGCAAACGAAAATCTAAGCGCCGCCGCCACAAAAAAAAGGGGGGCAAACGTAGTCGTCGTCACGACCACCGCCTTGATAAATTAACACAGGTCGTTAACGATCTTCGCAAACAGGTTACTTTTGGTGGCTGCGGTGAGCAGATATTACAAAACCAGGTAGTCAATTGTAGTATTGATGGTAGTATTAGTGGTGATCTATACGATGAAGAACCAGCGATTAACTTACGCGAAACTGAATCAATTTGTAACGATTCTACCCAACCAAATATTGTTTTCGATATCGAGACTAAACTGAAAGAGCCCGTTGTTCCGAAAACACCCCAAGACCTTTTGACTATTTTAAACGGTATCCAACATTTCAATAGTAGTGAATGGTCCGAAGTACGATATGCCGAGGTCCAGAAGTTATATAATCATACCCCCGGATTTGTGGATCTAGAAGTTAACGACGAGACTCCCTAAAACATTTATCTTATGCCGATAAATCATACGCAGCATTATCTTTTTGTGTACTCTAGCAGCGCGAAGCATTACAATCCGCTCTTAAAGACTTATTGCATTGGGCACAAGTTTCTGATTTATCTTTTGAGGCTATTAACGAAAAAGTTGATAAGTTGTTCCTTAAGGGAGATTTGTTTAAAGTATCATCAGATCTGCTCCAATTAATTTGCGGCCACAGGGCCGAGGTGATTCAGATGAGACGCGACGGTATAATCAATAGGGTTCGAGATCCAATTCATAAAGCGGCTTTGCGAAAAATCCCCCCTTCGTGTGAATACATTTTTAAATCAGATTCGCTGACGTCAGTTCTCGAGAAAACAGGAGGTGTCAGGAAAATGTTTTTCCCTGTGAATAAGCAAGGTTCTGCTGTTACCGCTTCACAAGCGAATACAAATAACAATAGACCTGCGCGCCTCCCCTCGCAGGGGCAGGCTGTTCGAAAAGTACCCTCGCAGGGTACTTCTCATAGATGTTGTGCTCCATCGCACACTTCACATGCTTGTCAGCCCTCGCAGGGCTATTCTCACACCCGTCCCTCGCAGGGACAGGGAACTCAGGACAATGAGTCGCGGGCAACGTTCGCTGGCAATAGGGGTTCCTTTCGCTCTAGAGGAGGTCGAGGAGGTTATAGAGGAAGAGGAGACAGGAATACCCGGAGACGTGCCGGATCTCCATCGGACTACAAAAAACGTAAGTATTGACAATCAAAGCTTCAGAGCCGGCCGACTACTTCTATATCGCAATCAATGGAAGCATCTAGGTGCTCCGAATTATATTTTAAAGATAATAGACGGGTACCGCATACCCTTTGCCGAAAGGTCTCCCCTCATCGTACCGAACTTAAACCAGAACAGGTTCTGCACGATTGTATCGCACGAAATGACCGCGCTAATTCATCAAATGCGACACCAGGGCATATTAGAAGTAGTGAGGCCGTCTCCAAGTTTTGTTTCATCAATGTTTCTGGTACCCAAGAGCGACGGATCTTTCCGTCCCATATTCAATCTGTCGGCTCTGAACGACTATGTGATAACTCAACGTTTCAGTCTAGTAAACGTTCAACGTATTCCGGGCTTTCTGCAACCCGACGACTGGCTGTGCAAAATAGACCTGTCCCAGGCTTATTTTCATCTGCCAATAGCTCAGTCACACAGGCGATTTCTAAGAATGATATACGAAGGTCAATTGATGCAAATGACATGCCTACCATTCGGCCTCAGTACAGCACCGAAAGTCTTCGCCTCGTTGACGAATTGGGTCGCTCAAACTCTCAGGGAGCAAGGGCTACGTTTAATCGTTTATTTGGACGACTTTCTCCTCGCCCATCAGAGTCGAGACATATTAGAATCGCATGTACAAATCCTACTGCAGAGGCTTTGTCTTCTCGGGCTGCAGATAAATCTAGAAAAATCTGTTCTGACCCCTCAACGGGATCTAGTGTTCCTCGGTGTTCGCTGGATGACTGTGACAAACGAGAAAACCCTTCCAGACGAGAAGAGAGCGGTTGTGCTCTCCAAAATTTTACCAGTTCTGAGGAGCGGCCTTGTAGACATAAAAATCTTACAAAGTATTGTTGGGCTTCTGAACTTCGCCAGTTTCGTAGTCCGAAATCTCAAGTAACCAAGCGCTGTCCACTCCCGGGACAAGCTATGGAGGACCTACAGTGGTGGCTTCACAATCACCATCTTTCATCTCCAATTCATTGGGCTCCCACCTCGCATTTTCTGGTGACGGACGCTTCAGATATGGCGTGGGGGGCACAGTTAGACCAACTCTCGCTGACGGGAATGTGGACCGAACGAGAAAGTCAGTTGCATTGCAATCAAAATGAGCTTCTTGCTGTGCTCAAAATATTACAAGGCCAGTGTCAAATTCTAGCTCGCTCCACACTCCTTTGGCAGAGAGACAACCGGACGGCAATCGCCTATATCCGAAACGAGGGTGGGACAAAGTCTATGGCCCTGTTAGACATAACTACTCAGATCTTTCATTTAATAGACAAATATCAAATTCATATTACTGCTCATCATATTCCGGGAAGATACAACGGGCACGCAGATCATCTGTCACGTTACCGCTCTCTCCCAGAATGGCATCTATTACCCAAGTGCACGGAGAGGGTTTTTCAAAAATTCGGAGTGCCGGTGATAGATCTTTTCGCCTCGGCCAGTGCTCATGTAGTTGCGAAGTATCCTTCGATTTGAACGACCGACAGGCAATGTACCACGATGCCTTTTCCCGTCCCTGGAACTACCATCTAGCGTGGGTGTTCCCGCCCCCTTACTTGATACCCAAGGTTCTAGCTCATCTCAATCATGCCCAAGGATTGTTTCTGGTTGTAGTCCCACGTTGGGAACGCGTATTTTGGAGAGCGGACCTCAAATCGAGGGCAGTAGCAGCACCGTTCACGATTCAACATCTGAACAAGCATTTGATAGACACGTCGACGGGTCTACCACCCCCCAAAGTTCAACAAATGACCCTGGAGGTTTGGAAGTGTGGGGGTGGACCCATAACTTAACTGACTGGAATAAGGCCCAATTAAATCTATTAATATCATCATGGCGTCCATCAACACGAAAAACGTATAAAGTTGCCTGGAACAGATGGTTGTCTTGGTGCAAATTACACAAGGTTGACGCTTTTAGACCTACTGGTTCAAGGTTAGCAAAATTTTTGGCAGATTTATTTTTGAAAGACCAACTGTCGTATAACACCATTTTGTTGCATAAATCTGTAGTGTCCACTCTGTGTGATGCGGACGTCTCTGGAGAATTAAGTTCTCATGTGTTAGTCAAGCACGTACTGAAATCTATTTCTTTGAAAAAGCCTGTGCAACATAAAACAATGATATGGGACACAGATATCTTGATTAGCTTTTTATCCACTTACTCGGTTGACGAAAATAACACTTTCTCAACTTCCTGACACACAACTATATTGCTTTTATTATGTTCGGGGCGAGGCGTCCATGATCTTACCCTGTTGGCAGTGGACAACCAGCATTATATAGAATGGGACGACCATATCATAATGTATCCTCTGTTCGGTTCTAAAACAGATAATTGTCATTTCAGGCAATCAGGCTGGAAGATACTAGCTAATTCTGAAAACAAGCAGCTTGACGCAGTTTACTGGGTGAAGCATTGTATCAAACTGCTTCACAACAGGCGAAACGAAGCTAACTGCCAAAGTTTATTTGTCAGTTTGAGAGGACAACCTAAGACTGCATCCAAGACTATAATTGGTGGATGGATCAAAACATTATTGTCTGAGGCGAACATCTCCGCCACCCCGGGCAGCGTTCGCTCGGCCGTAACTTCAAAAAGTTGGTCAGATAATATTTCAGTAGACGAGATACTTTCTCGAGGTAATTGGAAATCCAGCAATACCTTTAAAAAGTTCTATCGGCGAGAAGTGATGCCAACCCGTAGTAATCAATTGAGAGATTCTTTTGTTCCCGCTGATTAATTTAGCTCTAATCGCAGAGCCGCTTTATCTATAATTTAAGTTTCATAAGATTACCACTACGCTTTTGTGCCTTTTCGAGAGATTATACATATTTTATGTTATTATATTATGTATGAGGGTACAAGTATGATTGTTAAATAAAACATTTTTTCTACATGTTTGTTTAAATTATTTTTAATATAATGATACATTTATTTTGGTGTCTGCGCACCTTTTCACTATTTCATACGATATTTCTTTTCATCTATTAATTTTATGCATATTACCTTCATACGTGTCACATTGGCGTCCTCACACCAGACCAGGCGATAACAAACACGTCTCAAAATAATATGCTTCAAATAACGGTCAAGTGTTTAATAGCGGCGTTTTACCTGAAATAAAACGTTTATTAAATACTTACCTTATTTGAAGCATACATTTAATTCCTGCCTGCTGGTTTTTCGACTCAATGAGCCAAGCCGAGCTGGGGGCCTCCTACCCCCACTCGCTGCCTGGTGAGGACGCGATGAGTGACAGAGAAGGCTCGATTAGGGTAGACAGAGAAGGAAGGTAAAGCGGAAAACGGAAGTGCCTATCTCAAAATAATATGCTTCAAATAAGGTAAGTATTTAATAAGCGTTTTATTTCAGGTAAAACGCCGCTATTAAAACTGGAATGAACAAATTGATTTTGTTGAATTAAAAATCAAATAGTTTAATGGTAATGATTAAATAATAAGAAATAAATAATGTTACCATTTAAAAGTTAATTTGAGAATAGATTACATAGTACGAATGAACTTTCGTAATATTATGCGCCGCGTGGCAGCTCTTGTGATTGGTTCCACATTCAACTCAGAGGGTAGGTGAGGTCGGCTTGAGAGTGCGGCAGGGAGCGGTCATACTGTACGTAGTACTATTACTGTGGTATTGTAACAAATATTTGTCGACTGATCGAGCGAAGCGAGCGAGTTCTAACTAGGGTACACTCGCCTCTCGAACCACCGCGCTGCTCCGATTTTAATGAAATAATTTGATATGTAGGGAATGTGTTGCGGTCTCTTTAGCGGGCAGCCTCGCAACTGGCCACCGACAAAGAACCAACTGACAAGACGGAAAAGGATATGACGTAAGAAAAAGAAGACAATCGACGACTGACTGGACTAGGGAACGTAATGTAAATAGACAAATATATATAATAAAAATATTAATAAGCCGTTGAAATAAAATAAGTAAAATATAAACGAATGTCTTTTAAATCCTACAGAATAATATAAACACATTTTTTATATTCCTTGGGCAAAAAATTATGTATGACAAAGTATATTGGATAGGTAGTATATTGGATAAAGAGATATTGGATTTTTTGTGAAAAAAAAAAGTTCAGTCATATATATATGTTAGTTCGAACTTATCTAAATATATAAAAGAAGAAACTGACTGACTGACATATCAACGCACAGCCCAAACCGCTGGGTCTATAGATTCCAAATTTGGCACATAGGTTCCTTATGACGTCTAGGGGTGCACTAAGAAAGGATTTTTCAAAATTCATCCCCTAAGGGGGTGAAACGGGGGTCCAAAGTTTGTATGGGGAAACAAGATTAGTTGGGCTATTTTATCCGAAACTTTACACGAGTACTTCTATAGATAAATGAGTAAACACATGTTTCAGGATTTTCCAAATTCAACCCCTAAAGCGGTAAAACGGGGTGAAAAAGTCTGAAAATCGTCATGGGTATTGTTTTTATGGTTTATCGGGTCGCTGATTACGAAAACAACAACAATTTTAAAATTCATCTTGGCTAACGTGACCATCATCCTCTATTGAGATGCGATGAGGTTGAAATGTCTATATATTAATATACATATGTATCGTTTTTACGGGTTTTCGGAACACCAATCCATACTAATATTATAAATGCGACAGAATACCTCTTCACGCTTAAATCGCTGGACCGATTTAGATGAAATTTGGTTGAGAGATACCTTGAGTCCTGGGAAAGGATAAACCTAAGATAGTTTTTATCCCAGAAATTACCTATTATTGTTATTTATTGTACACATAGGGCGGTAACGTGACCATCATCCCCTATTGAGGTGCGATGGCGTTGAAATGTCTAAAATGTGGTGAAAAAGTCTGAAAATCGTCATAGGTATTGTTTTTATGGTATATCGGGTCGCTGATTATGAAAAAAAAAACTATTTAATAACCCAACATAGCCGAGGTGATAACTCTGTAGGGGTGCAATGGGGTTGAAATGTCATAATATTAATATGGGTGTTGATTCTATGGTTTTCTGGGACGTTAAATACGACAATGGCATCGATTTGAAAATATAACGGACACGAATTACTTAAAAAGATTTTTCAAGTTTTACCTCCAAGAGGCTGAAACGGAGGTCCAAAGTTTGTATGGGAAAACGAGATTAGTTGGTTTGTATGGGAAAAGATTAGTTGGACTATTTTATCCTAAATTTTACACGAGTACTTCTATTGATTAATGAGTAAACACGTGTTTGCCCCGAATGTCACGCGAGCGAAGCCGCGGGCGTAAGCTAGTTAATATATATATACGTTGAATAACTTTATAAAATGACTGATGTAATAAAAACTGGCCAAGTCAAATCTAACCTACTTTAAAATCTCACATTTTTTTAAATAACAGCAAATTGTTATAGGTATCCAATAAAGCAAAGAAATAGAGTTTAATACTTGTTCATAATGTTACTTTGTTCCTATAAATACATATTTGGATTTTGCATAGAACTTGACACTCATTTAGATCTCCATTCTTTTTGCGGCGAAGCACACAGCCAAGCATAATTTTTGTATTGAACTTGGCTCTCCTTTTTTACATTTATGTTTTTGGTGGGATAATGTATACGTCACATCGCTCGATTTGATGAAAGTGGCTTGTAAAGGAACAGTAAACAAATTTGTGACAAACGTGAGATGTGTAGAATATCTAAAAGCTTCTGTATCAAGTGTACTTCACCAAGTAGCACAACATTATTTTCAAACCGGCCAAAGACTTGACTTAACGACTGCTATGTAAACACTACGGTAAAAGCTATATGGTAGTTAATAATATCACTTTGAGGCACTTTGGTGCGTCTTTCTGCCTGAAGCCTCACATTAAGATTTCTCAAATGTTTAACATTAACATTTCTCTCATATCTATAAAATTTTACAGAAGGCAGAGAATATCTGCAAAAAAATCGAGGGGTAAAAAATAAAGATTTTATTTAAAAAAAAAAGACAGTAACAAAAAGCAATGTCTAATAATGCGATAGCCGAGATTCTTTCTTTTCGTCAATTGAGTTAATTTTGCTAGACACAATAAAATGTTAAATATATCTTGCATTAATGAAGGACGTGGGCGTCTATGATACAGTTCATTCAGCCAACTACTATAGATGTATCATAGCTCCAATAGATAATTCAACGGTTACATAACGTTAAATAATTAATTAAAACTATTTAAAACGTCAGCGGTACATAAAAGTGTTATATTTAGTTTTGGCCAGTTATACAATTTGAGTTTAGTTAGTAAGTAATTTGTTATTCCAAATTACATTTTAAACATAATTATAAGCTGTATATTAGGTTACGACTGAAGCTATGTGTGTACATAAATCTAATAGTCCGGTCAAGTTAGACAATTGAAATAACAAAAATTCCGACAGTGCTGAATTTTCGTAGCGACCTTCAGTTTACCATTACAAATGAAGTGCCTAAAGTCCCCATCGATCCCATGTGTGCTAAGAAATTTATTCGGGGTCAAAGGTCAAATTTTTAGATATTTTGGATTTTTCTCGAAAACGGTCAGTTTTATAGAAAAAGTACCTAAGACCAATTTGTAGATCTTAAAATTCTTTATAAAAATGGTCCTTACGATTTTTTCTCTAAGACCAACCATTTCCCAGATATTGAGCTTGTAAAAATTACGTTCTACATGATATGTACACATTTCCACACTACCTGTGAGGTAATGTACTCGGCGCTTTTTTTTACGTGGTATCCCCCGTAGGCCTACTCCACGAATCTTTGTGATATTATTTTCAGGGACAATACTTATTTAATAGTGTTACGAGCTAGGGTTCTGGATTTGGATGTAAAACGCCAATGACAACTTGCAAGGATTTATTTACGCAGGGTCTGGTCTGCAGGTCTTCACAACACGAAGTCCTCACGAAGATTCCAAATCGCAGGTCAAATCGAAGTCCAATAGTATCGCTGAGGTCGTAGGTTATCACTTGTCTCGCAGGTAGATTCGCTCGAAGTTTACTCTTCCGAAGTCCAAACTGAACTGCCTATGCGCCGCGGCGGTCGCTATTTATATCCGCCGGCAAGGGTTCTCGAATGTTCCCGTATGTACATGCATGTACTTCCCATCGGTACACATCGTTAACGTGCCTCGACCAGTCTCGAACATTTTTCATGTCATAGTGTTATGAACCTTATGGCAATAGACATACGGGTCATTATTGCTTGCAGCGAAGTATGCGGCGACTATTCTAGGAGGCTCCATTCTAGATGATTCGAGACAGGACCGCGACACTGCTTCCCTCTTAGAAATGCTCGTCCCGAGCATCTTCATTACTGCCGTGATAAGAAGCTAAGCGGTCAATGTGAACCACTTTTTGTGCACCTCTCGGCTGCCGTTGAATTCGATATGTCACGTCATTCAACCGAGTGACCACTTTGTACGGCCCTTCCCATCTTGTCTGTAATTTCGGAGACTTTCCTTTTCGTCGAGTTAAGTTGTGAAGCCATACTAGTGCTCCTTCTTCGAAGCCGTTTGTATTTGCTCGACGGTCGTACCTAGTTTTCATCTTTTCACTCGACTGCAACCCATTTTCCCGAACCATTGCATGAATTTCTCGCATTTTCTCACGTAACTTGGAAATGTAATCGTGTAGAGTACGTGGGTCGTCAGGAGCTCCTCCAGTTAGCAGATCTGCTGGTATTCTCAGTTCTCGCCCAAAATTGACACGTGCTGGGGTTACCTTTGTGCTTTCATGTTCAGCAGTTCGGTAGGCTAGGAGAAACGGCGGTATGTATTTGTCCCAATCTCTCTGGTGGTTGTCAACGAGTTTCGCCAAATGTCTCTCAAGTGTCTGATTAAATCTCTCTACCATGCCGTCGGATTGAGGATGATATGGGGTGGTCCTAGTCTTATGCATACCCAATACTTTGCAGAGTTCTTGAAATATCTGTGACTCAAAGTTCCTACCTTGGTCGGAGTGTATTTCCAAAGGCACACCAAATCGGCAAACTACTTCTTCAAACAACTTGGATGCAACAGTTGTGGCTTCTTGATTAGGTATGGCGAATACTTCTGGCCATTTAGAGAAGTAATCCATAACTACCATGAAGTACTTATTTCCTGATTCCGTTACAGGGAATGGTCCAGCCACATCAACTGCAATGCGTTCCCATGGCGCACCAACGTTATAAAGTTGCAGGTTTCCTCGGCTTCTAGTTGGTGGACCTTTCACCGCAGCGCAAGTAGCGCACTTGCGGCACCAATCTTGCACATCCTCTCGACAATGAAGCCAGTAAAACCTTTCCCGAATCTTTGTTAACGTCCGTTTCACGCCCAAATGTCCACCTGACACGCCATCATGTACTTCACGAAGAACATCCTGTACCTTATCTCTTGGGACAACTATCTGAACATGGAACTCTCTGCCGTTAGGTTTCTCCCATTTACGGTAAAGTATTCCGTTCTGAAGAATAAAACTGTCCCATTGAGCCCAGTATGCCTTGGTGATAACACTAGTAGGGCAAGCCAAGATGGTGCGAAGTCGCCCCGACTTCGCACCATCTTGGCTTGCCCTCGCCTCGTTTCTTCCATGCGACAATGACCCGTACATCTTCGTCATCTTCCTGTGCTTCTTTCATCGCCTCATCTTCCCAGGATCTCGATGGGCCCATTCTTGTCAATCTCAATGGCAGTTCCTTTGTCTCTTGTTTGGCACAGTGCTTGCAGTCTTCAGGACATGGTCTTCTTGACAGTGCATCAGCATTTCTATGATTCACGGTAGAGGGCGCAGCATCATGCTTCTTTACCAACTCTTCAAAACGCTGCTCCATTTTGTTTAGAAGTGCATCCAGCCTGTCGTCAGTTTTGGTCGGTTGTCTTTCCTTCTTAGGGCACGTGAACTGCAGATGTCCTCTTTCCCCACACATGTAGCACATGGGCCCGGAGTTCCTTTTGGGCGGCGTCTTGATCTCCTTAACATCCTCTGTAACTTCACGAAGTTTGTACCCTTGCCGGATATCTTGTCGCACAGCTTCAACTTCCAGGGCGTGTGCGAGTGCTTCTTTTAATGAGGCATGGTGGCGAAGCTTCACTGCAGCCCTAATTTCAAGATCCTTGATTCCGTCGACGAAGGCTTGAAGAATGTTGGTGTCCACCATTCTACTATCAGCAGAAGGGTACGCCTTTCGAACCAGCTTTTCGATCTCCAACGCCCATTGTTGAAGTCCTTCACCCGGGCGCTGGGTCCGGGCGCGTAGCTGGGCACGAAAAACGTGTTCCAAGTGTCGTTCCCCATACCTAGCCTCAAGTGCCTCCAACAGGTCTTTAAAGTCGCTGCCTGAGGTAGGCAGTGCCTCCAGCACAGACATGGCCGAACCTCTGAGCGCGACGGTGAGGGCTGTCAGGCTCTGTTCGTCCGTCCACCCATTCGAAGCAGCGAAAGTCTGAAACTGCTGGCGGTAGGCGGCCCAAGACGTAGTACCGTCGTAAGGAGGCACCTTCACCTTAGGTCCCTGGATTATGCCGACAGCTCCGCTCGACGTAACTCCAGCAGCTTCTATACGCCGAACTTTCATCTCCAGTCCAGCGAGGCAAGTTTTCACATTTTTCAAGTCGTCCTCTAATTCGGAAACCCGTCCATTCACTATCTCTACATCCTCATGTAGCTTAGCTACCATATCGCTAAACTTGGTAACGGCAGAAAGAATCCTTTGTTGATCTGCCTTCTGTTCTTCTCGCAGTCCCCTCTGTTCTTCTCGCAGGCCCCTCTGTTCTTCTTGCAGGCACCTCATCTGCTTGCTTTGTTCTTCTCTTATCCTCGCCTGCTCATCCATCATGCTCTTCATCATTGCCATCAGGCACGACATATCCAAAACCTCCGTTGAAAGTTTCGGAGGTTTAATGTCTCCGGTGGGCGTGGCTAGGAGGCGGAGCTTGTTGGCCGGTGGGCGTAGCCTGCCCGGTGGGCGGGGCCGGGGGGCGTGGCTTGGCCGGTGGGCGGGGCCTGACCGATGGGCGTGGCCTGGTGGGCGGGGCCAGTGGGCGTGCCCCTATGGCCGGTGGGCGTGGCCTCAGGGGCAGTAGGCGTGGCCTCCGCAGCACATTGTGCCCTAGTCCTCACACCAGGAGTATCCTCCCTCGGAGTCAGTGGCATCTCCAAATCCCACTTCTGACACCAAATGTTACGAGCTAGGGTTTATTCACGCAGGGTCTGGTCTGCAGGTCTTCACAACACGAAGTCCTCACGAAGATTCCAAATCGCAGGTCAAATCGAAGTCCAATAGTATCGCTGAGGTCGTAGGTTATCACTTGTCTCGCAGGTAGATTCGCTCGAAGTTTACTCTTCCGAAGTCCAAACTGAACTGCCTATGCGCCGCGGCGGTCGCTATTTATATCCGCCGGCAAGGGTTCTCGAATGTTCCCGTATGTACATGCATGTACTTCCCATCGGTACACATCGTTAACGTGCCTCGACCAGTCTCGAACATTTTTCATGTCATAGTGTTATGAACCTTATGGCAATAGACATACGGGTCATTATTGCTTGCAGCGAAGTATGCGGCGACTATTCTAGGAGGCTCCATTCTAGATGATTCGAGACAGGACCGCGACAATAGTAATATTGTATATAATATATATTGTTGTTGTTCAGTGAACAGGTTCCACTATTAAATCTTTATAGAAATAACTGAGCTCGTGTAGTGATTGATTCTTTATTTTTGTTTTTATTATTATACTGTCTTTATACATTTATGCTGTTGGATCTATGATAAGGAAAATAAAATAAAATAAAATAATAGTATGAAGAGTATTGATATTAGTTATTGAATTCAACTGTCGTTCTAATTTTTTTTTGTTACTTTAATCTGATTCATACTCTTCCTACTCAACTTCAACAATAATGTTTTCTTCGATTTCTTCTTCTTTTTCTTCCTCTTCCTCTTGTTGAATCTTCAGAAATTGTTCAAATGAAGAGATGAATCAGTTGTCTCTTCATCAAAATCACATGAATCTTCCTCTGTTGTATTTAATTGAACATTTGGGAACAACTATCTTGTTTTCCTCCAACATCGGCATCTGCTATTCAACACTTGTATAGAGTATACTATCAAGTTCAGACATGGCAAGGCAATCAACTTAACCCTGAAGACTGTGGTTGGAAATTAATAAATAATACTTTGGAACTGATTCAAAGTTTACTGCTCCCTGCTCCGGAAAAATTTCTTAACAAAAAAGGTTGTAGTGCCAAATGTGGCTGTAGAAAAGTAGGGTTACAGTATTCTTCAGGGTACCTGTCTTGCCCAAATGAAAATGTTTTGTAAAAACACAAACACCATCTGTTTACCTTGATAATACCTTAGCGGCGAAATCGGTCTGTAATATTAAATATAATAACGTGGAAGTACAAGTGCTTTATTATAACATTATGACAAAAATAAAGAATCAAACACCACACGAGCTCAGTTATTTCTATAAAGATTTAGTAGTGGAACCAGGGGTCCAACCGCCGAAGCTAAAACCGATTACCATCGGTTTTTTTGATCGCCAAAGTAGGTCTTAGGTTTAAGTTAATGACAAACATCTTTAGCTTCGGCGGTAGGCCCCCTGTTCACTGAACAACAACAATATTATATACAATATTACTATTAAATAAGTATTGTTCCTGAAAATAATATCATAAAGATTCGTGGAGTAGGCCTACGGCGGATACCACGTAAAAAAAAGCGCCGAGTACATTACCTCACAGGTAGTGTGGAAATGTGTACATATCATGTAGAACGTAATTCTTACAAGCTCAATATCTGGAAAATGGTTGATCTTAGAGAAAAAAATATAAGAACCATTTTTATAAAGAATTTTAAGATCTACAAATTGGTCTTTTCCGATAAAACTGACCGTTTTCAAGAAAAATCCAAAAAACCTAAAAATTTGACCTTTGACCCCGAATAAATTTCTTAGCACACATGGGATCGATGGGGACTTTTGGCACTTCATTTGTAATGGTAAACTGAAGGTCTCTACGAAAATTCAGCTCTGTCGGAATTTTTGTTATTTGATCACCATTTTTATGTCTAAATTGACCGGACTATAAGTTTAACCGGCTTTTCTTATGTTTATTTTCGACGAGAGGCTAAAGTTAGAATAATTGTTATTTGCGTCATATGAATAAAAACGCAATGCATAAATATGTTTAATTTATATAATAGTGTAAATACATAATGGACGGTTTATCGCCATAGTTGGGTTAAGTTAGGTTACACTTGTGATCGCCAAAAGCTAAGCGAACGAAGCGAGCGAGGCTTGACTTGTTTTTGGAGAAAGAGAGGACCTTCACCCTTACCAAAAGCAATCGCAAGTCTAGTTTCGCTCGCTTTGCTCGTTCGGTTTTTGGTGGTCGCATAATGTCGTAAAATGTCGATAAATTGTTCTTATATTCCTTTTGCATTTTTAGTCATGGTGCTGCAGTTACACTTAAGTTTAGCTGGGTTAAGGTAGAAGAAACTCACATTAGCCTTTTCGAGATTAAACATAGGTATATATTATCTGGCTAAAGTTAGGTTTATATTCACCTTTAACCGTAATGTAAATATTTTTGTGATTGTATGTCACGACGATCTCGAACGTCCGTGCTTCGGAGGCACGTTAAGCCGTCGGTCCCTGGTTTCAATTCTAGCAAAATTACCCTTTAGTTTTCTTCTAAAAATAAACGTCTAATCACCCATTGTACCCTGAAAGGAAACATAAGCATTATGGACATTAGTCCACAATAGTAGCAACAAGGGAGAATTACCAAGCGTTCAGACGATATTGCAATTGATATTAAGTATTATCGATATGCTAGGTTACTATTACTACTCACTGTTTTAGGTCTCCAATAGTGTTGAGCTTCACTACTAGACATCTCTTTAAGCTTTGAATGTCTTATTTGCCATATTATTGTCTCATATTGCCAAGAGGGGAAGCCAAACTCAAAAAAAATCTCTTACAAATTTCTTCTGATTAAATTAATTGTGAGTTGTAAGACAACCGTAGTTTTACCCCCGGGACTGCAGTGGACTTTTGTTCATTGCTTTTTGGTCAATTTGGTCGCCGCTGTTAATCCTGGCCACACAGTAGACATAATGGCGGGAATGTGTGGTGTCCATAATGCTAATATGTCTAAGGTGTAAAAAAAAACTTATATATTATGTAGTATGTTACCATTTCAGATGTGATCTCTGAGTTTCCATTCCTACTCGTTAAAAATAAAGACATTAAATATGACGATGATGACGATTTGGACATCGAAAGACCGCAAAAAGAAGTTATAAAAATTGGTGAGTTACTTAATTTCTTCATCTGTATTGAAGTTAATTTAACAAAGTAATAATAGAACATGTTTTCGTCGAAGATGGAAAGGAAATTAAAGTAATAGAATAGATACTATTTAACGTAACATCAAGTAAACACATTAATACATATATTTTGCATATCAAGAAATACATATTCTACATTAAATGCAGGATTTGATGTGCTATCAGAATTATTTGATGTGCAAATCAGGTTATTTTAGTGGATCAATTTTATTATTTGACTATAGAATTTCCAAATATTTGTTCAGGAAAGTTCAATACATCCTAATGATTAAACGAATTCTTGTTAAGCCCTTTCGCTGAAATAATAATGATAATGATGACACAGTGAAGCGTGTCTCACACGCCGTTCCACATGTCTTAAGAAAACATGATATCTCCTTCGATATATGTATGTATAATGAACATGATAAAACATGATTTTTCGTTTTAGTATGGCATGACCCATACATTAAGAGACGTCACAATATCTAGTGGAGCTCGACTCGATGGCGTCGTTACGCGTGTCAGTCTAATGAAACAAGTTAAGCAACGTCGACCGCACGGCAGTCTGTCCATGGGTGGCTTTATTTATCGCGAGCTCCTCCGTGCTTCGGAGGACATGTTAACTGTCGGTCCCGGCAGTTGGCCAGTAGTTGACAGTCGCAAAGCCACATCAGTGGCGGCTTGAAAGCACTGGACTCCGACATCTCGCAGTTGACCAGTGTGGTAGAGTATGCTCTAAACTCTTTCGATTGACGGTCGACCCGTATCCCAGCACTGGGATAAGGGTTGTCGACTGTACTGTACAATATCTTATAATACATTATTTCGCCTTAAGACTTTCTTATTCACTGGCTGGTTACCTGCTTGCAAATTATTCTACCACTATTAAGTAAAATTAGCTCACGTAAATGAAATTGTTCTAAACAAAAACACAGAAAACAAGAACAACCCACGCACGACCTATTTATTAAAGCAAACTTAAATTTTTAAAATTTTAATTTTTCTAGAGCATAGTTCCAGAACAAAAATAGCATTAGTTGGCCTTCAAGTATGGAGAGGGGCGTTCTTGCTAGGGGACTTACTCATACATTTGGGACTAAGTGGAAAGTTGGAAGGCAAGACTGTCCTGGAACTGGGTGCTGGCACTGGACTGACTAGTTTTATAGCAGCAATGTATGCTAAGAAGGTTGTGTGCACAGGTAAACATTCTTACATCCTATCCAATATTTTGACCATTGTAAATTTTTGTGTGGATCGAGCGAAACGCTTATATACATCATCATCATCATCATCAGGTCATTTTAGTCTCAACTACAGGAGCACGACCCTCTCTTGTCCGTCACAGACAGGAGAATTTGGCCTGCACTCCCCACGCTGGCCAGACGATTGGGGAGGCCTGATCGATGTTTTATAATGTATTTCCCTTAGTCGCCTTGTACGACATCCACGGGAAGAGACGGAGTGATTCTATTCTAGTCGGCCGGAAACCATACGGCTTATATACGCCGATAAGTTATTCTTGGAAATAAATAGACTCCAAAACTACTGAACCGATTTTGATGAAACTTCTCACAATTAAAGATCTACATGCTTGAGGTTTGTGACGAATAAAATTGAGATCCATCATGCCCTTGATGAATGCTCATCAAATACATTTTCCATTGAAATCAATGGAAAACATACACTCAGCGAATCTACTTCCTCCACTCACCCTCGATTTCGGCCCAGTGGGCTAGAATCCGCCCTAGTATTTAATTAATTTTTACACATAATCATTCTCTAGTATATATGTAGAGATAAGACATGGTGCACAAGGCGAATATTCATAATAAATATTTTGTCGATGGAGAAGTAGAACCTTAATATTTTTACATTTACATTTCTAAGTGTAAGTGGCTCCTCACAATCATTGGAGCCAAATCCATCCTCACCTGCACGTGGTGCACCTTGCCGGCTAATGGCTCTAAGACAGGTTACAGCGTATTTATAAGCTGCCCGGCTGGGGAAGTACTTCCACCTCATAGAATTCCGCAGCCAAATAACGATTCACTTGAGGGTTGCTGTGTTGCTATGAGTGAGTGAGGTCATCTGGTAGAAAGTAGTTGCTGCGTTTTCTGAGATGGTGGCGGAGCGCGAGTGATATTTCATTTTGCGAGCGTTTATATAAGTACGGTAACCGCTTCACATCTGGCGGGCCATATGCTTGTCTGCCATCCGACTTAGTATAAAAAATACTTCTACACCTTTGTGTTCCGTGAATGCGAAAGTGCGTTTGCTTGTCGTTGATTGATACTTGAGGCCTTGATTGATACTAAGCATGAACGCATCATCATAGGATTTGTTTAAAAATAATAATAATATTTATTTGGAATAAAGTTATTATATACAATTCAACATTGGAGCAATGACATCTGCAGTAGTATAGAACTGTGTCGCAGAAATCAACGCTCTCTTCCGAATACCATTCAAACACAAAAGTGAGCACTATATTCTATAACAGTGTTCCACAAAGTGTGTGCCGCGGCACACTGGTGTACCGTGGCCATTAGTTGGTGTGCTTCGGAAAAATAAGGTTAAGCATCTCAGCAAAATAGACGGTCGGAAGAAAAATTCTTACACAAATAAAAGTGTTGATGAACCACGTACACCATAAAAAAAAATCTATTTTTATGGTGTACGTGGTTCATCAACACCTTTGAACCAAAACCAACTTCACCTGCACGCGGTGCACCCTGCTGACTGACTAACAAACGAAGCTCTGGCGAAAAGAGAGGTAGGGAGCGTAATTGTAAGCTTGGGGAATGTACCTCCACCTCACAGAATACCGCAGCCAAATAACAATTCCTTGAGGGTTGATGTGTGCCTGCGAGTGAGTGAGGTCACCAGAAAGGAAGGAGATGCTGCGTGGGCAGCGGAGGTGGCGGCGCGCGAGCGATATTTTATATTGCGAGCGCTAATATGGCTACGGCAATCGCTTCACATCAGGCGGGCCGAAATTTTCATTTTCCTAGAAGTACTTTAAACACAAAAAGTTTGCGGAACACTGGTCTATCATACTATTGTAAAATAATAATAATAATTTCACAAACCTTCAAATGGTTGGCAGTGCGCGCGTGTCCGCTTGAATATTTGCCATATTAACCGCGAAGTGCTCGCCAAGTTTTTGAGCGGCGTGTAGTGTGTATTTTCTTTTTGACAGATAAAAGTCAGTCGCATAGTGTATTATTGTTACACAATCATTTTTTACGTGTAGAAATGACGTTAATCTATTTTAAGAACCATTTAGAATAGAAACCTAATATTGAGTCTTCCGTATTACATAGTACGATGTGAACATGGAGCTAAAACGAGTTAAATAGCTACGAGTAGATAAGGAATATGAATTTTACGTACGTTTTTCTGAATTTTCTCATTTCATTTATATTCCGATTTTTAGAATCGAATAATGTTCAATCTTACATTAGCTCCCCATAAAAACGCACGAAGTGAACTACGGGAGGTACAGCGTATTTGCCGACTGGGGAAGTACCTCCACAGGATTGTTGTGTTCATGCGAGTGAGTGAGGTCACCAGAAATGTCGGGATGGCGGCGTGCGAGCGATATTTCATGTTGCTATGGCTACGATAACCGCTTCATATCAGGCGGGCCGTATGTTTGTTCACCTGAGGTAGTATGATATTTATCTACTATATAAAAATAAGTCGGGTTTTCCTTCCTGACGCTATAACTCCAGAACGCACGAACCGATTTCCACGGTTTTGCATTCGTTGGAAAGGTCTAGGGCTCCGTAAGGTTTATAGCAAAGAAAATTCTGGAAAAATTTGAAAAGAAAGGCGGGAAAATCTTTTTTCACATACAGCGCCATCTCTAAGGAAATGGATGGAAACGAAAAGATTGAGCCACAGCGAAGCGTGGTCGCGCCGCTAGTATGTATATAAATTTGATTGCAGATATTAACTTGGGTGGAATATTGGAACTAATAAAGTTAAACGCGAAATACAATTCTAAATTAATCAAGTCTGAATTCAAAGTGATGCCACTGGACTTCATGGACACCAATTGGAGCCAACATTTGTCAAGAGAAATAAATGACATAGACGTCGTGATAGCCGCCGATGGTATGTACGAGTTTGTGCTGTACCTATAACATGAGAAGAGCCACATGCTTGTATCGTCGTCAACTGTTATTCATCCCACTGTTGGGATACGAGTCTCCCCGCAATCGAAGGGGTTTAGAGCATACTCACCACGCAGCGCAATTGCGGGTTGGCTGAGGCCAGTGTTTTCAAGCCGCCTAAAGGCCACTGCCTTGGCTTAACGACTGTCATCTAATGACAGCAGCCGGGACCGACGGCTTAACATGCCTTCCGGCATGAGGAGCTCGAGATAAATAAACCCATCCATGGACAGGGTATGTTCGACGTTGCTTTACTTGCGTGTTCGATAAGACTGACAAACGTAACGACGCCATCGAGCTTCTCATTGTTGTTATTCGTTGTAACCAGTCGCTCTAGGTAAGCACCCTTATACGCCAACTCGCGAGCGTGTTCATAATAGGCTATTTGACCAACACTTACGACAGCTAGTGTTAAATATTACGCTTATGTAATTAGTATCATAATAAAAGTTATATTATTTTTTATTGCTTCTCCAATTGAAATATATTTTTTTAATAACTTCATACTTTTAAAATAGACATTCCCGTCAAACTTTTATCGACCCTAAAATAAGTCGGGCGGAAGATATTAGAGTGAAAGTTTGCAGATCTTTATAGTTTTGTGTATTTTACGATATTGTTAAATAATTTATAATTTTTTTGAACATTGTCAAATAGCCTATTGTAGCAGATCTTGTATTAATGATCGGAGTTGTAAGTTTAATATTTTGTTCCATTTTCCAGTTATCTACGACGACGACGTGACTGCAGCATTTGTATCAACTATACAAAGAATACTTAACACGAAACCCCCGAAGACACTGTACATAGTTTTGGAGAAGCGCTACGTGTTCACCATAGAACACTTGGACTCGGTGGCGCCCTGTTACGAAACATTCCTAACTTTGCTGGACAAAGTAAAGACAGAGAACACTCATTCCACTTGGACGGTCGAACAGTTGCCGATCGACTTCCCCAAGTATTTCACGTACGACCGGGTCAAAGAACTGGTCATGTGGAGGATAGCCTCTAAACCGACATAAAACTGTGATAATAAATATTTTAGTTGATAATTTGTTTTTTATATAATTAACAAATAAAAGAAGCTCAACTCGGCACTGATACGGAGGTATTACGATACCTCCGTATTAGTGCCGTATTCGCAAGAAGAGATCTAAGCCCTCATATACCTACGTCTGTAATTCTCGGGCAACTGTACTCTATGTGTGATTGGATGAATACTGCGTTGCTACGGCGCTTGGTACAGCACTAAAATCCGCGGCATCCAAAAGTTTTAGACAAAGCCTAGCCTTGGCGAGCCATATTAAAACCCATGCTAGAAAGTTAGAATAGGTTCGCCGTCGCTCGCCGTCGCCGCCGTCTATATACTCCTCATCATCTAATCTATCTAATCTAGGTGTTTGTAATTAAACTCCTCCGAAATGGCGGAAATTTTGTGTGCATATCGGTTAGGTCTGAGAATCGGACAATATCTATTTTTCATACCCTTAAATGATAAGAGTGATCCACCCCTAAATATTTATTTTATTGTCAATTTTTTATTTTAATTTTTTATGATTTAGCATTGAAAAATACATACAACTTCAAATTTTCTCCCTTCTACCATCAACCCCTATATTTAATAGCGATATTAGTATAATTTATATGGCAAAACAACGTTTATCGGGTCAACTAGAACTTATATAAAATTGCAACCAAAGAGATTTATAGTTTATTACTAGCTGTTACCCGCGACTTCATCCTTGTGTAGCCCGAGTGACTATCAAGTCTCATCAAAATCGATCCAGCCGTTTCGTAGATTAGTCGGAATAAACCTAAAGAAAGATATGACTTTTGTCATAAGTTATTTCCATAATGCATTTAATAGAAAGTAGTTGTTATGTATACAATGTATGGGCGCATGACAGTAGCGTAACTATAGGGTGGCGAGACGAGGAAAAATGCCACGGGCCGCCGCCTATGGTGGTACTTTGGTCAAGAGTTGTTGTGTTCCTGCGAGTGAGTGAGGTAACCGGGATGGAAGGTGTTGCTGCGTTGACAACGCACAAACAGCACGCGAACGATTTAATTATTATCATGTTGCGAGCATTAATATGGTTATTGTAACTGCTTCACATCACGCGGACCGAATGCTATGAATTACTACCCGACGCAGTATATAAACAAAGTTTGGATTACTCCTTTGTGTTAGTATGTCCACGATAAAACAATGTTTATTATGTCATTTAGACGGCAAATTAGGTCTTGTCGGATGAAAAATCCGCATCCACCGAGAGAATCGAATAAAATTATCTTATTTTCGCCTAAAACTGCTAAAACTTCGGATTTTCACTGCGGAATAAACCCCAGGCGACCGATAGGGCCCCACCTGATGAATTTACCACGGGCCCCAGGGCCAGATAGTATATTACACCACTGGCTCACGCCATGGAAAATGCAAGTCAAGCAAGGACCTTCTAATGCCTTGAGTTATGGGCAGAAATTATGTGCAAAGAAAAGTCAAAGTTAGATGTAACGTTTACTCGAATTTCAATCAATAAATAACAATACATAATTAGTAAATTTAGCGAATATTTCAGATGTCAGATTATAATAAATAGGACGTGAGACAAATGAAACTTCTATAATTTAATTAAACATTACTTGAACAATGTAAAAGACAGATCATTTCATACAGAATTCATTCACAAAGACTAAGCAAGCATTGGAAATTATAAGCTACCAGTAGATCAAACATATTCTGTGGAACAAATTGTACGAACACACGTACAGAAGGACATTTGAACTGGCAATTTACTTCAGCAAATTGAAAACCTAATTTAAAACTATTTTTGTGTAGGCCAAAATTCGTTGTATTTAGTTAGGAAAGTTTTTCTCAATTCAGAGTTACGCGCCTGCTGATCCCGCTCCTTGCTGAGTTTTTCCACGCTGTGGCCGACGAAGTGGTCGCCCTTGAAATGTATGATCACAACTTGCGTGTTGAATGTCACGTTCTTATCGGGGTTTTGTTTTGCTTGCGGGCCAAAGTCCAAAGAGAATGGTAGTGTAAGGTCTTCCGCTAGAAAAATGAAGTTAGGTTCAGAATAGAGACAATACAACTAATGGTTGAAAGTGAACTGAGACCTCTTTTTTATACCAAAAAGGTGGTAAATAAACATACGGCTCGTGTGATGGAAAGCGGTTACTGCAGCCTATGGACGCCTGTAACACCGGAGGCATTACGCAAGTGACGATCCTCAATTTTGATATCTCAAAATTATTGTCACGACGAGCTTTCTGTTCAATAACCTCACAAGACAAACATTTGTGTGCAATGTCTGTTTGTCTCGGCCTGCGTATTTTTTTATACATATATGTACCTATTTACAAAAAACGTATTTAAGTAGGTATATTTATCAGTTATTTAAAAGGTACCCCATAGTGCAAGCTTTGCTCAGTTTGGGACTAGATGCCGCGGTGTAATTTATCTAGGAATGTTTATTAATTGTAAAACGTAATATAAAAAAAAAATGTATTTCAAATCTGCTCTGCGTCCTACGCTGCGTTTGCCGTTCCAGAACTCCCATCTCGAGTCGTCATTACTAACCGATTCCTTACCAGTTATAGCTGAACTCGCTCCTTGCTAGGTACTCGTTACCGATGAGACCGGTGCCTTGATCAACGTTAATGCAAGTAAATAGCTACTTACGAGGAGTGTATTCCTCAGCGACCTGCATAGAGGTGTCCCCCGTACACTCTAACCCACAACCGCCATCCTTTAGGATGCCCCGCATCTTCGTTAGTTTTCTAATCGTCTTCTCATTCATTTTGCTGTTTTGCTCATTCTTGTGTTTGTCTATGCTTCGAAGGAATTTTTTCATCTGTAAGTTTAAAAAACGTCTATGTATTCCTTATTCCTTGTAATTCGCAGACCTGGATGCCTGAGCAAATCTTGGTGCTTTTTTTTTAGAAGGAACGGATGTTCCTTGAATTATTTAAGTAAAGCAAGATCGATAAAGTGACATGTGGTGCCATCTAGTGTCAAGTAGTTAACATATTGCGAACAGATATTTTTAATTAATAAAAAGATTGAAACGGAAAAAAAATCGTTTTCAACTATCGCACACATATAATTCATAATTACAGTTAATTGAATCAGGTGTTATTTTGCGGAAGTCAAATTTATAGGCAATTTGATCTACACTACTTTGTGTGCTTTCGACACCAGTTAATTCATCAAAATTATCTACTGTTGGCCCGGTTGGTCGGCATTCACATACTGCCGTTAGCAAATGAATGCAACTGCCAATGACTTGACCATCTCTGCCCCAGCTCCTGCGGTCATCCTTGCACCTATCCAATAAGTCGAGCCTGGTGGTCGAATCGATGGCTACTTTGACTCGGAGGTCGCGGGTTCAATTCTGGCACAAGACAGATATTAGTGTGCATGAAGATGTAGTTTGTCTTGGTGTTTTCTAAATATTATAAGTAGATATATATTTACAAAAAAAGAATGTATTTAAGTACATATTTATCAGTCATCTAGTACCCATAGCACCTACAAGCTTTGCGCTTACTTTGGGGCTAGATGGCGTTGTGTGTGTGAAAATTGACCAGAAATATTTATTTAATATCTGAAACAGAAGGTACATGCAACTGCCGTCGCCTTGTTGTAAGTAGTGTAGATCCAATTGTTACAAAATTTTCTGCAATATATAAAAAGAATTCGCAGTGAGCGATCTCTTCAAACAACTTTAAGGTAAACGAGAGCGTATCTTACCGTTTTGGAAAACTTCTTTGGAGGATCAGGGTAGGACATTTTTGGTTCTCCAGGATTACTTCCGACGACGTACATCGTGCTCTTTGGGATATCAAAGTCTGAATACACAGACGCCTGGCCCTCTAGTAGCTCTACCTGTCTACCCGACACCGTCGACGACTTGCTATTGGTCGGAACATAAGATGTCTTAGATACGTTTTCTTGACTCTTACGCGAAGAAGTTTTATTCTTAACTTTCTGCTTTCTTTGGACATTAGATTCATCTTCGTTCGAAATACTCTCCTCGGATGTCGAAGGGAACACTTCGTTTAAACTGAGGACTTCTACGTTGCACTCTTCGATTGGAGGTAATTCGATAGAAGGGTTTTCAGCCACTTGACATAACTGGTCGGTGGAGTGTATACTGATGAATGATTTCTGTCCGGAATATAAGCGGGCTTCTTCTTCGTTCGAAGGAGACTGCTTCTTTGAAACGGTTACTGAAAACTCAAATGTAGTCATATTTGCGCTTTTAACTAGATTAAAACAGTTTTAATTATTCCTTACACACATTTCGATATAGGCATATTGTTAAATAGGCCAGTTTCGAAGTAGTCACCTCGAGAAGTAGGTAGAATGAGAAGTTCGCAATTTGACAAGTAAACCCTGGCGCCGGAAGGGTATATTCCACGATAAAAATATAATGTACACTCCAATATTCCACATAAATGAGAAAAGAGACTTCGGGGATAAAAAACCAGTGACGTACCTACACTAATATTATTAACAATAAATTATCTGAAGAATCCAAACAAACATCTACGAATATTTAGCAACATAAAAACATACCAGCATAAGTGCAGCCCTCCGCGTTACAATGTACAACGTACATACACTAATATTATTAATAATAAATTATCTGAAGAATCCAAACAAACATCTACGAATATTTAGCAACATTAAGACATACCAGCATAAGTGCAGCCCTCCGCGTTACAACTTATTATTTCTCCTTGAAACAAAAAGAAACATTATCTAGTATTGCACATACTTAGTAGGTAGATACATATATTTTTGTGTGTAGTATAAATATATCCACTCCGGACAATGAGGCGTTAGTCGCGTCTCTCAGGGGCGCAAAGGCTCGCGCGGCTGCCTTGTGAGCCAAATGTTCGATCTATGTGGACGTGCCTTGGAATCGTTTGTCTCTGCTGAGTGTGTACGCTGTTCACGCACGTTGTCTCTGCTGAGTGTGTACGCTGTTCACTACTGTTCAGTCTATGTAGAGGGTGCATGGACGGACTATTCAAGACACAGTAAATTGTTCGTTTACTTGTTACGGTAATTTCATCATTATGAACGCTCGAAAAAGTCGATTCGTCTCATTCAATTATACAGTTCCTATGAGATATTGTAGGATTAAAAAAAGATCCTAAACATTCGAACAAAACTCCAATTCATCCAACGTCCATTTTGGTTGAGACGACTCTTTTCTACGAGCGCTTAACGTGGCTAAACTATCGGGACACCTGTGAACTTTTGAATTATGGGGTTTCACGAACTACCTTTGGGGCACTACTGCTCTATGCTATAGATAGACATACCTAGGATTATTTCACTAGGATGTCTAACTGTAGATAGGTACCTATCGCTAATTGTAAGTCCACAGGCGTGTAAATCTCATCATTATATATAGCTTTACATAAATAAAGGTGGTACATGTACCTCCGTCTTCATTTTTATCGGTAATTTGTGTATCTGTCCTGATTTTATCTGGTATATTATGGGCATTCTTCGAGTATGACATATTTAACAACAAATTTCAGTTTGTGAACTTTGTCAAATGGCTGTCCATTTTCTCTTTATTTGATGCGATGACAATTCTATGTATAACAAAGAGATTATAATACTCACTAGGTGGTTTATTGTTTAGTAATGAGGTGCTAGTGAATATTTTTTTAAGTTTGTGTGCGATACACATAAGTAACGAATGGCACATGAAACAAAATACTTCAATATTTTTTTATTTAGAAGATATTTGCTACTGAACTGTGCAAATACCTGTAGCGACAACAGCAATATTGCATTTCGCGCGATGCATTCCCGGCCACGTTCGCCAGTCGGTCCGCGTCCATTACGAATATAGGTTGGATTTAAGTACATTAGGGTGGTCCTTATTTTTCGACTTTTGAAATGTCCCCGGGGCACTTTAAAATTTGATTATGTACTCCTAAATATGAAATAAGATTTGCTTTTTTTTGTTTTTTGTTAAGATTTAGAGGTCGCTACCAGCAATCAAAGATTTTACAAAAAGCGATGAAGGACAGCGGTTTAACTAATGTTTCATTTAAGATTTTAAATTATATTTTACGTGCAAGTGAAACACGCTCCTTATATGAGGAGAGGCCCCTCCTTTCCCCGACTCTTTTTCTGAACCGAAGTGTCAAGATTTAGCCCGCCCCGCACATCAGTTCTAATAAGTCATTATCAAGAGCGCACGCGTTTTGTAACTGTAGATCCTATTGCCAATTCGGTATCAGGACATGGAGTTGATCAACTTCTAGCAGTTCCAAAATTGGAACGTGGAACGAGCGAGGCATGTGCGTCAGCTGTCTACGAAACAATAAATTCATGGAATTTGAGCGATATAAAGGTAATGTTTGTGTTTTGACATTACTGTTGTAAATACCAGCTGAAGAAGTGGAGTATGCGTTCTTTTGGAACGAAAGTTGGATAAAAATATGCTTTGACTTGCTTGTCGCCAACACATTCGGAAATAATTGAGATACTATTGATCAAAGCGACTACAAAACAATATCAGATGATGCTGAGGCAAATATTCTTGCAGAAGTAGCCTCAGACAGAGTTTCTTTTGCCAAAAAACAACTACAAGTACATCAACCTCAAAATGACTACAGGGAATTGTTGAATCTCACAATCATTTTCTTAGGAGGTGTTTCTGAAAAAGGCGTTTTATTTAGAAGACCTGTTGGTTTACATCGGGCTAGATAAATAACAAGAGCTTTGTACTGTTTTTTTTATATTATTTAAACATCAGTTTAAGTTTTAAGCTTAATAAGAAAAACGGAAAGGCTGTGAGATAAATATGCATTTTCACGGTGATTATTTATGTTAAATATTGGTTTCAAGCCCCTACTGGAAGATCAGAACCAAGAAACGACTTCCAATTATTGAAAAGCCTTATCGCCTTTGAAAACTTTAACAAAAATACAGCTATTGTTGCGCTGAAAAAAATTCTAAATCATTTGTGGTATTGGTCAGAAGAGCTGGTTTTGTATGCCTTTTTCGATGACGAACTTTCAGTTCAACAGAAGAAAAAATGGTACAATCACTGAAAATTTAAGGCACAAAAGATTGCTTCAAAAGAAGAGCGCGGTGACGCTTTAAACGAAGAATATAATAAATTGATTACAATCAATGAAGAACAAAAGCAATATTTACTTTTGTTGGTGAAAGAGTATAGAAAGAAGTACCCTCATACTAACAAGCCAATCCTTATATTTTAAAAATAATGATATTAATGGATTTAGATATCTACATATCTTAATTCATAACAGCAACAATAATTTTGTAAATTTTTTTTAGTCCTGCCTAAAAGAATCCAAAAAATACAGATTTTGAGTTTTTACTTGAAATTCAAATCTTGGTAGCGACCCCTAAATGTCATTTAAAAAACTCAAAAAAATTACTGTAATAATTTCTTATGGTACATACTCAAACTATGTGGTGCCCCGCGAAATTAATGAAAAATTTTTTTTTCTTAGGAATAAGGACCACCCTAAAGTACATATTGTCGTAAATATTAGTAGTTCTGTGTAACTGAAATTATTTGTACCCTTTTTAAGTGAATAACACTCAAACTATTATTGGGCGCGCTGAGAATAGAATTTTGCATTTTCCTTATTTCCCTAAGCACTAGCTCCACTCTTACTACGTACAATCTACAACTTACTATGTAACTTACTTATCTATAACCTACATGAATTAACCTATTTACTTGCCATGATAATATCTCGATAAATTAATGGCATTATAAGACTAGATATTATCATTCCACCACCAAGGCTATCAATTAAAACAGATGTATTGAAAATAATTGTTATATTTCATCATAAGTACTTATTCCATCATATTACTGAACATTACTTCAAATTGAACAATACAAATAACAAAATATTTTATCGAATTTATGAAAACTGTATTGAACTGCGATTCAACACGCAACAAAACATACAACACGTTACAACTGTAATAATTTAGTGTAATAAACTATGGTGCCTAATAAAAATGTCTGGCTTGCTTATAATATTAACTATAAAAGTTATATTTTCTAATGATAAAATTACTCGGAATTTTAAAATGTAACATGAAAACAGAAACACTTAGTAGCGACTCAGGCTTGTAATATAGCAATACTAATATAATAAATGCGAAAACGAATTTGTTTATCTTTATCTTACATATGCATTGATTTACAATTTCTAATCTGGCAAGGGTTCGTTGAACATTACCTATAATTAAATATTTGAGAGGATTATTTAATATGCCGAGAGTGGAATGTTTCAATTTCGACATTACAAAAAGTAGTTTTATTTTCTGTTAGGTATGACCTGCGTTTTTTTTTCAGGAATATATTCGTGTACAAAAAAACAACACATAGGCACAGATTACATAATAGTTACTACGTAACAGATACTTCACTCAATAGAAAATTTCCAATACCTACTGCTATAATAGCCTACTCCGTCGCGTCAGCAACCGCTGCATGCTAAAATGTGCCTAAATGCTCAAGCGTACAGTTGTGATTGCTTCGCACCGCGCGATCCCACAGTAATCGCAGGGCCTGAATTTGGTCCGCAAACGGCCCGAGACCGCTCGGCCGGGCGGTAGGTAACTGTAGCGCGCAAGTACATGGAGTGACGGAGGCCTGACATAGGAGATGAGCATGGGTATTATAATAATTATGGGTTTTTTGCTTTGGGCGACAAATTTCGACAAATTAACGACGAATTTTTTGTGTAGTTAAAATCAAGATCTGAGACATGGGCAGTGCCGAAATAAGGCACACTGTATGAGCAAGCTACTAGGATCAATCACCTTAAGCCTGCTAGGCCCGGTCCTACGGCGCGGTATTACGGCGGTCAAATGTTAGGTGGGATCGCAGGACACACTAGAGGAATAATTCTTGCAAATACTTTTATTAGATAGAATCAATTATTTAAATGGCTAGTAAGTACCAATGGTTTAAGGCAGCCACGAGGCCACGTCACGACCTAGGGCGGCCAATGCCCGGCAAAGAGTGTCCAAGAATGCAAATCCGCCTCCGCTTTCACTACTAAATATAGACCTTACATCTGGACTGCTCAAAACAATCAATGCGTTTTGCATACGATACAAAACGCCCAAAAAGTTTTGCTTGCGGATAGCCGCATGTAAGAAACGATCTAATATAACTGAATCTAAGATCCTTACAAACATTCTAGTTGTATTGTCCACTTAATGCTTGGACAAAGAGAAAGTGTAAGCCTAAACTTATACAAAATTTTTGATAATCATTTTCATTTTCGCCTAATTTATTTTGCTCAGTGAGATTGTTCATTCTTTGACGGTAGACTTATAAATTAAAGGGTAGTCTTATTACACAATAATTACTTAGGCACGGTCAGGGCCGGACTATCCATAGAGGCAATATAAGTATTGTCTTGGGGCCCGCGGGCTGGGAGAAAAACAGAATAAAGATAAATTGTAAATATTTGCACTTTTACTTCATACAACATAATCAAATACTTATTTACTGATGATGTGTGGGGCCCCGAGATTTGCATGAAATTAAATTATTTTATTTGCCATTGAACCCTTGTGTGCCCTTAGACACGTCTTACTCTTTTTTTTATCTATATTATGTTTTTTTAGCATTTCCTAGAAGCCTCTATTTGACTTAATCCGCCCCTGGGCACTGTGTCCATTGAAAATATATGAAAGAGAACATTTTGTTAGAGTTTGAACGAAATTTTTTTTTTTGTGTTATATGACGATAACTCTTGACTTTGATGAAATTTGGTAAATATGGAGACAACTGCAATATGATTGAGCATTGGACTGTATTTTTTTGGGTATTGTTGTTAAGAAAAATAATAATCGTCAAGTCTCAGTTCTCGGCGATATACTAGACATGTCAAGTAGAGGAAAATAATTATCCATGGACTACATAGTTTATAGTATGTAGGATACTGCGTCTTAGATCGACTATTTAACAGCTTCTTATTGAACAATTGAATGTCGATAATTATTTGGCTGATACAGCTCATGACGCTGGTCTAGATTTAATCGGCTATGAAATGTAAATATCCATATAGAAATAGAAAATAAAATTAAAAATATATAGCATCTCACCTGAGGAATAAAGTCATCGTTTCAATCTGAGGTTTCAATTTGAATTTTATTTGGTTTCAAATTAAATCTTTATTCACGTGTGATTAGACCAATAAAATTACTTTATGCTTATAATAACTGTCTATCGACTGATTGGAAAAATCACAGCTAAAAGTATTTGTGAAAACATTATCATATTCAGTAAAATATGCTGGGTAGACAAAAAACACTAGAGATCTAATATCAGACATGCGATTAAAAATAAGTCATAATTTAGCAACTATCGTTATCCATTTAATGGACTTTCTTTACTTAAAACTAAAATTATCGTATTGGGCAGTAACGAAATTATATTACCTAACGTGAAACTTTAGTAATAATGATAGTCGAATAATATTGATATGGCGCCAATTATTCAAACACACGACACAATTATCAAAACCTAACGGCAGTTATTTGCCCTCCGTATCAGAAGGTCAAATTAGCAAAATGACCACGATGCATTAACGTCATGAAATTATAATTACTTCTACAGGTGACCAGTACTAATTGAAGCCAGTCACTTTTATGATAAAGAAAACAAAGGAGTAATTTATAAAATGTACTTGAATGTACAATAACGCATGGCCAAGTACTTTTGTCTAACATGACGTCTTTCATTTCAGACGTTGTCCTAGTATGACTATTTTAGATTTCAGACGCTTTACTAGTAGTAGTAGGTCGTTTTACTTCCATGTCGTTAATTCATTATGGTCATTTTGCTAATTTAACCTTCTGATACGGAGGGGTTATTTTTATCAAATTTATTAAAATACTCCAACAATGTCATACGTCCAACTATCTCACATTCTATCAATATTAAAATAATAGTTCGATCAGAAAAATATGCTCAATTTCAATACATCCCGGCGAGGTATAACAGTAGTGAGATTTTCATATAAACAATACATTATAAACGTTTTGTGCAATTTTTAATTATTCGCTATACGGAGCTTTTTCTTTCTGATATAGAAGAGCGTTTGCGACTTTGTATACTGCCGGACGACATTTTCCTCTTGCTCTCGGTGTGACTCGGGCCGGGGCTGGCGGATTTATTGAAATTGGCGCTTGCACTGGCCATTCTATTTGCATTTTGTAGATTAGATGTTTTTCTTCTAACTGAAGGCGAGGCCTCTATGTTATTCAGCTTGGCTGTGGTGATCTGTGGTTTTTGTTCGATTATAGCGGGTTGCTGGAACTTTCCGACAGCATGCCAGTGCTCGCGCTGCGCTTTAAGTGACTCGCGCATCTTTTCTTTGGCTTCGGCGTTGTCTGCCAACATTTGGTTGAGCATTTGTACTGTTTGATAGAGAGCGATCGGACTGAGCATGCCGAAGTCGTGTAGAGAACACATGTGGAGGATAAAGTTTCTGTATAAGTTTTTCTCTAAGAGTTCCTTGCCTTTCATCTGGAGGAACTTTTGGCACGCGATAGGAATCTGGCAGTCGCCGACGTAATTGTATTTCATTACGTGAAGGTTCCACATCTTCATCAGTTCCTTCTCTCCTTCGTTCACGTCCGTGAACTCGTCTATCATCATCATGGTTTTCTGCTGTAGCCATAGCGGGTCTGTTTCGCTTTCTGAGTCTATGTCTAGTTCGTTGGGATACACAGGGAGGCACGTTATTGTGTGATGGTAGAGTCTGAAAGGGAACAATCGAACACTAAGTGAGATGAGTAATTTCTTCGTAGACCTATCTCAATATACGAGATTTAAAGGCAGATTTATTACTATATGAGTTTTAAGCGCACTGCTCTTAATTGTTGGCGTAGTGTTCTTTTAATTGAACATATCATCCAATGATTGATCGAGAAACAGTTTGCCAAGAGCACGTCGCGTCGAATTATATCTTTTATTCACCAAAACGAGGGTAACTCAGTGTTATCGTATTGTGCGTTAGCAAAATATAACTAATGTGAAGTAATTTTAATGCGCTCTTAATGATCGCACCAGAAAGGAAAGGAAAGAGTTGCTACATAGGCAGCAGGGGGTGGTGGTACGCGAGCGATATTTTATGTAACGAACCGCTTCTCGTCAGGCGTTCCATATACTTGTCTTCCACCCAACGTAGTATTAAAAAAATATCGTTTGCTTAATGTAAAATAAGTGAGAAAATTAATATATATTAGTAAACTGATATATTCATAGGTACCTTTTTACTAGCGTCACTTGACAGTACTTTAGGACAGTAAGGATCAATCTGCACCGCCGTGGAATGGAATGGAAGCAACTTTTTGCAACGAAATTCTTCATAGCATAATGAACTTTCAATAGGCTATTTTCCAATCTTTAAAAATTGTATAAATTATTTAACAATATAGTAAAATACACAAAACTATAAAGATATGCAAACTTTCATTCTAATATCTTCAGTCAAACTTTTTTTAGCGTCGATCAAAGTTTGGCGGGAAAGTCCATTTTAAAAGTATGAAATTATTAAAAAATAATATTCCCATTGGAGAGGCTATAAAAAATGCTATAACCTTTATTATGATACTAATCACATAACCGTAATATTTAACATAGCTACCGTACAAATTTCTGATTTGATGAATACAAAATACAAACCTGTGACGTCATAATTCGGTAGTCTTTTGTATGGAGCGTTTTCGGGACAGTTTCAAAATTGCGATTTTCAAATTATCATATCTCGAGAGGTTTTTGTGCTATCGAAGTAATTATTTCACCTATGGTTATATTATGGAGACGTCCCTACATATCAAACCGAAAAAAATGTTAGTCAAATAGCCTATTGTATAACTTATAGACTTCAATAGGAGCCAAAAAAGGTTGCAAGTTTCCGCGGAATCCTCGCGGATTCTCGAGAATTCCCCTAGCTACGGATCGTATTTAGTTTATATGATATACAATTGATTTAAAGTACATTATGCTATGTACAATTTCGTTGCAAAAAATGGGTTTCCTTCTATTCCGACGACGTAAATTAAGTCAAGAGGAGGTAACATACCTGTTATGTCCGGTGAGGTAGGGTCGCTGTGCTTCGACGACCTCTGCGTCGTCGAGCTCGAGGAACTCCGCGAGGCTGTGCCTGTGCGGGCGGCGGGCCCGGCGCGGCCGCCACACGAGCACGTGCGTGAGCGCCGTGCGCCGCGTGGGCCCGGCGCGGGGGCCCGCCGCGCCCCCCGAGACCCCCGCCGCCGCGACCCCCGCGCCCGCCGCGACCCCCGCGACCGGCAGCGTGCTGCGGCCCTGCGCCGCGATCAGGTCGTGCGGCGACCCCGTGTACGACCCGTCGTACAACTCGTTGATAGACACGTCTATACGCGCGCCGCCCGGGATTGGCTAGTTATAATAAAAAAAAGTTTATTTAAAAAAATAAAAATAAAACCGGGTTCAGTAGGCGAACGCAGCTTATTGGAGGAATACCGGGAGACGCTGCTGCCCGTATTCCGGGAGAAAAGTTATTTCGTCACACAAGACTCCTTAGTCGCCTCGTACGACATCCAGCCCAGAGCAATGGAGTGGCGCAATTCTATTCTGCCGGCAACCACAGGGCAGATTTAAGGGTGTCCCTCGATTTTTCTGGGATCCCATCATCAGACCCTGACTTGGTGAATATGGAATCACCTCGCAATCATATCCTTTCAAATAAAAAAATAGAATTTGACCATACGTGTTTATAAAATTTAAGGGTTTCCCTTGATTTCCCTGGGATCACATCCTCTTCCTCCTCCTCCTTTTTTAAAGTTGGGTAAAAAACTTTAAAACTGATGCTTGTCGACTTCTTTTTTTATGTGAGAGGGGGCTAAAGACACATGCTCGTTAGCATAAAGCACATTATTGATTTACTACCATTTATTACATATGCAACGGATAGAAATCTATATTAAGTTAAGCGTTCAGGCTCTTACTGTTGGCATGCGCGCCACACATACATCCCATGTCTACTAATGTGACTACTACTTGGTCTATGTAGTAGACCTTCTATGTTTCGTGTGAGTTGCTGCAGTTACTTACGAAATATGTGAAATTAAATCTGGAATGGCAGAGTTTGAGGTGTTTGAGCAACGAGTAGAGCGTGCCACAGTCGAGGGAGCACCACGGACAGTGCAAGTCGTCGCACGCCTCCGTCTGCTGGCGAGAGTTGTTGTTGTACAGGAACTGGTAGATGATCTGTTGCCGCTTCGACTCGCCTTCGTGGGAATCACCTTTCTGTTTTTCACCTGTGTATATACAATCCAATCATCAGGATAAGAAGGCTTATATATTTCTTTTTAATTTCTTCAAAAAAGGCGTGACGTAGTTTTTACAGGGTCAACAGGTGAGTGATACCTCTGGTATAGCGAGTGTCCATAGGCTATGATGACTGCGTACAATCAGGCGGGTCGTATACTTACTTACCATCTTAGTTGTATACCATATATTACATCGGGTGACAGACAAGCATGTGGCCAGTAGCCACCTCCTTGCTTCCTGGTGACCTCACTTACTCATAGGAACACAACAAGCCTCAAGGGGATTGTTATTTGGCTGCAGTCTTCTGTGAGGTGGATGCACTTCCCCAGTCTGGCAACTTACGATTACGATCGCCCTACCTCTCTTTCGCCAGAGCCTCGTTAGTCAGTCAGCATATACAAGCTTTGCTTAGTTTGGGACTAGATGAACGTGTGTAATTTGTCCAGGAATATTTATTTATATACTTCTACACTGGCAAACTAGTGTATGATCTAGTAACAACAATTTTCGTAACACTCATATAGATTTTTTTTATACCAGTATGTTCATACTAACCTAACCCAGGACAAAATTAGTCTTAAGTATGGGTAAAGTAATCGATACCAGCCTAGCGGCAGCATACGACAAGCTCTTGTTCAGTTACACCGCAGTATCTGTAGTCAAATCTTGCAAATTAAATTTCACTCACACACTTGTTGAGGTCGCGTGACAATTCACGATAAACTAAATGCCGCTATTTTAAATTTAATGTGACGGCCGCCAAACGACGATTTATTATTTCTTCATTAACCTCTATGGTACAGGCGTTAGTACTATTACTTATACTGTGGTACTGGTGTCAATTGAAAAGGTTTGATGGGTGAAACATAGTAAGTAAAATATTTAAAAAATAAATAAATGCTTGCTTTAAAAAAGAATTGTAGTCTATTCATGTGTCACTTACTATTTTTACTATCGCTGATGTTCTTCTGCATAGAAAGCCGGTCTTTGCTGGTGCCAGGTTCCTTCTTAATACCATTGGTCTCGCAACTCTGCTGATATAGTTTTGGTCTATTCACTAGGCCATTTGTAGGCTCTTGACTCCAACTTAACTTCAATTTTAATAGCGGCCTCACTTTAAATATGTCAAATGGATTTGTGTCTGTATGTATATCACTTTCCTGTAAATAAAACAATGTTATTCAAAATTAGGTTAGTTTTTTATGTCATCATGAGCATGCATGAGCAAAATTTTAATATCACCATGGCCTACATTACTACAGATATTAAAAAACCGGCGCCAAGGACACTTTTATACGCCGATGATGTGGTTTTAATTGAGGATTCCTTAGGGGAAATTCAGGATAACCTTTATAAGTGGCAAAAAGCCTTCGAAAGCAGCGGTCTACGAGAGAGCCGACTGAAAACAGAATATATGCACTGCAATTTCTCTAACAAGTGTAGTCAAAACCTAGCATCGTCGACACTCGAAGAAATTTGCTTAAATAAAGTAGACGAGTTTAAATACCTTGGATGGAACCATAGCAAAAACACCAGAGCAATCATAGAGAGCGATCTCTTTGCTTGCTATGGTCCAGTCTTAAGAACGGAATTAAGGTTGGCTGAAATGAGGTTTTGGCGTTCTATGTTCTTTGATGAGCTCGGTGGCGTAGCGGTCAATGACGCGGCTTCGAAACGCTCGTGGGTTCGATTCCCACATAGGACAAACATTTGTGAGCATGAACATGTCTGTTTGTCTTGGTCTGGGTGTTTTCTATGTATCATAAGTATGTATTTACAAAAAAAAAAAATGTCTTTACGTATGTTTATCAGTTGTCTAGTACCCATAACACAAGCTTCGCTTACTTTGGGGCTAGATGGCGCTGTGTAATTTGTCTGACAATATTTATTTTTTTATTTATTATTTATGTGACGCAAAAATGACTATCTGTACTAAAGGGATCGTATACAAACGGGCAGTGAGACCAGCCATGCTCTATGGATTCGAGTGTTGGGCGATAAGGAAAAGTGATGAACAGAGAATGCATGTCACGGAGATGAAAATGTTGCTCTGAGGGGTGGCGACACTAGACTTAATAAGATCAGAAACGACTATATCCAAGGGATTTTCAAAGTCGCAGAAATACACCAAAAATGCGCGAGCACTGCCTGCGTACGTACGAGTACGACATCGTGTGCGTCGGTGACCATATGACAATATACCTGGATGAGGACTGTCGACAATGACATGCGAATGTTGTCATGCAATTTACCAGATTTGACAAAGGACCGCCAGGAATGGCGAAAGTGTATAGGGAGGGCTGACCCCAAATAAGGATATAGACAGGAGGAGATCGATTGATTGAGTGATTTTAAATGAGCGAAAATAATAATCATAATTCGCTTCATTTCCAATTTTTATAACTATAAAAAAATAAATCGAGCATTGCAATGGTTACCACTGATGTATATAGCTATCAGGCAACAAATAATTATTCAAATTCACGCGATACCACATAAAACGAGTCACTATCTTCGAAAAAGTAGACTAATTTCGATTGGTGTGACATGAAAAGGTCAACGGCATTCTGGACCGATGACGATCTCCAATAGAAATCAAAATTAGTCGCCTTTTTCTGCGGGAATATGTCAGTAACAAATAATTGTTCCATTAAATAAAATGGTTAAAATACTATGTTTCGTACTTTAAGTGTACTAGACATAAGACAACTAATAAACATATTTTTAACAAATTATACAATATCATCAAAATAATATAACTTACATTAGGAATAGTTTCCCATTGAGCCATCAGCGCCTTATGTGGAGATCTAGCGATGGTGGCGCTCCTACCGCCCGGGGTGGCGTCATGCAGTACTAAGTCATACTCTCCATTAGTCAGAAGACATCTGTTGTGCTTATCATAGACAATAAGTTCACTACCGTAGAGTTTCGTCCATTTGTTATCCGGTGTAGAGTTTAGGTGGTCCGTTGATTTCAGCCTTTTTGTTACGGGTTCTGTCAAATTACTAAATTGTTAAACAAAAACATCCTCTCGCAAAAAATTGCTAGAGGACATGTAAAAACATGTATGAAAATAAAAAGAACTGGTTTCCATTAATCAGATTTTATTGGAACTAATGAAAGTGATACTAGTTTTCAGCTTATTGGATACTTTTACACTGCTGGGATATGAGTCTCCCATTAGGTGAAGAGGTTTAGAGCATACTCCATCACTCTTCTCAACTGCGGGTTTGCGGAGGCCAGTTTTCAAGCCGCCTACAGACCACTGACTTGGCTTGTAATGGTAACAGCCAGGATAGACAGCATAACGTGCCCTCCAAGGCACGGAGGAGTCGGGATAATATAAATCCATCCATGGACAGGCTACGGTCGACTTTGATTAACTTGCGTGTTTGATTAGACTGACACACGTATCGACGACAACAATCTCCTCTTATCTTATCTTAGAGTGGGTCCAGTGCAGCAGCACCAATGACACATCGAACCTCATGGTCCTTTTGTGCTCTCCCTAATCCTTTAGTCACTCTGCCCTGTCTCGACACTCCTCTTACTATGAAGGATACTTGTATGTACTAAAATTAAACTTACCATCACAATCACCATTAGTTATTTCACTAGAACTGGTAGCACCATTAGTGTTTCCTGACGCTCTTGTGACTGTAACCCTCAACATGAGCATGTAGGATTTTACATTGGGTCCCTGAGAAGGACTAAATGTATCACTAGAGATGCTCACAGCCGAAGCCATTGCAGGCGGCTCCGATGATGAGGGGTTCAGAGGCACCGAACAGCTACCCACCTGAATAAATTATTAACATTATCTACTGTATATCAGAATAAATCAAGCAGCAGCAATTTGGGATGTAAGTGGCTCACTATGATCTTTAGAGTCAAAGCTAACCTCACCTACCTAGAGACAGAGGCACTGATTAAAAGCCCTAATTTAATTCCTGATAATAATGTACTTATTAACAATTACTGTATGTGTGTGAAAGAATATCTTATATATGTATATAAGAATATCTTATATACATATATAAGATATTATTTCACATTTACAAGTTTCCCAAACATAACATCATAAGATATTGTAAGAAGAAAACCCACAAATTTTTGTATAACATAATCAATGTTGCTAGTTTGTAATCAATTTTGTGGGCTCTGGGCGAAATTCCCAGGGGCATTGCCCTATGCCACCCACCGCGTCGCAGGTTGCGGATAGCGAAACGGCCTCTAGATATGGAGGCTAGCTGCTTTGGCAGTCGCGGACAGCAGGGCGATCCATCTGGAGGGGTGCTGGAAAATACCTTGGCGGGGATTTTTCTATAAAAAGGCACGAAACCCAATGACAGAGGATGACAGTGGCGTGTTGGAGCCGCCACTCAAATCAAAGCTCGGACCCGGGGAGACCCACTTCGTAGCCCTGGATCGGCAATGGGTCTAGGAGACACAAACTCCGAAATCAAAGTAACTGCTGCCTTGCAGTAAGATGTTGGTTCATCAAAGGCTAGGGCGTCACCCTGATATTCTGATGTGCAGAGCCTTGGGAAAGTGCTGCACTATTCTCCCAATCATCGTCATGAAATGAGTTCCAATGAAGATAATGTTTTGCCATGCGAACCGGCTAGCACCCGGCGCTTGCAGGTATCCGGGCCTGCAAGTGAGAAATTGGTTACCGAAGACTGTATGGAGGTGGGCACCCAGGCCTCCCTACCAGTAAATGCTACTGGTCTTAAAGAGAGCAATAAAAAGCTAACACAGCAGGTTTTTCACCCTAGCCTGTTTCTAACCAGGCCTAGAAGTGCATCTCTAAGCACTATAACAGATGCTAATACCCAAACACAGACTGCTACCATGAGAAATATGGATACTGATTCTGAAAATGCCAATCCCCCCCAATGGCAGAAAGTACCAGTGCTACGTCATGCCAAAAGGAGAAAGTTTTCTACGCTATCCCCAGAGAGAATTAAGGTGACAAACCAATTCACTTCTCTTCCTGTTGACCAGGAGGAAAATAACGAACCAGAAATCCAAATGAAGGTCACGAAACCACCACCAATAATACTCTACGGAATTGAAGACCTCACCAAACTCACTGAACTTTTAGAAAGGGTCACTAGTAAGTCCAGCTTCACATTTAAAGTAATAAATCGACAGCAACTTCGCGTTCATAGTGCTAATGTTGAGGCATATAAATCCATTATAACAGCTATAGGAGACAAGGGACTTATTGGACATACGTTCAACAGAAAAGACAAAAGGCCCTTTAGAGTTGTAATCAAGAATCTTCATCACTCCACACCTATAAACATAATAAAAGAAACTCTAGAAGAAACAGGAAATACAGTTATCGGCCAGATAATAAATGCAAGGTACGGCCCCGAAAAGAAACCTACTAACACATTTTTTGCAACCCTAGAACAAAGTCCTAACAATAAAATTGTAAAGAGCATCAAACATATCCACCACCAGTCAGTTATCATCGAAGAACCAAGGAAACGGAACACAATAATTCAATGCCAAAAATGTCAGCAATATGGCCATTCTAAAAACTATTGTATGCGTCCTTCCCGATGCGTGAAATGTGCACAAGGACACAGAACAGCTGACTGTCCTAAGACAGATCGGAACTCTCCAGCAAAATGTGCTTTATGTCTTGGTGCACATCCTGCAAATTATAAGGGGTGCGAAGTATATAAAGAAATACTAGCGAGAAAATCTAACAAACAAAGACACATGAGAAGTAGAGCACAGACAGATAACCAGCGAGTCCCAGTGCCTATTACCGCTAACACTGATATTCAGCCCCTAACACAACCCCAATCATCAAATGCAGATAAAGAAAAAACAAAAATAAGGCCAAGCTATGCCGACACTTTGAAAAGCAATCAGAACACACTATATGTAGAAACAACGACAACAAATAGAATAGAAGAAATGCTTCTCAAACAAGCCGAAAAGTTTGATCTCATCCTACAACAAATGAGTGTTTTAATTAACCTCATAACAACAATGATAACTAAATCTACAAAATGACTTCTCTAAAGATAGCAGCGTGGAACCTTGATGGGCTCTCTCCTAATGTAGATGAGGTAGAAGTCCTACTACACACACACAACATTGACATCTTATTGGTGTCTGAATCCCACCTGACTGATAACAATAGTATTCATATACGTAACTACAATACTTACGCCACAAATCATCCCGATGGTACTGCGCATGCGGGAGCGGCCCTAATTATAAAGTCAAACATTGAACATTATGAGCAACCACAGTTTAGAAAACCCTACATGCAAGTAGCAACTGTAAATGTAAATGATCGAAATGGATCATTCAATGTGTGCTCTATATATTGCCCCCCGAAACATAATATAAAAGAAGAGCAATATGATGAGTTTTTTAACACACTTGGAGTACGCTTTATTGCTGGAGGTGACTGGAACGCAAAGCATGTACACTGGGCCTCTAGACTTACAAGCACTAGAGGAAGAGAGCTCAAGAAATCAATAACCAACAACAATCTGACTACAATCTCAACATCTGAACCAACAAATTGGCCGACTGACAGAAACCGGCTTCCTGATGTCATTGACTTCTTCATCCTTAAGGGCCTATCGAGACTTTCTTATCAAATAGAAACCTGCCTAGATTCGAACACCAACCACGTTCCAGTAATTTTGAGCATTGGTACAACCGTTTTGAACATGGAACAAAACACAAAGCTCTACAACAAGCGCACGGACTGGAATTCGTTTCGGGAATTGGTACAAGAGAGACTAGATATGAAAGTACGTCTAAAAACCAAGTCAGACGTCGATCATGCTGTACGTGAAATAACATCTGTTATTCAAGAGAGTTGCTGGATGTCTACCCCGGAAGATAATATTCGCCCTCCTCAAAGCAAAACATATTCTGAGCACATACGCCAAAAGATACTCGAAAAAAGGAGACTGCGTCGAGTATGGCACACCAGCAGACATCCGAATGACAAAAAAAAACTAAACAGGGCAATTTATGAGCTGAAAACCCTTATCAAAGAAGCTAACGGAGCTGCCTTGGATACATACCTGGAAGGTTTAACAGCCACAAGCACCACCAATTACTCACTATGGAAAGCCTGTAAAAACCTAGATAGACCGTCACTTCAAAAGCCACCTCTACGAACACAAGACGACAAGTGGATGAGAACAGCTGGTGACAAAGCGGAAGCCTTTGCGAGGCATCTCAGCCAGGTCTTTATTCCGAATGACGCAGCGCAGAATGAGGATGAAACATTCATTGACTCGACTTTAAACCAGGAGCTTCATCTAGACCCACCCTTAAAACCAGTGACTCCAAGAGAAGTGATCAAAAACCTTGAGTCACTCAAAAATAATAAAGCACCAGGGTACGACCTTATTGACAAAAAGATACTGGAGGAAACGCCTCGCAAAGTAGCCGTTTATTTAACCATGCTGTTTAACGCAATAATTAGAATTGGATACTTCCCAGACCTATGGAAAGTTTCTAGCATTATAATGATCCATAAATCGGGCAAACCTATTCACGAGGTTACATCATACAGGCCAATCAGCCTCCTGCCGATAATGTCGAAGTTACTCGAGAAGTCGCTCCTGCACAGAATGATGAATGTTATAAATGAAAAACTAGTCATTCCTGAGCACCAATTTGGTTTTAGAAAACAACATGCTACAATTGAACAAGTACATAGAGTGTGTAGAGGAATTAGGAAGGCAATGGAAAAAAAAGAGTACTGTTCATCAGTCTTTCTCGACATTCAGCAAGCTTTTGACCGGGTCTGGCACAAGGGTCTATTGTATAAAATAAAATCCGTGTTACCACATGCATTCTTTGATATCTTAAAATCCTATTTATCTGACAGAATTTTCCAAGTGAGGGAGGGGAACCGTACCTCAAGTTTCTATGAAATACTGGCAGGAGTTCCACAGGGGTCTGTGCTAGGACCAATTCTATACACACTCTATACATATGACTTACCTCAAATTCCTGGAGTAACTGTTGCAACTTTCGCTGACGATACAGCCTTACTAGCCTCGAATAAATGCCCTATTAAAGCCTCACAAGTCTTACAAATCAACCTGAATGAAGTTGAGAAATGGCTGGCTACGTGGCGAATTGCTGCCAGTGTGTCCAAATCAGTACACATTACCTTTACTCTCCGAAAAGAAGATTGCTCTCCAGTCTACCTAAACGGCGCACAGCTGCCTCACCAGCAGACAGTAAGATATCTAGGCATGCACTTGGACCGTAGACTCACCTGGAGAAAACATATTGAAACAAAACGGGAAGAAATCAACCTCAAATACAGAAGTCTCTATTGGCTACTGGGACGCAATTCAAAACTATCTATGGACAATAAACTGCTCATATATAAGACGATACTGAAACCCACCTGGACATATGGATTACAGTTGTGGGGCTCCGCCAGCGCCTCCAACATAATGATCATACAGAGAGCACAAAACTATATCTTAAGACAAATATCGAATGCACCCTGGTTTGTAAGAATGCCAGTGGTCCATGAAATTTTGGACATACCAATGATCAGAGAGGAAATAGAAACCCATGGAGTAAAGTACAAGTTGAGGTTGTCCAATCACCCAAACCAACTAGCGGGACAACTCACCATCCCTGAAACCATAAGGCGACTCAAAAAACGGCGAGATATATTTGATGAGTAAATAGTCTAAATTCCAGGCAAAAATAAAGAAGGGGCAGGTTCCGCTGGGAGCGACGCTCTGAACGCTAATTGTATTCACACCTCATCTGCTTATAGTTAAAATTTGACTGATCGCAAGATATAATAATAATAAAAAAAAAAAAAAAAAAAGTTTGTAATCAAATCTAAATATTTTATTTCCTTGGTGTTGTAGGATATAGAAATTGCTTGCGCTACCGATAGCTGTAGCTCATATTGACTCATCCATAAAATAAGAGTCTGATGTGATCATGGAACAAAAACGTAGTAAGCTAGCTATACTAGAGAAGCTATATGAATTCTTGACTTGAGACATGTTTTTAGAATTTTCTTCGCTGTTTATTTTTAGAATTTTCTTCTATCTCATTTATCTTCCGATATTTAGAATCAAATAACGTTCAATCTGACATTAGCTCACCGAAATATGAAATACCAACCCCCACAAAATGAACTACCAACAATACAGATTGGATTTTATTCTATGGATGAGTTGATATATCGAAACAAGTCTAACTACAAACTTGTAGAAAGAATTTAAATTTAACCCAGCAGCATTCAATACAGATTATTATATAAGATAAATCTCCAAAAATTGTCAGGGGAATTAATATAATGATTTATTTTTATTTTCTGTGTATATGTCAAGTAAGTGTGATTAATTGAAAATTATTAATAATTACCAGCAATTATAATAATTACCAAAATTGAAGGCAAAAGTAATGAATTGTTAACTTTTACCAGTTATTATTAATAATTATACCTTTCAAAAATTATAAATTTTCAAAAATAACATATGCTAAGCATTTGTTTCAAGCAACAGAGGCAGGCGGTAATGTAATAAAACATGTTTTGGTTAGATTTGAGTTGATTTTTCGCGGAGCTCGTCAACCTAGATGATGAATGATGTGGTGCCAAGTAAGCTTAATTATTAATAATTGTCAATTTATTACATTGGCATTATTATATATAAAGATTGACCAAAACAGTTTCTTGTTTGTTTTATTACTTTTACCACACCAAATAGATACATACACTTCTACATTATTTACTAGGAATCTAATGATTGAAATTTTTCACTAAAGATACAAGCACTATGATCTGTATAAAACTAAACAACCAAGGAAATGTTTGATAAAGATGTTAAATGAATAAATAGACATGACAATACTAGATAGTAGCATAATTGAAGCAGTTTATGTCTCAATTAATGTTAAAATATACAGATTCACTTACCGATACTTCTACAATCGCTGAAGAGCTTTCCTTCCTTTTTTTATGACAAATCTTCAATAATAGCGTCTCTACCTTGACTTGGTAGTCTCGTGGCTCATCCAGGCTTTTGTCATAGAAGCCCAGAAAGGTTAGCGTCATGTACCCTCCTAAACTGTTAGGTTGCAATTCTGTACTCTTTTTCAAAGTGATTTTTTCCAATAATGAATCAACTTTGAAGCCGATACGACTTTTATTACTTCTAGACATTCTACGTTTCATGTATGATAGCGTTCTATTGAGGAAAATTGGCTGAAAACAATGAATAACCAATTTAGAGAATACGTCGGATAATCAATATAGAACAACTTACGAACCATACAATACATACCGATAACATATTGCGCGTTCGCAGGAACCTATATATTTGTGTGGGCTCTGTAAAATATACGTAATTACTACTTTAGTAACGTTAAAACTTAATAGTAGAAGGAAACGCTTTCTTATCACTACTATCGTTACTTACTTTCGAATGCTTGTAAAAATAATTCATGATCTGCTTGTAAGTGATCGATCTTTGAATTTTTGTTAGTTTCACTATCTTTATCGCGCTTCTTGGGGGGCATTTCAGCAGCTTTTGTATCTAAATTAATGAAAATGAAACCGCCAAGTTCATCAGTTCGTTGACATGACAGCGTCAGGTCAAGGACCATAGACAAAATTTTCTTTTTTTTACTGTCCTAGTCTTAGCATGAGACGACGATCAAATCAAATGACAACCAAAATTTAAAAAAAATGGATTGGAAACATTACCGTTCGGAATCGGAACCCATTTCAAAGACAAATCAACCCATTTCAAAGACAAACATCTGCGCGCGCTACTTAAATTTCTGAACGTAAGTTAGCTGTCATGTCATAAATTATTGATAAAAATGTCAAAATTACGTCAAACAAAAATGTAATTAAAGTTCCGTTTTGGGGCGAGCTAAGATTTAAAGATTTTTCTACCAAAAAATTAATTAATTTGTAAATACGTATATAATTCAAATATGAATTGCTATTTTTGTGTTATACAATGCAAAAGCTGACGAAAGGAAAAAGAAGAATACGAAAAAGGATAAGATTCATTCAAAAATGTGCAGTAGAAAGTGGAGTGGCTGGCGATTTATTGAAACAGTATAATTACGTTTGTAATTATAACCAAGAAACGGCGGCAATTAAGGGAACAAACAGAAAGTTAATAATTGGATCAGTTACAGTATTTGTTTTGTTAGTAATTAGCGGCAGCTCACTGAATAGTATTTTAAGCTTTAGATGTCTATTACCTAGTAATTACTTGGTGTGGGAGGCGACGCGGCCCCTCGCCGATTGTGCCTATTGCGAGAACGTTACGAAACCTATTATACTACGAAACGTCACGCGCCGGAATTTTGCTGTAAGAACATTATTTTATCGTATGACTACCAGTATGAATGCCGATTATTTTTGATTTTAATAATACATAACCATAATATTATTTGGACGTTGATCGGTAATATTCGTATTGTAAATTCGTCATTAATATTATGTATATTTTTTAGGATTATGCATATTCATCTAAGCCAATAATTGTTAAAAATGCAATTAGTCATTGGAGGGCAGCTAAAGAATTTAGTTTCAACACATTCAAGAGGCTGTATCAAGAGACTGCAGGCAGTTATGAGAGCCTCGATGATGGCTGTCAGTTCCTTAACTTTAAAACCGATTTGTTCACACTCAAGGAAGTTTTTGATATGCCAGAGGCAAGAGTGAGGAATGAGCCTGGCCAGAAACCGTGGTATGTGGGGTGGTTAGTATAATGGTTTTTCACTATTAATGTCTACTAACAAGGTGCTGAATAGATGAATGAAGCAATATATAAAGGGATAAAATAACATGGCCACCAAATTGAATACTTTGAGACCCTTAGTGCATCAAGCTCACTTACTAAAAAATACAAATAAACTAAACCAAAAAAACCAAAAAAATTAATCATGCACCAAATCAAGGAAGTCCGAAATTGCAATAATACTATCTGTTAACATATATTGATTCATCCATCTGTTGAGAACCCTGGTGATTACGTGGATATGGCTACAGTGGCACCAAAGATTGCAAATTTGTATGATCGGTAAAACTCTGTGCAAATGTGAGAAGTACAATATGTACACCTCACATTTAGGCTTAACATCGGGTCTATGTGCAATCATCATGTATATTTTACCTTTAATTTTCTTATTAGCAAAGCTTATTAGTATGAATTATAAAAGGCTTTATTTATATTGCTACAAATACCTAACTTCTAGGTTCAGCAATGTTTTAGCGATGCCTGTGATAACAGCAAGTCGTTGGCGTACAGTTAAAACCTTGTATGTGATTCTGGAGTAATTTTGTACGTGCTAATTGAGCTAGTGCTTTGCGAGGTTTTCCTTCAGAAAGTAAAATATTTTTTTTTACAAATAAGGGCTCCACTCTACGGCCACGACATGTCCTATGCTTAAGCAAAGCAGTGTACTTTAACATTTTACATTTGTTGTTACCTGTTGCTGCTTAAGTTAAGCTGCAGTAACCGCTTAATATCAGGTAGGCCACATAATTGCTTACCAGGGTTTAAAAGAATCTAGACCTTGAAAAAAATTGATATGTTTTTTATTTCAGGGGTAATTGTCACCCAGACATCTTGGCCAGAGCAAGACAATATTACAGTGTTCCAGAGTTTCTTCCGAATGATGCAGAGTTGCCGGCCACTGAGAATATATTTTTTGGATATGAAATTGGAGCTGTGATGCATGTAAATATTATTATAGGTATAAGTTGTATGCTGGTCAGCAGTCAGCTCACCCAAATTCATTCATCTCTAGATTGAGCAAATAAGTAAAATTTTCATTAAAGTTAATTTTACAATGGTCGCATGACACTGACAAATGTGTTGGTGGCGTAAGTTCTTTACTCTCCCATAAGATCTCATGGAAAGTCACCTATCTCCCAAGGTCCGAATACCGCTGATCTCCTCATTGGCCGTGTGGTTTCCGGCAAACTAGAATAGAATCACTCCGTCTCTTCCCATGGATGTCGTACAAAGCGACTAAGGGAAATACATTATAAAACATCGATCAGGCCTCCCCAACCCGTCTGGCCAGTGTGGGGAGTGTAGGCCAAATCCTCCTTCTGTCTAGGTCAGACGAGAGAGGGTCGTGCTCCTAAAGTGGAGACTAAAATGACTTGATGATGATGAAGCTTCACAGAATCCTCTCAGGACACAACCTTCATTAATGAAGTATGCAGTAAAGTTGTAATGAGAATGAAAATTAATATTAATGCACTAAGTGTCTAAACACTAATATACCGAAGATACGCGAACGAAGTTCGGCGTTATTTATTACGCCTGCAATACTTTTCAATGACTATCCACACATTTGACCAAAATTACGTTGCGTTTTTTACATACCAATCTCACGTGGAATTTCGTCTTAGTGTGGTTTGACACTAACTGTGAAGACATTGTGCAGCTAGCTAGGCAAAACTGTATGTGTATGTTTGTTCCTAATGGTGCTATGTTTATCATTCTAATATCTGGTTTCAGTTGGACTATATACCAAGACTGATGTGGCAAGGGCAGGTGCAAGGGAATAAAACATGGTCTATAGCCCCAGTGCCAGAATGTGATCATATTTGCCATAAATTCGAATATTATGTAGAAGCTGGTGATGTAGGTAAGATAAATTTATTCTGAAATCAGTCTTGTAATAAATAGGACCTATGTCTATTCTTATAGTCTAATTCTGTCAGGTCAGGTGTATACAACCCTCCTAATGTAAAAAAAATAATCTAGTACAGTATTATATAACATTGATGCTTGCAACAGAAGCATATTGCCGCCCGCTAATAATGCTAAAGGTGTCCTGCTGCACAAGCGAAGCACCGCTCCGGTTTGAATATCCTATTGTTGCTAATATACAAATATGTACCGCCCGTGTACAAAAATGCCTCTCCCTGAACAATATCCTAGATCGGCGTATGTGACTATCTCGCCACTGAACAGGCGCGCCGCTCGCGCCATACTTTCGCTGCACGCCGCCTTTGTGAACTTTACCACCTGAAAGTACATTGTGCTACACAGCAAAAATGGTATATGGATCTGTACATAATCTAACAGGCCTATGACTTGTATCAACTGTCCTCTGTTGATTTAGCCGGTATAATGTGCCATCCAGAACTCGGAGGTAGAAGTATTTAAATCAATTTAAAGTCTGTTTGGTCGACATTGCTCGATGTGCTTGATACACACAACTCTATAAAGTCCTTATTGTATGACGCCGATATGTGACGATTGACTGTGAATGCATATTGTCGATAATCAAGAATTATATGCATTGTTTTATGATGCATGTTGGTTTCCTCATAAATAATACTTACTTCAAAATAAAATTGGTATGTGGAAATGATTTTAATTAACCTTAATGAACTGTTACTTATTATATTAAAACTTTTTCCTGTCGGAATAGATGTTTTCCGGTATAAAAAATAGCATATATCACTCTCGAGTCCTTAAACTATCCCTGCAAAAAAATATCCGTCCTTTGCAGCCATCTAACTCAATTCCGATTAGGTATTTACCAAACTTGTTTGTTTCAGTGTTGTTGGATACACGCGTTTGGTATCATGCAACAAGGATTCCAAAAGGCCAATTCTCTCTGACGGTGCAATCAGAATATGGATGAATTTGTGTCAACTTTACAAAAACCTTCGTAGTACAAAATAAGTATTTTTTACATATCGAGATGCCAAATTTTTACTATGTCTTTTATTTATATGAGCTATTTATTCATTTTTATAATCATGTGCCATTTTATGTAGTGCAACTACTTAGCTTTAACTATCTGCAATATTTTATCTAATTAATATTTTATTTGTCAATATGATATTCTGAAATAAACTTTTATGACTTTTATTTTTAGTTTTATTTTACAACGAGGGGAAGGTTGACTTTAAAGAAAAACTAGATATTTGTTTAAAACATTATATTATCTAATTCTAGATCAAAAGTATTTAGTGAAGGATTGGCTTCAATATCAACTTGCACAATTTAAATACGTAATAATTTTAAAACCACTACAGTCATCACAAATTACACTAAACATCAATATGAAATATTTGACAGTCAATTTTCGCAGTGTGATTCTGTCCAATCCTCCACCTAATGACTTGCATTGTAAAGTTCACATAAAGAGATCAGGTTTGAAACTCCAAGGGACAATAAGCTCATAACGGATGAACTCAGGAGCGCATCCATAGAATCATTGTATAATTAGCATTGTACAGCTCACTGAACCCAAATGCACAAAATGCAAACTTCAATAATAATAAATAATTTCTCATTTGACCAGATAGATGCCAGTATTCAAATGGACAAAGTTTAATTGACACATGGCATAGTGATATCACAAAAGAAATGGTACCATTATATTGTACCGGTATGAAATGGACACCATATTATATATTTAAACATTTTTGTATTGCAACTACCCAATTAGCTCACAGGATGGTAGATACAGCAATTGGACTGATAACAATTTAATGGTGATTAGAAAAACTGCCACACACCGAGGACGGCGTCTTTTATGGCCTCTATGTACTGGGCAGGTACCCAGTACACCCAATATCTAGAAGCTTCTGTAGGCCCTAGTTGAAGACCCTGAAACAATATCAGTATTTGTAATTACATGTAATACTGGTGATTTATAAATTTCAATTTCTAATTAGAGAATATTTACCATGATATGGTACTCTTCATGATCTTTGATAGGCTCAGATGTTATACCTGTAATGTTAAATCAAAGTGTTATCAAGCTGAATCCAAATGCAAGACACGAGTAAATTAATGAGTGGTATGTAGAGCATTAAACATACAATATAACAAATAATTTATGGAAACAGTTTATAAAAAGCTTCAAAGACAGAAGTATTGCTCATACATTACAATTTCCTCTGTTATTGCAGCTACGCAGTAAGTGAAGGCATTTGCCAGCACATCAAAGTGGCTGCAGTTGGCAGGGCCTTCTGCTCAATTATCAGAAGGTACAGAACACTCAACAAGCAGGAGAAATACTTTTCTCCTGCTTGAGTTAGGTATAACCAATCTCTGTCACTTTGGTGTGAATTGACTCCTATCTTGGCTTATGTTTTGTCTCTAAGTAATAATGCAATGCAGTAGGTATATCAATGTAGGTATACCACAAAATGTTTTATTTAGTCAAATAGCTTCATATTCAATGTGAAGCAGAGCTAAATACATTCTTGTATCAAGAGAACTGTTTATTACAGGGACAAAATTATCATAAATTTTGTTTTAACTTTTTTTTCTGCATATTTTGGTAATGTTTTTAAGTTTTTGAATTAATAGGTATTGCATTAGACTATATATCAGTCAGATTCAACATTTTTCTTTATTGAGCCACAAACCATAAAACAGCTATTTCGTGCAGGCCACTTAAGTTAAAATTTGTCAATTTTTATTTACCGGGCCATTCTGAAAAGATCAGCAGGCCATAGGTGGCCTATGGGATTATGACTGCTCTATATGCTCTAAACTCCTCCAACTAAGGGGATCCCAGCAATTAGGATGAGTAAGGGTTGATGAAGCATTTGGCTATGCATACAACAATACAACAGTTGACTCATTTCAAGTCCGCTACCTACATAGTTACTCATTGATGTAAACCTCGAGAAACTAATATCACAGAGTTTGGCAAATATGAAAGATTGAATATATAGAAGATATGCCTGAGCATGACTGGAGACTTTCAAGCTGAGTGGGAAGAGTCTTAAGAGCATGGGGCGATATGTTGCCAATACTAACCAACAATAGCTGGCCAGATACACCCACATTAGACGTTTCACATAAAAAACAATGTAGAATTTATTGATACTTACTTTTAATAGATGTCATGGCAAGCTTCTCGGTGCGTTCCTTGGTGCCCAGCCACAGCTGGTCCTGTTCTGGTTTGAATGTAAGCCTTACTTTACCACCATGTTTGTTTAACATGCCACTCAATGGTACCGGTGGTAATGGTTCCTAGAAACAGTACATGAGTCATAGGTATTTCATTGATCACTCTGATTTTATTCTAAATAATATGCTGTTGTTGGATTCACAAGTCAGTAACTAAATTAAAACATAATATTATGCACAATCTTAGGACTACAGTGAGATGATTTTGTATAAATAATAAGAAACAATATGGTGATCGCAACAACAACAAATTTCAAATAGCTACGGAATAAACAGTTAATTATAGAGATAAGAGTTAAATGTACCAATATGTAATTCTTTATCTCTAATAGACTGTATACCTTCACTCCTTTGATTCCTGGCATGACATCAGGAGGGATGCCCTTGTCTAAAACTTTCCTATGAATTTTCTGCATGCACAGTGGTTCTTTACTTGTCTGGCTACTAGCTTTTTCTTCTAATAATTCCTGAAATAATGTAATCAAATTAGTAGCAGGTAAATAATGTTTAGTTTCGATTTACAATCTGAATACTTTCCCAATCTAAGTAATACAAATTTCTATAAAAACAGCATAATCTTGGCCTATACAATCAAGACAACAGATGTTTAAAATTCAACACTTTTACTAACCTTAGGTGCAGATTTCATAGCCAAAATGTCATCCATCTTGGAACCAACCAACATCACTTTTCCACCTTTTACCAATCCCGAATTTCTCAGTGTCATTGTATCTCGGGCCATGCCTTTGATGATAAGTTTCTGTGCTGACTGTGGCACTCCGCATATTCTTTCCAAGTGAGCTTTTAATTCTAGCACAGTCGCATCATAGGCGAACGTTATTTCATGTTTTGTTTTGTTAAACACTACAGTAAATTCCACCTGTTCCGGGATCTCGCACTCCTCAGGCTCCTCGACGGACTCCGAGGTGCATGCAGTACTAGCAGGAGCTTCCATGTGTAGTTTTTCACTGTCCACATTTGCTTTGTCTACCGTAGTCTTGCTCGTGCCATTAGAAATTAAAGAGTTTGGATCACGATTTTCAGATGAATCCCCCTTTTCGGAAGCTGGTAAATCAAGAACAAATCGTGAGTTAGCAGATTTTTTAGAACAAAAGCATAGGTCTGGCCGAGTCAGATCACAAAGAATTACAACAAATATATGAATAGACTAAAAAAAATACAAATAACGAAATAAACGCACCAATAAATTCCATAATTTGTTATCAATCACTATTTTAATATGATAAAATAATAAAAAAACACTTTATTTGTTTTGAAAATTAATTAAAATGCAGCCGACTGGCTGACCGCTGACGTGAAGCAACAAATTTTTAGATTTTTTAATTATAGATTTTACGGCTCTGCATACGAGTCCTCTAGAATGTTTGTCCACTTGTCATGTCATGTCCTACATCAAATTGAATGTGCCTACATCTGAATTTTTGACGGATTGTGTGGACAACCACAGACCTAGGATGTTTCTTCAGTTTCACTACGCTTAAAGTCAAACAGCCGAAATAAATATTATTTAAATAATTTATATATTCTAATACTGCCTAACAAAGAAAGAAATGTACTCAAATGTATCGGCCGACATAACATTTATAGATACACAAGGATGTTCAATATTAGAAAAACATCGATATTGACATCGCTGTTAACATCAATTCAAAAATATCGATGTACGATACGATACGAAATATCGATGTACATCGACAGAAAAACAACAGTATGTCGAAAACATTTATGTTTCAGGTAGCAAATAAAACGGTCTATTCTATTTTATTATTGACGAGCTCGGTCTAAGTATTTCTATGTACTATAAGTATGTATTTACAAAAAAGAATGTATATAAGTATTATATCACGTGATAGCACAGCCATTCAATTTCAATAGTTGAATGTCTGTGCTGTTGACCAACTTACTGTGGTCAATAAAGTTAAAATAAATAAATAATTATGAGTTATTTTTTGATAAGCTAAATAACTGTTCTATAAGTTATGTTTACACATCTTTTACGCTACAGTTTATTCTTATTGATTTACACTGTATAGACAAATTTCTAAGAAGAAAAATCATGTTTTTTAGAAATATTTCTTTAATCGTTACATTTATGTAATAGATGTTAAAAATGCATACACTGAACATAACTTATGCTTTCCAACGTCACCTCGCACAACAATAAAACCGGCCAAGTGCGAGTCGAACTCGCACACGAAGGGTTACGTACCATTATCTATAATATCGGCATAAAAATCAGGTCTGTTGTATGGGAGCTCCCCTTAAATATTTTTTTTTTTTTAAATTTAATTATTTATTCCCAATTCTGCGGTGCCATCAAACCATGGTCGAGATTTGCCGCCAATGGGGCAAATCTCGACCATGGTTCGGTGGGTCTTGCAGAGCCGCGTCGCGTCAGAAGCAAGATTCCTAAAGTGCCTGGTCCAATGCTCGGGCAACTGGAGATCCAAATACCGGCGTACCTAAAAAAAAATACAACTCTGATTCCTGATCGTTGAAGGGTTGTATCGCGAAGGCAAAGTCCAGATTTATTAGCGAAATTGGCGAGAGACTAGTGCGTTTGCCCTCTGGGTCTCGTGCGTTCTGGTCGCTCGCCAAAGCCGTTCAAGGTAACTTTTGTCAGTCGTCGTTTCCACCATTGCAGCGGATGGATGACTCTCTGGCCCATACTGCAAAGGAAAAAGCCGATCTTCTAGGGTTTCTTTTTGCATCTAACTCGACTCTGGATGATCGGGGAGCCACACCACCTACCATCCCTCGGTGTGAGAGCTCTATGCCAGAAGTTAAGTTCAGGCAAAGAGCCGTGCGAAGAGCGCTTTTCTCCCTGGACATCCATAAGTCGAGTGGGCCGGATGGCATTCCATCCGTTGTTTTGAAAATGTGTGCCGCGGAGTTAGCCCCAATTCTAACCCGCCTATTTCGGTACTCGTACTCGCTTGGCGTGGTCCCCAGCTCGTGGAAGGAGGCTTTGGTTCACCCGATCCCTAAAAAAGGTGTTTGCTCAGATCCGTCCAACTACAGGCCCATTGCTATAACATCCTTGTTTTCCAAAATAATGAAAAATATCATCAACCAACAGTTGATGGCATACTTAGAGGATCACCAGCTGATTAATGATCGCCAATATGGCTTTCGTCAAGGTCGTTCGGCTGGTGATCTTCTGGTATATTTGACTCACCGTTGGGCGGAGACAGTGGAAAGCAAGGGCGAGGCTTTGGCTGCTAGTCTGGATATCGCAAAAGCCTTTGATCGGGTGTGGCATAAGGCACTACTATCCAAGCTTCCTTCTTTTGGGTTTCCTGAGAGACTCTGCACATGGATTGCCAGCTTTCTCACTGGGCGGATCATTAAAGTTGTGATTGACGGTGCACGTTCCGATCCATTACCCCTGAACGCTGGTGTACCACAAGGCTGCGTATTGTCCCCTACATTGTTTCTTCTGCATATCAATGACTTGCTGCATGTATGCAGCATCCATTGCTATGCAGATGACAGTACCTTGGACGCAAGATACAGTGGTCTATGCAATGTTTCTCGGGATAGCGTCGATGAGTACCGAACAAAACTTGTGTCTGAGATGGAGACGTCTCTTGGACACGTCTCTGATTGGTGTAGATTGAACTTAGTCCAACGGAATCCCTCAAAGACACAAGTTTGTGCGTTTACCGCAAAAAAGTCCCCTTTTGTTGTATCTCCCAGATTGGAAGGTACTCCCCTTACTATTAGCTCCAGCATTGGTATCTTGGGTGTTGACATATCGAGCGATGTTCAGTTCCGTGGTCTCTTCGAGTGCAAGGCCAAATTGGTCTCTAGGAAAATTGGCATCATCTGTAAAGCCAGACGGTATTTTACACCACAGCATCGCCTTCAACTGTATAAAGCCCAAGTTAGGCCTCATATGGAATACTGTTCACATCTCTGGGCTGGTGCGCCCCAGTACTTACTTGCTCTATTTGACCGCATACAATGAAGAGCTGTTCGAATCGTCGGTGACCCTATGATTTCTGATCGGCTGGAGTCTCTCTCTACACGCAGAGATGCTGCATCTCTTTGCGTTTTATATAAATTATATAACGGGGAGTGCTCGGATGAGCTATTTGATTTGATACCTGCCGCTGAGTTCCACTATCGTACAACTCGCCATAAATTAAAATTCCATCCTCATAATCTCGATATTTGCTTGCGTACGCTTTTTGAGACATTTTGTACCACGAACTGTGAAATTGTGGAATCAACTTCCTCCAGCGGTATTCCCAAATAAATACGACATTGGGGCCATCAAGAACAGAGTCAATATTTCCCTTAAAAGGCTGGCAACGGATCGGTGACCCTTTGGTGTTGCTGATTTCTATGGGCGGTGGTGATTGCTTTCCATCAGGTGACCCACATGCTCGCTTGCCCCCCTCTCATATAAAAAAAAAAAAAAATTTTAAAGCGAATATATAACTAAATATTCTGTGACTATTTCAAGTGTCTACCTGTTGCCGTTATCAATATCGATCAAAAACGAGCAAAAAAAAAATACACATTTGTTGTATGGGAGCCCCCTTAAATATTTATTTTATTCTGTTTTTAGTATTTGTTGTTCTAGCGGCAACAGTAGTAATAGATCATCTGTGAAAATTTCAACTGTCTTACTATCACGCTTCATGAGATACAGCCTGGTGACAGACGGACGGATGGACGGATGAACAGAGGAGTCTCAGTAATAGGGTCCGTTTTACCCATTGGCTACGGAACCCTAAAAATGTACAAAACAAAAATCGGCATGCAGCCGTCATAATGACGTTACAGCACTGAAATTGAATGACTGTGCGTTACAGTAAAGTTGCGTTCTAATAGAGACTACGACGAATGCATTTAATCCGGTTTTAGGTACATCGAAGAAATGGTTGTGAATTTCCTCCATATTAAAAAAAATATAAAAAATAACAACAGATAGGATTAACTTGCTTATCTCTAAAGTGTATGTGTGTTTATTAAGTGCGTATTTATAAAAATAAAAAAAAGATGCGAGTTTACAAATACCTGCAAAAACGGGTTAATATGGGTGTATGGATATTTACCCTTTGTGGCTTAATAATCAAAGACCCAATGGGTATTATGGTATTCTCAGGTAGTTATTGTCCCGAGATGATATTTATAGTGCTACAAACTTATCTGACCCGGTGGCCAAATTTGGAACTAAAGTCGCCATCTTGGAATGTAGTATTGCCAGGTACAATTAATTTACTTACCGCGTATACACATTCCATTGAGGTGTATTTTTTTAAATACATATTATCTTTTTCTACACATATTTCATTTCTTACAATAAAAAACTCGTCAACGAGTTGTTTCTGTGCAATATTATAACTCTCTAATATTATATAATAGCTATGATCGCGACTTAACGTGGTCCATTTTTAAAACTAATCAACAAAAAATAAAAGGCAATTGATATTCAATTGAAACACCACACAACACAATTAATAAGTATATCAATGCTAATTTATTTTAACAGTGTATATATTTCTTTGATTTATAAGTTTCCTCTAAAACGGGCGGCATTTCGTTTAATGGCAGCACTTAAGTCGATCGCACCGCCCCCGCCACCGGGCCAGATAAGTTTGTGGCACTTTACGCGAGTTAAACTCATCTAGTACTGACAGAAACCAAAAAAGTAAATTTTCTGGACATCTATTTACTGAAAAAATTGGCACTAAGCTTTCAGATAACTCGAAAATAAACACAAGAAATGCTCTTTATCTAGAACTTATAAAATTTAACGACGAAGGAATGTTTGGTCCATACTGAATACAATAGTCGGAGCCCTATAAGAACGCGTATACAGGGCCGGTAAACTATTACGAAAGAAACATTGTTTTATCTTTTCCGTTTCCTAGGCGCTGAATTTGTAAACACAAGATCGCTATCAGTTACCTTTTTGGCAGTAATATAATTTTTAAATATTACTCTTTGTGCAATATGAATACAAAATAACAAAGATATTGCTTAATTACGGAAATAAAATAATACTATTTAAAATTATTTTGTACCTACCAAGGAACATAATACTCTCTAATAAGAGATTCCCACGTATGTAGCTAGTATTAAAATATTTTTGACCTATATAATCATCACAGTAATCACTACTTTTTACTGTTCTCATCACGCGAATGTTCCAAACGAAATAAATGTTTTGAATACAATTTTGATTACCGGGGCCTGATTTGTAAATTATGAGTTTTAACGTCGATGACCCTTTAGCCGGAATACTCAGCGATGGTAGTGACGATAGTTTTTTTGATGACGATATATTGGGAAAGAAAAAGCCAGTGAAAAAAAGCTCAACCCCAACAGCAGAAAAGAAAAGTACATTGTTTGATTTAGATTCCGATAAACCTAAGACCACGAAAAAGGCAGATGAAATATTTGACGGTAACATCGGCAGGAGTGATTCAAAAAAAGAATCGGATTTTGAGACCACGAATATAATAAAACCCACTCCTTCGAAAGTAGTAGACTCGCTAAAATTTGATTCCAAGAGTAATTCCACTACCAATAAATTGGACACAGGCAAATCTCCTTCAAAAACCAAAACAAGTGCAAGTCATGATACGCTTGATATGTTGGGTGAATTAGGAGTAAATAGAAAAGAAAAACCCAAACAATTAGAGAAAGGAAGAAGTTCTCAATCGCTGTTAGATGATATTTTGGGAGGATCATCTAAAACCGGTGGATCAAGTCAATCAACCAGACCCGTCACCGCTGCAAAGAGCGACTTTGACTTTGATTCTATTATAGGGAAAAGTGAACCAAAGCAAACCATAGCGACCAAAAATGCGCCTCAAAAACAAACTCCCAAAGTCGATAAATCGATCAAAGAAGATACAGCTTCTAAAAAAAAGTCGAGCGAAGATTGGCTTGGTATATTTCAAGATAAAGATGAGATTATAGATGACGGTGACGACGAATCTGGTATGCCCGCGTGGTTAGCAGGAGCTGATAACAAAAAGAAAAAAACGGATAATACAAAAAAGACACCAACTAAGCAAATAACTCAGGAGCTACGCAAAGAGGCTAAAGATAATGAGGATCAAGTTAACAAACCGACCGAGAAAGAAGTTCAGGAAAATCCCTATCCAAACATAGAACAGTTGCAAAGAGTTCCCAATGTTGAACAATTACATGCAAGCAATGAAAATATAGCAATGGAGGGAGCATCGCTATATTTACAACAACAAGAATCTCAGTTAATGATTGCTTTGCAATTAAAAGCGCAGGAAGAAAAATTAGCAGCATTACAAGGTAAGTAAATAATAATTGCACAGCAATTGGGTATATTCCCTTCAGGTAATGATGTAGTCTAGTGCCAAGCACGTGACCAGACCGTAGCAATAAAGCAATTTTCGACCCTAATGGTATAAAAAAAAAAACTATTTTTAAGCCTTTATTCATCTCCCCGAAAATCATAGCAGCTTAACTGACGAAAACTAGCTTTTCAGAACGCTACATAGCTAAATTACCAATACTTGTACATACAAGTACTTACCTATTGATTTTTTTACGATGGGCCAGTTGCATGAGAATTTTTTATAACGTCTCAAGAATCTCTGATCTTAGTGACGTTTACCAATCAGTCTAGCGTTTATAGCATTCTTACCAGTGAGTGCATTAGTTTGGTTTTTGTTAAAACCTTCTTAGTTGAAAGTTTTCTTACTGGCTGGCGTAATCATTTGATTCTATTTTTATATTATTACGTTGCCATGGTGCAAACTATCACTTCAAAAATTGTAAAGATTCTTTACAGAGATATAAAATATTGCACTGAAAACATTGTTATTTATTTAATTCATTGAATATATTAACATTGGTTATGGGCATATGGGTCAATAACAGTAAATTCAGTGACTATCTCAGTTAATATTATTTACGTAAATATTACGTGAATCATTTTTTTTTGTGAAGTGAAAAATATAATTTTTCATCATGGACGGAAATATTTCGTTCGATAATCTAATCGTAAGTACCGGTTCTAATATGTCCATCGGTAAATTGGAAGGTGTCAACAATTATGCTACATGGAAATTTCAAATGAAATTAGTGTTGATTGACCATGGTTTATGGGAGTTTGTGGATGGATCTGGTGATGCTTCAAAGAATCCCACCAAAGATCAAAAGGCGTATGCAAAAATTTGCCTAAATATACAACCTGTATGCTATCCACACGTTAAGAATGCTGTAACAGCTTCACAAGCATGGATGAATTTGAAATCTGCATATGAAAACTGTGGCATAAGCAGGAGGCTTTCTTTAAAAAGAAAATTAGCTCAAATAAAATATGCTAACTTTAACTGCATGGATCATTATATAGGAAATATAATTTCTGTGATTCAAGAATTAGCAGATATTGGCTGCAATATTGACGATGAAGAATTGGCAGAACTCATGTTAATTGGCTTGCCAACTGAATTTGATCCACTTATTATGGCAATGGAAGCTTCTAATACAAAGCTGACATCAGATTTTGTTAAATGTCAATTAATTCAGAGTGAATTCAAGAAAAAGTCAATAGATTCAAATTTAGAACAATCCGAAAAGATTTTACTAGCAAAGAACAAATTCGTTCCTATCTGTCACAACTGTCATGTCAAAGGACACATCAAACCTAAATGTCCAAAGTTGAAAAATTTGAAGAAAAAATTAAATAATAATTCATCTGAAGATGGCTCATCATCATCATCGAAAAAGGGAATTAATACTTCTTTATTTTCAGCTGAGACTGCTTTAATTAGTGCTGTTTGTGATCGTGATAGCTGGATTTTAGATTCAGGTTGCACTAGTCATATGACTAATCGGAAGGATTGGCTATTTAATTATTCTTCTAAAGTTAAAACCCTAATTACTACAGCTAATAGCGATACAATGTATAGTGAAGGCTTAGGAAATGTCAATGTGACATTAAATAATAACAGTGTTAAAGTTATTAAAGATGCTTTGTATGTACCAAAGGTAGCAGCAAATCTTTTGTCGGTTAGCAAAGTAGCAGCAAAAGGTTATGTTTTAGTATTTGATACTAATAAATGTTATGTTTACAGGAAAGACAATGTATCTATTAATGGATCATGTGATCTGGAAGCAATTAATATAAACGGTGTTTACAAAATTAATAAAAAAGAGGAATGTTTATTAAATAACCAAGAGTCTAAGATGTCAACCGAAGGTAAAGCTTTTGTATCCAGCACAGATTTGTTAGAGCTATGGCATCGTCGCTTAGGACACTTAAGTTTTAAAGGTATGTTAACCCTTCGTGATTCTTTGGCACGCGGTATTACTTTTCCAAATGGAAATTTAAAATTATGTCCTCCTTGCATTGAAGGCAAACAAAAGAATAAATCTTTTCCCCGTGGTCAGGCACATAGAAGCGTGATGAAGTTGGATTTAATCCATACTGATATTTGTGGACCGATGTCCATTAATAGTTGGAGTGGAAGTCGTTATTTTATTAGTTTTACTGATGATTTTACGCGAAAATCTTTTATTTATTTTTTAGATCGAAAAGATCAATATACTGTTTTGAATACATTTATTGATTTCAAAAATATTGTTGAAAACCAAACCGATCTAAAGATTAAGCGTGTCAGAAGTGATAACGGCACAGAATATTGCAACAAAAGTTTTGAGAGTTATTTTAAGCAATGCGGTATAATTCACGAAACTACTGTTCCTTACTCACCTCAGCAAAATGGCGTTGCTGAACGTCTTAATAGAACTTTAATGGAAAAAGCTAGAGCAATGTTGCAAGACGCTGGCTTAGGAAAAAAGTATTGGGCTGAAGCAGTCAATACTGCTTGCTATTTAAAGAATCGTAGTCCAACCGCTGCTCTAAAGAAGGCTACTCCTGAAGAGATGTGGACTGGTTCTAAAGTTAACCTTAGTCATCTTAAAGTCTTTGGTTGTATAGCATATGCTCTCACTCCACAATGCCAACGTACAAAACTTGATCCTAAATCAAAACCTTACATTATGTTAGGATATTGTGATCATACAAAAGGATATAGACTTGGTGATCCAGCTGATGGCAGCAAAATGATTAAAGCTCGTTCAGTAGAATTTATTGAAAATGTTAGAGGTACTGAATACAAGACTAATAAGTCAAATGAATTATATGATTCTATTAATACTGTCGAAGTTTCGATTTATAATCAGAACACTCCTCAGGCAGACATTATTGAATCTGACGTTGATGAATATGCTACACCAGATTTATCTATCAATTCTGAAATTCAGAATAATATTAATGAGGAAACTGTTGTAGATCATCCTATTATTGATGAGATTTTCTCTGATGAACAAAATGTTATTGAGTCATCATTGAATAATACTCAAACTTCTGAAAATATAGAGCCTGCTTCTTCTGTAAGATTTGATACAGATTCTGAGGTCGCAGAAAACTCTAGACCTGTACGTACACGTTGTCCTCCTATAAGATTTCAAGATTATGAAATGAATTATTTTAATGAAATAGGCTTAATGGGACGGAGTGAACCTCGAACGTACAATGAAGCCATAAAGTCTGAGAAAAGCAAACAATGGTTAGAGGCTATGCAGGAAGAATATAATTCTCTTTTATCGCATAACGTCTGGGAACTTGTTGATAGACCAAAAGATAGTAACGTAATAAAATGCAAATGGGTTTTTAAAGAAAAAGTTGATCCAAGTGGTAATTTTGAAAAATTCAAAGCTCGATTAGTTGCTAAAGGATTTACTCAACAATACGGCATTGACTTTGAAGAAACCTTTGCACCTGTCGTTAGACATTGTACCTTACGTTTACTTTTGGCAATCGGTGTTCAAAATGACATGGACATTGAACATGTTGATGTTAATACAGCTTTTCTTAATGGAGACCTCAATGAGCGAATTTTTATGGAACAACCTACTGGTTTTATGATTGAGGGGCAGAATAAAGTCTGTTTACTTAAAAAGAGTTTATATGGACTTAAACAAGCTAGTAGAGCATGGAATGAAAAAGTTCATAAAGTTTTAGTTACAAATGGTTTTACACAACTAAAAACTGAGAAATGTGTTTATTTCAAAAATAAGGTAATTATAGCCTTATATGTAGATGACTTCTTCATATTCAGTTCTAATGAACATGAAAAGAAATTGCTTTATAATTTGCTCAGTTCTAACTTTAAAATTAAACTACTTGGACCTTTAAAGCAAGTATTAGGTATGAAAGTGGAAAGAAATCGAGAGCAAGGCATTTTGAAGTTAAGTCAATCTGAATACGTGAAAAATTTGTTATTAAAGTTTGGTATGAATGAATGTCATAGCATAGCAACTCCAATGGAAGTTAACTTTAATCTTCCAAAAGCAGATAAGTTAGATACAAGATTTCCGTATCAGGAGCTAATAGGAAGTTTAATGTATCTTGCTGTTTGTACACGGCCAGATATAGCGTTTGTATGCAGTAAGCTTAGTCAATATAACACCTGTTATAATGAGTCTCACTGGAATGCTGCTAAGCGTGTGTTGCGGTATCTATCGGGTACAACTGACTACGGACTCAATTTTAAAAGAGGAAGTAATGAAGTTACAATTTCATCCGACGCAGATTGGGCGGGGGATACCAACGACAGAAAGTCTTATTCTGGTTGTATAGCTAGATTAGGAAATTGCATCATAAACTGGCATAGCCACAAGCAACAAAACGTGGCCTGTTCTAGTACAGAGGCTGAATATTACGCTCTTGGCAATGCTGTAAAAGAGGCGAAATTTATTCGTAATTTTTTACAGGAACTTAACTGTACACAATGGTTGAAATCTAAGACAATCACCATTTATAACGACAATCGTAGTACATTGAAAATGGTAGAAAATGAGTGTTTTCATAGGACTAAACACATAGATGTTCATCATCACTTTATACGAGAATGTGTTGATCGTAAATTAATTAATTTAGATTACAAGCCTTCTTCTGAGCTGGAGGCAGATCTTTTTACGAAAGCTTTACCTAAGGTGAAACACCAGTATTTTATTAAGTGCTTAGGTTTAATGTGACATTTGTTTCATATACTTTAACATGTATTTGTGTAACATGTATTGATTATTTATTTTTTAATTTGGTTCAATTTTGATATTGTACTCTCACATTTTGCTGGCAATACCTTTGCATAGTTTGTTCGAGTAAGGGGCAGTGTTAAAACCTTCTTAGTTGAAAGTTTTCTTACTGGCTGGCGTAATCATTTGATTCTATTTTTATATTATTACGTTGCCATGGTGCAAACTATCACTTCAAAAATTGTAAAGATTCTTTACAGAGATATAAAATATTGCACTGAAAACATTGTTATTTATTTAATTCATTGAATATATTAACAGTTTTAACTGTATGAAATATTGTTAATTTCACATTTGCCAGTGCGACAGAAGGAAAGTCAACGAGTGCAGCGGGAAGCGGCTCTTGCGCACCACTCGCAGCTGGACGCAATGTTGCAGAGACAAGCGAGCCACAGACAACAAATGCAGACAATCATCAGCGCGCACCAAGAAAGGATCACGCAAAGGATAAAGGTTATTTTGATAAAGAATAATATGCTGACTCTTAGAGTCAACAAGCTGAAGTGGAGGAATAACATAGAGTGGAAGACGTGTGAAAAATTCAGTTATCAGGCCATCTAGAGCCCCCTCTCTAGATGGCCCGATGACAAAAAAAAAAAAACATTGGAGGCCGGAAATTGGAGGAAGTCATATGGTGGATATTATTGAGGATGGCTTAAATCCAAGCAGTAACTAAAAATGTCTTATGTTACAAGTATAGGTGTACGCAAGATTTTCCCAGCAGACTATTGTATCAAGTTCTTAAAGAAAGGCGTACTGGTTTTTTTTTTGCAGGGCCGGCAACGCGTGAGTGATATCTCTGGTGTCTCAAGCATCCATAGGCCGTGATGACTGCTTGCCATCAGGCAGCTCGTATATCGATATACGTCATATATAGCTCAAAAAATAGATTATTATATAATAATAATCTATTTTTTGAAAAAAATTAATATGACCAAATTCTTAGATTACCTTTTTTCAATGTACACGTATAACGACATAAGTTTTTATTTTTAGGCATTGTTAGGAACTACTAACGTTGAAGAAGATGGCATTATCAATGTCGACGATGAACCTGACGCTGGTCGTGGCGAACACATCGAAACTCCACATATGAAAGAAAAGAAACAATTATTGCAGTTGGTGCGATCACTACAAGAGAATCACGACAAGGAGATTGATCTTATGGAAACATCGTACAGGTTAATAAAAGTGAAATAGGATGAAATGCACGAGTGAGCGAAAGCCCTGTGTTCTTTAGCGTCTATAGACTTCAGCAACGTTTTGGCGATATTGAAAACTCCTAACATAAAAATTGCTACAGCATACTATAAAATTTATATACATTTCCGCTAGTTAGACAAAATCAACTATTAAAGAAGTTATTTCTTAAAATATAAGCGCGTTGCGCCACTCGCCATGGAAAATTATTGTGAGGGCTATACAACATTATAATAGTTACGTTATGTATATTATACATATTTAATATATATCGGAATACACATTTATTATGTACAGATTAGATTACAAATGGCCCCTATATTGAAATATTTCTTTTTAAGAAAATTTATGTAAAATTATCATTTATATTGCATTGTGTTATTATCATTTACAGACGGCAGCTGGCATTTCTAGAAATTTCGTTGAGTCAGTCGGAGGAAAGAATGAAAGAAGAAAGTGACAAATTGGTAAAATACTACTCAGAGAAGATAAGCTGGCTTGAAGAGCATCATCAACTCTTTAAAAAGTTAACGGAAGATAATCTGGACGCTTTAACTGAGACACATAAGGCTGAAGGTGAAATGCTCAGACAACAGCATTTGGAGAATGTTAGAGTATTGCAAGAACACCATGCATCGCTAATGGAAAATATAAAGTAAGTTCCCCCATTGCCATATCTACTCATAATTAAATCTGGATCATAAATCATCAAAATTTTAAACAGTGCTGTGAACAAACCCCTTAAATAAATATATGTCCAATGTGCGGAAGTTACATACCTATATTTGACAAAATATATAATTATGACTATGTATAAAAAAATATTACTTATCTAGAACAAGCTTTGCTTAATGTAGGTCTAGGTTCAAACTAATTGTTATTAGTAATACCTAATACGTTGAAAATAGTAATAATGTTAGTGTGGCGCTAATGTTGTGGTTGTGGGCGAGCCATGCACGAATTATGCACGTAGTATTAAGGAAGCAATGCGAGAAAAAACTCACTTTTTTAAATCAATATAATAGATAAAAATTCGTATCAATATACTTTTTAAAAATAATAATAATTTATATAACAGGAAAGCTGTCAAGCACGAACAAACTCTTATACAAGATTCTGCAGGATTCTCATCGGATTTACATGAACTTGTTGTAGATGTCAAAGAAAATAAATCACAGTGCCAAATACTACTTGATAAGGTTCAAGTTTTGACTGAGAATTCGCAACGTGAAACCGAACGAAATTTGCACATCAGAGAAACGAACATTAATGGTAAAACACTCAATACTAAATATTATCGTCCTAGGTGTTCCTCGAAATTATTATAGTATGATTATTGATGTTTTATTTTTAGATATGGTCCAACAGTTGAAAAAAGAACGTGAATTCTTTGAAACAGAGAAAACTGAAAGCAGGGATACTGTAAAACTGCTAGAAGCTAGATTAAAACAGATGACTACGGTAACAATTAAATTTTTATTTCTCTTGAGGTGAAATCTTAAAAACATGCAATTGTTTGTTTGTAGATGATTGAAGAAGATACAGCAGCATTGAAACAAAAGAGAATGGAGTTTGAGTTTGAAAAAGCAACGTTCACTAAACAGTCTGAATTCGCTAAAAACGTTTTGAAAAAGCAAGATGAAGAAATCAAGGTATAGTATAGCTGGTTTTATTTTAATTAATTTGGTCTGATAAAATAATAAGTTTAGATAACACATCTTAATTTTTAGATGTTAAAAGAAGATATTCAAAAAGAATATCAAGATAAAATAGCCAAGATAGACGAGGAAAAAAAGAAAGCAATGAAAGATAGTGCTATACTAGCAAAAGAAAGATCATCTATACAGAGTATTAAGCAAGAGCTTGAAGTAAGTATAAATAAAATAAAAAAGGGTACAATTAAGAATGGTAATGGTAATGAGCATTAAAATTACTATATTGTTACAGACAATGAAAGCAGAGTTACAAGGTCAGTTAGAGGAAGTGATGGAGGAAAGATCGAAATTGAATGTAGAAAAGCAACAAATGCACATGGAGGAGCAAAGAATTTTAGCCAAGTAATTTTACATCCTTTGTCTTGATATTTATTAGTTTGTTAATTTATTATTATTAAAAAAAATGATTTACTTTGTTATCAGGAGTCGAGATTTGGATTTACTCGCGAAAACAGCAATAGATAAGCAATCACAATCTGATAAGAAATATTCAGAAGCAGAGTTTTTGCAAAGGAAGTATGAGGAAAGAATTCGACGCATTCAAGAACACGTTGTCTCTTTGAATACGAGAGAGAAACAAATAGCCAGGGAGAAAGTAGCACTATCTCGAGAAAGGCTTAACCTCCATAACGAAAGAAAACAAATTGAATCTAGGCAACAATGTTCACTTTGTAAATCCACTCAAAATCCGTACAATTATGAAGTTAATTACAATCTTCCCGAATCTTTTCTAAATGTGGCTGTCTCTAGAGATTATGCAACACAAGGAGTAGAAGTTAATTCCGCTATGAATGCTATAGAACAAGATATGGCCTTTATAATGAGTAAGAACTTTAGCTTACGCCATAGCACAGCTGTTCACGACGAAAGAAGATACGTTGAAGAGAGAAGCGGTCTTGACGATGAATTGCCGAGCGCTCAGCCAGACTCGACTGGACCATTAAAGGTATTCAACTCTCGTTCTCGGGTCTAGTCGCAACATAACGATTTTATTTATATTGGCATAAAGATAAATTCATGCAAATATAAATATCTCTATTTTGTGTCTCTATTTACCGTAGAGACAGTTTGTATTAATACTTCATCAAGGTATATACATTTATCTTCATTTTAAAATTATTCCTTTACGTCAATTTGACGAATCACTGATTAAATTTAACATGGGGATTTTTGGACAGACATTTCGATGATTTATCATGAAATGTCTGTCCAAAAATCGCACTGCTCGTCAATCGAAATGATCGCGTATGCCTTGCACCATTAAGATAATTTTTCTTTCTTGTTAAATTAAAGAGTGAGTTTTTTACGATCAGGAGGTTATTAGACTCCTAGGATTGCCTCAAGGCAAGTTGCACGTTTTGGAGGGAAGAGTTTATTGAGTTGTTAAGGTCTAGTTTGTTTCACAAAGAGTGTCACTTGGCATACATAATCCGCTTATCTTACCGCCGGCGATGAGCAAGAAACAAAGAGACTATTAGTATGTAAAGGTCTCGCCGGCCTCGCTTCATTCGCACGCGATGTGTATCTTTTTGCCGTTCCTTTGGCGAGTTTGGACACCGGCGCGGCGTTGAAACAAGTGCCATAACGTCAATATGACGTACGAGTAAATTACGACTGTCACTATTGTTAACTGTTTCAGGACTATATGGATCCAAAGTTTATGATGCTACGTCTAGACGTACAGCAAGTGTTAAGTAACTTGGATCTGAAGAAAAAAGATGATAATGACATAGAAGATAAGGATAATGAGAATGAATAACATATAGGAACTCATTGACAGGTTCCTAAGAGTGTGGGTTCCAAAGAATGAAAAGATTAGGAACTCAATCGATTATTCTTCAAACTTTTTTTCTTTTAAGAAAGGGCCACCACCGCCCATTGAGATAAGCAACACCAAGGGGTCGCCGATCCGTTGCTTTTCTTTTTGGTGATCTCACTCACTCGCAGGAACACAACAACCCTCAAGGGAATTGTTAAGTATTTGGCTGCGGTATTCTGTGAGGCGGAGGTACTTCCCAATTCTGGCAGCTTAAAAAATACACTATGCCCTACCTCTCTTTTCGTCAGAGCCTCGTTTGTCAGTCAGCAAGGTGCACCACGTGCAGATGAGGGTGGCTTTGATTCAAAGATGTAAACTATGAAAAACAAAAGAGGAAAAATGCTGTGACACTTTAAACGATACGACACCTTCGTTAAGAATATTATAGAAAGCTATAGAAGGAAAGAGAGGAATGTGAAGACCAAGATATAATAAAATTATTTTAAAGATGTGAAGGAAAAAGCGGGAGTTATGTCGTACCATAAGTTGAAGAGATTCGCGAAGAATAGCTCGATGTTGATGATAATGAACCCATGTAGAGTTCCTACGTGTTATTCATTCTAATTACGGAACTCGGAACATACATTTTAATGTGAACTGTTATATAAGTTACTATCTACCAATAAAAAGACTGAATAAAATTAAAATTCATTTAATTTACACTCATGACTGTTATTAAAACATTTTCAATAAAATTACACTATTAATGCATGTTATCAAAATTTATATAAATACCTACTTAATTATACTATCTTAGAGCTAAGTATATCTGTAAAAATATAAGTACTTACAGAATCTTACACATTTCATTACACATTTTAGGTACTAATGTATTTGCTAAATATCTAATTTCGTTATAGGAATATGCGATTTACATTTATTGATGGGAGATACTAATAATAATTATGAAAAGGTCTTCATATACATCATTCGCACCAATATTATCAATACATTCCAGTCTTTCATAAAAATTGTTTTACATAACAACAAAATAATATCTTTATGGACGGCCACGCCTTTATGCTTAGTTTATATAGCTACTATATCTATCTATGTTCACAGATCTGTATAGTATATAATATACATAAATTCCTTATCAAAGTTTAAGACAAGTGGGACGTTCTGACCACTTTAGATTAGTAGTACTATAAATTCGAACTTACGAAATTGTGCTCTAAAGTTGCTACCTAATAATTTATAGAGAACAAAATATAGATACGAAATTACACTGGCATTATAAGGGGGTGGTCAGACGATAGCACTAATTTGTTTTTATACAAGTATTTTTATCATTTATACATTATATTTACATACAAAAATTTGTCTTACTGTACACTAATATAACATTCTGGCAAAAGTATAATTATCAACATTTTTGATTTTATAACTTTTCTAGCGGTAGGTATCTAGAAATCGAAAGCACCCGGCTCTTCTTCAAGTTCAAATGCCCCTCCATTATTAATTTATCACAGTATACTATTTTCATTTTAATTAAAATTTCATTAAAGTTTAGAAATCTATGAAAACGTCGTCAATATTTCGAATCTAAATTAAAATTTTCTATGAATTGAACGTTCGATGAACATTCACATTCTATCTGAATGTGAATGATAATCGAACAGTGAAAATATATACATAAGATTAGACGTTATGATTTGTTTTGGGTGGATTCCTTTTGATATTTAACTTCGAGTAGTTGCGGGTAGTTCTCGACGATCGCCAGTAAGATTCCATCGATATAGTTTCGTAGTTGCACGTTCACATCTTGTTGCTCTTTCAATGCCTTTTGCAGCTGTAATTAGAATAATAATTTGCGTTAGCGACTGCCAAGAAAGGGCGCAAAGAATTCGTGCCGTATGTGAATGGAATAAACCTTGGGCTAGTGTGTAGAGGCGTTAATAAGAAGTAAGCAAGCATGTATAAAGTATGAAAAAGGTACAGGCACAATCATAGAAAAAGTTAAAACATTTTGAACGCCATGGTGTGCGCCATTTATAAAATTATTTTTCAACAGTTGTTTGAAAAGAAGATGCGTTTGTCGATATTCATAAAAATAAATAACTGAAACTAAGCAATGAATTTGTAAACTGACTATTACTAGTTGAAGAATTAATGTATATTTTATTGTTTTCATCAAAAATAAAAATAATATTTTGTATTGGTTACATAAGTAAAACAGGAGATTTTTACGCAACTTTTATAAAGATTTGTACAATAACGATTGCTGGCTATTTTATTGAAATTAAGTGTTTTTTTTCATTTAGGAATGTAATAACACTACTATTTTATTCACTCCGTCTCTTTTATATAAGGCAAAAACCGTTCAGAATGGTCTTCTATCGATAAAATGTTAATAGAATTATTTGAGGTTACGGTAAATGACTAAATTTAAATATACTTGTACCTACATTGTAGGTACAATGTCTAATAAAATTTTACATTTACAATGTACAGTTACATTTAAGAACAGTTAAGTTTTCAGTTTATCAAAATATTTTATGAAAAAATTCGTAGACTTGAACCTGCGACCCTTCAATTAATAAATACAAATACAAACACAATACAAATGCAACATTTAAACAAATGAAAACAACATCATTCCAAATATTCCTGATATTTAGTACTGCTCAGATGCAGAAGATATTTAACTCAAGTCCTTATTATAATATTCAAAACAAATTGATGAGCTCGGTGGTCGAAGTGCACTTTGACTCCGAGGTCGCAAGTTCGATCCCTGCACACGATAAATGTTTGTGTGCATGAATATGTCCGTTTGTTTGGTATGGGTGTTTTCTATATATTATGTGCATGTATTTCGAAAACAATAATGTATTTAAGTATAACTGATATTGTTATCAGTTATTTAGTTACCCATAGTACAAGCCTTGCTTAGAATGGGCCTGGATGGCAGTGTATCATTTGTCCAGGAATATTTATTATTATTTAAATTTTGTCAGGTATAGGCGGCAGTAACTGTGGCGTTCAAAAGTTTGAAAGAAACAAGTATAGGCATGCGGTTAGCGATAATACCAAAAGGTACCACCATGCGGAGTTAGTAAAAATATCGTACCTTTTCCATCTCTATGCCGAGATCAGATTGTGTATCGCTACCATGGAGCTGCAAAAATGCATATATAAAATGTATAGTCTCGCAGATAATCGCATTTAAGTTAAAGCGAAGCCGACATGTAAGTATATGATGTTACATTGAAACGTACGTAAGCGTATTAGTTATGTAACTGTTATCCGTATCGTTTACTAAAATGACTAATATGCAATGCAATGATATGTTACTAGTTACTCAATAGAATATTATATGTCAGTCTTATGCAGGCATTAGTCGATAACAAAACATTTGGCAAGTGTGTAACTCGAAGATAAAAGCAAGTAAGTATTCTTTAACGATAAAATAATTAACATTTCGGCATACATTAAGATATCAAGTTGTATGTTTTTGCAAAGAGATCGGTATTGACACGAATAGCGATGCGTTTAGTAGGTACATGGGCATAATTGATGGGTTGAAATTTAAATGGCCACTTTATAAAGTTTCTGTTAACAACCTCTAGAGCAGAGCAACCTTTTTTGTTCGGGGACAACTACCAGGTTTTTGTTGCATGTAGGTCCCCAACTGTCATGTAAATCCATTATACTATAACTCGAGAGTTTAGTATTTTCTATAATAGTGCTCGATCATTTTCATTATAAGTTTGTATCACAGACCATGATTTACCTCTCACGGACTACTGGTGGTCCAGTTGGGAACCTCTGCTCTAGAGGAAGATTATGAGAGGCGAACAAAAACAAACAGTGTTCTTTTACAACCAAATTCGTTTTGAGAATCGATTTTCACTCAGTATCGGTAGTAGAGTTCAATTTTCCCTATTAGAATAGTTTTAAGTTTCCGTCGACAAAAGTCTATAAGGAAAAATACCTAGCCAAATCTCTTTAAATAAGGTCGGATAATACTGCATTTTATACAAAACAAAAAGCATTGCTATTTTGTTTTGTCTCAAACAGCCGATTACCAGACAATTTATCGATGCTGAGTCGATCTTCCGTGCTTCGGAGGGCATGTTAAGCCGTCGGTCCCGGTTGTTGTCTTTAAATGACAGTCGCTAAGCCAAGTCAGTGGCCTTTAGGCGGCTTGAAAACACTGGCCACCGCCAACCCGCAGTTGAGTTGAGGGGATAATTATGGGCTGATGCCGAGTCGATCTTATAAAAAATGTAGGTACTAATCCTAAAAGGCCCTAAAAATGTTATTTTTTTTTCAACTTACTTCGTCGTCACTCATTTGTGATAATTCGTGCGCGAGTGAGTTAGTGCCGACCAAGGGCCCACTGACGCCGTCGAGCAGGCTCCGGCCTTCCTCCACGCCGCGCGTCAATATCTGGGCTTGGAGTTCTTCCTGTGCTTCCGATAGAGCTGAAAGAAAAGTTACCTCAAGTTAATACAAATAGGATCTGTTGTCGAAGAATTGTACCGACTGTGGAATGTCGTTAAGTGAAGTTTGAGAGGTTGGGTTATATTTGAATAGATCAATTTTGTGATATTATTTCAGAAGACTATGATTATGATTATCCATAACTTTGATCATCTGACACAAATTGCGCATATTAAGGAACAATAACGTAAGTTCTGCTTCCACAGTCCACAGATCTTTAGATAAGTACTTACATTTATTCTGCGTTCTAAGCAGCGTCAGTTCTTTCCTCAGTTCATCAAGCCGAGGGTCGGGTGGCGGAGGTGGCACGTCCGTCAACCTCTGCAGCTCCAGTTTAGCTGCGGCCAGCAAGTCAGCGGTAGCCGCGGCTGCTTCTCGTTCTTTCCTCTCGGATTCGCGCGCGGCGTTTAGTTGAGCTGCGAGTTCGCCGATTTGTTCCTGAGCTTCTCGGTGAGCTCTCGCTGATATATCTGCGTTAGCTCGTAACGTCTCCGCAACGCCACGGAGTCTGCCCACCTGTAAATAGAAGTGTAAACTTTAAAGCAGATAATGTTAAACAACATAAGTCTATTTTGATTTAAACACAGTATCCACCCGGAATAAGTGACCCACAATATACGGAAACTTAAAGAAGAGCCGGGTTCATCCATAGAAGGAAAAGATCTTTGTCGAGGAATGTCATGTTTTGCGTTACGAATGGAAGCTGTACAATCGCTAGTAACAATGGAATATCGCGAATTCTACAACCTGCTTGCATATAAATAAGATTTAGACCCGATAAGGGTACATACCTATGCAATACATGCCTATCGGTTGTTGTAATCATATCCTAATTTATAACTTCTCCACAAACAGTTTCATTATCTGATCCTACAATCTTCGTTACACTCAATTTGGAAAATTTCTAGTTAAATATCGTTTACTTACTTCAAAAATCACTTATTAACTAGGACCCTAATGTGTGTAACCCTAAGGTCATCAGTCAGGACGACTTTCGCCCCCAGGCGAAAGTATCGAGTGGTATCGAAGCTTGCCCGGGCAAAGATTAATATAATATTACATGAGGCCTGCATGCACCCCAGTGCTTCGATACCAGAGTGCATGCCTCATATTAATCTTTGCCCGGGCAAGCTTCGATACCATTAATACCTGAGTAACTGTACCCCACAAAGTACGATAATTTATACACGGAACTGTATACCCGAAATTTCATTAAAAACATTAACGGCTGAGTGATGATTACAATGATCTTAAGTAATATAACATCAATAGATATTTTGCAATACAATACAACCATATTGTAGATGAAAGGTGAAAAAACGCAAAAAGGTAGGTGGCGCAGTATAATCAAAGTAAATGAAATAAGAAGCTATTGAGAAAAGGTTTCACAAATATAATAATACATATATTTACACGTATAAATATATGTATATAAGATACATATACAGTATAAAAAGTTATAGAGTATGCCTGTAACGAAGTAAGAAGAGGAGACATAGAAAAACAGGTGCTTAACCCTTTCCTAGCGAATATACGTAAAATAATGAAAAACAAAGTTTTTATGATTCTATATGGATAAGGAGTAGTAAAGAAAACTAATTTATTTTTTTCAGATTTTTTTATTATATCTAGATATTATTTTTATAACCTAGACTTACAAGTACCGTCAGAAACTTTGGGTCACAAAATTACTAATAAAATAGGTACTTTTAGTATTTTTTTTGGCCCGAATTAATAATAAAATTAAAAAGTAATTACACATTAGCAGCGTGGTATTCGGCAAAACAATTCTTTTTTTCATTTGTGTACAAAAATATATTGTAGTGTGAACATTTTGAGTGAGATTTTGACTGCAATTTTCCTTCATGGTGCATACTTCACATCTCCCTCTATTTGGCACAAACGTAAGCCAATGTACGCCGCGGTTTCCTAAACGAACTGCTTTCAATGTCGTGAAGCCAGTTTTGCGCCTCTTAGATGGTCCAGGACTAGGCACAGAGTCTCCTGATAACATTGGTGTATATGAAGGACATCAACAAGAATAAAAATTCTTGTTGATGTCCTTCATATACACCAACCCTTGTGATAGCACAAGATCAGGATCAGGATCTCCTACATTCTTATACAGGTGTCTTTTACATTATAAGTCCATGAATAATATATGCATTTACAAATGTAATGTCTATAATACCCCAAAACATCATATGTCACCATTTTGGGAAACTTCCTGTCCACGCAGTACAGTGCTCTCAATCTATCTGCTGTATCAACACCCGTCATGTTTGAGATGTAGTCTTTGATGTCCTTTGGACAGGTGATTGTAGATGTAGACCCATTTTTTTTGCGCGATACTGTAGCTTCATCATTGCCATGAAAATTAGAAGCCAAATGTAAAATTTTGTTGTCCTTCCATTTATAATATGTAATTTTCAAATTAGAAAATCTATAATCATATCGTTTAGAGTCAGCTACCAGGTTATTGGGAATGTATTTATATCTATATCTTATAGTTCCCCAGGTATAAGTTCCTTTTCTCCAACCAACTACCCTCGTGTTTGCAGAATATTTTGGTAAATACGTTTCCACATCACGTTTCTTCCATTTACGATTAGGCTCAATGGAATTTCTGGATTGTGCATGTGTGACAGTTTCTTCAGTCTGTAAATTTCCTTCTTTTGGTATATTTCGGCACTAGGATCTTCTGTCTCATGTCCTGTATTAGATTCAGTTTGGCTCAGCATATATTCTTCTAATGTTGACTCTAAATTTTTCATGATAATTCCTAATTGAGGGTAGTTGTTCGTCAGATAATTCCACATATGAAGTTTTGGTACAGTCTAGGAGATCTTCCACAAGTAAGGCTTCTATCAAAGCCGTACTCTTTGAAATAATCATTATAAAAATCTGTAACATAAGATAAACAAATATCATAATATATTCTATCCAAGTAACAAATAAATCAACCAAAGTCACTGACGGTACTCATAAGTCCTCTTACATTTTTATCGTTTTTTTAGCACTAAAATTTAAAATTATAATCTAAAACACTATTATTTGTATAGTTAAAACTACACTCTAAAATAATAATATAAAACAATAACACTTACCTCGTTTATTTTATTTTAAAATGATTTCTAAAACTAAAGCAATACGCAGTTCTCAAATCCGAAACAGGTCGAAATTTGAAAGTGTCACTTGCTCGCGGTAAATAGGAAAAATTTAAATAAATCTCTGTGATTGGCTAGCGTAGTAGTACTCGAAAGGATCGTCAGTGTCAAATATGTAACGTACGATCGTATTGTCGAAATAATGGACGGGGAATCACCCGGTACAAATTTGTACCGTCAGATAGGAAAGGGTGCTATGGGATTATATACAGGAAACAAATGCAGACAATTAGACTGAATTCAATGAAAAATAATAATCTTTTAACTCTAAAACAAAGGTAGTAAGAGTTTGAGCTTTCGGAATATTTAATGGAATTAACGGCTCAGCAGTCAAATGGTTAGCAATGGCCACTTTGACGCGGGTTCGATCCCCGTACAAGACAAATATTGTATGCATGAACATGTTTGTTTGTCTTATTTTGGGTGTATTCTATGTATTATAAGTAGGTATGTATTTACAAAAAAAAATGTATTTAAGCACATTTATCAGTTGTCTAGTACCCATAGTACTAGCTTTGCGCTTAATTTGGGACTAGATGGTGCTGTGTAAATTGTCCAGAAAAATAAAAAAAATATATGATGAATGTTTACCTCCTGTTTGAGATCGGAGGCTTCTGTCTCTGCGGCGGCGAGGCGGTCGTTGAGCGCAGCCTGCTGCGTATCCCGCTCGCGCTCCACGCGGGCGATCGCGTCGCGACACCGCCGCTGCTCCTCCGCTATGCGTTCTTCACACCGACATTCGATCTATGTAACAAGAGAAGACAATTGGCTTGTCAATTTTCTTTTTTCAATTTGTTGTGTAAGTACGTCACAATAATATATCTATAGGCGAAAGAATTACTTCGATAGCATAAACATTTTTCGAGATATAATAACTTGAAAATTACAATTTTGGACTATCCCGAAAATGATCCATACAAAAGGCCACGACATTATGACGTCACACCTTCCTATTGTATACGCATCAGAAATTTTGTACGACAGCTATGTTAAATAATAATGCGTTAATTAAATAATAATATAATATTGCTTTTATGTAGAGCTAGTCCTATAACAAAAGTTATAGTATTTTTATTGTTTTTCCAACGGGAATATTCTTTAAAATAATTTCATCCTTTTAAAATGGATTTTCCCACCAAACTTTGTTCGACCATAAAACACGTCGGACACAAGTTATCAAAATTTAAATATCGCAGATTGTTCTAGTTTTGTGTGTTTTACGATACTGATAAAAAGTTTTTATAATTTTAATACAGTCCATAACTTATACTTAATTCCATATCAATATGGGTAGATATAAATGCGAAAGTGTGTCTCTCACTGTCTGTTACCAATTCACGACTAAACTGAAACCGTTTGAATTAAATTTGGTAAGGACATAGATTATATACTAAGAACGATGTATGCTACCTACCATTTGGAGCGATAATCGACATTCAGACAAGCGAAGCCACGGGCGCAGCTAGTAGTATTATAAAGCAAAAAACCTATATGCTATGCACAAAGTAATGAGTATACGTGTAGCAGTAAATAGTAAAACGAAATACTTAGATTATGTTAGAAACTGTGTATGTAAATTGTATGTAAATTTTACACGCCGCATCGAATTATATAATTATGTACTACTCCGACGTAAGTAATGATCATTACCTAATTTAAAACATTCATAATGCAGGTATTATTAACATGGATGAGTGATGAGGCGTTGACTGGCGAATAATTCTATCGAAATTACTGAAATACTAGCTTCTACCCGCGGTTTCGCCCTGCGTGAGCACTGTACACCCTACCGCCTAAGATGAAGCAGATTATCATCGATTTTTTTTAATGGAAACCACAATATAAATAATAGTACTACTATGGCCACTTCCTGCCGCTCTCGCGTATCGACCTCACCTCCACTCTGAGACAAATCTGGAACAGTTTGTATGGCGCCGCACGCACACACGCTTATGAACGCGCTGCACAGACGTCACCGTACGTCGTGTAGTAGCAGTACAACGAGGCGACGTTTGTATAGAGTGGCCGGGATGTGGCGACTCGAAACTCAAATTTCAGCATAGATTTGTGATAATCGTGTTTAGCTTAGTCTGTAGAGTTTCAGAGCTACTACCAGCTAAGCTAAACTCAATGACCAATAATTTACGCTGCAGTTTGATTTTTGTATTAAAAAAAGATGGGAATCGGCTTCAGCTTATGCGGGCCCAGTCTCTATATTTATAAAAGGGAACCGTTACTGACTGATCTATCAATGCACAGCTCTAACCACTGAACCGATCGGGTTGAAATACGGGTAGCTTTTATGACGTAGGTATCCGCTAAGAACAGATTTTTGAAAATTCCCACGGGATACCAGGTTACGCGTATACAAAGTTGCGGATGCAAGTTAGTAGGTATTTTATAAGTATTGCAAATATCATCCAAATCTATGAGCCGTTTACCCGTGAAAGTAGGTGCTCATTTTAGATAACATTTGATGGACTCCTTTACCTATGAGAAGGGATTTGAGTGGAGACTCTAGCTCGTCTACTTCCCAATGGTAGAGCTGGGTGCCTACCGCCTAAGCTGAAGCGATTCTCATCCTGTTTTTTGTTTGCGAAACTCTAATTTCTGTTAAATTTGTGATGAACATCTTCGTTTAAAGCGAAAGTCGTCAGCAAAGAAAAAAATGTTAGAATTTTCGTTTAGTTTTTAATTTTGTTGTGTGCAGTAATGATCTGGATGAAATTCGTGCAATAAAATTTCACAATAAGTAAAAACAATGCTTCTGAGACTACAATATAAAACAGAATAGCATAAACTAAGATTTGCGAGAGTGGCAATCAGTTATTCTGATCGATATGTAGCGTGCGTACTAAAGTACAAGTGAATCATATTGTTTAGTATAGGTATGTACATTATATTTTTAGTGGGTATACCTCTCGTATTTGTTCATCTAGCATGTGTAGCCGTGCCTGCAGCACTGCGTTGTCGGCCTTCGCCCTCGCGTAGCGCTCGTCGGCCGTGCTTTGCGTATCTGCCAGAGATGTCACTTGTTGCTGAAGCAGTAGAACCTGGTAACAACAATAAAAACTCATATCACTAAAGATTATCGAATCCTTGGTACCAGAAAGGAGTTGTTGCATTGGCAGCGGACGTAGCACCGCGCGAGCGATGTTTACAATATTTCGAGTTACGATTTGCGAGCGTTAATATGGCTATGGTAGGCCATCCTATCAAGCGGGCCGTATGCTTGTCTGCCACTCGACGTAGTATAAAACCATTTATAGGCTTTTATAGTTATTATACCCGTATTGGTATAGGTATTTATTAGATTATAATTATCGGTGATACGCATCTGTGGCGAATTGGTATTCTATGTTCTGAAATTAAAAAAAAATATGCAATACGATTGGTCGACAAATACGAAAAAAAAAATACATGTAGATCCTAAATCAATATACCTATGTATTTATATTATTTAGTTTGGATATACCTAAGCCAATCATTATTTGGAGTCGGAGTATGATTTCATGAATTTATCGATCATTCCTAATGCAATTAAAAAAAAAAAATGTTTGGTGTAATAATATTCTAAAATGGCATATCGAAATTTTAATTGTAAACAATTAATTGTAATAAGCACCCAATTTAATAGGAAAATCCAACGTATAATCTATTTATGAAAACTAGGTGAGAATGTCGACCTTGGCAGCTGCTCGTCGACTATCAGCTGATCTAACAAACAACGACTATCAGCTAACTTAAAATAACACCACATTAGTGTGTAGGTATTAAAAATTATTAAGTCTCAAAAAAGACTTTGGCTTTCTTTGTGTATTTTATCATCCATCTATACAATGGGTTGTGTTCAGAGGAGTTGTTTGATAGCATTTTACATTTAAAGGCAAACGACCTGCCTCATGGTAAGCAGTCATCGCAGCCTATTGACGTTGGCAATACCAGAGGTATCACTCACCCGTTGCCGACCGTGTAAAATCCTTGCATAAAGCATGCCCTTGCATAAAAATGCAAGGCCCTTTCTACAGTCACACCACTCGACATAGATAGGGACTTCATCCTCACACGATGGACCCGTAGTTGTCACGTAAGTATTGTGCGGTTTCAGAGGCGTTATCTAGGTACCTCGAGCTTTAATGCTGTAGAATGAACTTTCAGCCAGGTTTTCCCAGGAGACTACTGTTTGGAGAGTTTGGGTCGTGATGCGTGTTGAACGCGTGAGTGATGCCTCTCTGGTGCTGCAAAGAGTCCATAGACTGCGATGACTGCTGACTAACAGGCGGATCGTATGCTTGTTTGTTACTTTAGTAATATAAAAATTAATAGTGCCTGACTTGCTGCTTGAATTGACTCTGAGAAACCCTTGTAATATTATACCGTTGTTCTCAATTGAAATTTAAGCAGCTCGAAGGCAGATTATGGTGGAGAATCCGCAACCTAAATTTCCGACCATCAGGAAGCCGCCGACAGCAATTAGGTTTGCATTATAAGGATTTTTCAGAATATTGGGGATATAACATAACAATCTAAGAATATTTGTATAAGTCACTGCGACAAGTAACTATAGAACATAATACATAGGTAGTTAATAGGTACAATTATATTCACATGTTTTGATTTAATCGCTAACTTAACCATTATCTTGCCGGTTTAGATACAAGCCCTTGCCCATTTCGCAGTTACAGCGGTACAAATTCAAAGATTTATTGCCAGATGCCGTAATTCGCTGCGTTATTCTGTTGCAACATTGCCTCAATTTATTGATTGAAATAATTTTTGTTTCAATAGCTGTAAACTTCTTTAAATGAACTTGAATTACGTTGATAGCATCTGATTCACATTTATTAATTCGGCCTTGAGTTATTTTCCGCACATTCGTCTGAAGTCTGATAGCTACTTTTTGAAAGTTTTGCTCGTTCACGTTGTATAAAGTGAGGTTTTAAATACCGGATACTAAATTATTTTAATTAAGTAAATAGAAAAATATTTTTATTAACAATATTTTAAGTGTTATTAAATAATTGACGAGCTCGGTGGTCAAATGGTTAGTAATGGTCATTTTGACTCCGGTCGCGGGTTCCATCCCCGCTCAAGACATATATTTGTGTGCATGAACATGTCTGTTTCTCTTGGTCTGGGAGTTTTCTATGAATTTACAAAAAAAAAAATATTTAAGTATAATATCAGTTATCTAGTACCCACAGTACAAGCTTTGCTTAGTTTGCGACTAGATGGCCATGTGTAATTTGCCCAAGAATATTTATTTATTTAATACTAGCTGCCCGTACCGGCTTCGCACGGGTAGAAAGTGGCGTTTTATTATTTTATTCGCAATTTTTACGTCTTTTAACAAAACCTTAACGAAAATATGTTATATACTTATATATATATACAAAAATTAGCAGAATTGGTCGAGCCTTTCTCGAGTTTTGCGCTTAGCATTTTAATTAAATGTTTAATTATTAATTAAATGCTGCCAAAATGAACTCGTAGCACATTACTCACGTCTTACTGAACCTTGCTTATAAATAAATGAGTAGGTAACTTTTAATTTTACATTATGTGTAACATGTGTTCTAGATGGTACGATGACCTCAAAAAGCGACTGGAAGCAGATGGATGCGGAAGGCAGAGGATCGCATTTAGTGGAATACATTGCGGAAGGCCTATATCCATCAGTGTGGGAAGATATAGACTGACGATGATTATCAATGTGTAAGAAACGCAAGTACGAAAGGCAAATAAAAAGAAACATAATAACATGAGCCACAAAAAATACTAAATGGGCGGCTAAAGTATTGGGTTAGGTTAGGTTTGATAAGTTTATACCAACTTTAGTCGCCAAGTTAGTATAATAGTCGACTAGTTTTATTATTTTAGATGCTCGGTTTATTACTACCCAAATAAAAATCTACAACATTTAAGTATTCCAATAGTCTAGTCATTCATATTATTTAGCAAGTTTATATTGATAATAACGAATAACATTGAATTGTGTATAGAGCACTTTTTTTCGTGTGTGTTTTTTATTACTTTTTATTCTGCTTTTTTTAAATTCAATATCTGCCGAACATTCTGCACCACTTGTAAGTCAATACGTAACTTCATAGTAAGTAAACTAGGTAAAACATGGAATTATTCAAAAAAAGCGTAAAAAGGCAATTCGTTAGAGGATACGTACTCCTGGCAAGCATTTATAGGTTTCGGTAGCTGGATTACCCTCAAGTGAACAATGTGCATAGGGCGAGTTTTCTAACATAATCGATTTCGACAAGGTTAACTTGATTTGCTATACTTCAACTGTTTGTCTGTAGATGGCGATTAGATGGCGCTGTCAATTACGTACAAAATGAAGTTAACTGTCGAAAACGAATACGTAAAAAACTCAGCATGCTGTATGCCTTTAGATATAATTTAAAAAAGTAATAAAGTTTACATAACCGCGTCACAGAGTTCATCATCAACGGATGACTCGTCGCAGGAAGGGGTCATAACATGTGAGTCGTGAGTCGTGACAAACAGGAAGACAAGCGTTTAATGTTGTCTCAGAGCCCGATTAATAACGGACACTATGAAATGAATAGGTAAAATCGACCCTTCATTGCATAAGTTATAAAAAACCGGGAATCGATTGAATAACGATGATATTTCGCGTGAAGGCGATCATGAGAGTAAAACAAACAATGAGAATAAAAATAAACCCAAATTACGAATAACCGATAATTTTACATAAAGGAGGCATATATTTGTGTGCATGAACATGTCTGTTTGTCTTGGTCTGGGAGTTTTCTATGTATTTACAAAACAAATGTATTTAAGTATAATATCAGTTATCCAGTACCCATAGTACAAGCTTTGCTTAGTTTGCGACTAGGTGGCCGTGTGTAATTTGCCCAAGAATATGTATTTATTTATTACTAGCTGCCCGTACCGGCTTCGCACGGGTAGAAAGTGGCGTTTTATTATTTTACTCGCAATTTTTACGTCTTTTAACAAAACCTTAACGAAAATATGTTATATATATATATATACATAAATTTGCAGAATTGGTCGAGCCTTTCTTGAGTTTTGCGCTTAGCATTTTAATTAAATGATTAATTTATTAATTAAATGCTGCCGTATGTTAACGTGTTAACATACGGCAATTGTAACGTTAACAAATTTTGATGAAACTTGTCACAATTAAAGACCTCAACATGCTTGTGGTTTGTGTTCCATCAAATAAAAAAAAAAAACGAGATCCATCATGTTATTGAGGAATGATCATCAAATACATTTTCCATTGAAACCAATGGAAAACATACACTCAGCGAATCTACTCGTTCCACTCAACCTCGATTTCAACCCCCTGGCCTACTAAAAATATCAGTTAACATGACTGTTACCCTCCGGATGAGTAGTACCATTGACTAGTACCATTGATTATGTCTAGGGTTGCCACATAGAAACTTATTAAATCCGGGACAATTCTAGGACAACAGTGGCGGGTCGTGGCCATAGTAAAAAGTATCTTGTTTTATTTTTATTTTTAAACGATTTATATTTGTATTTGATAAGGAAAATGCCATTTATTTTCAAATACTTACTTTTACTTGATAGGTATCTATCTACATACTTAGTAGGTAATTAATGCCAGTTATAATTTTAATGTTAAAAAACTAGTAGGTTTTCGGAATCCGGGACAATAAGGTCTAATTACTGGACACGGGACAAGATGCAAAATTCCGGGACAGTCCCGGATTTCCCGGCCATCTGGCAAGCCTAATTATGTCACGTAGGTGCGCGCTGGCCCTAAGTCATTTACGAAACTAACTCAATGACACTACGTTTTGAAAACAAATAGAATTAGTAAGTAACATAAAATAAGACACTGTACTGAGTAAGTTGATCGGATGCCAAGAAATGAATCACTTTCTCGCAGTGGAACAGATGTGGACCATGACACACCTATATTTTCAATGCCACTATATCTATAATCATCGTTCGTAATCGGTGAAAATGAAATACTTGTCTTATAAAACTAGTGTTGCGTTTAACCATCTCAAATATCTGCATCACATCAAGATTGACTGGTAGAGAAAATTGGACAGCTTTGGATTTTCTTTATAGTGCAGGGGCCACAGGTAGTTGAGTGTGCAAAATATGAGGACCGCATTTTATAGACAGTTTTGAATTCAGAAAAGCTTGTAGATTATGATTCTGAATGTTGCCAGGAAGTTTCTTAGTCCAATTTTTTTTATACCCCATTCCCTTGGATATCAAGTAAATGGACTGAACAAATGCTTTACAACAATTTTAATCATTGTTTTATTGAAAATATCCAATTGTTTCTTAAGATTAAAGATACTTATAGCTACTAAGTGGAAATAAAAAAACAAAAAAAAAATTGTTGAAAAAAAATATATATTACATAAAAGGATATTTTATGTAATATATTTACATATACATACATTACATATATTTGTAAAGACACAAGTGTGTATAATACACAGAAAATACCCAAACCAACATAAACACATGTTCATGTACACAAATATTTGTATTGCACGGGAATCGAACCCGCGACCTTGGAGTTAAAGTGGCCATTGCTAGCCATTCGACCATACATCGAACTTGAACTTCGAATGAATAGATCGTTGCAGTAAGGAATATTCGTGATAATGACTTTACGATTCTGTGAAAGAAATAAAAAAAACGATGTATTTCCGACTCCATTTCTCCTTTAGCTATGTGTTGTAAATTATAGGCGGATACAAAACCAATGGAGCATTAGGCCTCTATTCACTAAATTTTAATTTGCAATTCCAACAAACTACTCCGACCATGCGTTTCAAATACCTACCTGCATAGTAGTTGCGTTCATTGCATTTAGAATGTTGACCGAAATAACAAGAATACTAAACAGAAATTAATCTTGCAAAACCTGGATCTTGGTTTAATTTTTAAAATAACGAACAGCACGTAGTATTTAGTACATTCTGACGATTTATATATAATTAACCAGCTTTACTTAGAAGTAAGTTGCAGCTAAGTATATCTAAATGTGGAAAAATAAAAATAAATTGTTCGAAATGACTTCTATTTAATAATAATATTTTAACATAACAACGTAACATCATAGAAATCTTATTTAACAACTATCGTTCAGTGTTGCCACAGTGGCCAACACATTTTTCTAACTAATCTTTTGGTACATCAATAGTAAATAAAAAAAAAACTTTAAATTGTCTTACATACATAAGTACGTATCACACATACATATATGTACGAGTAGGTACACTTTTATTATACACCACAATGTGAACAGGTTATAATGTGTGTTTTTTTATTAAACTACCAAAGACCGCCTTAAATTAGATACAGTCATATAAGTTCGTTTATGATTGCTCATTTCTACTTATTATTCAATCAATTCGGTAAAAATAATTATTATAGTCATAAAAATAATAGGTAGTCTAGTTCATCTTGTAAAGGTTATAACCTTTACAAGATGAACTAATTTGCAAGAAATTGCATCAAACAAAATCATTATGTACGTACGAGAAAGACTTCAACTTAATAAAGTTCGAAGATAAACCCCACGGAAAAGTCACGGAGAAAATGAAAATAAAATATAGATTGCATTACACAGATTAAAAAGGCAATAAGAACTTTCGATCAACATTCGAAGCAGAGCTATGGGTGTGGTGTACTAATTTTACACGGTGTTATGGCCGAGAGGTATCTACTTGATTTTACTTTTATTGGATCATTTCTCATTTGGAACTCAGCGGTACCAGCGGGTAGTTTCACTAGTCCAAAGAACGGATATTAAATTGAATTCGTCAATGCTTAGTATATGGACTGTTTTAGCATCTGTGCAAAGATCTTAGATTAAACTTATTAAATTTGAAGCATGAAGTCATTCGATTTGATAATTATATTAAAAAATACGACGACACAGTTGATATTAAGCTGACCTCTAACCTCAAGGTTATTTATAAAGTTTTGTAACAAATAAAACAAGTTTTATTAAAAAATATCAATTCATTGTCGGCTGCAAATTACTCAGCAATTATGATCTGCAAATTATGTAATGTTTCTCATTTGTCGCAATCAACTGCATAAACGATAGCTTCTAACGATTACATTGAAAAAAAAAACGATCACGCAGAAATAATGTGTTCACTATTAACTTTCAAAGATCCATTACTAGTAATTGTGTTATTTATTTATGTTACCATAAATGAATACGATGTAAGAGAAAGTGAAATGTTTTTATATCATTTATTTCACAGTTAATAGCCAAATATATTAAAGGGTGAATGTTGCAAATAAAAATTATTTAGAATATATTCATTACTTATACGTTACGACTGATACAAGTAGTGACATAAGTAATTAAAAAATAAACCGATTTACTGATCTGTGTGAATTTGAACAATAACGTTAAAATTTAAAATCAGAAATTCAAATCTTCATTATACCGCATAGGTACAATCATTTGCAAAATCCACTGGTGAAAAATCAACAACCCGTGGAGGTTGTGCGATAACCTTGTTAATTATAACATAAGCTAACGGAATGTTATGATTTATGACAAACACTTGATCATTAACATGTTCTGAGTGGATTATTTTCGAATAAAAGTAAAACAAACAATGAAACTGATTACAAAAATGATTGTTACCTGTATTTACTCGTTATTAATTACAATTTCTATTAATAAGAGGTCAAATATTCCGAGTGAAACACCGACTGAGTACAAGTGAATGCAGTTAAGTAAAACCATGATGATTATCGTCAGGGGCTATCGATAGACTCTGTATAGCAAAGTGAGCGCTCGTGACTTCCTAGAATAGATGCATTTTGTTAGAGTCTACTCGCCTTGCAACTTTCCAGTGTTTGTTAACAACTGCAGGTACGTTTACCTCCAGCGTGGATATTTGCGACGGTCTCGTTCAATTACCATTGGTAGTATAGTACTCAGATGTCACGTGTGATTTCGTAATCCTATTTCCTACTATTCTTCTCGTTTCTTCCTCACTTTCAATTCAAGTAACAACATTGTAACAACACTTTTCACTTAATAAGCACTTATCTTCTTTAAACTGTTCGTCTACAATATTATAGCCCTACTAGTTAAAATTGCTAAAGATATACCTTAAAATCGTATTGTTCTTTAATAAACAAATATAATATCTCATATTATTGTAAATGTTAGAGTAAATAACAAAATGACTATAAGTAGATATTATAACATAATGTCGTAATAAAAAAAGACCAAGCACATTAGTAACGAAAATAACAAATAAGATGAGGAAGATTAACCCGTGGGAGTTATAATTAATGAGAACAACAGATAAAACCTATATTAATACCACGGGAATATATAAGTACGGGGTGGTACGGGTCAGTGCGGATTGTGGAGAATTCCCAGGTTCCATGCAACACTAGGTCGTTGTGCGGTAAATGACTCGTGCAACCATACTGCGAATCGATACTTATTAGTGAAATAATTCTAGTCACTGCATTCTAACGGTCGAATGCAACTGTTTTTAATCGGTCACTTATTTGCTTTTTGTGCTATGACGGTATCATAGGTTAATTAGCTTTGATTCTGGTTCACAGCTCGAAAAGCGTGAAGGAAATATTGTAATTGTGATATAATTGGATATTGGATTATAATTATGAGGATTGTGAAGCAAATCCGTTTCGGATTCGCTTGACAGATAAATTGGTATACCATCCGCGAATAACAAAGAAAGAAATAATTTAGGGAATGTAGTGGCCGGATAAGTATGTCAAAACTGATTAAAATTGACGCTGAAACGCCGATGGTTTACATTTATGAACTATATTGGCCCGTAGCTAACATCGATGCTTAAAAAAAATAATAACCTAGATAGACTGTGATTTCCAAAACAAAAACATCAAACATATGGGAAGTATGAGTTTTAGTTTTAAATAATCAGACGCAATAGGCTATTTTCCAATGTTTAAAAATTGTACAAATGAATTAACTTTTTTTTAGCGTCGATCAAAGTTTGGCGGGAAAGTCCATTTCAAAAGTATGAAATTATTAAAAAATAATAATTCCATTGGAGAAACAATAAAAAATGCTATAACTTTTATTATGATACTAATTACATAAACGTAATATTTAACATAGCTATCGTACAAATTTCTGATTTGATGCATACAAAATACAAACCGTCATAATTCGGTAGTCTTTTGTATGGAGCGTTTTGGGCAGTCTAAAAATTGTGATTTTCAAATTAACATATTTCGAGAGATTTTTGTGCTATCGAAACAATTCTTTCACCTATGGTTATATTATGGAGACGTCCCTACATATCAAATCGAAAAAAATGTTAGTCAAATAGCCTATTGCATGTTGCACTAAGCCAATTATTAGCGCATTATGCAGAGGCTGCCGTGCATACATGACCATGGCTCAGAATACTGACTTATAATGACGTAAATGTCTTTTCCTGGATCTCAGGTTTAAATGCAATCCGTGACAACTTTAACAAACAGATATGTAGATTGAATGACGAAACAATGTCAAATGATAAGTGAGCTAAATGACCCAAATAGGTAATGATTATCGGTTAATATGTATATATAAACAACGTTTAACGTTATGAGCAGTATATAGTTCCTTTAGTAAATAATCATACGCGTGCGAAGATATTTTATAGGTATCATACCATTGTTCAATGATGAAAACATTTGAGAAAATGCACGTTACGCCTAGATAACTTAATATACTTATTACGCTGTCTTTCTTGTAATACAATGTAGTATGCAGACATGTACGTAATGCAAAATTTACAACAATACGAAAAATGTGTAACATCGTGGACAGCCTTTCTCAACATCTATTGTTTATCTAGAGGAATAAATTAAATTATAGTATTGTTTCCATGCGTTAACGCTGGGTATTCTCACTTGAAATTTCCTAAAACTGTGTGAAACTCTGCCTATTGACTAAGTAAACCGGCATTAATTTCATGCTGACAAAACTATGGTATAGAAACAGGCCAAGTCAATAGAGTAGTTTGCTAAAAGAATTAAGCAAAAGAAGATTACATTCCAAAAACTAGACAGAATACTTTTATAAACCAGCTGACAGTACAGAAAAATAAAACACTCAAGGAGACCGATACATATCGACAATCACGAGAGCTGATAAACGTCCCCGATAACAAAGGTAGCATTGTCAATTTGGGACGTACTTATACATTGAAGTGCAATAAATCATTGGAGCATCTGTAGGTAAACATATTGTGAATCCTAAAGATTAGTTTGATCGATGAAAATGGTATAGTTATGTATTTATGGTGTGTAAGATCGCGTGACAGTCGTGAACAAATCAGAAGCCGCGACGGCACGAGGAGGTCGAGGAATCGCGATGGCGATGGCGTATGGCGTCGCGACTTCACAGTGCAATCGTCCGAAAAAATACTTTTGTTTTCTACCCGGTTCCACAGCGACGGATACGCATAGTTTGGAATCGACTTGGGCGAAAATATAACCATTTGTGTTTTCTATTTATGAATGAAATTTTATTATACTTGTAGATGAAACGAAATGACAATCATGATAATTTGGAAAATTCCTTCTAGTTTCTCGTATAACTCTAACAATGTGCAAAATGTATTATTCGGTCGATGTTAATTATGGCGAAGTTGTTTGTTACGATGTTAGATAAGATGTTTTAAAAATTAACTACTTGTATGGTGTTTATGACCGAGATTCTGACTAAGTGTTTAGTTAGGTGTTTTGTATAACTCATGGGCGCAATGAGGATTTATCTGCCATGTATGGTAAAATTAATTTGTAGGACCAACACGTCAATATAGATATTGACGTAAATCCCTATTGTGCTTAGTTAAAAGTATTATGCGTAATGCTATACGGTTAACACATAATGACGAACAGAAACTAAATTGCCTACTGTACTGATAGTAATGCTATTATTAGGTATTCCAGGAAAAGTAACAGAGCTACAACAAAAGAATATGTAAAGATTCTCACTTGATCTGATAAGTTGTCACACCATTGATGGGCGGCGGTCTTCTTTCCTCCGTTCAGTCCATTAGTTAGATGTGGTGTCAGCGGCCCACCAGTAAATAAGTCCTCAGTGAGGCTGGTGTCAGATGTGACGCGACCTCGAGACTCCGGAGGCCCCTGGGGCCCTACAAAGTCGAACTGACCATCCCACATGTCATATTCGAGTTCGAGACTATCTTCAACCTCAATTGCTTCACCCATCGCGCCTCTTGAACGGTTGAATATTCCCGATTTAAACATTTAAGATTCGGTTCATTCACAATGTCTAAAATCTTTGGATTCCTTCCAGTATTGCACTTTTATATTAATAACTTATTATTTACATTTGACTTTTTAACTAATACATAGCCTGACTTGAAAAGAGGATTAGAATGAGTTTGATAAAGATAAAGCTAAATAATAATGGCACTTATTGGAAATTGATAAGCCTTTGTGAAGACAAGTGATAACTTTTGCACTAATCATATAACTGAAGTACACCTTATTCACATAACACATGTAATGTACTTAATTAATGTCACATTTTTCACGCACTATCTATCAACAAGAATGTATTGAATGTATAATATCCACTTTTACACGACAATGCGACAAGATTTCCTCTAATTGTCGTCGTACACAAGAATTAAAATATCGGGTCGAATCTGACTTCTGCGAAGCCGATTCAAGATTTTAGACGGTTGCTCTGACATCCTTTTGTAGATCAATGAACAGAACGCGCGACGCGTAAACTTTTTCAATTGATTTGAAATAAACGGCAAACTTTAAGTCCGACGTGTCGAAAAGCAAAATTTTCGAACAGTACGTGATGTTGCCGTACAATCACGATTGGCACTAAGCGGTGCGCGGCGAGTGCTCGGTCGGCGCGCCCCACCCATTGGCATTATTATCAGAGGGCCGACGCGGCTGCACCATACAAATAAACTTTATTCGCTCCCTGTACATATGCACGTCCGTCTGATAGATAGTTCAGAGGCAATAACCCCTTTCATATGCTCCCCCATGTGTGGTTCCATTTCGTAATTTTACGGGCGAGGGCCTGCCATGATTGTGTCGGGCATCCTCAGATGTAGGTCTGATAATAAAATGTAATTGAGGTTCTTTACATCTACATCGTAGCATACTTGAAATGTGAGAGCAACTGATCGGTGATCAAAATTATGCAATATACGTTTATGTTGATAAGGTTAATGACTCTGTGGAGATAGTGAAATTTGAAATTGAAAGTAAAATCTGAATGACAATAATAACACACAAAAAAGAATTAATTTATTCGGTGCATTAACATTAAAATTATAGATATCAGAGGTAACAGTGGTAGTGACAACAGATTAATTTGTAGGTTGTCAAAAGTATGATATATTTGCATTACTTACATAAGAAAGTAATTGTTGAATAAGTGTGTACAGCGAAGTGAAACTCTACAATAATTAAAAATAGATAATAAATTTTTTTATACCACAGATGTGGCACTGGTAAAGAAGCAAAGTATAAATAATCACTACATTTGCCAGTGCCCGTGGAGGCATCCACGGGGTATTATTGCAATGAAGTAAGTAATGAAAATAATTAGGATTTTTAGATCCAGACTTAAGTTTGACGCTCGACGCTATTGTTTGTAGCGTGTGAAAGTAGACCTCAAAAGCTTGAAACTGATATTATTGCAGGCTCTATTTTATGGGTAGAATAGATTACAAAATTTCTCAGCTAAAGAATATTAACGAGAACAAAAATTTAACCAACCGCAACAGCAACACAAAGAAGCTTAGTAGTAATATAAACAAGTTATGTATATTTTTAGAAGAATGGCTTTAAACGACGTTCATCTGGCAAGCAGAAAATCTTCAAAGTTGTACTAAGTAAATAGTTTGGTTACGAAAATAGAAGCACTTGGATTCCGTAAGAAAAACTATCATATGTCTGACCCACTTGATCCCGAGATAATAGTGCTATTTTTTATTCTATGATAATAGGTTAAAAATTGTGAGCTTTATTGTTTGCTGTTTTAGATTGTAACTATTTCGTATGAATGGTCAAATCGGCGGTGGTAATTTTAAGAAATCAACATTTGCATAATAGGTGTCTGAAGATGAATCTACAATTTCTTGCACAGCAATTCGAGTACGAGAGAATTATATCGGACAAATTATACGTATGAATCTTCCGCAATTTCCTGAAGATGAGATATACTAATGATTCGTTGATTTATTTGTATTATGGTTACTTTCTAGTGCGTAATCTTTAACTCGTTCTTTTCAGTTGTCTATAATTATGATTGTGCTAATTTTATCCAATTGTATTATTGGTATTTTAATTGCATTATTAGAGTATACTTAATGAGAATAGTTTGTTTGTAATATCTATATGGTATTAATCAATAGAAAAATATTGCTTATAGCCACGTCCGTACAGCACTAACTAAGCCGGATTTCGCTGTTTAAGAATCTCTTACTCTTGCTCTTGCTTAGTTTATGAATTAAAGGTTAACTGTCTTCAATTTTTAAACTAAGCGAGAAAGGAATATATAGGATTTTAGATTAGTTTCAGTTTAATTTAGTTTCAAAAACACAAAGTTAGTTTTTAAATTTTATGCTGTGCTACCTAGTATCCAATAAGGCAAGAACACTGGCTGCGTTTCCTCGCTGAATCGTATTTTTTACGTTTTGAACAAAGAATAATAATTACGTTACGTTTTGGACAAAGAATAATTGAGTAATAACAACAAATTAGTAAAAACTCTAACGTTGTGGTAAAATACATAACTGTAAATGTAAATTCCGAAGCATGCATATAATTAAGACTGAAGAATTTATGTAAAATTTTTAATTAATTAGTTCGCGTGACAACTTTGCTAATTGACTAAGCCATTGCGAGCTGCACTTTGTGTCTGTGATTTCTCCTGAGAACATCCCAGTATCTTGTGACGATCCCGAAATCCCTTTCTTAGGTAATATCATAATATATTACAATATTTATAATATTTAGTTTAAAATGTCAATACCGATATATCTACACATAATAATTATAAAGAGGAAGTCCTTTCTCGCGTAGCTGATTCATCATTGTGAACCGAAACTAACAAAGTTAACTATGAATCTTGGACAGAACATTTTATAACCAAGGCAAGACCTAGGCAGACAATAAGAAACGAATTCCGATTAATAATAATTAATTGAAGTTTTGTATGTATATAATAAAGAAGCTCCAACCTGGTTTTGGCTGGGCTATAGGCTGTTAGCCAATAAACATTTTTACCCTATTGATATGAGACCTAATGTGCACATTAGCCCGATAAAGTTAGGTTTATGTTCACACCTAGTCATCAATAGCTGTAACTTATCTATTAAAGGCTAATGGTTACTGACTGATCTATTCACACACACACACGCTCAGCTCAAACCACTGGATGGATCGGGTTTAAATTTGGTATATTATTATGACGTACTCATCTGCTAAGAAAGGAATTTTAAATATTCCCCCGGGATAATGGCGAACGACACACGTACGAAGTAGCAGGCCCAAACTAGTATGTTATAATTTGTGAACATTTTGCTACCCTTGCAAAGTCGAGGGCTCGCTAAGGCTCAAATAAAAATTTGCCTGAGGAAGGCCCTTTCAAGTATTACTTAATTTAATTTATTGGAACATGCCATGCAATTGTTAACTTATCATTGGGTATTTCCCCTGACTCATACCCATTATGAATTCATGGGGTGAGTTAATAGTTCCATAGGGGTGGTGGCGATACTCTAGATTACGGCTTAATTCATTTAGATTGAGATCATCACCATTATCAAAAATATTTGTAGTATGAATGAATTTGTTCTTATTAAAATTTAAAAGCAAGGTCAACGAAATATGTTGAGAAGTAAAACTTGTTACTTACCTCGATGTTCAGAAAATTTTCAAAGAGTATGTATTTTATTATATAAAATAAATGCTGGTTAAATAATATTATATTTCAAAGACATTCAATATTAATATAAGTTAATGTCAATGTGCATTTAAGAACAAGCTAAAGCAAAAATGTATGGTAAATTATGTCCTACCGGTATTTCATGGCATCTAAATTTATTGAAGGCAGTTCATGGAACTCATCAAGTATCAGTACTTTCCTACTTATCCATGCTGAATATCTAAAACCTCTAGAATGCGACTTTCCATTGCAAATCTGAACCCTGTAATGTGCATTTAAATTTTAAGCGCACACAAGTTGCGTTTGATTTGAATTTGGAGACACATGTGAGGTTTTAGATTTAGATTAGAAAAAATGACATATTTTTATTTTTTATTGAAGGGGCAAACGAACATGTGGGTCACTTGATGGAAAGCAATCACCACTGCTCATGGAGATCAGCAACGTCAAGGGGTGCCGTTCCGTTGCCAGCCTATACTCCTTCTTTTCTGGTTTTTATGTGTAAAATTTGTAACTTTATCGACTTTGTTTAGAACGAATCTCAAGCAGAAGGGAGGAGTATCAGATGATGTTGATAAAATAATGAATGACAACTGACAGATGTTGTGTTTTCCGCGTAGTATCGCGATCTACAGTCCTACAATGCATGACGACCTCGCCTCGGTTCAAGGTTGTATTTAAAGTTGTGTAAAAGAAGATAATTTTTTCTTACTGCCCCGAGTCATTAGCCTTTACCTATTTTTTTTTTATAATAATGACAGTATTTTTACAAACTACCAATCAGTTAGTAGCAAAAAGCGTAAAATGGGAGTTTAGTAGGTTCCTGAACGGAAACAGTGAGACATCAGTATTGGTTTCATAATATTATTTCCTTCGTTGATGATGCGTTCATTGAGTGTCCATATCATCTTAGATTAGAAGTGAGGCTCAATACAATATATACATGTAAAAGAATACCTACTCATATAAACATTTGTATAGAAATTAATTTACATGTACACATAAATAAAATTTAAGACTACTTTGTTTGCTCAGCAGGACACTCAGGACTTCAAAATTGACTATATTTTTTTTATACCACTAGGGTGACAAACAGGCGTACGGTCCACCTGATGGTAAGCAGTCTATGGCCGCCTGTTACACCAGAGGCATAACTCTCACGTTGCCGGCCGACACGACCTTTGACTAATCCGATTTAAATTAAATTTTCACTGTAAGGTAAATGAGCTTAGATCGATCCTATATGTACCTATGTGTGAATGTGTACGCCCTATGTGTACGAAATTGCAATGAGTACTATGTCATAGTATAATATAAGTAATAGTACTACGTACAGTATGACAGTACTCCCTGGCACTCTCACAAGGCTACCTCGCATCCCTCAGAATGCCTCAGATGTGGAACCGATCGCAAGGGCTGTCACGCGGTGCCGCGTATTACGAATGTTTGTTCGTATAAACTCTATTCTCAATAATTTATTGGTTATTATGTAACGATTACCATTGAATTATTTGTTTTTTTATTAGAAAATTAATTTATTTTTTCCAGCTTTTACGAATAATTTTATATATTGTATAGACGCAATCGTTGATTCGACGTCTCATAATCACAATCATTCAAAATAAACATTTAAAGATATTTATTATTACAAATGTTACCTACAATATTTAAAGTGTTACGTCACATCCAGAGCAAAATTCCTATTATTATACAGCCATCCCTAGGCATCAACACATACACGTGCACGTATACACACGTGCTCTGTTTATGTAGTCGTTTTTTTTGTATGGAGTGGCCAGGGTGTGACTATGCTATGAAAATTATAAAATCTTCATTTCAACAGAATCATTCGAAGTTTAAAACGCAGAAGGTAGTTTTTTTTAAATAGAAAGAATAAACTTACCATTACCACCTCAGACATAAAGCTAGTAAAATGTAATTTATTTCGTGCTTTTACTACGTACATAAATCAATTTGTTTTATGTGTGCTATGATCAGTCATGTGTATATTTGTAATAAAACATAGATTGAGGTCACCGCTGGAGTTCACAGCTTTGCGTCTCGCTTTCATGTCACAGAGCATCTGTAGTAATTAGAATTATATCTGTGCTAGATCTCATCCCAATCCGTGCAGTTCACACACGTAGATCTTTGCGCCCCAAAAACTGTTTTATGTTTCTTAAGACTTGCGTGTGTCCTGGATACGTGACGTTGCTCCCCCGCCTAGTATTAATTTGGCTTCCTATTGTATTTTTATTTGATTGGTCTACTAAAACTATTTCTAATTCATCACTAGATACTGGCAAACCCCGGCCACTCCATACAAAAATGGCGCTTTTGCATGTAGTAACCAAATGACGTCTGTACACGTGCCTATGTTTGAGTGACGTTCTCTAGGGCTGACATTATACAATTATTTGTCGGACATGTAAGGGGGTGTAAGTGGTTCATCAACATCTTTGAACCAAAGTCAATCTCACCTGCACGGGGTACACCCTGCTGACTGACAGACGAGGCACTGATGAAAAGGAGGTAGGACATAGCGTATTTTTTAAGCAGCCTGACTGACGAAGTACCACCACCTCACAGAATACCGCAATCAAATAACAATTTCCTTGAGGGTTGTTGTATTCCTGCGAGTGAGTGAGGTCACCAGAAAGGATGGAGTTGCTGCGTTGGCAGCGGGGATGGCAGCGCGCGAGCGATATTTAATGTTGCGAGCGTTAATATGGTTACGGTAACCGCTTCACATCAGGTGGGCGTAGTGAAGAAAAAAAAAACGTGTGACACTCGGGGACTGCCGCGGTAAAGCTATTGCATAGCATTTTTTATCAACTAATGCTCGTTTGCTCGTTCATCCATCCATCCATATCCATTCATCTATCCATCCATCCATCCATTCATTCATCCACCCATCCACCCATTCACCCATCCACCCATCCATCCACCCATCCATCCACCCATCCATCCACCCGTCCATCCATCCACCCATCCATCCACCCACCCATCCATCCATCCACCCATCCATCCATCCATCCACCCATCCACCCACCCATCCATCCATCCATCCACCCTCCCATCCATCCATCCATCCATCCACCCACCCATCCATCCACCCATCCATCCATCCATCCACCCATCCACCTATCCACCCCCCCACCCTCCCATCCATCCATCCATCCATCCACCCATCCACCCATCCATCCACCCATCCACCCATCCATCCATCCATCCATCCATCCATCCATCCATCCATCAATCCATCCATCCATCCATCAATCCATCCAACCAACCATCCATCCATCCATAAATCCGTCTGTCCGTCCGTCCGTCCATCCATCCACTGCACAAATAACTCTCATATTTTACATACTCGCATATTATTTTAAACTGAATGGAGAATAAAATACAAGCGACGTCAATTCGTACGTTGTGGCATTCCTTGCGAACGGTTCCAAATCGGTTCCATAGGGGAGGTGAGGTCGACTAGTGAGAGCGGCAGAGAGTGTCCATACTGTACGTTAGTACTATTACTTATACTGTGGTACTGGCTTAACAAGTTTTGTTTTTAAAATCATGGCAGTTTATGGAATCGATTAACTAAAACATCGACTATTTTCCAAGTTTCACGTAGAAATTGTAAATAAGTATTTCTTGGATAAAAAAAGAGTACAGATTTTTAGCCTTTTGCCTGCTAATGAAAACTATGTGACATTCGACGCAACTTTTTCGAAGTTTCCCACTTTCCCACGTGAGTTCCACTTCGTATTAATATTTGCAATACACTCGATAATGTCTTTCCTGAGAAGGCGAAATCTCTGAGTGAAAGATATTGTCTTTCTTTCAATACTTATAATTCATTAGGTAGATAGGCACTCAGAAATATAAACACTGGCTTGCCTAAGGTATTTGTTTCTGTATAAACTAAATCTTTTTGTCTTTCAATATGTGGGATAATTTTTTTGATAGCGTAGTTGTAAGTAGTAGTAAGATGATAGCCCATACACTCGAGAATGTTTCTACCTTTCCTGAGATATCAATCTGTGAATAGGTAACCTCTTTGCTTCTCATAGGAAGGTGTAAACAATTTATTTCTTTCCATTTACGATATTAATTTCCCAGCAGCGATATTCGCAAGACAGTCCAAATAACGCTGTTTGTTGAATGTTTGAATATTGTCCGAATGTCTTTCATAGATATGACATGGCCATTAGTTTAATGACCTGACGACAGCTGCTAATGCTGAGTAAAGGACACAGAATAAATAATTGTACTCACGTACTACGGAGTACTTTATGTTATGTATAGGTATACGAATACCTGCTGCTAATACTTTTTGTTTTGTTGTCATAAGATATTAGAGCTAATTAAAACGTACGAGCACTTTATTATTATCTATTACATTTATCTACTGAGATGTTGATTAGGTACCTAATGCCATGTTATCACTACATATTTATCTGAATAATAAATTATAATCAATTTAAGGATTAATACAAAGCCGTATCAATCATGTAATAACTTGATATTTTATATTTTGTTCATAAATTTTTATATACAAAATCGAGTCAACACTCGATTAGAATGCATGCGATTGATCTTATACTTTCACCGCTCTATGACGAATCATAAAATAAATTGAATATTAAATTTACTACCAACTATTTTCAGAGAATTAAGATATGATAAAGCTGTTTTATTACAACACTCTATTTTTAAATTGCCAATCAGTTTTCTTTAGAGTGCCCCTATATAAGAATTGTAAGTAAGTGTTGCATTGACGGGAATTAAAAAAAATGCGTGTATGGAATCTATTCTAGTCTGACCATGTAAACATCATGTAAATTAATTACAGAGAGACACTAATAAAACCATCAGTATTATTAGTGTCTCTCTGTAATTTACGGGTAGTAAACGCTGTTATTTGATAGGCGTGCGTGGGATATGGATCCAAGGCATACAGGCCCCTTCGAGAATAATGTAACGTATAGTATTATTAAGATCAAAGTCATATTGGCAAATCTGATGTGAAGCGGTCATCGTAGCCGTATAAACGTTTGCAACATGGAATATAGCTCGCGCGACGCCACCCCCGTCACTAACGCTGCAACTACTTCCTTCCTGGTGACCTCACTCACTTGCAGGCAAACAACAACCCTCAAGGGAATTGTTATTTGGCTGCGGTATTATGTGAGGTAGACGTACTCTCCAGTTGGGTAGCTTAAATACGCTCTACCTCTCTTTTGCCAGAGCCTCGCTAGCCTATCAGTTTGCAGATGAGGTTGGCCACGGCTCAAGAATGGTGGTGAACCACTTACACTCCAAAAAATAGATAAAGATAATAATCATGTGTGTGATGTCATAAAGAAAAATGTTATTGGTTGACTAAATTAAGGCCGAGTGCGTATGCTATAATTTGTGAACATTTTGTTATCCCTGATAGCAAAGTGTTCACAAATTGTATAAAGTAGCCAATATACTACTGAATTCGATTGTATTTTAGTTCTATTGCAATCTACGTTAGAGTAGTCTATGGATGGAACTTAAACGGCCCCAAAAATGGTCTATCGTGAACATGCGCGATTGTAATATCAAGACTGAACAATTTTATATTATGTTCATGAGAAGTAATATGAACAAAGGCGTAACTCAAAATTTGATACAACACCAAATTTTGTCGTTATTATAGGGACATAAATTCTAATGTGTTGCAAGATTATTCTTAGTAAAGGTCCTATTACTTGTCAGGGTCGAATTATTTATTTATTTATTTAAACTTTATTGACCACAAAATTACATAAGGGTACAAAAGGCGGACTTAACGCTAAAAGCATTCTCTACCAGTCAACCTTTGGGAATAGCAGAAATACACGAATGCGGTTCTAAAGCAGATAAAATAAAAATAGAACAGTGTCTAGAAAATATAGATATTATGTAGTGACTGTTCAACTAAGAAAAAGAGAAAAATAATAATAAACGACATTACTCCTTGGAATAAAATAAACATACTTACATAATAATATATCACAATCATAAACGTACATACAAATACATAAATAAATAATATACAAATACATAGATAGATAAATATAGGAAGATGATGATTCAGTTCTTCGTTAAACCGTCCAAAAAATAAGCGTGGATTTTCTTTTTGAAATTGTATTTATTTGATATCCTTCTGAGTGATTCAGGCAGCGCGTTCCATAGACGTGAAGCTTGCAGTGTGAAGGAATCAGACATGAAGCCAGAATGGTAAAGGGGAATGGAAAGCTGACGAGTATTGTCAGAACGAAGTGGAAGGCTGTGTGAGTCACAGAGAAATTGAAATTTGCTTTTCAAGTATTCCGGGGAGAGAGGACTAGTTAGTATAGTGTGAAGTACGCAGAGTAATCTCTGCTGCCTCCGTTGACGAATAGGAAGCCAATTAAGTTGAGATCGATATGAGGAGATATGATCAAATTTGCGAAGACAGTAGATAAAACGGATAGCGTTGTTTATAAGTCGATCCAACTTATTGAGAAGATCTACATTTAGATCTGGATAACAGACATCAGCATAATCAATGAGAGGGAGAATAAGCGATCTAACAAGAATGACCTTAGTGCTAATTGGGAGAAAGTGCCTAAACCGATTAAGGAAACTCAATGCCGATATGACTGCACGACTCACCTCAGCTATTTGCGAGGTCCAACTAAGAGTGGAATCTATATAAAGACCTAGGTTTTTGACAGTATTACTGAAGGGGATGATAGTATTTTCAAACATAACAGGCGACACAGAGCTGAAATCAATCTTGGCAATCTGCCTAGAGCTACCAAGTACAATAGCCTGGCATTTAGCTGGATTTACAGGTATGCCGAAATCTCTAGACCAATAGCTGATGTTACGTAGGTTATCATTTAAATTTGTAATTGCAGTGTTCACATTCTCTGTCGTTGTCTGCACATATATTTGGAGATCGTCAGCATAAAAGTGGTAAGAACAACTGAGCGAAAGGGACAGGAAATTAACAAAAATAGAAAATAGTAACGGGGAAAGGATTCCACCCTGTGGTACACCAGCAGAGAGATATTTCCAATCGGACAATTCACCACCCAAGCGCACTGCTTGTTGACGACCACGAAGGTATGATGAAAACCATTCTAGCGCAGTAGGTGAGAAATTGTGATACTCTAATATGGCATGCAGAATATCGTGGTCAACCATATTGAATGCATTAGAGAAATCAATAAGTATGAGAATGGTGACCAACCTATTCTCCATGCCCAGTCTGACATCATCGGTAACTTTAATAAGTGCGGTAGTCGTACTATGCCCAGGGCGGAAACCGGATTGAAATGGAGAAAGAAGGGAGTTCGAGTAAATATATGCAGACACTTGTCTGTGTGCAGCGGCTTCTGAAATTTTGGAAAGAAAAGGTAAAATTGAGATTGGCCTGTAATTATTATTATTTAGAATTATGTCGTCTAACACTGACTGTCTCTAAGTAGGCGTTTGTCTAATCTAATTTCTTGAAAACAATAGCCGCAGTTTAAATTAATATTGTATAATATGCTATCGCAACCAGTAATTAAATGAGAAAAACAAGTGTGTAATCCGCCTTTAGGCTTTGTTTACACAGTATGAATTGCATTCGATTTTATAAATTTCTATTGCAATGTAGGTATGTTAATTTACTTTACTTTTCATCAGCTCAGGAGTTGCTGGATTGCGCTGCTTGGCAGTGGGGGTGGGTATATTTCATATCAGGCGGGTCTGTTGATGTATGTATGCTTGTCTGACACCCGACGTAGTATAAAAAAAATCTACAGTAAGCATAGGGTCTATGTATAGGTCTAGTGAGAAAACCTCGATAGGTAGACATATTTTAAAATTTAATTTGTACTTCTTTTATTAGAATAGTGGTTTGTGGTTCGTTACAATTTCATGAAGAGGACTCTCTTAAATTTTTTATTATCAAACTTATGAAGGTTTAAGATAAGTACACCTTGCTTTTATCAGTGTAGAGTTATATAAAATAGTGACTGAAGTGACTCATTTTAGTACCAAACCAATATCTCAAGATATAAAAAAAATGACATAGACAAGCACCAAGTCCTCCACGTTATCATAGATTACCTACATAGGTAGATTTTGTGCTAAACTGTGCCGGTGAGTATATTTTTTAAATTATTTGTATATTTATTGTTTAGTTAGAAGAATTTTCTTTCATCAAAGAGGAGGATTTTGGTTTTTGATAGAAAATTGTCTCCACCCATAGATATCAGAAAGAGTAAGGATTCGTCGATCAGTTGGCAGCCATTTTAAAAGTTAGGTAAGTGAATTTTGGTTTTATTTTCTTTTACTCACAAAGTCAGAATTCAATTACGTCAGATGTAGTTAATTTACAGTGAATTTTGAAGATCTCCTTAGAGAATACGTCCACTCCCTGCCGCTGTTTTGAATCGACCTCACCTCCCCTCTGAGACAAATCTGAGACCATTTTGTATGGCGCCGCAAGCACACACACTAATTCACGCCCTGCACAGACGTCATTGTTTATGTAGTAGTCCACGACGTGGCATTTGTATATAGTGGCCGGGGTGCGGTAGCGCTTAAACTATTCATCCGATTTTGATAACCGATTCCACAGTAAGAGGAGTGGATTTTATTATTGTGTTTTTTCTGTTCTTGGGTCATAGCTTTTTAATTTTTTTCGAGTTCTTGGTTTATTTTTTCGACATTGAATACAATTGAATTCTGTTTCTGTTTCGCCGGTAGTTAGGTGTAGTGTACACCGGGCCTTATTTGGCCACCATCTCCACACAATAAGTTAGGGTTTCGCACGCGTTCATTCGCACCACTTTCCGTTTCACATAGAAACGTTTTTATACATCGTAATACCACAGGCTGACAGGCACCACAGCTTATAAATTTATAATACTTCGTAATTACTACGCAAGTTAGATAACATGCGTGTGTGTGTTTAGAGGTTCCGTAGGTAGAGTAACCACAATACCCGTTGACATCTCTATGTATGGAAGATTTTTTTGTATTACATTGTACCTACTCAACTTCTCGAGGATTATGTATTTCATTTGTATCTATTTATGTAATTAAATAAGTATTTTCCTCATTAGCTGGTATGGATTGCTGGTAACAGATGAGAGTATCGCTGGACTGTCTGATAGACTGATGACTATAATACATTGTGCATAATAATTAATTTTATAATCTAAAATGTTAACAAACATGAGTATAAGACACCAATCAGTGTCCGGCGCGAGAGACAAAGGGTGGACGTGTCTGGACATTCGCCCTGATGAAAGTCTCCTTTTGAGATCGAAACTAGTCGGCTTTCCCGACAAAAAAGACGTGAGTAACCCGTTTAAATTATTTAATTAATTTAGTATAATGTCTCACGTGAGTTTTAATAAGATTATGAGTATAAGAAGTAATTCTCAAGTGTTTTTTTATAACAAGTAGCGAAATGAGTTTAAAACAAGAATATAACATTTCTTTAAAACCAGCTTTTATTACTTATTTGGTAATAAAAAAAATGGGGCGTGGCTGTGTCACGGACGTGTGTTGTACGAGAATACGTTATTTGAACTACAATTATCTCAAAATGGCAGCGCTTGCTCCTCCCCGCACGCGATGTTCAGTAGTCCTTCCTTAGCGTAATAAATTCTTTGAGGATCATCTATCCAGAGGTGTGATTGAATTTTGGATGTAGAGCATAGATCCGAAACTACAACGCCAAACTGTATCCCCCGATTTTGTTATCATTACATTTTTTGGATTACCCCCGTATACCCCCCCCCCCCCCCCCCCCCTCCGTATAGTAGCGAATTTAAAGACGTAACCACGTCAAAAGAATAAAGAGTTTACTTACTGTGTTTCGCTCATCAAGCCCTTTCATTTGATATACATATCGTAGGGGTTATCCTGTGTTGTGTCTGTTTAGATACGCGTGTTAGTCAATATGTCAGCGTAGCTGTTGGTTTTTCAAACTTCTATAAAAGATATAAAAATCAAAAATCGTTAGTCTAAAACTCGAGAACGGCTAGACTGATTTGGCTATTTTTTTTTATTATTATTTAGACTATTTTTTTATATATTTGTGGAAATCCATGGAAGGGTCACATGGTGACAAAATATAAATTAATTGCATGGAAAATAATAAAAACAACAATTTTGTTTTGATATAGAAAATGTTCTATCTATATTAGATGTAGATGATACGAAGTGCACCGGGTCATCTAGTAAATACATAAATAAATTCTTTACTTATGCACTTGTTGTAACTGTAGGAGAAACAAAAAAAATTGGTTGTCTGTAAATTCGGTTTACGGAAGATAATTTTATGTGATAACGTCATAGGAAACATCGGCTGTGGAAGAGAGATAGATGCGTCACAAGCCGAACGCGTATGCCGATCGTGCGTCTCAATCGCTTGTTCCACGCTCTCGCTTGCACGCTTGGCTCAGGCGGAACGTGACAATGAGTCATGCTTTTTCCTGCGTGCAGCCGGCGTTCATCCATTTAAAAGACGTTATCACGTCAAAAGATCTTGAGATCTCGTTCCAGCATAGTACAAAAATTTCAAGCGATAATTTAATGGAGAACTCTACAAAAGGACAGAAGAGGGCGGAAAGTCTAAGAGAAAGAGATAGATACACTCACAATAGTTGTTATGCCATAACCTATAACAATTGTTGTGAATGAGGTTCTTATCTAAATAAAAATTAACTCGGTGTGTGAACATACGGGCTGCTAACAGCGTATTCATGTCTCAGCCGCCTTCTTTCGCCAAGATAAGAGATGAAATACCTCTAAGTAGATAATGAATGACACGCTTCACGAATGTTTGTCACAGATTATGCAACGTTAATAATTCGGCCTTATTTTCAATTTACAATACGATGTCGAAATATGCGCTTGAGATTGAATCGTACGGTCGGCTTGCTGGCCTTTATATAAGCCTAACAATGTCGTTGACATACTGTATAATGTTTTTACTACATAACATACACAGTTATCGTATGTTATGTATTAATTTGAGAGGCAATTCTCATAATTAAAATGTAGTATCGATCAAGTCTCGATCTCACAAACAGTGGCGTAACTACAGGGTGGCAGAGCGGGCAAAATGCCACGGGCCCCCCGGCTCCCCAAGCGGGCCCCAGGCTCGAGAGCTTAGTACAAAAATAGTATTTTTTTAAGTTAACCTATAAATACAACATACAAATTTTTATAGGTTTAATTTCTTGAAAATACAATTATAGATTAGTAACTAAAAATGTATAATATACTTATTTAGTGTTGCTTACTTAGATTATTAGAGAGGGCTCCATCCTCTGAGGGCCCATTTGATGAATTTGCCACGGGTCCCTGATGGTATACGGAACTGTTCAAAAGATCATGTCAAATTAATTCTAGATTAAAAAGGAATCCACAGAGACTTGTGTTGTATGATACACCTAAGTCTGCGAAATATGCAAAAAATTGCATCGCAATGTGTGTCAGCATTTATAATAAGATACCTAATGACATAAAAACGCTTAATTACAATTTATTTAAACGCAAACTATGTGATTGGCTAAAGAAATACAATTTCTATAATATTAAAGATTTGACCGAAAATATAAAAATTAAATCAGAATGTATATGAACATTTGTATGTTTTAAATTTCAATATAATTGACGAATGGTGTATATATAATTAATTGGAGATATATGTTTTAGTGACTACATACTTAAATTATTGTCAATGTCAAATGTCATAATCAACATAATTTTGCATGCTAAATTGTATTAGCTAAACATGCGCACATTTCACGATGTACCACCTTTATACCATGTTTTAAGCAATAAATGAATTGTATTGTATTGTATTGTATTATAGTTACACCATTGCTCACAAATGTCAAATTTGGTATTATCGTATCACAATATGAAACTTCAATGTTTAATTTAAGTGATATTATATCGCAATATGACAGAGAATTAAAGAAATTAAGAATGTATATTAAGAATTGCTACCAACAATAAGAATTGATAATAATTATTCAAGTATAAAATTTTTAGTCAATTCACAATCCAATCTCGATTCGCCAACTTTCATTCAGCGATCGTAAAAATAATTACCAGAATTGGCCTTCTGGTTACATATAAGAAAAGTAATACGTATGATATTAATGCTCTGTGAATATAACAATTTCTTGTTTTTAAAAGTGTCATCATCAATCATAAGAAGCTAACACTTAGTAGCGATAGTAGCGATAGGACTATCGCCTAAGCTGAAAACAATTCAAGGGTCCTACAGCCTAAACCTAAGACAATATAAGGGCTCTACCGCCTAATCTGAAGACAATTCTGGACCTATCGCGTAAGCGTAGACTCAAGTAACTCGACTATTTATACTACATGAAAATTTTGGTCAATAGATTGAAATATTATAAATAAGTTGTAAACATTTTTGTGAAATCCTCTTAAACTTGAAAAAAAAAAATCATTTTGGCGCAGAAAATTCGCCATTATAATTTTTATAGCATAACTAGCTGACCCGGCAAACGTTTTGCCATATACATTAATCATTTAGGAGTATGCCAAATACATGTTGGCAGATTCTCAGAACTACCCGATATGCACACAAAATTTCATAAAAATCGGTCCAGCCGTTTCGGAGGAGTTTGGCAACAAAACCGCGACACGTGAATTTTATATATTAGACATGTAATCAATGACACTTATGTTATGAAGTCAAATCTAATGACATCTATTCATAAATTGGTTCAACAGTTCCGATGGAATGTAGAGTCGGATACACATACATGTCAAATAAGCACATAATCGTCGTTTTAAGCATTGCTGCAGTCTGGTAAACATAAAACTTCCTTTTGCATACCAGATAAACAATTACTTAATTCTGAATGATGACTGAGTGTACTTGTAGATTACATGTAATCAAGTACGTTAAGTACTTGTTAATTAAGCCGTTCATTACAATGGACATGCAGACGGTATTTCGCGTGTCTCCCGACATCCTTGACACAGATATGATGCACCCACGCGTGGGCACCACCCACTATGCACGTGCTTAGTTATTGTTTTGTGAATGCTGTGGTACGATCAGTGGCAATTTATACTTTAGACTGATACATATAGTAATATTAGGCCACAGATGAGGTGGAAAGATGACATAGTTGCTGTAGCGGGACACAACTGGATGTCAATTGCTCAAAATAGAACAAAATGGAGAGGATTGAAGGAGACCTACACCAAAAAATTGGTTGAATAAGGCTTAACATGATGGTGCAAGGGTTTTAGTTTTTCCCGTGTACCATTTTAAGAAAGTGATCAAATTCTGTACCACTTATTGTATTATCGTTTGCATATTTGTTTTTTTAAAGACGAGTTTATCTTAGCAGAGAGATAGTCGCGCGTACGGCTTGATGCAACATCCTCAGGGGTAGGGATACCACAAATTGAGACACTGCCTTAGAACCTATAGCTTATTTCCGCACACCTTAAATTTGAGACTGGCAAAAACATATCTTACTCTCAGATAATCGCCTTCTCAGATGATAGATTTTTCTTTTCTTCATGAGAACGCGGTACACGTGGATTTGTTATGAAGGCGATGAAGACGTTTTTATTATGAAGGCGATCGCCGCGACGTGCACGCCTTGATAATATTTTTGTATGAACATACATTACCCGATCCTATTGCTAACATGTGTCGTCGTCTAATATGGTGAGGTGTTTTAATGCTATTAATGATTTAGAAAATTATACCAATAAACATTCTACAAGTATAACAACACTGCTGAGGGTATTTGCATTGCAAATTTATTGCATTAAGTAGGCACACGACAATGGCGGCCAGTTGCTGCAATAGTGACAAACAAAATACAGGGTACACTAGTGTTAACGGCAAATATTACTTTCCAAAACCTTCGAAAATAGAAAAATATCCTCTCGCGTACCATAGCCACATGGTAGGTACAGATTTATTACGGCACTTGGTACTTAAATAGCTTAAACGCTTGGAGTTAAAATTCGTGGCACGCGAAAGGATTTAGGATTTGGAACGCAGAAATAAAATTTTCTGCACGGCAGATATTTGAACACTATCCAAGATTTTTGGGTCAAAATTAAAGACTATTACTATACGCGGAATAAAATCGTATCCGCAATTTCAAAACTAGTCCACAAAATGCTCAGTTAACAGGGATGCAGAGGGAGATTTGATTGAGTTGTTTTTGTTTGAAAGGAGACTTGATTGAAATTTAAGAAATTCTGTCAAGGTATCTGAAGATCATCCGCAAGTAATTAATGTTAATTATCATTAGGCAAGTGGTAAATATAGAGTTGAAGGCAATAGAGATATTCCCTATTACCCTGGAGCTTATTTTTCTATTCTTTGGTGATTTTTAGGGTTCCGAATCTCAAAAGGAAAAACGGAACCCTTATAAGATCACTTTGTTGTCCGTCTGTCTGTCTGTCAGTCTGTCTGTCAAGAATTTCTATGTCGAGAATGCGTGGAGGTATCAAGCTGAAATTTGAACTGTATACTCAGGTCTACGGTCCCATGAAGTTAAAAAAAAATCAAACTGCTAAGTTTACGTAGAAAAAAGTTACGGCCGTTTATTCAGCAAAAAACGCATATTTCGACACACTCAAGGGAATCAAAACCTATAGGGTTGACCTAGAACTATGAAATTTGGCAAATAACATCGTTATAGACTACAAGTACAGGAATAAATCTCAAAACTATACATTTGTAAATAGATCTTAAAAAATAGGGGGTCTATATTTTTTATAGGGTGTCGAAATTTCAAATTGACACTACTAGTTCAAATGGGGTATCATATGAAAGGGCTTGATGTACACATTGCAAAATATATTTTATTTATTTTTTTCGACGCATTATTTCTTATTTATAATGAAAAACATAAAATTTAATAATGATACTACGTACCTACGGAACCCTCGGTGGGCGAGTCCGACTCGCACTTGTCCGGTTTTTTTAATATGATCTCAAAGTACTTGCTTTCACTTGGTTTCCGAAAGACATCTTTGGGACCACAATTATAAAGGCGTTAAATTACTATATTTTATTAAAGATTGCAACTTATCCTAAAATTTCATATCAAAATCAGTGCTGGCCTTCTCTATTGTAGACTAATGTAATGGATGGCTCGGTTTTAGTTTTCACAAGCAAAGATTAGATAAAGTTTCGTTGATAGATTAGTAGATTATATACATCTAGATACGGCCTAGAACTAGTTATTAAAATAAATAGCTTTCGTCTGTGGCTTTATCTGTGAACACATTGCCGGGATAAAAAGATAAAAAGTATGTGTTAATCCAAGCTATATAATATCCTTGTGCCAAATTTCATCAAAATTCGTTTATAGATTTTGCCTTTAGCCTGCCCCTTAAACCTACACCCGTGTCACAAGTCTCGGGATCTGCTTGGGGTTTCTCTCTCTGCCACACGATGGACCCGGCACCCGCACGGTGAATCCATGGAAGCTAAGAAGTTCGTCTCTCAGATTGGTAACATACGTGTTTGGTGTGTAAAAAGCTCATCAATTATTGAGCCAATGCCACTTGCTGGCTGATAAACTGATAAACGAGGCTCTGGCAAAAGAGTAAGAGTGGGTTACAGCGTAAATTATAAGCTTGCCGTCTGGGGCAGTAAAATACCTCCAGCTCACGGGAAATAACATGATAGGATATTGTGATCGTGCAAGTGAGTTCACCAGGAAGAATAGAGTTTATTTATTTATCAACAACAACATACAGCTATCATTACAGGCATACCTAATTCGACAGTGTAGCAAAATTTTAATTAAATTATTAAAAAAATTGAGTTGATGGGTTGGCGCACGCATATCGCAAACGGCTAAAGGCTACGGTTACCGCTTCATACCAGGTTGATCGTATGTTTGTTTGCCATGCGACGCCGTAAACTTTCACATTTATAATAGGTATTAGTTTGATTTCAGATCGAGACAATGTGTCATTTAAAAGGTGATATTTTTCTATTAGCATGACAGAGGACCGGACGCGGCTCGTTCATTATTTAATTCATCTAAAATATAATTTTATCGTAGGCCGGCCTCGCACGCATCTGCCCGGAAGCGGCGCATGCGCAGCGCGGTACGTTTCCGTCGGTTAGAATCATGCTAGCACTGACTAGCAATGAACCGCGACGATTGGACATTGGTGCCTATTGTTTATTAGCCCTTTCCTTCTAACTATCTAACTAGCAGGGTCATCGAACGGCCGCTTTGTTTTGATTTTAAATGTTTTGTTCCGCTGTATAGTCTGAATGTAGAGTTATTTATTTTATTGTATTTTTGCTAAGTTGAGCCAAGTTTGGCAAGTTTTTGTATATGATTTAGACAGGACATTGTTTCTCGGGTCAGTTAGTTTTTTTTTGTAAATAAATAAAGAATATGTTACGTATTCAGAGCAATTACTACTATCCACTAACTGTAACTTATGTATACGGTTGTGATGCTCATATTTCAAACTGATTATATTTATTTTCATCTTCAGGAATTGTGATTTGTTTCAGTCAGTTTTGAGAGCTTTTTTAGGTACTATTACTTTCTGATGTTTTATCATTTTCCGTTATTTTTCAATTTTCTTTAGTTTTCCAATGTTTATAGACTTTTCTTCGACGTATTTTCGATAGTTAGAAGAGTAAGAATGTGCATAGTCATGAATGACCATGAAAATTTCGAATGTCCAAAATGTCTCGATCTTCAATACCTACCTACACAATTATTTTTGCGCATGTCGTCACTTTTGCAAAAACATTTGATGAAAAGTTTATTTAGGGATTTTGGATGGATGCCAATCGACCTTGTACCACGCGTCAGAGAAAAGCAAGCAAAATCGGAAAATAAGACGATAATTGGTAACAAGTAACATTAAATCATCAGGATACGATGGATACGAACCTACTTTCATTACTTTGGCAAACAAATTTTGAGAAGCCTATAGAGGCTTGAAACACAGAGCATTCTCGCACGGCACGTTCTCGGTTTACAACGTTGCAACTCTTTGCTTCCTGGTGACATAGTTCACTCCTGGTGAGGTGGGGTTTTTCTTCAGACGGGCTGCTTTCTGTGCTTTTCGCTTTTGCCAGTCTCATTTGGTAATATCTAGGGTGCATAACGTCCAGAAGGTCAATTTTCGTCCTTATTTTACGATCGCGAAATGAAAGTTGACCGAAACGGGAATGAATTATGAATTGACTAAAAATAGTGTAAATGTGATTTCATTCATTAATTCTTTTTGCTATTAGAATACAATTCTTAGTTTGTTTAATTTGCGGTCATATTTAGATATAATCACAGTTTAATTAAACATTGAAATTTCATATTGTGATACGAGAATACCAAATTTGGCATTTATGAGATTGAGATTGTATCAGAATTGAATTTTAACTACATTTCGCTCTGGTGAGGTTTTGACTCAAAAATAATGATCATCACACCCATGTTCCAAGACGTTCGCTCAAAGCTTTCTTTACTCAAACTTATTGGAAGCCACAGTCACGTCATATCAAGGAATCCTCCAAATCCCGAAAGTGGAAATAGAGACACCCTTTTCTAAATCTCAAAACTTAAATTTCTTCTAAGACTTACTGAAGGACACCGGAATCTTCCAAATCCACATTCAGACCCTAATCAGCATGATGCGCTACCACATTACATTTCATCTTCTTATGTTGGCGAAATCTAACTGATCGCTCCTTTTCTGGTAAGACATATGCTTATTCTTTATTTGAATGATGATACCTCTGTCTACAAAATCTGATTCACAGTTGACCCAGCCTCGTGTGTGTGCTGGCTGTGAGCCAGTGATCATAATTTTCTGCGTACCCCAAAACACGTTATTCATCGGATCGACAATTTCCTGCGCTAAAACGGATAATTAATATTAGTGATGTCATTGTTTGATTAACATGAATTGTTGTCTCCATGACTCTATTGACATCAAACAGACAGTCAAGGACATTATATGTACATATTTTACACATGCACTCTGATTTTGATACTAATCATGTGCTACTACGAACGACAAAAAGTAAGTGTTATATTTTATGTACCATTAGGGACTTTGTTTGTTAAGTCAGTCAGGAATCCGGTGTTTTGACGGACGGAAGAAAAGGTTTGGTCCGTCTGTCCACTAGTCCGAGATTCGGCATCAGGATTTTTTTCATATCGAGTGGAATCATATGGGTCGCTTCTTCCATCCGTCAAAACGTCATCTCCGTGACGGCCAAGTGGATAAATGCTCTTACGGCTTAATATACCGTCAGGACTTAAAAATAATGGTCAGTTATTTACACCCATGTTCTAAGACGTTCGCGTAAAGCTTCCTTCACTCAAACTTATTGGAAACCACAGTCACGTGACGTCAAGGAATGTTCCAAATTCCGAAAGTGGAAGTACAGAAGTGGTAGACAGGTGCTGTAGCGAAAAGATCTTTTAGTCGGTTGTACTTTATAAGTGATAAAATTATCACTTACGTCGTCCCACGTCAATGTTTAGAGTAGTCGTAGCTGGTTACCTCTTCCCATCAGGCCACACGCTTGTTAACCATCTGTTTGTTTGTTGGTACAAAAACGATGACTCTAATGATTAGTCAGGAAGGAAGCTGACATAATAGTTGTTAAATGGAAACCATGTTCGTTCGATACGATTAACACTTACTAAGAACTTCGTACATTTTTCCTAGAAATTACTACTTATGTCTCGATGTTTTACAAGGCGCAAAATCTGAATCATACAATGTCGTCAATGAATTAACACTCTGACAAAATACACGACCCGTCATTCTAGTAGGTACTTTATTTGGTCAACGTATGTTCTATGTAAAATTGTATTACATTACATTATCGAAGATTACATTAGTATAAATAAAATTGAAGATATTTTCTGTTTGTGCGGAGTAGTCTTCAGAACGAGGTAAAGGAGTTTACATAGCTTATGAGGACTACACATCAGTATATTTTTTATTCCGGAAAATTTGTTATTTAAAATTTTATAAAATTGACTTATGACTATTACATTTGCACGCTGACGAGCTCTCGCGCAGTACTAAACCCGCGAAGGCCGCCGGTGCATCGTTTTTTGTAGTAATTTTGAAGTTATATTTATCGTTTTTATTGAAATAAAATAATAAATTCATGCTACAAAGTTTATCATGAAGTAACAATTATTCTCAGTTTATTCGAGAAATTAACAGTTTACTGAAAGCGATTTTCGAAGATTTTTTGGTTAAAAGAATGTTTTTTTTCTATATAGAGCGGGCGCTGTATGGAGTTGAGTGTGCAAAATATGAGGACCGCATTCTATAAACAGTTTTGAATTCAGAAAAGCTTGTAGATTATGATTCTGAATGTTGCCAGGAAGTTTCTTGGTCCAATTTTTTTTTATACCCCATTCCCTTGGATATCGAGTAAATGGACTGAACAAATGCTTTACAACAATTTTAATCATTGTTTTATTGAAAATTTTCAATTGTTTCTTATGATTAAAGATACTTATAGCTACTAAGTGGAAATAAAAAAGACAAAAAAAAATTGTTGAAAAAAAAAAAATTACATAAAAGGATATTTTATGTATTTATTTTTTATAAAAAGAAATGATTACATAAAATGATTACAAAAATCTTATCGATCGACCTATACGATCCTCTTTTGAAAAAAAAAAGAATACTGCTCTGCCGTGTTTCTGGACATACAAACAGCCTTTGATAAGGTGTCGCACAAAGGCCTCCTGTGCAAGACAAGGACATCTCTACCCCATAGCTATTATCTACTTGTAGAGTCCTGTCTCGCAAATCGAATATTTCAGGTGAGAGAGGAAGGAGAACTGACTGAACGGACATCCATAATATAATAGTAGGAGTTCCACATGGATCAGTGAAGACTTCCAAGAAACACTGATGTAGAAAATAAATCAAAGATCAAATGTAAATGCCAATCACTTTTTAAGGAAAACAAAGGAGTAATTTATAAAATGCACTTGAATGTACAATAACGCATAAGCAAAAGGAAGTTGAGTATGCAAAATGTGAGGACCGGCAATACACTTTCCATTTTTAGGAGAATGTGTATCTACATTTTGCATAATAAGGATTTGCATGTTTTGTTATTATTATTATTTCTTTTTAATACTTTTTTATTTTTACCCGCGGCGGAACGGAGACGGTACATGCGTTTGGGGTGCTAAGGATGTTTGTGCAAATCAATGTTGCCATTTATCTCCAAAACTACGAGTCCGATTTAGATGCGGTTTTCAGTGATGGGTTCGAGTTTGATTGGTGCATGTTCTTAGATAGGCGTTACGGTGACAACTCACCAGGGGGCGCTGCAGTAAGCATTTGTTTGTAAAACCAATGTTGCCATTTCTCTCCAAAACTACGAGTCCGATTTAGATGTGGTTTTCAGTGACGGGTTTGGTTTTGATTGGTGCATGTTCTTAGATAGGTATTACAGTGACAACTCACCTGGGGGCGCTGCAGTAAACATTTGTTTGTGAAACCAATGTTGCAAAATGCCAATAAATATCTCCAAAACTACGAGTCCGATTTTGATGCGGTTTTCAGTGATGGGTTCGAGTTTGATTGGTGCATGTTCTTAAATAGGTATTACGGTGACAACTCACCAGAGGGCGTTGCAGTAATCATTTGTTTGTGCAACCAATGTTGCCATTTATCTCCAAAACTACAAGTCCGATTTTGATGCGGTTTTCAGTGATGGGTCCGAGTTTGATTGGTGCATATTCTTAGATAGATGTTACAGTGACAACTCACCAGAGGGCGCTGCAGTAAACATTTGTTTGTGCAAAACCAAAACTACTAGTCTGATTCTGATGCGGTTTTCAATTGTAATACCTACGCTTGCTCTCTAAAAAGGTTGAAATAAAAACAAAATTAAAAATTTTGAAAAAACACACGACGGTTAAAACGTAGTTGAAAAAGGATAAAATAATTTTGAAACCCCCGACTTAAAGAATTTATGCTATGAACTTAATAAAAAATCCAAGAAAATCCGTCCAGGGCTGCCATCTCTATTTTAAATTTCAACATAAATATAAATAAGTATACAAGTTACTATAAAACTGCCAAATAACGCATATACCGTCTCCGTTCCGTCGAGGGTAAAAAAACAAACTATACAAATATAAATGAAAATTTTTGATTACTTATGTAAAAATTTCCTTTTATGTTTTTTTTTTCAGCAATATTTGTTAAATTTTTTATTTGTTTTTTTTTTATTTCCACTTAGTAGCTATAAGTATCTTTAATCAAAAGAAACAATTGGATATTTTCAATAAAACAATGATTAAAATTGTTGTAAAGCATTTGTTCAGTCCATTTACTCGATATCCAAGGGAATAAGGTATAAAAAAAAATTGGACCAAGAAACTTCCTGGCAACATTCAGAATCATAATCTACAAGCTTTTCTGAATTTAAAACTGTTTATAGAATGCGGTCTTCATATTTTGCACACTCAACTACCTGTGGCGCCTGCACTAATATTAAATGAATGATATTTCAAAATTCAGAGGCCGCTACGAACTATACGACTAAATAAGAAATAACATGATTTTTTTATTTCATTTGTTTGGAAAGTAGTACAGGAGCTCAAAAAAGTGAATATGTGCATTTTATGAAAATCTTTCTATGCAATCTATCTTTGGGTTTAATTAAAAAGTTAAGCAAAATTTACAAAAAGCGAGGCCGCTACGAACTAAGTCAATAGCTATTCTGTACTATTCAATAAGTCAACATTGTTAATATATTGTATTTTTGTTTCCGAGATCAAGAACGCCAAAATTGGCCATTTTACGCAAAATTCACAGTCGAAATGTAATATGGCTCATAAATAATCAAAGCAGTAAGCCTAGAATAGTGAAGGCGTTCGAACGGGTCAGGCACCGCAGTCTTCTAAGTGCTTAGGCCAAATTTTTTTGGTCACATTCAAACGGCTTGTAAACGTTAACAATGTTTACAAGCCGAGCAAATTGAGAAAAAGTTTCATATTTCTAATTTACCAGACGCGTGTTACATACTCGTATCCAAATTAGCCGGGTCGCTCACTTCAAAATGTGAGCAAGTACGCCACATAATTTTGATATGTAACACGTATCTTATTATACATTCACAACATGAGAGTTCTTCTCTATTTCGATTTATTTACCTTGAAATGATCGAACGCGAACAAAAATCTCGTACTAAGCACTCTGTAGAAGTTATCATCGTACGGACTACACATTCACCTGCTTATGCGTAGATTTTTTTTTATACTACGGCGGGTGGCACACAAGCATACGGCCCGCCTGATACGAAGCGGTTACCGTAGCCATATTAATGCTCGCAACATAAAGTATCGCTCGCGCGCCACCACCCCCGCTGCCAACACAGCATCTCCTTCCTTCTGGTGACCTCACTCACTCGCAGGAACACAACAACCCTCAAGGGAATTATTTGGCTGCTGTATTCTGTGAGGTGGAGGTACATTCCCCAGTCGGGTAGCTTACAATTACGATCCCTACCTCTCTTTTCGCCAGAGCTTCGTTTGTCAGTCAGCAGGGTGCACCGCGTTCACCTGCACGCGGTGCAACCTGCTGACTTGGGTTTGATTCAAAGATGTTGATGAACCAGTTACACCCCACTAAAAATAATTGTCAGAGTTCGTGCATGTAAGTATCAAGTACGGTAAATAGTACACATTACTACACATTGAAAAAAAATTCTATTACGGTACGTAGTTGTGAATGTTACTCTTCTTATCGTGCCCTTTATTAGTATGTATCGGGAAATGCAAAGTATTACGCATCGCCAATTCGTGAGTATATGTGAATGTAGTACATAATTGGGTAAAAAGGTATAATTTATTGGTGAAAAACTTGGACCGAACACGTGAAAAACCTACTGAACCTGAAAGCTACTTTAGACTATTTTATACCATTCTAATGGCAAACAAGTTTCAATGTGACTTATATGTACTTATACGTGACTAAACCAAGTTGTTTAAAGTTGGATACTACAGATGCCGACTTTATATCTGTGCTGTCGATGTAGCGCAAAAGAAATGTCTTGTCAGGAATTTCCAAAAAAATTTAAGACAAATACCTCACATAAATAAATAAATATTTCTGGACAATTTACACAGCGCCATCTAGTCCCAAATTAAGCGTAAAGCTTGTGTTATGGGTACAAGACAAACTGACAAATGTACTTAAATACTTTTTTTTTTGTAAATATATACTTATAATACATATAACATAGTGCATTTTGCTGAATTAAAAACAAGGCTCTGTCAAAAGGGAGTCAGGGCAAAGCGTAATTATAAACTGCTGGGTTGGGAAAGTGCCTCCATCTCACAGAAGGATATAACCAAATCACAATTTCCTAGAGGTAGAGAGAGGAAGGAAGAAGTGAGTGAGTGATATTTATGCTGCATCTAAAGGCTTTGGTTATCGTTTCACATCAGGTGGGCCGTATAATTGTCTGCCACCTAACGTAAGTAGTATAAAAAAAACTCTGACTCGGCTTTCTGTGAAGAAGGTAGCTTCTCATTCCGTGAAAGTGGATCGCTACACATAAATACAACTTAATCGCATTTCTTTAATACCCGAAATATTGCTTCTTTTCCGAAATTATTTAAAATATCTAAATATCCTACATTCTTACATAAGACATCAAACAGCTAAACTTTATGAAAGGTTGTCTTCTCGTAGTAAATACTCCTATATGTATGATATTTAAATATAGTCTATATTTAAATATCATACATATAGTTTGTGTATGACGTTATGAGAAGTTATAGAGCGAAACATTCGCAATTTAGGTTATTTTATATATTGCGGCGCTAGTGTGCTACGTAAAGCTACTAGTAGTATTTTTTATTCTGTGCTAAAGTATCGGTAAACAACGGTCAAACCGATTTCAAATCAATTAATTAATTCATATTAATTAATACGTTCCTTGGGTACCAAAACTTTCAAATAAATATTTTATTAAATCTTTTGACACGACCCGTAAAACTTTGTGTAGAACCAATTGTTGGGTTGGTAAGAGCCGCTATCTAATTGTCCATGATCTGTTATTTTCCGTTTGTAAATTCACAAGTGCCTTTAGAATAACTACAGTAACTACAGTAATTGGGTACGTGTTAGCCTTATTAGGAATGTACATTGTCTAGACGTTGCCCTGTCTCGTAACAGTTTTAGTTTATCAATAAATTAATTTCTGCAATACAGTCTATCAATTTAAATACTAAAAACACAAAAACAAGTTTGATCAAGTAGGTAAAATACTGACCTTATAGTTGAGCCCCTGGACATCTTCTTCCAAGGAGACATCGGAGTACATGTCGTCCGTCGGTTCCCCGCCCGAACCGCAGCCGGACGAGTTAAATGACGACGACCGGTACAATTGGCTGAAACAATATTCAGTCATTCGTTAGTACATTTGTACATCTAAACCACAGACAAGGAAATTAAAATCAATTTTGAAACTTGAAAATTTTATTTTGTTGTACAGTTTAAAGGAAACATGTAGCGCCATCTTTTATATTGTATTGAGGAACCGTACAGCGCCATCTATGTTATACTTTTCTAACTATGCACTGTCTGCTACTTGTAGAGTCACCGCACTTAATAAATGGTACTACTACTCGCTCATAGATGGCGGTATACAAATAAGTTAATTTATGAACTAGATAGCAGGGCAGGCACGCAAAAAAATATTTGTAATAAAAAAATATGATCACCATAATTTTCTTTCTTTACCTTTTTACTACTACTTTTTATACCCCTACCTACTATAAAATAATACTAGGAATATGACAATAGTTACCTAGCTAAGACATTGGAGCCGATCTGTCGCTTCCCAGAGCTGAAACAAATTAATAAAATATGCATTAGGTATTAGCCAGAACTGCAAATGAAATCTATATCAATGCTAATATTTTAAATGTGAAAGTATGTTTGTATGTTTGTTTTTGGTTCACAGCGAAAGGAACCAATTGATGCTACTTTTTATCCTGTAAAGACATGTTATTCTCAAAGGAAAAGTAATAACCACGTGGGTAACAGCTAGTCTTCTTTATTATATAAGAAATATAGGGTACGCACGAGTATATTCTGTTGTTCATTAACAGAATATAGAAAGAAATGTTAAAAAAAAACCTAGGTTTTGCTACTTTAAGAATGTTAAGAGTTGGTTACCTAGTGAATGCAAAATCAGAACTACCAAAATGTTGAATATGTGGCGTTGAAATATATTTCGTGTTAGTTGTGTGAAAGTACTAATACTTTTGATTTTTTGCTTAGGTATCCATATGAAACTTCAATTATTATTATTATGTACGTACGTGTTATTTATTAAGGCCATGTGGTTTCCGGCAGACTAGAATAGAATCACTCCGTCTCTTCCCGTGGATGTCGTACAAGGCGACTAAGGGAAATACATTATCAAATATCGATCAGGCCTCCCCATTTGGCCCCGTTTTGCCAGCGTGAGGAGTGTAGGCCAAATCCTCCTTCCGTCTAGGACGGGCGAGAGAGGACCGTGCTGTAGTGGAGACAAAAATGGACCTGATGATGATGATGATGACGTGTTATTTGCACATAAGTAATCAATTACATACAATTTATATAGATATTTATATCCAATGATGCTATATTTCGTATTATCAGAATATAAATGTGAGCTTATCTCTAACAAGAGATCTCTTCCAGCGCAGACATTTCCGACAGATATTATTTATTTACGAAATTTGTTTCATAATATAAGGTTAAGACTTGCAAAGCGAAAATTACAGCAAGCTAGTTAACATATTAATCAACGATCGAAATCGAAAGTACTGCCTATGCAGGTAACCTTATAGCACAAAATAAGATAAAAGTTATAGAATACTAGTGCGTAGGTAGAGCATCGTTTCGCAGAGTATTAGATCTTCATTGAAATTAAAATCATTTCGCTTCAATTTATATACAACTTGCTGACCCGGCGAACTTCGTATCGCCTAAACAGTCGATTCTTTAATATATATATTTTTTAATATTTATTCTTCTATTCGGGACGCCGGGTCAGCTAGTAAGATAAAAAACCGGACAAGTGCGAGTCGGACTCGCCCACCTAGGGTTCCGTAGGTACGTAGTATCACTATTAAATTTGATATTTTTCATTATAAATAAGAAATAATGCGTCGAAAAAAATAAATAAAATATATTTTGCAATATGTACATCAAGCCCTTTCATATGATACCCCATTTGAACTAGTAGTTTCAATTTGAAATTTCGACACCCTATAAAAATATAGACCCCCTATTTTTTAAGATCTATTTACAAATGTATAGTTTTGAGATTTATTCCTATACTTGTAGTCTATAACGATGTTACTTGCCAAATTTCATAGTTCTAGGTCAACGGGAAGTACCCTATAGGTTTTGATTCCCTTGAGTGTGTCGAAATATGCGTTTTTTGCTGAATAAACGGCCGCAACTTTTTTCTACGTAAACTTAGCAGTTTGATTTTTTTACTACTTCATGGGATCGTAGACCTGAGTATACAGTTCAAATTTCAGCTTGATACCTCCACGCATTCTTGACATAGAAATTCTTGACAGACAGACAGACAGACAGACGGACAACAAAGTGATCTTATAAGGGTTCCGTTTTTCCTTTTGAGGTACGGCACCCTAAAAAAGAAAAAGAAAGTTAATAAGTCAACAATTACAATTACATTTTTCGGGCAATTTTTTATTTTATTCTCTCCGTAACAACCATCCTCGTACTTCAAGGAATATTCTAAAAAATAATTTGCGAAATCGGTTCAGCTGTTCTCGAGATTTGCGCTTAGCAACGAATTCAGCGATTCATTTTTTTATTATAGAAGATAATATGCCTAGTTGTCCCGCGCAATTTTGTTTGCCTCACATAAGAGAATCAAAAGGAGTAAATTTGCCCTGTTTTTGTATTATTTTTCATTGATGCTATGCTCCTATTGGTCATAGCGCGATGTTATATAGCATTCCTTGATACATGGGCTATCCAATACTAAATTAATAAATCTCTTTGTACCAGTATTTTCTAAGATTAGCGCGATCAACGAAACAAGAAACAGAGAAACAAATTCTTCAGCTTTATATATTAGTATAAATTAGTATTCCACATGAACGTAAATCTGACATAACTTTCAAAGGGTAAAAGTACTTATGTAGGTACCGTTTGGACGAGCTGTGCATAGTAAGTGGTAATGGGCCAGTAAAGCTTGATAATTAACTTGATTACTAGACATACGTCCGCAAAGGTAGATTTGTATGCTCCCTGGCGAAAGAAGGAAATATTATGTGTAACGAACGTAAGCAATTAGACCATTTTATTGCCTGCTACCGTGCCATCGTTTCGAAATATTTCTGTGCGGTGCTAACCTATTACTAACTAATGAAATGCGTTTTGAATAAATGAATATTTTTCGCATCTCTACTGGTAATATGAGTAGGGTTATCTTATCTTATCTTGAAATGGGTCCAGCGCCGCAGCACCGGTGGCACGTGGACCCTATTGGATCTTTTGTGCACTCCCTTTTCTTTAGTAACTCTCCCCTGACTGTCTGAAGACATGTTCCATGTACTTCAGTACGCCTTTAATTGGGAAGAGCCTGAAGTCCTCCAGGTCTGGGTATGCCTTTCCAAAGATTACCATTCGTTTGCCAGCTAGGGCATCACATTGACACATCAAGTGCTTCATGGTCTCGTAAGGTGCCTTGCATGTTCTGCATTCTGGGTTATTAATAAGTCTCATCTTGTGTAGGTGCCCACGACAGGCGTAATGCCCAGTCAGTGCCCCAAGGATGAGACGTATCCGTTTTCTGTCGTATCTCTGTACATGTTTGTACCAATTAACTGTGCCTTCGCCGATGGTTTCCTTAGAGTGAAGTAATCCACTCATCTCCCTCCATTCAGCCAGATGCCTAGACTTGGCCGTGTCATTTATGGCCGTAATGACTGTTCCATATGAGAGACCTACAAAGGGTTCAGGTCCCATGAAATTCCTGCTTGATCCCTCCCTTGCCAGTTCATCAGCCTTCTCATTGCCTTCAACGCCTGTATGTCCCGGAACCCAGACCAATTCCAGGGTATTATTTCTGCCCAGTTTATTAAGGGCATCAATACCCGCAAGAGCAAGTCTAGATTCCACCCTGTCAGAGTTCAGGGCCATGAGAGCTGCCTGACTGTCACTGAGAATGTAGATGTGTCGATTAGCGACCTTTTTGTCTATATTCATTTTTGCACAAGCAGTTATGGCATACAATTCAGCTTGAAATACAGTAGCATATTGTCCCATACTCTGACTGTGTTGTATGTCCTTAGAGAAAATGCCGGCTCCTGTACCTTCCAATGTTTTAGAGCCATCAGTGTACCATATGAGGCTATTTTCCTCTTTGGGCTTGAAGTCATTCTTCTTCCATTCATCTCTGGTTGGAAGATGTATTCTATAGTTCCTTTTGAATATGTACTTCGGCAACATCTTGTCACTGCACATTTCCGTTTTCCTTTTGAGTTCTAATGTATACTCCATTTGCGTATGCCTGGTCTGAGGGGAATGTCGATCCCATAGGCCAGCTTTTTCAATCCTGTATAAGGCTTTACTAGCCTCCGCCTCAATGAATATATGTAATGGTAACAGTTCAAGGACCATTTCCATTGCTGCTGTAGGTGTAGTGGGAAATGATCCCGTGACTGCACAGCAGACTATTGAGTAGGGTTGCTATCCGTTCGGATATGTCCTAGATTGGAGTCCGGGGAGGTTTTAAATCACTACCGCACGCTCGATGCTGCGATTAACCGTCTTATCACAGAATAAAAAATAGTATTAATACTAAAAACACCGATGACTTGTCCGGGTTTTAAGATTCAAAATCCGGAGTGTGCAACCCTAAATATGAGTGACATGTGCCATGCCACAGATTACTTATTAGTTACTACGTAAGCCATGCTACGCACATTCGTTTGATGGTAGGTAGAGCACTCATTGTTAGTTTTGTTACATAGTAGGTGAAAGTTATATTGCATTTTTAATTATATTATAGTGTTTTTTAAACTATAATAAGCGAGATGCATATAATATACACAGATAACGAGTGATATAATAAGTTTTAATGTGAGAGTTGAATGGTGAAGTTACTTATAAGAAATTTTAAAGTATGTTTATAATGGCGTATTGTGTCTGTTGGAAATAAATATTGCAAAAATGTGGAGATGAGAGATTATTGTGTATTTTTTAAGTAAGTAATAAAACAAAGACACTCTTTTGTTAATAAATGCATGATGGACTAGGTGGTTGAATGTAAACTTTAGCACTAAGTAACAGGCTCACAAAATATTTTATCTGTTTGTTAGTCTAAATCGATTTTAATGAATTATTGTAGATACTGGATTTTAATGAAATAATGTAAAAGTATGTTTATTAGCAATATCTACAGGTATTTGTTACTTAGTTTGGAAATTTGGCCCTTGGGGTGGGATGGTGGATGAGGAAAGATGTAGTGGAGTCCAAAAAAAAATTTTTTTTGCGCAGAAGAATTTACGCGAACAGCTAGTTAGACTTGGAATGGAATTCACTATCTTTTAACTCTCAATTCGATTTTATGCAGGGGCGTAGCTACCACTGTATCAGCCGTATCATTGATACGGGGTCTCCGAGATACAAGGGCTTACTGCCGTGTTGGGTTTGAGTAGATAGAAGACTCCCCGGCTCTGTCGTGTTTGACTAGAAAGGTCCCCGACAAATTTTAGTACAGGCCCCATCTAGCGTAAGCTACCCCACTGATGTTATACTGGAAGTGTTACGGTATACAAGTGGTTGTTAGTGTACAAATAACAAATGTAATAATAATAGGCTGTATACATGGTTTTCATTATTATGGATTTCTGCAAAAGTAGAGCTTGCTATATGCAAATTTTTGTTATGTTGACCTTACTGAAGAGCAATTTGAACATGCTTAAGTGCCATCTAAATCTTTGTAACCGTTTATCTTGCGTTTATGTATTTCCTTTGTAATTTCCCATTAGACAACTGCAAGTTATAGACATGAGAAGTTGAACGACCTTCCGCAAGTAGGCCATTGGCGGCAATTTTATCTAAATAATAGTCTATTTGGTATTTTGAAACAATCTACGCAATTATATTATCTACTTACTCTGTTTTTTGTTTAATATTAATGTTTTGTGAACAACAGTTGCTATGATTTCTAATAACTTTTGCAATCGTTTAGAGCTGTAAACTTTCTGTTATTGGATTATGTACTTAGTAGTTGTATAATTGAGGTAAGCCATCAAGTTGATACTGTTCTTTAATCTTAGCTCGCATTGTTTGCGGTACAAAATGTGAATGATTTGTATGAATTTAGATTCTAAATTTTGAAAGGTATTCTGGCTGTGAGAAGCTGAACTTTGCCGAATTAAAAGTTAGAGCAGAGGTTCTCAAAACTTTTTTAGCTCACGTCGTTGCACTCAGTTCTCTCATCAAACTGTCTTCGTCTATCAATGTCTCAGCCTCAGTCCTGTCCAAATTCATTAGCGATAATGGCGCTTCAAGATGATATTTTGGAGGTCAACTTTCACGACGTTTAAAAAAAGCGTATAAAAAATATAATAGACGAAGTAAAAAAATAGCGTAATTATGAATATAATTGCAATGTGACAGAAGAAATGTACGTTAGGAGGTTAGAAAAGTGTGAAGAATTGACATTCTGCAGGGCCGGCTTAACCATGCAGGGGCCCTAGGGAAATCAGGATCTTGACTCCATAGGAGCCTGCATGTTTGACTCGGACCTGCAGAAGGCTAATTCTCGTAATTATTTTACATTATATAAGTAAATTGTAGGAAGTCGATGGCTGCAGGTCGCTCAGGATAAAGGCAACGGGTAGCCTTCTATGGGAAAGCTATGATCAGCAGTGGACGAATACGGACTAAGATGATGAAACACATATCAAGCGATCTCCTTACTAATGATAAGCGATAGTAGGCGCATCCTAGTGCCTACTGTTAACTCGACAATATAATCATTATATCTTATATTCAACAATAACTCACTCACACAATACAGCCAAATAAATTTAAAAAAAAAAATCCTTGAGAGTTGTTGTGTTCCTGCGAGTGAGTGAGTCACCACAAAGAAAGAAAATAAAAGGCCTATACCCCTCGGTGTTGCTGATCTCCATAAGCAGTGGTGATTGTTTTCCACCACATGCTCGTTTGCACCCTCTCATAAAAAAAAAAAAAAAACAACTCTACATGATGCATGTAACGTCTATGAGTGCTAAAGTTATTTATGTTATGTTCTGTGCACGTGTTAATGGATAATAGTTTAGATGTAATGTAATAATCAGTATTTATAATACTCGTAGATTTAACTGTAATCTATATTGTGTACCTAAATAAATAAATAAATATAATAATAATCATTTAATTCAAGTAATGCTTACATTTAAAAACAATACACCTATATTATAAATACCTTATAAACTATAGTACATATTATTTATATAAAAAGCTTAACTCTAGTAGTATAAATAAATATAGCATGCCCCACACACAGCGATATTATTGCGGCGATTTGTCTAAATTGCCGGTAAAAAAAATATAACAGTCTCTAGCTCTTTGAAAGTCAACGGAACGGAGCAATTTCCTCCGTAAACTTCAACCTACGAGTGTATTCATTGCGTACGATCGTAATGGTTGAGCAACTAATAATTTCTCAACGAGCTGGACGTCCGCGGGGAGTGTCAGAGAAATCAACACGGCCACCGAGCATCCAGTGACAAATGAAACATGGGTGCGCACGCGCCGTGAAATTGTGTAAGAAAGTGCCCGCTGCAACAAGCGACTCGTTGGCGTTTTGTATCTTACGGAAAAGTAAGGACTGGCATTGTTTTAAAGATAGTCATCAGGAATGTACCAGAACAGGGGGACTTAGACTGTTATACCACAGTAAAGGTAATAGTACTAAGTACAGTATGGCCGCTCCCTGCAGCTCTCTCGTGCCAACCTCACCTTCCCTCTGAGACAAATCTGGAACAGTTTGTATGGCGTCGCACGCAGAAGCGCTCATTCGCGTTCTGCATAGACGTCATTGTTTATGTAGTAGTAAACGACGCTACATTTGTATGGAGTGGCCGGGGTGTGCTGTTACTACCTGCTCGTGTATTGTCAATGACACCAGTGGATCACATATGTGGAGTCATAAAGTTACAATTTAAAACTTGAATATCGGTATCAATTTATTTATCATTTCATAAGATCACGATATGACACAGATGATTTCTTTATGCAGATCTTTATTGCGTCTATGTTTATTCATTGAGTTACACATCAATAGTAGTGTGAATATCTAAAAAAAAATGTAAAAATCGCAGTGGTGTGGTCCAGTGGTGGCGCGGAGTCGATAATCGCACAAAGGTAGTCTAATCCTTCCTCAGAAAATAATCTATGTCCATCCCTACTTTTATTAGGGACTAGCTTTCGCCCGCGGCTTCGCTCGCGTGAACTTCGGGGCAAACACGTGTTTACTCATTTATCTATAGAAGTACAAGTGTAAAGTTGAGGATAAAATAGTGGAAATAATCTCGTTTCCCCATACAATTTTGGACCTTCATTTCACCTTCTTAGGGGTAAAATTTGAAAAATCCATTTAAGTAATTTCATGTCCACTTTGTTATATTTTCAAATCGATGCCATTTTCGTAATTGACGTCCCAGAAAACCATAGAATCAACACCCATATTGATATTATGACATTTCAACCCCATCGCACCCCCACAGAGGTGATTTTATGTCAAGTCGGCTATGTTGGATTACAAAATAGTTGTTGTTTTCGTAATCAGCGACCCGATAAACTATAAAAACAATACCCATGACGATTTTCAGACCTTTTCACCCCATTTTAGACATTTGAATCCCATCGCACCCCAATAGATATAGGTCACGTTAGCCACATTGAATTTCAAAATCGTTATTGTTTTCGTAATCAGCGACCTGATACACAATGAAAACAATATCCATGAAGATTTTCAGACTTTTTGGGCTTGAATTTTGAAAAATCCTGAAATACGTGTGTACTCATTTGTCTATATAAGTAGTCGTGTAAAGTTTAGGTAAAAATAGTCAACTAATCTCGTTTCTCCATAGAATTTTTAGACCTCCGTTTCACCTTCTTAGGGGTAAAATTTTAAAAGTCCTAACTAATTTTATATCCACTATGTTATATTTCCAAATCGGTACCATTTTCGTAATTGACCCAGAAAACCATCAACACTCATATTGATATTATGGCATTTCAAGCCCATCGCACGGGGATGCGATGGGGTTGATTTTGTTAAGTTGATTTTCTAATCAAACGTAGTCGACGTGATGTAAAATCACCCCTGTCCCTACAAGAGGGATTCAGGGGGAACTACGTTTGATTAGAAAATAGTTGTTATTTTCGTAATCAGCGACCCGATAAGCCATAAATACAATACCCATGACGATTTTCAGACTTTTTCACAGCATTTTAGACATTTCAACCCCATCGCACCCCAATAGGAGATGATGGTCACGTTAGCCACGTTAAATTTTAAAATCGTTGTTGTTTTCGTAATCAGCGATCCGATAAACCATAAAAACAATACCCATGACGTTTTTCAAACTTTTGGGACCCATTTTACCCTTTCCTAAAAGGGTAAAATGGGTGAATTTTGAAAAATCCTGAAACACGTGTTTAGTCAATTATCTATAGAAGTACTCGTGTAAAATTTACGATAAAATAGTCGAACTAAACTCGTTTCCCCATACAAACTTTGGACCTCTGTTTCATCCTCTTAGAAGTAAAATTTGAAAAATCCTTTTAAGTAATTTCTTGTCCACTATGTTATATTTTCAAATCGATGCCATTTTCGTAATTGACGTCCCAGAAAACCATAGAATCAACACCCGTATTGATATTATAACTTTTCAACGCCATCGCACCGCCACAGGGGGGATTTTAGGTCATGCCGACTACGTTTGATTAGAAAATAGTTGTTATTTTCGTAATCAGCGACCCGATAAACCATGAAAACAGTACCTATGACGATTTTCGGACTTTGTCACCCCATTTTAGACATTTCCACCCCATCGCACCCCCACGGGGGGGATTTTATGTCACATCGGCTACGTTTGATTAGAAAATAGTTGTTATTTTCGTAATCAGCGACCCGATAAACTATAAAAACAATACCCATGACGATTTTCAGACTTTGTCACCCCATTTCACCCCTTTAGGGGTTGAATATTAAAAAATCCTGAAACACGTATTTACTCATTTATCTATAGAAGTACTCGTGTAAAGTTTCGGATAAAATAGTCCAACTAATCTCGTTTCCCCATACAAACTTTGGACCCCCGTTTCACCCCCTTAGGGGATGAATTTTGAAAAATCCTTTCTTAGTGTACCCCTAGACGTTATAAGGAACCTACATGTCAAATTTGGAATCTCTAGACCCAGCGGTTTGGGCTGTGCGTTGATATATCAGTCAGTCAGTCAGTCAGGACTTTGAATTTTATATTTATAGATGGACATAGATTATTTTAGGTTCGTTAGTTGTTTTGTGTTCTATATAAATATTATAAAGCTGAACAGTTTGATTGATTTGAAAGAAGCAGGCCATGAACATTACGTTTTTTTTTTTTTTTTATTGATTTATATCACAATCTACAGACCCGGGGTCCGTACCTTTTATTAACGATGTTCTATTTTTTTATCTTACAATATTCTTACAATATAAATTGCACGTCGCTATTATGCTAATAATTATATTATTGTCTATTACTACTATATGTTATTGTCTATTGCTCCTATTGTTTACCTTGCAACCATGACAGCCAGGGCAGACCAGTCCCCTCTGGCAGCACCCGTTCACGAGTTGATGCATGGGGCAGCCATCACCGCATTCAACCATTTTATTGGGAATGCGGCGACCCGCCACACGACACCACCACCAGTTTGAACACTTTAGTGAGCATGACTACCTGGGCTGTCAGGGCTGCACAGTAAAACCTCTATTTATTTCCCTATGGTCTTTCTCCTTCTCTCCCTCTCACCCACCAGATACTTACGTTCTTTGACCCAGCATATTCCGTCTGTCATTGTCACTGATATTGCATGGGCGACCATCTCGTTTCTGTGTCATCAGTTCCGTACGGAACTGAGTAGTCGCGTTCCTATTTTTTGTTTTCTTTCCTATTGCTTTGCCAATTCTTTCACGACGGGTGTATCCCGACTCCAGATCGCCATTTGCAAATTGTAGTCCCGAATTGCTTCCGTGGTAGCAGTTTCCGCACGTTTTATGAATTTTGCAGTTGCGTCGAATAGTTCGCTGCAGTCTGTGTAATATATACAGCTACAGGTATGTCTCGAAACTGCCACCACTGCATGGGGGACACTACTATGCAGTTGAAGGTTTTTCATCGATGTCCTGATGATTACCACTGACTCGTATGTCAGTCCCTGTGCTTCATGAATGGTCAAAGTACGAGACCCTGCGCCACTGCCGTAACCTTGACCGATCAGTAGCTCTTTCTCGGCCTGAGTATGTACCAGGTACAAGGTGTTGGCTGCGCTTGTGGGTATTTGCGACTCTCTGTACCTCATCAGCCTCAGGGACCGTGTCCGAGTGTTGGACGAGTATATGCCACTGTATACTTGTCTGAGGGCATACGCAACGTCTAGTGGATTCCTTCTTGTGCACAGCATTTCACGGCTGATGTTCGCCGCTGGGCTTGGGCGATGGTATTTAAGTCGGAAAAGGTTAGATCTGTCGATGAATGGCAGTTGATTTATATCGCCAAAGAGCAGGACCTTCTTGGCACCGGTAATTCGCACTGCCATCACTATGGCCCCGAAATGGTTCATCAGCGCTTCGTCTATCATAAGTCTTTCGTAGGTGTCTGTCGCTGGGATCCCATTTGCAAGTACTGAGGCCATTGTACGTGCTTTAGCTCTTGTTTTTGTACCGATGCGTTTAGTTATTTTCTCTTTCAGGTCGCGAGTGGATTCAGTCGTGGTTGCAATGACCAAATCTTTGCCTGGATTATAATTCTCGGAAATCCATTTTGATTTTCCACATCCGGGTACTCCGTTGCCCCAAGTTATTTCTGGTACCTCCCAGTATTCGAAGGCTCTGCCGATGCCAGTCTCTGATGATAGAGCTTCCGCTTTTTCTAGGAATCTGTCATCTAGCATTACCTTCGTACACTTGGCGGTGACTACAATTGGGTCTTCCGGAGGAGTCTCAAACACCAGCCTTCCAGTCCGCTCTGTCTCTACCTCGTTTAGAGCCACAAAACCATCTGTCGCGTTATATGCAGCCATGTATGTTCCTGATACCTTTCCCTTTATGGTTTCGGCTGTGTCATTATTATACACAGCTGCATCTGCTTCCACTAGTTTTACGCTGAGCTGTCCCTCATTACCTTGCAGATAATTCTGCATGATAGATGAGCAAATTTGCAGGTTGACTTTCTGAGTCGCTTTTGTAATAGCTTTAAACTCGAGGAAAGCGTTGACTATGTGGTCCTTAGGCTCCTTCACAACTCTGAGTTCAGGCGGGTCGACTTGTCCCATTTCGGCTTTTGTCCGGACTTTTTTCTGCCTTTCGCTTTGACCTGTTGGAGATTGCTTAAAAAAGGTCTGCACTGCAAGTGCCTGTTTTTCTGCTACCTTATGCGATGTTATTTTGGATTTATTTGGGCTTACAATGCTGCAGATTGCCTTGGATAGAGTTCCAGTTATAGTGGATAACAACTTTTTTGTTGGACTAGGTTGCTTCTTAAGCGCTTCGCCCCTTTCCTGGATCGTCTTCTGTTGTAAGCGTTCAGATCCACTGTATCCTTCTGGATTAACTATGGGATAGCCCCAGCTATCAACGGGGTGTAAAGAGGCATCAGGTCTGACATCTCGTGGCTTCAAGAAATGGAGGTTTTGTCCTCTATCCTCGTACGCCACAACCTCGTGTTTTGATGAGGCTTCAATGATGAACATTACGTTAGGACCAATAGGATCGGAGAATCTGGAGCGGGTGACTAGTTTATAATAAAGTTTATACGTTACAATCAAGAAAAACACGCGGAACAGCTGCAATTTTCACGCGATTTCAGAATCTGTGTTAGTATAAGATGTTCTATTTTAAAGTGCATTGTTCATAGTTTAGAATTCCAATATTTTTTAGGGTTCCGTACCTCAAAAGGAAAGACGGATCCCTTATAAGATCACTTTGTTGTCCGTCTGACTGTCTGTCTGTCTGTCAAGAATTTCTATGTCGAGAATGCGTGGAGGTATCAAGCTGAAATTTGAACTGTATACTCAGGTCTACGGTCCCATGAAGGCGTAAAAAAATCAAACTGCTAAGTTTACGTAGAAAAAAGTTACGGCCGTTTATTCAGCAAAAAACATATTTCGACACATTCTCAAGGGAATCAAAACCTATAGGGTACTTCCCGTTGACCTAGAACTATGAAATTTGGCAAGTAACTTCGTTATAGACTACAAGTACAGGAATAAATCTCAAAACTATACATTTGTAAATAGATCTTAAAAAATAGGGGGTCTATATTTTTTATAGGGTGTCGAAATTTCAAATTGAAACTACTAGTTCAAATGGGGTATCATATGAAAGGGCTTGATGTACACATTGCAAAATATATTTTATTTATTTTTTTCGACGCATTATTTCTTATTTATAATGAAAAATATCAAATTTAATAATGATACTACGTACATACGGAACCCTCGGTGGGCGAATCCGACTCGCACTTGTCCGGTTTTTTTTTTAGACCGGACACGCTACCGGTTTTGTTTTACTGACACTATTAAAGAAGGCTTGTAGCTATAAAAGCATCGCTAACCATCGATGGATTTCCGTAGAGCCAATTTTATACATAGCGTATAACAAATACAATTAAAAACCGTATTAAACTTGACTATCGTGTAATAACGTGAAACATACTATGTGAGCTCATTAAACTTATTATTCAATTTATATACAATTACCAAAGACAATAAAAGTAAAAGTACAAAATCCATAGTTCAATAATTTCAAAGTAACAATTAATTTTATTCAATTAAATGATGACGTTTTTTAATGTTTGCTGTATCTATAAATTACAAGAAATAAATGTTTGTTTGTACTATGTTATTGCATAGGTAACTATTATTTACTTATTTATTTATACTAGTGATCGCCCAGTGGTTGAAATTCGACCATAATTAATTTAAATTATGACTTTAACAATAAACAAAAGCGTATATATGCGTGTGTGTGTCAAATGGGGCCCCTCTCTAGATGGACAGATTACCACAAAAAAGTGGCTGGTAGCGGTTGGATGCGGAAAACTGAGGATGGCATATGGTGGAAACTTGGAAAGCATTGGGAAAGGACTAATCCAGCAGTGTGTACATGTGCAGGCTGATAATAATGCTATCCACGCTGATCGTTTCTTTTGCCCTTGTTTTCCTTTGATATCTATACTAATATTATAAAAAGGTATTGTTTGTGAGTTTGTGATCTTGAATCTATTTACCAATAGAAAGCCACGTTATTTATAAGTGTCATTGGCTATAATATTAACCCGAAAAATGGAAAGACCCTTTCGTAAACGCGGACAAAGCCGCGGGCGGAAGCTAGTGAAGATATACATATAATAGGCGCTAGTAGGCACTGAATAAAATACTATCTGCTAACCGTAAATAATAAGCGAGTAGTAAGTAATGTCGAAATTGAATTTAGCAAGTGTGGCCATTTTGCGGGAAATGAAGTGTGTATACGGTTGCACAATTTCCGTCATCTAACCACGATCGTTTTATTTGGAAGACATACTCGTATTTGCATCACGCGAGAGTGGTTTGGACTCTTTCAGTTAATTAAAATACTTACACAACCACATAAGGCTCTTAAAAAATATATCAAAATATTAAAAAATACAGATTTTTTTTTATCAAATTGTCTCCTTGACGAATGTTACTGTAACATATCTGGGAATAAGATACAGAAATAATAAAAAGACGGGCTCAAAAGGACATTGAATCCAGAGCCGTAAAGCTATTTGATGAAAATTCTTCAGGGACATACCGAAAAATATCGTCAAGAATCTTTTTGTTCCTTCATTAATTGTAATAAGTCAACAGAAAAACCGATAGTGAAAACCCTCGAAATGATTCTGCAGCTCCGATGCTTGCACCATAATATTATGTATCACTATCATTAAATAGGCTATTTGACTAACATTTTTTTCGTTATGATATGTAGGGACGTCTCAATAATATAACCATAGGTGAAAGAATTACTTCGATAGCACAAAAATCTCTCGAGATATGTTAATTTGAAAATCACAATTTGAGACTTTCCCGAAAACGCTCCATACAAAAGGCTACCGAGTTATGACGTCACAGGTTTGTATTTTGTATGCATCAAATCAGAAATTTGTACGACAGCTATGTTAAATATTACGTTTATGTAATTAGTATCATAATAAAAGTTATAGTATTTTTTATTGCTTCTTCGATGGTAATATTGTTTTTTAATAATTTCATACTTTTAAAATGGACTTTCCCGCCAAACTTTGATCGACCCTAAAACAAGTCGGACGGAAGATATTAGAATGAAAGTTTGCAGATCTTTATAGTTTTATGTATTTTACGATATTGTTAAATAATTTATACAATTTTTAAACATTGGAAAATAGCCTATTATGAAAAGTCTAGCGAAAAATCTTAGGTCTGTGGTTAATTAATTATTAAATTTTATCTCAACTCTGTTTTTAATTTTTATCATGATTTTAATTTTAATATACGACAGTACCCTGCTAAAAACTAAACCTAATTTGATGATGCGCAAACTAAATTATTCGTTTGTTTTATGGAACCAATGGAAGAAGGTCGTTATAATCCGCCTCTAATCAATTTGTATTGTATATGAAACAACAAATAAACATTTGCTACGCAGTAAATTTCATGACTCCGGAACAAAATATTTTGTAACACTTAGGTAATGTGTTTGTCATATAATGGATTTATCTCATGCGCCTTCGTGCTTCGGAGGGCACGGAGGCTGTCGGTCCCAGCTGTTGTCATTAAAGGTGACAGTCATTAAGCCAAGTCAGTGGCCTTTAGGCAGTTTGAAACCACTGGCCTCCGCCAACCCGCAGTTGACCAGCGTGGTGGAGTATGCTCTAAGCCCTTTCGATTGAAGGGAGACCCGTATCCCAGCAGTGCGATGAATAAGGGACATAATTTGTGCAATATTTACCACATTAATAACTCCAATTTCTAGGGCTATTTCGCTAATTGAGTAATATCGGATTTCACTTTATGTTCGCTGCATTTTCTTGATTTACAGCTAGTTTCTTGATTAATATGATTTTGATTGACTGATTATTACATTAGCTCGTGGAATTTGTGCGGTAAAATAAATTGCGCATCGTCATCGTTTGTGAGCACAATAGAATGGACATAATAAAATATCCACGAGCATTGTTCGCTGCGCTATGACAATAAATAGCTCACATACCACACTACAATTGTTACAACATCACCACCTCATAACAAATTAGGGATGTTGAAATACTGAGGAACGATTAAAAATTACAATACACATTTAAAGGTTAATTTTAGCTTACATCATAAGGTTGTTATTTAGAGGCCGTAGTTTTGATGCATATCGGTCATGCAAATTATTTGATTCTACAGCAAGTTCAATGAATTTAATAATGACGCAAAGACAATAGAATCGTTAATCGGTACGCTATGAGAATACGAAAAATATTTGAGTTTCTCGTTATTGAAGGGCTCTTGTCAATGGCTAGGCCTTACCGTCTAAGTTGAATTGAAATCGATTCCGATCAGATATTTTGATTGCGAAAATCACGCTACAGCTTTGATTCGTTGTACTTAATTATGTTTAGTTCAGCCAGTACAGGGACCTTACCGCCGATGCTGAAGCCGATTACCATCAATATTTTGATTCCAAAAATAGGACTTAAGTTTAAGTTATTGACAAACGTCTTTAGCTTAGTCATATTATTTAAATCTAATTTGAAGTTTGATTTTTGCAAGATATCCGATTGGAATCGGCTTCAGCTTAACCGGTAGGCCTCTGATCCTAGAGCACTATCTATATAACTAAGCTGAAAAAGTTTGTCACAAAATTAAACTTCTGCTTGCTGTTAGCCGGTAGAGCTCCTGTCTGTACATAATAGAAAATAAATATAATCAGTGTCTATCTGTAACATTAGTTTAACTAAAGCTCATATAATAATTTGCATGCCATAATAAGTAATTAAACATTTTTAAATCTTTTGTCTGTCTGACCAAATGTTTGAAACTTTTTTCATGATGATGATGATGGAGATAGCGATTGAACCTCTTACAATATCTTAAGATATACATAATATACATTCCCCCCAACTATAGGTGAGCTGAACTGCCGGTTGAACTTAGTCATTCATAATCAAGCATAAATAAATAAAACAACTAAAGAGGAAAACACGTGTGACGTGACAGACAAATTTGCTCCACATTTTTTTCATGTTATACAACGAAGATAATGAGGTAGGTATTAGTAACGGTAATCAATAGGCTAATTTCTTGTATGCTCGTGCTTTGTTCATAACTCGCATGCCAGAGAGTCGTCATGCATACCGCTACCGAATAAGTAATGCATGACATACCACTATAACACACATTCAGTTTGCAAACATCGCTTATTATTCCATTGCTAATTCAAATGTTGCCAACCTGTAGGGTCGCTTTCTGTAATGCATGTAAACACCGTTCCGCTCCAGCTTTGCTAATTTTTTTATACTCCGGCAGAAACTATTCCCAGTTTGAGTCACATTACATTATCACTTTTTAATCACTATGCACATCACTAATAGCATATTGTTCTAGATTTGAATTTCGAATTGGACATGTGCGCGGTGAAGGCTCGCTACGCGTGCGTCGTACTCTGTGAATCGTTCGAGTGGTCGTGAGGCACTGACGCATCAACAAAAGCAATGGTGGACCGAGCAGCCAGCGGGCAGCGGCTGCGAAGTAGAGGTACTTATGAATTATCCACAATAGCTGGCTGCGAAACACAGGCCGTTATTAAATTATTAAGGTGCCCGCGGGCTGTCGGCGGATGAATATAACACGCGCACCTATAAATGTGTGCGAATTAGTGATGGGCAGTGGATAACTCTAAAGATAAATATGTACTTTATCGGATTAATAATTATTTTATCGGATATTTATTGCAATATTTGCACAAAATTGTGGATAAATATATGTTTACTTCATATTATGAAACACTGCAGTGTTGTTCTTTATAGTGTTGTTGCCGGACACAATCTTCTACGAATGCTTCGTTGAATCAGCCGATTATTTTTACAGATATGCGATAGTTAGCTTATTAAAATCCCGATACGCTATGAAAATTGAAATTTTATACTTACGTGAATACAAAGTTTTTTTTTATACTACGTCGGGTGGCAGACAAGCATAAGGCCCGCCTGATGTGAAGCGGTTACCGTAACCGTATTAACGCTCGCAACATAATATATCACTTGCGCGACGCCACCCCCGCTGCCAACGCAGCATCTTCTTTTCTGGTGACCTCACTCACTCGCAGGAACACAACAACCCTCAAGGGAATTGTTATTTGACTGCGGTATTCTGTGAGGTGGAGGTACATTCCCCAGTCGGGTAGCTTACAATTACGCTCCCTATCTCTCTTTTCGCCAGAGCTTCGTTTGTCAGTCAGCAGGGTGCACCACGTGCAGGTGAAGTTGGCTTTGGTTCAAAGATGTTGATAAACAACATACACCCAAAAATGTATGTAAGTACCTAATATCTTTCATAAGTTTTGTTCATTGCTTACTAATTTACTGAACGAATGAAAAGTTTATTATATGTAGTAAGACACAGAAAGGCACAACGACACAAGAAATATTAGCAGGTAGATTACAACAGTTTTAAAACCACCATCCAAATGAAAATTTGCAATTGTAATATTGTACAAATAGTAGTAATTTTCTTAATACATACAATCCTACAGTTTTGTATATACCTAAATGAAAATAAAATATTGTTCGTTGATAAATGCAAAACTTGAGACTAGCTATACCGTGGCATTTATCTATACGTGTTATATATATATATATATATATATATATATATATATATATATATATATATATATATATATATATATATACACATCCAGATTTGGACTGCATGCCTGCCGGGTCAGCTAATTACTAAATACTAAAAGAGTTGGTATTTTTACAATCCGACTTGTATCCAATGATCTCTGATCGACTGGACTCGCCTACACGAATAGATGTCGGCTCACTTTGTGTGCTTTACAAATTATACCACGGAGAGTGTTAGAATGAGCAATCTAATACCAGCCGCTGAGTTCCAATATCATACCACTCGCAAAAAAATTAAATTCCACCCATGCCACCTTGATGTTTGGCCGTCTACCACAGTACGGTTTTTAAGACATTTTCTGCCGCGTACGGTAACATTGTGGAATCAACTTCCCTCAACGCTGTTCCCAAACAGATACGACTAGGGAGTCTTCAAGAATGGAGCCTATATTTTCCTAAAACGGCTGGCAACGGATCAGTGACCTTTCGTGTTACTGATATCATCAGATGATTCACATGCTCGTTTGTCCCCCTCTATTATAAAAAAATTTGCGGTTAAAATACGCGAGATATATTTAGTAATTATGAAAAATGCAGTGAAAGTACGGTAATGGGGCATTTATATAAACAATTTGAAATGCGTAACCAAGCCTCTTCTTATTTGCATAACTATAACCACATATAAAGTACACAGTGGTCTATCGTCAGCATTTTTTATGGCCGCACTATAATGATGTTTCGTGACAAACAACGTATTCGTGTGATCTGTTTTACGTAACAATCATTGTTTCTGTTCTCATGAATGACCAGCGGTAAATGGGATTTGACTGTTAGTTTTTACCTTCATAAATAAGATATTCGAGGTCTTTGTACATGGTGGACGTAGTTAATGGGAAATAGCTTCTGAATACGTCTCACGGTTCAATTTAGGCACTTTATTACGTTTGTTCAAGGCATACAATACGAAAAGAAAATGTAATTGTTCAATAATAACTCAGAGGATTTATATTCTCATTAACAATCATATGAAAGCATCTTTATTTTCAGACATAAGATTTTTCGGCAAGACTGGGTAATACTTTTGAATTGAGGATTTGTGTTTCTAGGAATGAGTGAGGTGACTGAGACGTGAGGAATGCTTCGCAACAACGAGGATGGCAGCGCGAGAGCCATATTCCTTGTATTCAAGCGTAAATAGAATAGACTACGGTGGTGACAGCTTTACATAAAACGGGCCGTATAGATCTCTCGTATACAGTGTGGTATTAAAATATGTATTTATTGTATAAACAACTAGGCGACAAAATTCAGCTGTAATTGAATTGGATTGGATAAAACCTACACCGATTCTTTATTTTTGGAACTCACAAATTCGATTTGAATTATGTTCATCCTAGACGGTAGAGCTCTAGAGGCTTTAGCGGCAAAGCTGAAGATGATAACGGCGAAGCTAAACCGGAGTTAAATTTTTGTCATTCAAATGATGAATGATCGCAATGGGATCCTTGCGTAAGTTAAAGCCAAATCACATTTAGCTCAACCATGCTCCCCTACATTTAATTGTTTCTAAGAATCTTCTCTTCGTGCCTTTTTGTTATTATTTATTTGAGTTTGTTGGATGAGTTTATAATATTACTTATTGTTAAAATATTCGTTATTTTGTAATTTATTCAACATGCTAACCTAGCTAATAATGTTTTTACAATATATAACCAGGTAACTTTTAGTAATTTAATTTTTTATTGATCAACAACTTATGACGACACACATATTCTTAGGTATGCAATTGTATATCCGGAAACCTCAGGGATTTATCTGAGAATGGTATGATTTCGGGAGAAAAGGCAGCCGGCAGCCTTTATTCAGTTAGTACCTATGAAATTACTCGGCACTGAGCTAAGTGTTACATAGAAAAAATATTATTTGTGTCTCCAAGACATACCTACACACAAATTTATTATTTCAGTCTTAAAAATTCATAAAAGATTGGATGTAGTTGTAAACACAGAAAAATAAAAAGCGTTCCTTCCACTTGACACCACGAAAACGACACCACCGGTGGTGTCGTATGGAACCTCTAGTCCATATGACACCACCGACTATTAGTGATGTTACATACAAAGTTGTTGATATGAAAACTCCAATTAACACGTTCACAGTTCCTATACAAAATGTTTTGATTTCCTCGTACGTCCCGCATATTATTTTAATCTCTATACAAGTCGAAGTACATAGTAAAAATGTTATCTGAGCACTTCAACACACTAAGTGAAGCACTTTCGAGCACTATTGTAAACTTACTTCATATCATTACGAAGAGAAAAAAAATACTTTCAAGGGTCGCACTCAGAACTATGGTACGATAATCTTATGCCCCGCCAAAACCAAAACAGTTTCATTAATGAGGTACGTGATTTGATAAAGTTTATATTTATCCATCACTCAAATGGTTGACATTGTTCATTGCAATTTGTATATTATTGTATTTCCGTCCTAATCTTTTAAGAAAAAAAAAAAAAAATTAAAATAATGAATTGGGAGCTGTTTGTCAAAAACACGCGTTTCTCGACATCACTAGGGTGGTGTCATATAGACTAGAGATTCCATACGACACCACCGGTGGTGTCGTTTTGGTGGTGTCAAGTGGAAGGAACGATAAAAAGAAAACAATTTTGTGTGTTCGACACAAAATGATTATTGACTCAACTCGACTCAGCGACAGTTTCCTACTGGTCTACCGGTGAACAAAATGTAGATAAACTACAGTCGAAACTTAGAACTCGAAGTCCACCTCAGTCATTTATCTTACCTAGATGACGAGCTTCATCGACTCGACTGATCATTACCCCAGCAATGTTATGCACTTCAAAGGCAATCTACGGATTTCAGTAAGATATTTCAAATAGTAGCTGCTTTGTTGCAATGGGCGTGTGACCAATGTTCTAAAATTATAAAAACTCTCTATCAATAACGTAAAATACATAAAAGTAGAACGATCTGCGATCTCAACATTTTAATAACTTATGTCCGACGCGTTTTATGGTCGATCAAAGTTTGGTGGGAAAGTCCATTTTAAAAGTATGAAATTATAAAAATTAAATATTACCATTGTAGAAACAATAAAAAATACTATAACTTTTGTTACCACAATAACGACATAAACGCAATATTTAATATAGCTGTCGTACATATTTCTGATTTAATGCATATAAAATAGCGAATCGTGACGTCATAATACTGTATGCCTTTTGTATGGAGCGTTTTCGGGATAGTCAAAAATTGTGATCTTCAAGTTATCATATCTCGAGAAGTTTTTAGCCTATCGAAGTAATTCTTTCACCTTTAGTTATATTATTGTGGCGTCTTTAAATAACAAATCGAAAAAAAAAATGGTATACAAGCCTATTACCCATAACACCAGATTAAAAATATTCTGTTGCTAATGGCGAGGCGTCTGAATTTGCGAAACGATAATCTAGATCATTACAAGCTATCTCTACGAAATTAGCGGGTGTATAACAATTGCATATTATAGTTGGGCAAGAGTGGAACGCTGCACGCCGAGGCGGCAGGCAGCGGCGTGGAACATTTCACTTTCTTGGGGAGAATTCACGAACGCACGCCGCAGCGGGTTGTTTCCGCTCATAACCTATTTTTATATCCACGTTTTATGCAAAAAACATTAATATTATTCTAAGTACAGTCAATAAAAATAAACTAGTTAAATGATGCACGTTCGCAATTCCGCAAGTGCGAGCTATATTGCACTTTATTGTCACGACGCAAGAGTCGTTTTTTAATGATATGTTTGCTAAGAGACGTTTCTTTTTCCGGTAATTGTGGTTATGTGCTGAAGGTAAAAATTGTTCTTTAAACCGATCTAATATCGCATGCGATTGCCAAAACGTTTATCCCGATAAATTTGATAGATGATTAATAAAACGAAGGCTTGACAATGTTTATGGTGCCTCAATACGAGTATACTACTACAACATCTTAGAATTATAATATATATATTTTATCTTTTAGTGAGTACAAATACTCACTTAAAGATTACAAAAGAAGTATTATAAATTGTGTGCAACGTGGGAGTGGCACTGAACATATACTTTGTTTATCGTCAATTTATATATTGTTAGTTATCTTTGCATATATTATAACGGGAATTTTTGAATTTGATATCATTTTTATTATTATTTGATATATATTAAATTTGATAATTTAATTCCTTTTTGAGTTTTTAATAATTTAATGTCCTTTATTTTTGTCCTTTTTTGCACCGATTTCTAGCGAGGGAGTCTAGGCTTCTAGGGCAAGCCGAGCCCTACATGACCACGAACGACCACTTTGCTAACAGCATGTCTGAGATGAAGAAAAAATAATATAATACTCTAACATATACTATACTCGTATATAATAAAGAAATACTAAATTAACAGACTCATCGTTTCATATTCTGTATAGCTTGAATTTCAGGTTTATTGCGGGCAAATGAAACGAGTCTGTCAAATGTAGCGTCCCTTCAATATGTATTGACTGAAAGTTAATAGAAAAATATAATTTACTTTGAAAAACAATGGTTTGTACACAGTAGACATTAGCAATAAAATGTAAATAGAAATTGCCAACATCGTGCATATTATATTATCTGTGCTCCGACACACCCTCGACACGCCACATTGGCGTTTCGTTGGCGGCCAAGGGGTTACGTCGATCCGTTGCCAGCATAAACTTACGATATCTAGTTACATATATTCGCTTTATAGATGTCAGCCTTTTATTATAAAGTTGTCAATAAATCCGTCTCAGTTGTGGAAGTGACATTGAATACATCATTTCATTATGGCAACCGCGAAAAAAAAGTACATAGTATAAGTATAAATTGAACAATACTTTTCGATTTTTAGTCAGCATTTTCTAACGCTGTCAGTTTTTTGTTTCATTCTATAATATTTAATTGAATCGTTGTTACCTACGCATGAATGTTTTATATTATTTTGTTCCGTTGTATAATTTATACGCATTATCTCGATGGCTATATCTGATCATTTCTAATTATATGTTCAGATTTTCAGATTAACGCTTGGACTGAAATTATATATTAACAACAGCGATAATCATAATTGGATTCAGAAAGCGTACACGGAGTGAACTGGTTACCTATTGTTTTTTCTAGTCCTAATTCTAAGTGTGTCATTGTGAATTGTTATATCACGTATAAACTTATTAGTCCGCAAAACACAGTCATCCACTTAGTTGGATATTAACCAAAAGTCGTATAATTAAATAAAGAGTTATAAGGTTTCCGAGAAAATGGAATGCCTAATGTTAGGAAAATGATATTACAAACATATTAAGGGACTTTTTAAACAGTGTACTAGCCCCGTTATTTTAAAACAAAGAACCATAGTTTGTAAACAGAGTTAAAATTGTATTTTTTTTAATTACTATATTTTTCAGCAATAAATCTCAAGTAATATTATAAATGCGAATGTGAGTTTGTTTGTTACGCTTTCACGCCGAAGCTACTCAACCGATCATCATGAAACTTTGTACGTATATTCTCAAAGGTGTTAGTAAGGACATAGGATAATTTTTATTAAAAAAAAAAGGAAACGCGGGTGAAACTGCGGGAGGAACTAGTAAAGTAATAAAATAAAGGTCGCTAGTTATTTTTTAACAATGAAGCGAGATATAAATAAACCACAAAATGTAAATTTATAATACTTTATTGCATTCTCGAGGGAAGTTATAGAGAAAAAAAAAATACAATATTTTTTCCATGGCAGCGACGCCAATGTGCCGCGTGCGTCGAGTTCTTCGAGAGTCAAAGCGCAACATTAAACGTACTATCTATTTACATTTAGTTGTAAAAAAAGATCGGTGTTAACCGTCGGGTTTTTAACCACAATTACAGACCAGCACCGTGTCGCAACGACCTATTCTGACTACTGAATCGTGCATTCATAGGATATTATGCAAACTCGAAACGACACCGAATGTTGCTAAATGCACTCAAACCTTACAAAAATACGCTATGTTACAACTTACGAGTTAAGTGATGATTGTTGCATTGTTCCTTATCATGGCTTCCGTGACGTTATGTTTTTGTATGGTAGACTACATTACTGTTGCTTGCAAAAACGGTCATTAAGACAACGTCGTAAGGAGGCTTTATTATTCAACAGGTTTTGGAGCATCTTGGATGAGTCATTGCGGAAGCACAACCAGGCCACTCCATACAAACGTCACGTCGTTTACTACTACAAAAACAATTGCGTCTGTGCAAAGCGTGAATGAGCGTGTGTGTGTATAGCACAGTACAACTTGAGGGGCAATTTTCGTAATTAAAATGTAGGCAAAATTCAGTTCTGATCCAGTCTCGATCTCATGAATCTTGGTATTCTCGTATCACAATATAAAATTTCAAAGTTTTTGTTTCAAGTGGGATTATTTTGAAATATGACCGAAAATTTGTATTTGTAAAGAAGGAAGAGAGAGATAAGAAAATGGACGTGTATTCGAATTCTGCCATCACTCCGTAATGTCTGTATGGATTAATCAGCTATAATTTAACATGCAATGCTTTGATAATAAGTTCTAGTTCTTTTTCTTGAGATATAATAAGGGCATACCACACTGGATTGTAAATTGGAAAGCATAATAAGTGCAGGCGGTAATCCGTGGTAACGCCCAAATCTTCGTTATGTAGGTACCGTTAACACCGAACTTCACGATTTTGTTATCTATATAGCAGATATATAATCTGCTATAGATAACAAAATCGTGGCACTCAGCGTGGCAATGCTGCCAGCCTTCTGGGCACGATGCCTTTTGACAGAGATGTCGCTTTAATCGAGGGACGCAGTGAAACTCTAATTAATGTGGTAGAAAAGAGAATTTATTAAAAACAACATCTTACATACATGCTTAGACGCAGAACGTAACCATAACGCGATTCACCAATGCTACAGCGCCATCTAGTGGCGAATTACCGAACTATGTCTGTATGATAAATTAAAATAAATGTTATATTTTAGACATTCCGCCCACCAAAGGATCTCGTCCTTTTTTTACAAGTGCGTAGGTTTTACATGTATGAAGAATATGAGAAAACAAAATTAAACCATTAACTGATTACAAATAATTAGGCTCATCAACATAGTAACTTTAACAAAACAATTGAGCCCAAATACAGTAAACAAAAAAAAAAAACAAACTATACTATAATGTTCTTGTTTAGTTATTGAGATTTAGGTAAAAAACAAAGCTTATTGCATGGACGTTTACAATAGCCATTCTTAGATTTTATAGTTACAACTCTAGTAATATTGTCTTTACCTTGATGTTTATCTACAATTTTGCCTAGTAACCACTTTGCAGGTGGTACATTGTGATCCTTAATTATTACAACATCATTTATTTCAGGTTCAGATTTCCTTGTAGTCCACTTATACCGTTGATTTAAAGTAACTAAATATTCATCTGACCATTTTCGCCAAAAATCATTAACCATTTTTTGTCCAACCTTCCATCTTTGTAAACCTGAAATATTTGATGTCGTGTAATCTTCGTCTGGTATTACAATCAGGGGTTCACCAACCAGGAAGTGGCCAGGTGTGAGTGGTAACGGGTCATTTGCATTATTACTTAAATAAGATAGCGGCCGTGAATTGAGGCACGCTTCAATCTGAGCTAGAATAGTTGATAATTCCTCAAAAGTAACAGTAGAATTTCCTAAAATTCTTTTTAAATGTGATTTAGCCGCGCGAACACCAGCCTCCCACAGCCCACCAAAGTTTGGTGCATGTGGAGGGATAAAGTGCCACGTCGTCCCTTCCTCCGCCAGTAATTGACCAATTTCCTCGGAAAACTGTGAACTTGCTTTGTTAAACATCGATTTTAATTCCTTATCCGCACCCAAAAAATTTGTGCCGTTGTCACTGTAAAGATGTTTACAGTGACCACGCCTAGAAACAAAACGTCGAAACGCTGCAATAAATCCCTGTGTTGTCAAATCCGATACTGCTTCAAGGTGTATAGCCTTTGAAACCATACAAATAAAGAGACATATATATCCCTTATAAGCTTTTGAACCGCGACCTGGAGAAAAGCGAATATTGATATGTCCTGTAAAATCAACTCCAGACATTTCAAACGCTCTGGCCGGCTTAACTCTGGCCTCGGGTAACTCCCCCATGAACTGATCATTATTCTGTCTAGAATATCTTACACAGGTAGTACACTGGCGGTAGCATCTCTTCACTAAATCTCTAGCACGAATGATCCAGAACTTTGACCGTAGAAAATTTAGCATTATCTGCGGACCTCCGTGTAACGTCTTGATATGAGCATCAGTTACTATTAACTTAGTAAGATGGCTCTCACTAGGCAATATAACTGGATGTCTCTTATTATAGTCAACTGGAGCTTCGTGAATCCTACCACCCACTCTTAAAATCCCATTTTCATCCAAAAGTGGGCAAAGAGTATGTAGTGGGCTCTTCTTCGCCAAAGTTCCTTGAGGTTTACTCACTAGTTGCTTGATCTCTTGTTCAAAATATAACCTCTGAGTTTCCCTAATTATTTTTTGAAGCACCTCATTCGTTTCCTTCACTGTAACATATTTTGTCATATCAGATCTATTATCGTTTAATCTCAAAAATCTTCTGCAATATGCCAAAATTCTCAGTGCTCTTGATAATGACGAAAATCTATTCCACACGAAGTCTTCTTTCTGTTGTATTACCGTGTTAAAGGTTTTAACAGGTCTTTTCTCTTCTTCTGTAACAAAGTCACGATTGTTCAAACCAACTTCATACTCTGCATTATGTAACCATTGTGGTCCATGCCACCACAAACTGTTGTCCACGAGATCTAAAATGCTTATGCCTCGAGAGGCAATCCGCTGGATTTTGGTATGTACTAACATGTCCCCATTGATCTCTCTCTAGTATTGTTAAAATCTCTGATACTCGGTTGCTTACGAAAGTATTCCACCGACTAGGCTCTCCGCGGAGCCACGCTAAGACAACCGTTGAGTCGGACCAGCCATACAGTTTATCCTTAGGTACTTGCATTATCTCTGCCACCTCAGATATCAGTTTAGATGCAAGTAAAGCGCCACACAACTCCAATCTTGGAACGGATATCTGTTTTTCCACTGGAGCAACTTTAGTTTTGGACGTTATCAAGTTTACATGAACACTTCCATCCTTGTTAACAGTCTTCATATAAATTGCTGCAGCATAGGCTAATTGGGATGCATCTGCAAACGCATGTAGCTCTACTTGATCCTCGTTCTTAGAATTCAACCACCTCGGAATGACAATAGCTTTAATATTCGGTAGATCATTTCTAATCTCGTGCCACTCAGCCAAGAGTTCTGAAGAAAGAGGTTCATCCCATGATAGTCCTGACTTCCATAGACTTTGTATGTAAATCTTTGCCGTAACTATAACTGGCGATATCCAACCCATTGGGTCATACAGCCTCGCTACATCCGATAATACTTTTCTCTTGGTCATGGAATTGTCGTCGATAGTCGGCATCTGTAGTGTGTATTCGAAGTTGTCTGTAACTTTGTTCCAACGAATACCCAAAACCTTGACAGTGTCATTTATCTTAAAAGTTACTTTATCGTTTTCTTGAACTTCTTCTTTGATATGCTGCAAAAGGCCCTTATTATTGCTGCACCACTTTTGCAACGTAAATCCACCAGCTTTCATTAAACTACTCATTTGATCAAAAATCTCAATAGCTTCTGTCTCAGTCTCACATCCTGTGAGCAGATCATCCATATAGTAGTCTCTCAAAGTGATTTCCGAAGCCAAAGGATAGTTACTCTGCTCATCCTTGGCTAACTGTTGCAAAGTCTTGACTGCCAAATATGGCGCCGACGCGGTACCAAATGTCAGTCGCATCAATTTAAAATGCTGTATCGATTGATTAGGATCTGATCTCCAGAAAATCCTTTGGAAATCAGTATCTCTCACGTCGACACAAATTTGTCGATACATTTGCACTAAATCTGCAACAATACATATGGCATGCCGTCTCCATCGCATCAAAATATGCCTCAAATCTTGCTGGAGTTTAGGTCCTACAAGGAGATTATCATTTAAAGAAGTATTGTTGATTCCTTTACACGAAGCATCATAAACAGGCCTAATTTTTGTCGTCTCCTTATCTTCTTTGATTACAGCGTGATGTGGCAGATAAACCACCAAAGGATCATTGATCTGTTTCTCCTCTGTAATTTGTATCATATGACCTTGCTTTAAATAATCTTCTATGGCATTTTTATAGCTATCATGAACAGAAGGTTGTTTACGAAGTTGCTTTTCAAGAAGTTGAAATCTACGGAGTGCAATCTCTCTAGTTTTACCGTAAAGACATTGAGGATTGGGACCTTTAAAAGGTAATCTCACAGTATAACGTCCATCAGCACCTCTAACAGTAGTTTCCTCATAAATCTCTTCACTTCTCCGTTCTTCCTTAGTCAACTTCTTCTGAAGACATTCTGGCTCCCTCTCAATCTCCCAGAATTGTTTTAATAGGTTATCTGAATTAAGCTGAATATGTAAACTAACTACTCTCTTATCGCAAAAATCTGAATTCTTATGAACTCTTCCCGATAGAATCCATCCAAAATGAGTATTTTGAGCAATTGGACAGTCTGCTGTAGGGTGTCTCAAAAGCCCATCTCTCAATATCTCACTGTGCACATCAACTCCTAAAATCATGTCGATCCTACCCGGCAACCCATAATTTGGATCAGCTAAAGGTAATGTATCTACCTCTGGCCAATTTGAAATAGTCAACTTAGCAGAAGGAAGGAACGAAGTCAAAGTACTTAAAACAAATGCGTTTACTTGCACAGAGAAATTAGGATTGTGAAGCGATTCTAAATTCAACAAAACCTTACCTTTTGTAACAGTTTGATCCTCACTTATACCAGACACCAGACCTCTTACCGGTGTACGCTTAAGTCCTAACGCTTGCACAGTTGATTCGGTGATAAAGGAAGCTTCAGACCCTTGATCTATCAGCACACGAATTGATTGTGAGTAGCCATTTGTTGATTTAGCCCTAACCATCGCAGTGGCTAATAACACTCTGTTTTGTTGACTCTCTTTAGCAAAATGGGCTACCACTTTAGTCTCCGAATCATTGGTAACTGGACTTTTCACGACGTTGCTCTGCTCCGAAGATTTGTACTCTTGATTCCTCTCAATATGTAACAAACTGTGATGACGTCTACCACATCGACGGCAACATGATGATTGATGACAGCTCCTCACACCATGCGTAGATGACAAGCAATTAAAACATAATCTCTGTGATTGTACATACTGTGATCTCTCTTCAGGAGATTGTTTTGCAAATTGCTTGCACTGATACAAAAAATGTTGCCCTGAACACATCCCACAAACATTACTACTCGACGTACTCGTCTCATCTCGAACAGCAGCGTGAAATGATTTCTGTTTTGGAACTTGTTTATTAATGTGAATATTTAATCTTTGTGTATTGCGGCTACAATCTATCATTTCCAAGGTACGAAATTTAGTCTCCAAAAAACTCTTCAATTGGTCCCATGTTGGCAGATCATCTGACTCCGTTTTGCCAACATGTGTTTCCCACTGTTTGCGTGATTCTTGGTCCAGCTTAGTTAGTACCAAATGATTGATGAAAACGTCACTGCCACTCGTTTCCACTCCTATATTATTGAGTGATTTTAAACATCCATTAGTCGTATCTAGAAGCTGCTTGACACCATTGGAGGACTCAGTGGCAAGACATTTCTGGCCAAATATTCGTTTCATAAGCTCGTTACAATTATAGCGTTTGTTGTTATATCGACGGGATAGTGTTGTCCACGCATCAAAATAATTCGCCTCTGTTGTCGCGAGATTTTTCAGAAGATTTGCTGGTTCTCCCGTTACGCTTCCCTTCAAATAGTGTAGCTTCTGTACCGCAGACAGATTTGCATTATTGTGGATCACTGATGTAAACAAGTCAAAATAAGTTTGCCACTCATCATAGTTACCTGAAAAATTTGGTAATTGTATCTGGGGCAACCTTACAACATCAGAGGTAGCTTTAGGCATAGATGGAGATGAATCGAGATTTCCAGTAGCCGCAGTATTAGTAGACTTTGTACGTGCTTGATAATCTTCCTTTAATTTTGCTTTGTACTCAGTATACATTTCCTCGAAAAAGGAAATCTTGTCTTGCTTGAAGTACTCATTACTGGCCTTATCCTCTGCCTTAGCCACAGCATAAACATTCAAATGTTCTTCAAAGAAATCCACCCATAACTTCTCCAGACTTTCTAATCTTGACTCGATGTAACATGTTGTAATTCTGTCCTTCGGTGTCTTTTTATAATTCGAATAAGATTTAATTAACCTTTCATAACGAGCTTCTTGTTTAGCAATTAGTTTTTCCATTGTTTAAAGTCTGACAATAACACAAATAAATTACTGTACAAAAGTTAACACTTAGTTCCAATGCAATAGTTTTTTCACTTTATCAACAAAAATACAAGTCCCGTAGCACTGCAGAAAAAATAAGTTCCAATTTCCAACTTGTGAAATTATTCTGAGTCCACAATTCACTCCACAGACTATGTCCAAAACACGATTATTCCAAGTGTCGAACAATCACGATTTTTCTAAGTGTCCAACACTTGTAATTTTTTCACTCACTGTTCGCTCACAAATTCTAAGTCCCTATTCTATATAGTTCCAAGTTTCGGCACCAGATGTCGCTTTAATCGAGGGACGCAGTGAAACTCTAATTAATGTGGTAGAAAAGAGAATTTATTAAAAACAACATCTTACATACATGCTTAGACGCAGAACGTAACCATAACGCGATTCACCAATGCTACAGCGCCATCTAGTGGCGAATTACCGAACTATGTCTGTATGATAAATTAAAATAAATGTTATATTTTAGACAGAGATGCGGAGGAATTTTTCGACGCGGTTTATTTATATATATTTATATATATATATATATATTTTTCTTTCTTTTTATTTATACAATAATATTCATTTTAATGATTGTTTATTTTTAGTTAATTTACTTTGTAGTGTAAATTTATATCGTAATAATGTTTTATTATGTACAAGACATAGTTCTACGCTTCATCAACGTTTTTTTTAATAAAAACAAATAATACCGTCAAGAATGTACAGTTTAGAAAATTTTACCAATTTATGTAATGAAAGTTTTGTCGTCCGTGTAAGCGATTCCTACATAACGCTTACTTCCTAAATTTAGTATTGTTTACAGGCGCCGGGAGACTGAATATTTACCCGTGAGATAAGAAGAGTAGCATTTTACAAAATTAAATAAAAAGCGGTCAAGTGCGAGTCGAACTCGCCCATGAAGGGTTCCGTAGCAGCAAGCAATCAACTCAAATATAAAAAAAAATGAGTTGATTGAATGAAAGGTTAATTGCGGTTTACGACTTACGACGTATTAAAAAAAACTACTTACTAGATCTCGTTCAAACCAATTTTCGGTGGAAATTTTGCATGGTAATGTACATCATTTTATTATATTTTTTATTTTTTATATTTTTTTTTACTATTTTATTTTACTTTAATTTTTTTTTTCTCTTATTTTGGTTGAATACCATTTTTCTTTTTATTGTATTATGATAATATTGTTTGGCTATTTAAAAAAAAAGACCTATATTGACAGAGTTTCTTTCGGCATTTCTTCTCGTCAATGGTCATTCCGAAATGCTGGTAGATAAAAAATATACATAATTGTAAAAGACGTGTCTAAGTGCCCGCGAGGGCCCACAGAATAAAGAATTTTGACTTTGACTTTATATTTTTTTTTTAGTTTTATCATTCTCATATTATAGAAGTTACAGGGGGGAGGGGAGACACACATTTTACCAGTTTGGAAGTGTCTCTCGCGCAAACTATTTAGTTTAGAAAAAAATGATAATAAAAACCTCAATATCATTTTCGAAGACCTATCCATAGATATCCCACACGTATGGGTTTGACGAAAAAAAAATTATGAGTTTCAGTTCTAAGTATGGGGAACCCCCAAAATTTATTGGTTTTTTTTCTATTTTTGTGTGAAAATCTTACTGCGGTTCACAGAATACGTCTACTTACTAAGTTTGGCTACAGAACCCTAAAAATATCATTTTTGTAATAAACATTTTTAAGTTTACTTACTGTGTTTCGCTCATCAAGCTTTCATTTGATACCAATATCATAGGGATTAAAATGGTAATTATAAATAGAGATTTTGTAATAGTATTGTATTGTATCAAAAATGGTGGCATTTAGGAAATTGCAAATTGTAACGAGAACCAAACGATTGTGCCAAATTTCAACTCAATCGAACACTGAGAAGTGGGTCAAATTTTACTTGCAAGACATGATTACAGAGTTAATTGATTCAGGTGTTATTTTGCGGAAGTCAAATTTACAGGCAATTTGATCTACACTACTTTGCGTGCTTCCGCCACCAATTAGTTCATGCAAACTACTGCCGGCCGGCACCCGCCCACTACCGTTAGTAGTTGCATGCGACTGCCGTGGCTGCTTTGGTCGTCTCTGCTCCAGCTGCTGTGGTCGTCTCGGCGAATCACCAACATCTGAAACAGAAGATACATGCGACCGCAGCTGCCCCGACTGCCGTGGTCGTCTCTGCGACACGTGTTTCGCCTCTACGCGAGGCATCCTCAGGCGATCTGTGGATGTTGATGGTTAGAACAACAACCTACAAATGACAAGTGAATCGGTGGTCTTCACGCAACCCCAGAGGGTTGGGGAGTCCGTGCCGGGGTTAACCCCTCTACGGAAGTGTCAAATCGCTATACGTGAATACGTATAGGGCGTTGTGTTAGTTGAATTTTCACTCAGCTTGGAAGCGCGAACGCACGACTAGCGGTTTGCTAGCGTTTTTGAAGCGTTTTTCTGGCGTCTTTTGTATCTCCGTCTCTTTCTTTCAGGCAGCGCGGTCGACGCTCGCGAGTAATTCGCGTGCGTAGGGTCGTCCATCGGGCGGGCGTGTATGCAGAGGTGCCAGACTGCGTATGTGAGGCAGATCCGACGCATCCGCTCGCTCGAACATGTCCTTTGAGAGGCGTCGTATGAAGTCGTCGATGCTTTCCATACGTAGGTCCCTTTCGATAGTTGTGTTTCTAACGTAGCGCGGGGCTCCGCTAAGTACACGTAGGGAGATTGCTTGCTGTGCTCTAAGCTTCTCAGCCTGTCCTTTGCATAGCAGGGCGTACCATGCTGGCGCGGCGTATGTAAGGCGAGATCGTATGTACGTTTTGTACACACCTAGCTTCACTTTCAATGGCAATCTTGAGGAGAGCACCGGATATAGTTGACACCGCGCTGCTCTAGTGTTCGCAATTATTTTTCTTGTGTGGGCTCGCATAGTGAGGCGTCGGTCTATTACAACTCCTAAATAAGTCGCTGTATTACACCAGGCGATTTCCTCTCCTAGTAGTTTAAGCTGCTTAGGCGGTTTCAAGGCTCGGCTAACAAAAATGGCTTGTGTTTTTTGCACGTTCACCGAGAGTCTCCATTTGTCTAACCACTCGGGAAGAAGATTCAGAGCGCGTTGCATTCGGAACGCCGCAAATCTAGTGTTTCGATGCGACGATAGATATGCTGCGTCGTCTGCATATAGCGCTAGCGTCGTGTCATCCGACGATGGGATGTCATCGGTGTAACGTGCGTATAATACCGGTGACAAACAACTGCCCTGTGGTACTCCGGCCCTTATAGGCCTAGGAGAAGACATCTCTTGCTGCACGACTACGCGGAAGCGTCTGTTGTTGAGGAAGGAGGCCAGTAATCGCACGATGCGTTTCGGTGCGGTCGACGTAGCTAGCTTGTATAACAGACCTATGTGCCAGACTCTGTCGAAGGCTTTTTCCATATCGAGAAATACTGCTATTGTGTTATCCTTCTGGTTCCAGCCCTGGGACATCACGTGCAATACTCTCAATAATTGGAGAGTCGTAGAGTGTTCCGCTCTAAAGCCATATTGCTCGTCGCGTGGAGTGATGTGCGGTACTAAGTAACGTAGTAGTAACCGCTCTAACACTTTTGATAGAGTGGGAAGCAAAGTTATCGGCCGATAGCTTTCCGGTTTCAGTATATTTTTACCGGGCTTAGGAAGCATGACTACACGTCCGTCCTTGTAGTCTATCGGAAAATGTCCTGTGCGCAGGCAACCGTTGTACATACGCGTCAGCGTCGCGACGGCGCGCGGCGATAGTCGACGTAAAGCTTCGTTCGTTATTCCGTCTGCGCCGGGTGCCTTGCGTAGTTTAGTGCGCCGAATGGCGCGTTGTACTACGCCCGGTGATAACACAATTGCGTCGTCGACCGGTGTGATGGGCTCGGCGAAGTAGCTGCGCAGGTGCTCCTCTACCATTTCGATGTGAGCAATGTTGGCGGTGTCGTTAGGGCGGAATTGACGCTCTAAGTGGTCGGCAAAGATTTCAGCGCGGTCTGTTGCGTGATATCTCATCGTTCCGTCGGCCGCTAATAGCGGGCGTATAGGCTGCGGTGCGTTGGATAGTTGACGGCACAATCTGTGAATGCTGTTCCAATCGTCACTAACATCGTCGATGTGCTTCTGCCAACTTTCTGTACGATGAGAATCTAGCTCGTCCTTTACTTGCTCCGTCAGACGGTTAAGCTCAGACTTGAATTTCGGGCACCTCGTCGTTTGCCATAGTTTGCGTAGCCGACGCTTGGCGTCCAATTTACGCTTGATGGCGTCCGGAAGTGGCGAGTATCTCTGTCGCGTCCCTTTTTTCTCAATGGTTGACGTCTTGAGGGCTCCTTGGATGGTTTCTGTGATGTGAGTCGCGAGTCGTTCCACGTCATCAATAGTGGACACTGGAAACGATGTTAAGTTAGAGTCTACGGTGGCGGTGTATTTCTCCCAGTCAATTAAACGCCTCGGCACGGGGGGCGCTACTGATAGTGGAGTCTCAGGAATCGTTACTAATACGGGCAAGTGATCTGAAAACATAGAGTCCAGCAAAACTTCTTGCGTAGGTTGGCACTTAAGATTCTTATGAACTATAATGTCCAAGACATCGGGTGCCCACCGATCCGGGTATGGGTAATGGGTGGGCACCTCGGGGCCCTGCACAATATAGCCATTTCGTTCGGCATCGTCCAGTAACCGACGTCCGTTCGAGCACACTTGCGTGGCGCACCATGCTGTGTGCTTACAATTGAGATCGCCGGCTATTAGCACTGGAACCGGAGTGTCGACCAGACGACGAATGTCAGTCACGTCTATCCTACCGGCTGGCGGTCTATAAGCTGCGTAGATATGCATGGATTGCCTACCCGCGTGGATGTCAACTCCGAGCGCATTAAGCGACTTCGCTCCTTTGTGGACTGGAATCGGTTGATGAACTAAGCGACGCTTGACCATAACTGCCAAACCACGATAAGCTCGCCCAGTTTCGCTGGCTTCGTCAAATGACAAGTCCATCGCATTGCCGGCCTTTATATTGTGTTGGAAGTGGAGGGGGTAGTGGGGATAATGGAAAATATATTAAGGATAGGAGAATTACTGACGTCAAGTTGTTTATTCATTAAAGGAATTTTTGAATTTTTGTGTTTTATTATTTCTAATTGTTCCCTAATATTAAGTTTTAGTCCTTTGTCTGTCATGTGTAGTATTTTATTACAATATCTCAACCAATAAATACACCGCGAGTTTGTCATACCTAGGAAAAATCACCGACAAAATAGCCAATATATTTAGAAAAAATAATATTCAGGTTGCCCTCAAAACAAATAATTCCCTCAAATCACTTTGCAATAGTAAAGACAAAATCCCTCCCAATAAAAAATCCGGAGTCTATAAGTTGTTCTGTGATGAGTGTGATGACTGTCAACACGTTTACATAGGTCAAACCGGGCGTAATTTTCAAACTAGATTTAACGAACATATATCAGCTTATAAAAACAACCGTCCAGAAAAGTCACACTTCGCTGAACATCTTATAGACGAAGGACACAATTTATCTCCCAAAATTCATACAAAATACTACACATGACAGACAAAGGACTAAAACTTAATATTAGGGAACAATTAGAAATAATAAAACACAAAAATTCAAAAATTCCTTTAATGAATAAACAACTTGACGTCAGTAATTCTCCTATCCTTAATATATTTTCCATTATCCCCACTACCCCCTCCACTTCCAACACAATATAAAGGCCGGCAATGCGATGGACTTGTCATTTGTAGGTTGTTGTTCTAACCATCAACATTCACAGATCGCCTGAGGATGCCTCGCGTAGAGGCGAAACACGTGTCGCAGAGACGACCACGGCAGTCGGGGCAGCGGCGGTCGCATGTATCTTCTGTTTCAGATGTTGGTGATTCGCCGAGACGACCACAGCAGCTGGAGCAGAGTCGACCAAAGCAGCCACGGCAGTCGCATGCAACTATTAACGGTAGTGGGCGGGTGCCGGCCGGCAGTAGTTTGCATGAACTAATTGGTGGCGGAAGCACGCAAAGTAGTGTAGATCAAATTGCCATGATTACAGACACAACGCGCCGAGATGAAAGTAAATAAAATATTCCTGCCCCCTTATCACCATCTCTTAGTTTGTTATATATTATCAATTTGAATAGAGTCGCTTTGAGTATGAATAAGGATTCTATTTATACCAATGTTGAAATAGAGTCGCTTATTCATTGGTATGAATAAGCATTCTATTCAGTTATTGAATCGTAATAAGAGATGGTGGTAAGGGGGCTGGACAAATTGCAGACGGCTATCTAGTCCCAAACTAAGCAGAGCTTGTACTAGATAACTGATATAATACTTATATACATTTTTTTGTAAATACATAAATATAATACATAGAAAACAACCAGAACAAGACAAACAGACATGCTCATGCACACAAATATTTGTCTTGTGCGGAGATCGAACCCGAGACCTCGGAGTCAAAGTGGCCATTGCTAAACTAAGAAAGTACCTAAATAAAAGTTTGTAAAATGTACCTCAACTCACATTTTCAGGTTTTTGTTTACTTTTTGTGCATGCATTTTTTTTTTATATTGTGTATGTAATATTGTGTGTAATCGTACGGTGTAGTAATCGATCATTTTGACGAGCCCGGTGGTCGAATGGTTAGCAATGGTCACTTTGACTCCGAGGTCGCGGGTTCGATCCCCGCACAAGACAAATATTTGTGTGCATGAACATGTCTGTTGGTCTATTCCATCTATCTATTATATATACGTACATATTTACAAAAAAAAATGTATTTAAGTATTATATCGGTTATCTAGTACCCATAGTACAAGCTTTGCTTAGTTTGGGACTAGATGGCCGTGTGTAATTTGTCCTGAAATATTTATTTATTTATTATTATTTATTATCGTGAAGTATAAACGTGCCGAGAATTATGGTTGGAAAAAATGTCGTCGCGATGAACGAGCTAATGTAAAATGTACACTACATCTTAAAAACTATTATGAATTCGAAGAAGAAAATTGCTTAGTTACATGGCTTTCTAATTACATCAGTCTACCATTATGTTTATTGTTTTTTTTTTCATACCTAAAATTAAATATTATACTCCCATGCGTTATCACATGCCTTATCCTGTCAGCACACAAAATAACTATAAGTATACGGCGTCTGACGGGTGTTTATTATAACTATCCTATTAAAAAAAAATACATTTATACTACTCCATTTTTACAGATTCCGTAGGCCTATAGGCCTACGGAATCTGTAAAAAGGTTATAACCTGATATGGCACACTTAGGTAAATGAAAAATACTTAGTTCGGCGACGATCTCATTCTCGGGCTCGACGTCGACGATGACTTCGCTGTCGAATTTTCGTTATAGGCAAATGTTGACTTTTACCACAGAATCTTTTACGTTGCACAATACGTATGCATGCTTAATTGCTAACATATAAAAATAGCATCGGTATAAGTAGGTAGAGTAATTTAAAGATAAAATTAAATGTTGACACATCGCTTATTGTCTCTTAGTGGAAGTAAAATTACTATAAATTGCCTTATTACCACCTACGATCCAATATTTCAACTACCAAGTGAGGAATGTGCGCTGCAGTGAACCCTAATAGTAACAACATTGTTCTACTACATTGTAGAGTCACGACATGTCGTAGACGAGTTACAAGTTATCTAGTGATGTGTCGGAAATCCATATGTGTATCCGTATCCGCGAATATCCGAGGAAAAAGAAATATCCGTATAGGTATCTGTATTCGTTACTTATTGGCGGATTTAAAACGGATCTTAAACGGATATTAAATTTCATTAAGCCCTACGCATTTCTAATCATGAGCTATAGTTAGAAACACGTATTAATGCAGTAGTAATGTGTAATATACCAATATACTATTTATTTTCATTCAAATGATTTATTTTTTGTTTCTTAAAATATTACATAAAAAAACAAGATGTCTGTGATGTGCAAGTCAAAATGGTTCCCGTTGAAACCATTTTGACTTCTTTGAAACGACGCAAAGCATCAGCTGTCGTTTCAAAGCAGACATTCAATATTTATTAATTAGTTAAATCTCTTTGTGTCAACCTGTAAACGAGTAAAAGTTGAGTTCTAAATCCGCATCCACGGATATCGGGACCCGTATATATCCGTATTCGTATCCGTGTCCGCGGATATGGATTTTTGATCCACGTACATCTCTAGTTATAACTCAAGACTTAGAGCGACAGTAATCGCAACTCTCTTCGATACATATAAAGCAGTGTCACGGTCAACATTGTAACTACATATCCACACTTAGCATTGTTAATACGTTCACAGTTATTCTATGCCATGAGATGAGTCATTGACAATCTGGAAATAGTGACAACCGCATTGTTTCCAACACACAACAGTATGTACAATTACAACCCTGTAAATATCGCTGTGTAAATATGCTGAAACTCTAATGAGAAAGCAATAAAGTGCAGATTGTGTGCGATGAAAACAATTCAATGATTTTACCTTTGTTGTCTAGAAGGCATAGGGAGGTGACTAGGTATGTGGTCTGTCGATTGACGCGCACTTTTGTCCCATCTATTTATATTCTACATTACTTCGTCCCACAATAGAGACAAAACAAATTGACTGGACGAGGTAATGAACTGTGGTAAAACGTTTGTATGACGTCAATAAAATTGTGTAACATACACCTATTAAAAATAAAATAAAGAAATATAACGATTGGTCTTTCTAGATGCAAATTGGTGTGAGATCTCACGGAGAGCTAAGTCTGGCATTTTTAATAGGCATCCTAATTCGCCATTTAACTAATTATTAATTCAATTAATATTTACATACATAATTGTAATTTACAAATAATGGGACAATCTTTATCTACAAAAGAAGAAAGTTGAACTGAGTGACATATCAACGCGCATTCCAATCCCATGGACCTAGTGATTCCAAATATGGCAGGTAGGTTTTTTATGAGGTCTAGGGGTGCATTAAGAAAGTTTTTGAAAATTTCCGCGGGATACCGGGACACGCGCGTAAGAAGGCACGGGCACAACCTAGTTTGTGATAGCGAAATATTCAGCATCCTGCGACAAGCAATTAGAATATCAATAGAATCAATTAGTTCCCGGTTCTTAGGTTTTTTGTCTGCTTTTACATTGAATGATTGATTTCGTGCAGGTTAGTACATTAAAACAAAATTACATACCTACACTAATTACATTAATTACCTAAATTAATAATATTATTATTATTTATATATTTGAGTACGTTCGCGAGTGTGCAACGGTAGCGCAGCGTAGGTACTCATGTGCTCCGGCAGAGACGCCATGACAAAGCGCAACGTGATCCACGCGTTGTCGCGTTGTCGCGGCGTCTGCGCTGCGGATAAGTTTAACGAACGTTATACGCTGGTATGTGAAACGTTAGTGTGAAGGGGTCCTAAATGTCAGACATATTTAACACAGCTAAGAATGCATCAGGCTTAACTGTATTTTTTATACTGCACGTAATGTAAACTAATCAAACTGCAGTGTCCAGCGTGATGTGGTATTAGCCGTATAAGTTATTAATGTTTATAGCTCAATGCTATTGCACAAATATCAGAAAAAAAAACAAATATTAGTAGTATATTAGTAGTAAAAGTGAAAGCAAATAAGAAAAAAAAAGCTTACTGTCTCATCGACCCCCATCGCCGGTGCGGCAGGTTCTCTTGATGGCTACGGAAGATACAACACAAACGTGATAAGCAAACAAAAAGTGCAGCAAAAACACAGAAGAAACAATCAAAATCGTAAATAAATAAAAGTGTAAGCGTACACAAATAAAATTGTAATTGTAGCTAGGAAAACACAGCCAGAGTACGTCAAGATTGAGACTTTCATGTTCGTCTCATTCTTATCTATGGATACAAGCTAAAATCGTATTGAAGAGTCAATCTCGCTGTTATTTGTACAAGTAAGTGTAGAAGAAATTATAATACTTCTTTTTCTTGTGGTCAATTTATATTAAGAACTTATCTTATAATAAAAAAAGAGAAGAATTTGTGCCAAGGCTGTAATTACAAATTTTCTCAAAAATTGTTTAAGAAGCTGATAGCGCAAAACTTATGTCATCTCAGTCTAACCCCTTTCTAATTTCTCCTAATTCTGTGAACAAATATATATAAATCATAAATAATATCAACAAAATTCCATTTGATGAATAGTAATAATATTACTTCAAGAATCCAAAGAATCCACGTTTTAGTATATCGACGCGAAGGTATAATAATTATAATGTTTTTTTGAAACAAAGTTCATATATGCGCTTGCGCGTCACACTCCAGGTACTTGGAGCCAGAAACCGGACCGAATAAGCATAAGATTTCGACCGTTATGTCAACAGACTTTGTTACAGTACGTTTATTTACAATTTACAATTTCCTTTGAATTGGACTGCATAAATTGCTATCAACTATAAAAGATGGGAACTTAGATATTTTCATTATCAACAGAATACTGGCGCTGTGTGTATTACACAGCATTAATGCCGAGCGATGGCCAAATTAACATCATAGTTTATGTACATGTTGTTTGAAATGTTATAGTGTATTGTATCAATTTATTCTGATGTAAAAAAATATTCTTTTCAAATTCCTTGTGAGCACGTCTTTTTAAATCCATAAAAGGCACTATATGACGGCTATCTTTATTATTGCATAATTTATTTATCTTAGATAATCTTATGATTGGTCTCCGTTACGGCAACGGAGTATTATCGATAGTAAGAATTTATCAGTGATAAACGTCAGAAGTTTAGATGAGATGAGATAAATACATACAGATGAAAATGTCGACGCAATTTTGCGTTTTATTTGACCAAATTGCGCCTAAGGACCCAAGTACTTAGATCCAATTCGGAATTCTAATCATCTGTCTCTTCAATTTTTAACCTAACAATGATATACATTCATTCACCTAAGCAAGGACTTAGACCAAATAAAGAATGATAAAATAATTTCAATTGTACCTGGGAGGCGTTCGTCGTAGACTAGTTCTTGTCCACGAGTGCCGATTCAGATGACTGCCGGGACTCCTTGTGCCGTTCTCTCCACTGAAAGAAAAAAAATATATGAAGTATTTCATACCCGTACGTCATTTAATTTTTTGTCTTTGCAAGGTGAAGATGATTGGTGTTCACCTTTTACATAATTAAAATTGTTGACCGACTGTGCAGGTCGCAGTCAGTGGCGCGTAGCGGTGGGGCGTAAAATGATACTAAAATCGCGTTCGACTGCAAGCGACTTGCATAGCCGGGTCGGGCGCAATTTCGATGCAGTTATGCCAATGCAATACATGGCAATCCAAAAAGCCATTTTGTAGATAGCGTGGTCTCAATACAGGCGAATACAGATCTTAATTGAGTGTGATTGGACATAAGCTGAGAAATCATAGACAGAGGCTTTTGTAGCGGCAATATGCTTTGCCTTGGTGGGATAAACAATAAAATTATTATGTAAAATGTAAAATCATCCCTCAGAAATAACTCATAGCATTTATTCGTCGTCAAACTATACTCTCACCCCACTGCTGGGATATGGGGCCCCGCTCAATCCAAGAGCATATTCCACCGCGCTTCTCAACTGCAGATTGGCGGAGGCTAGTGTTTTCAAGTCGCCTAAAGGGGACTAACTTAACGACTGTCATTTAAGAATAATAGCCGTATTAGTGTTTCTTATGATTGTTAAATTTCGTGCCATAACTCGGAAATAGAAAAAAGTAATAGTTTATGTGTATGCCAGAAGGCAAAGTTGACCACAGGCTGCACTGCAGTCATAAAAAGTATATTTATAAAGGAACCACGTTCGGACCTTTGTACCGCCATTACTTTTGAACTCGCAGGTAATGATGCACGTAAAACTGTATTACCTACGGATGCTTTTACGGGCACATCGACCGCTTTAAAATGTTACTTCGTAAAAGTTTAACTAGTGTAGCTTTTATGGATACGATGCTATGAATTTTTATTCTTCTGTGATTTTTTTTCAACTGCCGTAGAAAGGAGGGTTTTCATGAGTGCGAATGTATGTCTAATACGAGCACGCTCTAATCGTTTGACGGATTAGATTCGTTTGAGTTCGTCTCATCTACATGCATACTGCATGTATGTTTATGGATAGACGTTCTTCTATCATTTCGTCTCAAAAAATTAAACTTGCATTTGATAGCCAACTGATAGGTGTAACACTTAGAACATATTTCACAGATCTGCAATATGCATATCTGTGAAATATGTATGTAATAAACCTGTAATAAGAGGGCATATAATATGCCATATTATAGGCCCTCTTATTACATGCCTGTAATAGTATTTTTCGTTTAAGTTTAACCGTTTCTGCCATTGAGTACAAACTAATTCGTTATATTTATGTAAATTCTGTTAAGAGATACGTTTTTTGTTTTCTTTTAATATTAACTTGTGTGCCAACCAAACATACGGCCTGCCTGATTAAAGCGGTAACCGCAGTCATTAGCCAGCCGCTGCCAACGCAGCCACTCCTTTCTTACCTCACTAACACACAGGAACCCAATAACCCTCAAGTCCAACCAAGGGAACTGTTATTTGGCTGCGGTATGCAGTGAGATGGAGGTAACTTCCCCAGTCGGGCAGCTTATGTATTGTCTATTCGCCCTATCTCTCTTGTCAGTCAACAGGGTGCATCACGTGCAGGTGAGGTTTGCTTTGGTTTTGTTTTATATGGATTTTTGACCAATGATGCATGATATGAGTCGTGATATGGTATTTTTGTTCAGTATAATGTGGCATTTGATCATGGACAAGACTTAGCCCGGCACAGAGAACACGAATGCATGATTGGCTGTGCTATCGACAAGCTTGGAACTCAATTATTATCATTATTAGACTATACCAGCGCGATCAAAAATACTATATTCAGGACGTATTGAAGAAATACTGTGATGGTTGAAATATATTATACGCGGTATTCGCCAAAATACCACGTATCAAATAGCGTAAATATTTGAAACATTTGAAAGAAATAATCTTAAAAAAAAACGTAAAGAATAGTTCTTTTACACAATAATGTAGAAGATATTCCAATACAAATAATCTTTTGTATATTTTTAAAATACTTGAAAAATAATCTTTTATATTTTTTTATAGTTTTTATAAAAGTAGTTCAAAAGTTATCACCTGTTATATTACGCGGATGAAATAGAGTCAGATTAAATAGTTTTGATTGCAGTAAAGTATCCTACGAGTATGTCTCCGTTCCTCTCTGACCACGGCGAGGGGTTTAATTATATTTAATTAATTAAAAAAACTAAATACTGACTTATTAGCAGGTGCATCAGCATCTCCTTCTCCGTAACATTCGAAGTTTTCAGCGTCGGAGATGGAATTTCCGGGGCTCGAGTCTGCCTGAGGGTCTGACTGAGGCGTGGAGTCCCCACCGTTCTGAAAGTAACACCATTATATTGTTAGAATATTATCATTAAGTATTTATATTAAATGTAAAAATCTGGCAAAAGAGAGGTAGGGCATGTCGATGTGTACTGGGGGCAGTACCCCCAACCTTATGCCTTATGTCCGGACTCCCACAAAGTGGAGACAAGTGGAGAGGCGTGCTTTATTAATTTGCGGCATTAAGCTATGCAGTCCGCTTTCGTCGAGTCCGGACCTTACAGAAGACCGCAGTGAAATAACAGTTAGTTTTGACGATTATTGCGTTCCTGTGAGTGAGTGAGTGAAGTAGCAATGGTCCGGTCACATCTGCCGAGTAAGTGATCGCAGATGGGGGAGGAATGTATTAGAGTGGAGGACGCGCATAGGACGCCGAAGCATTGGACGCCCTCCTTCTAGACCTAGATGGTTTGAAGGCCTAGGTGGTTCGAAGTCCTTGAGAATGCGGCTGGAAGCGGCTGGATGCGGAAGGTGGAGAATCGTATTTGGTGGAAAGCGTTGGGGAATGCTTATAAATCCAGCTGTGGGTAGATACAGGCTGATGATGATGAGTGAGTGGGGTTACGAGCGCGAATGCCAGCGCTTGTGCAGTGCTCCGTGTATTGTAAGATCCGTTTGGCACCCGACCTTGTATAAAAAATGATAAATTAATTCAAAATAATTCTACTGACATTGTATTTGGAAAAGTTAGCTAAGATGGTTGAATGGATATTTCATGGGTAAACTGGTGAAACAAGTAAACTGGTGGTGGTCGTGAAATTTTCTATGATGTCATATTTGACATCATGGAAAAAATATTATATTTTTCCATACATCAACTTGGTTCCAAGCAACAACAAAGTGCTCAATCAAAAAATCGAAAAGTATACAATCAAATAATACCAGCCCCCTTACTACCATCTCTTATTGCGATTTAATAACTGAATAAGCAATATATTCAATTATTGAATCGCAATAAGAGATGGTGGTAAGGCGGCAGTATGTACAATTAGAACAATGTTGATAAATTGTTTTAAAGTTTGACGTTAGTATAATAAATTTGTAAAATATGCTTGTAACTTTTAATACTTAACAAAAATTTTGTTTAATTTTAATAAGATAGGATGCTTACATAAATGAATTATTCTGCCCTTGTGGGCACTAGACACTTGCTATTTATTGAAATCATATTCTTGTTTATTTTTTATTTTAACAAATTTCATTGTCATGCATCAATTTTATATTTCTTTTACTAAGAGTTTGATACGTTTCTTGAAGATATTTTCAGGTCGAATGATAATTAAAATCGAATGTTACAATTATTACAGAAAAAGATCTATCGCAAATCTATGTATACATCCATATACGCAATTTATTTTTTATAGAATGTATAGGTACTGAAATAAGACATAGGATACTTTTCATCCAGGTACCGTGTTCTCTCGGGGTAAAGCCGCGGGCAGAAATCTTGTATAAAATATCTTTTGGATTGACGTGCAGAATATTCTTTCCCAGTAATGTGTTGACGCGATGTGAAGCGACGGCAGAAGGTAATAATATATTATAGGTAACTAAATAGTTTGGCCTGTGGTTTGCCATTACTTGCGTATTTTGTTGCATCAATGCACCACGCATTGATGCAACACAATACGCGAGTATTTTATTTACAGCTTTTTTCTGGACTGACCGAACCGTAATATTATTATGTAACACAAGTTCTAAGTAATACTATAACGGAGATAGATTTAAATGGACGTTTTTCTCCAACATACATGTAGATACAATTTGAAAGTTACTTGGGACGGGAACAGTAAAAAATAATCTATAAGTAACTAGTATTGTAATTAAATACAAATCGTGGTCATTTTTACATTTTACAACCATTTTAATTTTTCGTGATCGCTTAAATTTCGCAAATCTAACACTGTATGTTTCTGTGTTCAACTCCAGTGATTGCTTTCTTAATGTAACTAATATAATAAACTAATAAGTCAATCTTTTGAATGGAACGTAAAATTTACTTGTTATATTTAAAACTTCAACAACCTTTACTAACTTTATACATGCACGAGTATATGACTGATATTTACCTGTAGCTTTCTTGGCAGATTCCCAGGCGATGATCGTGGAGACTTGGTCCTTTGAAACACACTGGGCGCCATCATGGTCGCCTGTGGCATCTTCACCTCTGAAATTAACAATAAATAAGGATTAATTAACGTGATAATTATTAATTTTATTATTATAAGAAACAAATGAATTCTGTAAATTATACTAAAATTAAACGGACAATGCACAAGCTGAAATTACTAATGGAATGGCGTGGAGCCCATATCTAGAACAGGCCCGTTCAACATACGGTCTTTAGGCCATCATGCGACATACATAATACCATCATTCGGCCCAGCCCTACCGCCGAAGCTGAAGCTGATTCCCACCGGTTTTTTTTTTATTGCGAAAATCGGACTTCTTTTTGAATTTATGATAAACATTTTCAGTTTAATCGGTAGAGTGTCTTCGTCTCTATCGGCTAAGCTTATTAGCATAAATTTTATGTGAACTTAGTAGTGTCCGACCGAAACTGGTTTTTACGACCGAAACCGAAACCGAATTTCGGCAACAGTCTCAGTTTCGGCCGAAACCGAAACTTTTACGAAACAATTATCTAACTATAGGTACTTTTCTTATAATTAGGGGTGTAAATGGTTCATCAACATCTCTGAATCAAAGCCAACTTCACCTGCACGCGGTGCACCCTGCTAACTGACAAACGAAGCTCTGGCGAAAAGAGAGGTAGGGAGCGTAATTGTAAGCTACCCGACTGGGGAATGTACCTCCACCTCAGAGAATACCGCAGCCAAATAACAAATCCCTTGAGGGTTGTTGTGTTCCTGCGAGTGAGTGAGGTCACCAGAAAGGGAGGAGATGCTCCGTATGCAGCGGGGGTGGCAGCGCGCGAGCGATATTTTATGTTGCGATCGTTAATATGGCTACGGTAACCGCTTCACATTAGGCGGGCCGTACGCATGTCTGCCACCCGACGTATTATAAAAAAAAATACGTTACGTTATAATTGCTAGATACTTGTTTATAATTATTAAATTGAACGTTGAAACTCTAAATCTCTACTAGACACTAGAACTTAGATTTTCACAATCAAAATATCCGATCGTAATTGGCTTTAGATTAGACAGTAGGGGGGCCCTACCGCCTAAGCTGAAGATTTTTGAAACATTATAAAAACATGAGTGTGAAATGAATAAAAAATTAAATAATGATGTGTACCTAGAATGAGGTAATAAAGTATTAAGACTTAGGAAATAAACGTAAAATATATTACGCGGTAATTTTCAAAACTGTCGTTTTAGCAGTTTCTGGAAATAAAATCAAGTATTCGCGGTACAAGACACAAATTTAATTCTATGAAAGAACTCTTTGGTTCCAATGGTGCGCAGCCCTACCTAACCCATAAATTTATTTATTTATATATTCTGATTATAAACATATTTAAAGTCATATTTCTGGAAATACAACTGTACAAAAACATTATATTAATTAAGGTACCTGCATAAGTAATGTAAAAATATCTCATCATTATCGTCTTTGTAGATAAAAATTAAATGCAAAACAAATTAAATAAAACCGTAATAATTGTTTTATCACTTTGTAATCTGTCTGATAGAACGTTCGAGATAACTGATACATATGTATTTATAATTAATTGGTCATATTCTATTCTTAAATATTGCATTGTTATGTACAAGATCCTAGCAGCTTGCTCATACAGTTTGGAAGTATTTTTCTTTAAACAAACATTTTTTAGTTTAGATGCAAATGAATTTATTTTTAACTAGCAGCCCGGACAGACTTCGTTCTGTCAATTTTTTTTACTGTTTTCCACACAATTTTTATATTTTGCCTTTATTAAAACTTTCCGTGTGCCATAAGGAAAGGAAAATTAGTCGAGCCGTTCACGCTTAGCAATATTCATTTTTATTTATATAGATGTAGATGAATTGTTGTCGCAAATATACCTAAAAAAAATTTTTTTTTCTTATTAATAAAGTTCAATCAATATAACATACAAAATAATAAATTCAAATTTATTTAATTTTTATTTTCATATACAAACCTGGTCATTTTACATAATAATATATAAAATTAGAGATAGCTACGTAAGATTATTTTTGAACTTTTGAACTTTCTTTGTCTGAACAACCCCGGTACCTATCACAAAATAAGTAGGTACACGGACACACATAGTTTCAGTTTTACAGTAACTGTAGATATATAGAAAGTAAGAGAAATAGCGGCTTGGATCATAGCGGACATCCGATTTTCATTTTCTCCGTCATTTGCATTTGTATCTAATAAATATGAATGAATGTAAAAATTTTAATATTCACGAAATGTCATATTTAAAATTATTAACTTAACGCTACGAATTGTAAGTATTTCACTAGGCAATTCATTTCTTTATAATTTATTGTATGTAATTAATATTAAAACGTAAAAAGTAAAACGGTTAAATTTTATACCTAATCCTACTCGTAGTAAGCACTATGTATGACATACTGATAACATTATGTTCTAGCTAAATCTTATAAGTAACGATAATAATTAATTATTTCGGCACTAAATTAATTAATAAACGGTTCTATCGCGTATTTTCATGTAATAAGTGGACTAGTTTCGATCCCAAATGGAGATCTTCACCCGGACCCGGAGCCGGACGCGGCTGTACTCTACGTGTCGAGGGTATTGAAGAGGCGCGTCTTTTCCGACGAAAATACGTACACTACTAAAATAATAGTAGATTAGTATAGTAAAAATTTATATTATTGGACTATTAGGATTCCGAGTCACTTACTGATGAGCACATAGCACAGAAATGCAGGCTACTTGGCAATGGTTTAAAATTATAAAATAATATTTATCAGTATCGTATAATACGCAACACTAGAACGATCTGCGATCTTTCATTTTAATAACTTACTACCAACGACGCTTACTACAGACTTGATTTATGGTCGAACCAAGTTTGGTTCGAAGGACTATTTTAAAGGGTTGAAATTATTAAAAAATATATACCATTGGTGAAACCATAAAAATTCTATAACTTTTGTTACGGCACTACCAACATAACAACAATACTGAACATAGCCTGGAGTGCAAAATTCTGATTTAATGGCATAGCATTAGCCTACAAAGTAGGAACATGTGACGTCATAACCTACTAGCATTTTGTATGCAACGTTTTGGAGAAAGTCTTATTTCGTAAAATTGTGATTTTCAAGTTATCACATCTCGAGAAGCTTTAATGGTATCGAGATATTTCTTTCACCTATATTACTATTATAGAACTCCTAACAAAACAAATCGAAAAAAAATTGCCCATTGAAATACTACTTTAGCACATTCACAATATTATAACAACAAATGAGCAATCTTTAGCAATAATTCCGTCTACAATGCCCACCATATATCAGTTGGTGCATCAACCGCCAGTAGCAGGCCAGTAGTCGTCCCAAGATCAACAGACTTTGCCACCACGTCTCCAAAACTCGCAGGATGTCAAGAGCATCGCTCCGCACCACAAGAACCACTTCTGACATCGATATCATAGGATCTACATCATCCTTTTCTTCTATTTTCGTCTAGATTATCCTTATCTTCTAGAATGTCGTCTCTTTCATTATTTTTTGTCTTCTAGAAATACGTCAATTTTTCTGGATGCAAAATGCAACATAACCGTTTTTATCAGTTTTCACCTGTGTTAATATTTATTTCTGTTTCTTCTATTTTTGTATTTTTTAAGCTCATTTCTAATATAGTTGCATAGTTTTCGCCTATAATAGTAAATGTAACACAATTAGGATTGATTTAAAAGTTGGTAGTTGTATCTTTGTAATAGACATTATTTAAATATAAAATTTTCGGCTTTCATTTCATATAAGTACTTGCATTATACACATAGTAGCTACCCGGCAAATGTTGTCCTGCCATATAATAATAATAACTTATTTTTTTTAACAAGTTTCATGGTAGAAGTCTCCTTTTAAGCATGAAGATGCCTGTATTAGGAGGCCACCCTTAATAATATATAAATTAATGAAATATACTATATGACCTATTCTCATACCTACCAAATATACAAAAAGATTTTCATTAAAATCGGTTGAGCCGTTTCGGAGGAGGGCAACGACAAAAACCGTGACACGAGATTTTTATAAATATAGATGAATATTGTGTAATTCAGAAAATATCACATGGAAAAATATGAGTCGTTCGAACAACGGTTGAAGTTATGAACTATCATTTCTCAATAACATTCATTTTATTAAAACCAGTCTGAGTGGAAACGCAACTATGAAGGAACGAGTGAGAACTATCATTAGAGTAAAAGCGATTAGAGAAAAACATTTAGGACTACATACTTCAAATTCCGTCGTGATCTTAGGTCGTGATCATGAGGAACAATATAGTGGGACAGAGACGGAAGGACTCTCTCAGTGTTTTTTTAAACGAACTGAACGTGTCAGTCTATGAGAAGATTCTAAACTTAAATACATTTTCTATAGATATTCATTATTTATTATCATTACTTTTAAATGTATGTCGGTAAGCAGGTAACATGAACTCTGCAGCAATTTTGTCACCTTAATTATTTAGGTATTTAGAAGATAAAATAGTAGAAATAGTTACATTTTTTCCAGGTTAAATTTGTTTCACCATTTAGTTGAACAATCAATTTACTGGCATTAGAAAGTTAACGTTAAACAGTAAGCAATGGTATTTGATAACGATTTGTGCCATGGTTTTGTAACGGTACAGTCGCGAGGTGATACCGTTACTAGTTCACTGATTAACGAACCTACGGATTTGTTACAGTAGTTTAAACTATTGTTTAGTTACATCTCATCGCTTTTCAACGATAAAAGTTTTTTTTTTATCGTTTACGTCATGTTTACGTAAATGCAGTTTGAAGCGAAAAGCAACATAATAGTAGGTTTGTTAGCCGGAGCTAATTGCTCTGACGATAGACCAGAGAGAAGCTATGATTTGCTGGTATGTGGTTTTACGCTCTCTGAACAAACATCTTGCATTTTGAATAAATAAACTGGGATAATGCAGCAAGGTTTAAGAATTACATGCAGTTAAGAGAATTACACGACAGAATCTGTTATTTTGTAGACGCATTTGAAATTACTGGTCGGGTAATAAACTACAGGTATAATAAAGTAGGTATAAATAATTACAGTTGTTTGTATTGATTCACAGCAATGTTTGATTTTATCAACACGCAAGGAAATTACGGACACACGGGCGATTTGCGCAAAAGTGTATACGTCCTTCGATTTCTTTGTAAAATATGTGTATCAAACATTTCATTACTTAATTACTATGAATTTATTGTCTACATTGTAGAACTCTAAATCCTTTTTGTGACTAAATAGTTCATTACGTTACCTTAGTACTGACGAGCTCGGTGGTCAAATGGTTAGCAATGGCCACTTTGACTTCGAGGTAGTGGGTTGGATTCCCGCACAAGACAAACATTTGTGTGCATGAACATGTCGGTTTGTCTTGGTCTGGGTGTTTTCTATGTAATATATGTATGTATTTACAAAAAAATGTATTTAAATATTACATCAGTTATTTAGTACCCATAGTACAAGCAGCTTTGCATAGTTTGGGACTAGATGGCCATGTGTAATTTATACAGGAATATTTATATTTATTACCATAATCAAAAATTATTTAAATTTTTTGGAGGGACAAAGGATTACTCTTCAAGCAAAAATCTATGATTAAAAACAACACACGCGTACGTATGTTAAATATTTCTGACATATATACATACACATACCTATTTTATTTCCCATTTGCTTTAAAATAAACTAATAGTAATAATTTACAAGACAGTGCTAATAGTAATCAGTTGGTTAATTTTACTAAAAATTTGTAAATGTTACGAATGTCATGATTCAGCGCAAGAAGAGAAATATATCACTAGGTAAAGCTTTCACATAAATTTATAGTGTTTGGACATTTTATCATGTTTTGCAAGTGCATCCACCCTGTGGTATTTATACCGTCATAGCGTCACTATGTATGCATTCCAAGTCCTCCGCCATCTGAGTAAACTTTCACTGTACACTGTACGATACCTTAACATTTTAAAATTTTAGGTACATTTTTTGTATCCACATTTTTTTTATTATACTTTTTTACACTTGACTTTGTGGATTACTAAAACATTTTTATACAAAACAAGTAATACAAGAATTTAAATTAAATATCTTTTAGACACAGTGTTTTTTTTAAGAATATTCCCGTATAATTCATATAAGAACCTCAACCCGCCGGCGAGGTCCAATCGCTAACAGCGACTGCGCTTGCACCGATCTACCGGTTAACTGGTTATGCAACCGCTAATATAAACGTTATCGATATCTGTCTGTCGAATAGAATATAGCAAAAAGCGTCACAAAATTGTAAGTAAAGTGGAAATGATCGAGGTGAATGGCCTCTTCAACCACTTTCAGGGATGGAAGAATCGGCTCTATAAGGAAAATACTGATCTTATGCAGTTATATCTTGTCACTATTACTTATACTGTGATCTTGTAGACTTATGTAGACACAGAAATCAAATTATGAAATAAGTGTGTGCTTTGAGGTATAAATAAATAAATATAAATATTTCTGGACACAGCGCCATCTAGTCCCAAATTAAGCTCAGAGGGGCAATTCTCGTAATTAAAATGTAGTCAAAATTCAGTTTCGATCCAGTCTCGATCTCACAAATGTCACATTTGGTATTCTCGTAATACAATATGTAACTTCAAAATTAAATTTAAGCGGGATTATATCGAAATATGAGTGAAAATTAAACAAACTAAGAATGTTACTTTGCCAACAACAAGAATTGATAATAATTAATTAATGAAATCAAGTATATAATTTTAGTCAATTCACAATTCAATCTCGATTCGGTCAACTTTCAATCTGCGTTCGTAGAAAAATTACGAGAATTGGCCTTCAGAGCTTGTACTATGGGTACTAGACAACTGATAAATGTACTTAAATACATTTATAATACATAGAAAACACCCAGACCAAGACAAACAGACATGTTCATGCAGACAAATGTTTATCTTGTGTGGGGATCGAACCCGAGACCTCGGAGTCAAAGAGGTCATTGCTAGCCCTTCGACCACCGGGCTCGTCAAAATATAAATATGTAAGTACTTTATGAATAATGCATATGTATATGCGTTTTTCATATTACTAATTACTTAATTCACATATAAAATTTATCAATAATTAAAATTTATAAAATGCAGCTGATCAGGCAATGAAAACTGCACTTCAAAGTTCTGAATAAAATATTTTTTTGTGGATTTATTTAATTGATCAGTTTTGTGTAATTTATTCCGTCGATTAAGTAATAGTTAAACGTGAGCTTACGTAATCTATGTAAACCTAATCGACGGTTAAATACCAAATAGCGTTTAGCGGTACAAATTTTTAACCGTTATGAATGATCAAGAAAATTGCGTAAATAATTATGGATAAAAGTTTAATTACTTTTTAATATTATTTTAATATTTACCATATATGAATAACGGAATAGTAAAATAAATAAATAATAATAAATAAATATTCCTGGACCTATTACACACTGCCATCTAGTCTCAAACTAAGTAAAGCTTGTACTATGGGTAGGTACAGATAACTGGTATTATACGTAAATACATTTATTTTTATAACGTATACTTAAAATTAGTGTCCGACCGAAACTGGTTTTTACGACCGAAACCGAAACCGAAACCGAATTTCGGCAACAGTCTCAGTTTCGGCCGAAACCGAAACCGAAACCGAAACTTTTACGAAACAATTATCTAACTGTAGGTACTTTTCTTATAATTAGGGGTGTAAGTGGTTCATCAACATCTCTGAATCAAAGCCAACTTTACCTGCACGCGGTGCACCCTGCTAACTGACAAACGAAGCTCTGGCGAAATGAGGTAAGAGCGTAATTGTAAGCTACCCGACTGGGGAATGTACCTCCACCTCACAGAATACCGCAGCCAAATAACAAATCCCTTCAGGGTTGTTGTGTTCCTGCGAGTGAGTGAGGTTACCAGAAAGGTAGGAGATGCTCCGTCTGCAGCAGGGGTGGCAGCGCGCGGGCGATATTTTATGTTGCGATCGTTAATATGGCTACGGTAACCGCTTCACATCATGCGGGCCGTACGCTTGTCTGCCACCCGACGTATTATAAAAAAAAATATATGTTACGTTACGTTATAATTGCTAGATACTTGGTTATAATTATTAAATTGAACGTTGAAACTCTAAATCTTTAATATTATCACCACTAATGCACTATAGTAAGTACCAAGTACCTAACTATTGTTTGTTTACGTATAGCATTACCGAACGAGTTAAATTAACCACAAAATATTCAGATAGTTATGTTAGACTTGATTCTACTTTAATCTATACATTAGTTTGTTATACTAAATTATTATGTTTACTACCTACCCTTAATACAATATCACATGATAAAACATACCGAATAGACACGAAATATACATAAATATCACATGATAATACATACACGAATTCATACAAATCACACAAAAACTCACAAACAACAAACAAAACACACTGCAAACGCAAACAAGTCACGACATGATTAGGCACGTGGACGCGGCAAAATGTCTTCGTCGCTTGGATGGAATTTACTGCGCCGAACATGACCGAGCACAGCGCGGGAACTCCCGAATGAAGTTTCGGTTTCGGTCGTAGTTTCGGCAGGTTTGCCGCCGAAACCGAAACTAAACCGAAACTCGTTATTTTTGCCGAAACTCGACCAAATCCGAAACCGAAACCGAACATTCGGTCGGACACTACTTAAAATACACAGAAAACACCCAAGCCAAGACAAATAGACATGTTCATGCACACAAATATTTGTCTCGTGCGGAGATCGAACCCCCGACCTCGTAGAAAAAGTGAACATTGCTAGCCATTCGATCACCGGGCTCGTCATCGGAATGGAATATTATTACAAAATCATCCCTTTACTATTTTATGTGTAGGATAATCTGTGTCTAATCTAAACGTTACAAATATCTAATAGTTTGTAAATGAAACATAAAACATTATAGTTAAACTTTAAGTAAGTCTATGTTCTAATAGACGAACATTTTAGTAGGTACATGTTTAAAGTTTCATAGCATAAAACAGTTCTTAACAATTCATACGTCTGCGTATGATTTTACCATTATTAAAAAATAACAGCAACTAAGTAGGTACCTACAGCAATTGCATAGCTGCATTAAATAGCCTGCTTATTGGATATTCGTGCAACAAATTCTGCCAATTCGTTAGCGCATTGCAATAGAATAAATGAAATAGACCGAAAACACACGCTGGTTCATTTGAATTATTTACCGGTAAATTACTGGCCTTGGAGTTGATTTTTTTCATTCAATAGTTCTGCATTTCGTAAGGCTTTAAAATGAAATTAAAAAGTTTGGTGATCGGTTGTTCAATATGAACGGCTCACGAAATTGAGCGTATCAAATCTGAGTCGGGTGCACGAACACTATGAAGCAAATGGCTTCGACGTAGAATAAAATTATAAATTGGTACTTTATTACTAAGAAAATAAAATTTACAATATATTGAATTTGGAGGTTAAAAATGCATATATCGAATTTCATCATAATTACGATATGATGTATCGAATAGTATATCATACAATTAGATTAATATCTACGTTGGAGAGATTAGAAATAAAGTTAACGAGCGGCGATCAAATGAGGGTCTTTTGGTAGCACTGTAGCGTAGGGTCCAATCCATTTGTCAATTCATAGCATCTTGTCAAATGCCTTGTTGACGTCTTGTGTTGTCTAGTCATCTTAAAGTTTCACTGTCAAAAAATTGAGTACAGTGCTACAAACTTATCTGACCCGGTGGCCAAATTTAGAACTAAAGCCGCCATCTTGGAATGTAGTATTGCCAGGTACAATTAATTTTCTTACCGCGTATGCACATTCCGTTGAGGTGTATTTTTTTAAATACATATTATCTTTTTCTACACATATTTAATTTCTTACAATAAAAAAGTCGTCAACGAGTTGTTTCCGTGCAATATTATAACTGTCTAATATTATATAATAGCTATGATCGCGACTTAACGAGGTACATTTTTAAAACTAATCAACAAAAAATAGGAGGCAATTGATATTTAATTGAAACACCACACAACACAATTAATAAGTATATCAATGCTATTATTTTAACAGTGTATATATATCTTTGATTTTTATGTTTCCTCTAAAACGGGCGGCATTTCGTTTAATGGCAACACTTGTCGATCGCACCGCCCCCGCCACCGGGCCAGATAAGTTTGTGACAATATACATTTTGACAATCTGGACCCGACGCCTACCTAGCGACATCTAATGTCAGAAAAAATATCAAACATCCCCATTCCGTTACTCCACTTTGACAAGTACAAAAATTGGTTGTCTGTAAAGTCGGTTTACAGACGATAATTTTACGCGATAACGTCATAAGAAAACATCGGCCGATGGAGTGGAAGAGTGATAGCTAAACACAAGCCAAAGCCAAACGCTTAAGCTGACTGTGTCTCTCTATCGCTTGTTCCGCACTCTCGCTTGCACGCTCGGCTCAGGCGGAACAAAAAAAGATCAACGAAATATCAGGTTGTTTGCAAACCATCCGTTTGTGAATCGGCTAGGATCGATCGCCGTGGGAGCGGTAGTGGCATCGACCTCCAATTGCGCAATGAACGCTCACTATCCGTCGGCGGTGCATTCGACACACCGAAGTGATTTTGACATAACCATAATCAACAACAAAACTCGAGATTACGATTTAACTAATGCCAAAAATGTAATGGATTTTCACGTGATAACGTATTATAAACCGATGAACGCCGGCTGCAAGCACGAAAAAGCATGATTCATTGTAACGTTCCGCCTGAGCCAAGTGCGCAAGCGAGAGCGCGGAACAAGCGATAGAGAGGCACGATCGGCTTAAGGGTTCGGCTTGTGACGCATCTATCTCTCTTCCACTCCATCGGCTGATGTTTTCTTATGACGTTATCACGTAAAATTATCGTCCGTAAACTGACTTTACAGACAATCATTTTTTTTTAATACAATGCCAATGCTTGCTTGATATAAAACGGTCTCCATAACCATATTACAGACGCTTGCAATACAGGGAGCTCGATCAATCTGCTCTAGCGCTGGTACCCCCGCTGTTGACGCAGCATCTCCTCATATCTGGTATCCTCACGCACTTGCAAGAGCAACCACACCCACACCACAAAGATTGTTGTTTAACAACCTTTATGGACATTGTTATTTCGTTTTGAATGGAGGTATTTCTCCATTCCGGAAGCTTATAAATATGCTGTGCTGCTCTCTATTGTCAGAGCCTCCTTTGAAACTCAGCAGGGTGCACCATGTGCGGGTGAGGTTGACTTCGGCTCAAAAAGGATAGTGAATCACTTACGGTACAAAACGGCTTACCGAAAGCCAAAAGTGAGAGGATGTTGACTCAAGTTAACCATATTTTTTGTTTTAAGGAACTGGATGTGGCTATGACGTTTAAAAAAGACGTAATAAACCCGGGATGAGTCGAGACACCGGACGGATGCCGCGGACGTGAGTCGCATTCCTGAATGTTACGAAAAAATCATGCTATATCCAAAGATTTGAAATACTTGCCTAAAGATACGTCAGTCCACTTTTCTTATCAACCAACACTGTGTAATCTGAAAGAATAAAGTAAACTGTAAGTATGTATACTACGAGTAATCCATATTCAAGTAGCTAGATAGAATTACAATGGTTTTATAACATCATAGCAAAGACCTTTTTAAAATATCTTTGTTTCAAACATAATAGTATTTTGATTGGATATGAAAAAATAAATCGATTAGAAGACAGTTTATGTAGTTATAAGCGCAAGTTAAAAGTTTTCTTTGCACTTTAAGTGTGTTCATTGTGTTATTAAAACTCATGTGAATAAATTATAGTAATTAAATGAAATAAAATGGGTCAGTCACGTATTTTTGTCGGGACTAGTTTCGCTCTCATAAGGAGTTCAGCCCCCCTAGCCAAGTGTAATTCGTAGCGTAACGCAGGGTCGGACTGGGCCGGAAGGGCCCAGGTGGCTGACAAGTCCGGGGCCCGAGACTAGATGATGGTAGATGGTATATTATCCTACGGTTGCCGCAAGCCCCGCAAGCCAGACCCGTGGGGGGCCTGCGCAGGCTGGGGCCCGGCTGGCAAATGCCACCTCGACTATATGGCCAGTCCGACGCTGGCGTAACGAAAGTTAGATAGGTCACGTGACATTTGTCAAAATTGAACATTTTAGTATGAGAATTGACAAAGGTCACGTGATCTATCTAACGTTCGTTACGCAACGAATTACACTTGGCTGGGGTTCTACCGCCTAAACTGAAGCCGATTCATCATCATCAGCCTGTATCTACCCACTGCTGGATATAAGCCTTCCCCAATGCTTTCCACCAGATACGATCCTCCGCCTTCCGCATCCAGCCGCTCCCAGCCGCTTTCTTAAGGTCATCAGACCATCTAGTAGGAGGGCGTCCAACACTTCGTCGTCCTATGCGCGGCCTCCACTCTAATACCTTCCTCCCCCATGTGCCATCAGTTACTCGGCAGATGTGACCGGCCCATTGCCACTTCAGCTTGCAAACTCTGAAGGCTATGTCGACAACTTTGGTTCTCCGTCGAATTTCTTCGTTCCGGATTCGATCCCGCAGAGAAACCCCGAGCATAGCCCTCTCCATCGCTCGCTGCGCGACCTTTTAGCCTGTGGACCAGTCCGATGGTCAGTGTCCAAGTCTCTGCACCATATGTCATTGCAGGGAGGACGCACTGGTTGAAGACTTTAGTCTTCAAGCACTGGGGTATTTGCGCGGCGAAGATATGACGAAGCTTTCCAAAAGCTGCCCAGCCCAGTCGAATGCGTCTGTCGATCTCTTTGTTGAAATTACCCCGGCCAAGCTGTATGGAATGAAGCCGATTATCATCGAATATTTTGATTCGATAAATAGGTCTCACGTTTAAGTTATTGACAAACATCTTCAGCTTAGTCGGTAGAGCTCCAGGACTTGTACTAGATAAGATAAACATAAGTACCATAAATCTAAGCTGACGTTTGATTTTCTCGATCAAAAAATCCGATGGAAATTGGCTTCAGCTTAGCTGGTAGGGTTAGTCCCGGGGCTCTGCTGCCGGAATTGAAGCCGATTACTATTGGACTTTTTGATCGCGAATATTGATCTTACATTTAAGGTAATAACAATCATATTCAGCTTAGACGGTAGAGCTCTATGGTTTTTACCAATAAATCTAATCACAATTACCGTCAATTTAAGCTGAAGTTTTATATTCGCAATTAGAAAATCCGACGGTAATCGGCTTCAGCTTCGGCGGTAGTACCCCTGATCAGGGAAATGTCTAGACGCGCACTCCTTCTCTCTATCGTGACGAACACTCAATTCTTTAAATGTTCGTTAAGTCTTCGCCGACAAAATATTCAAGTAACCCGTTTAATTTAATTAATTAATTTACGGTTCAATATCCTCAAAAAATTTTCATAGATCACAGTCTAATCATAATTCAAAAAGGAATTATCAAATTGTCATTAAAACGAAGTTAGTAGTGTGTGAAGTGCTAAAGATGTTACAGTAAATGTCTAGTCATTACAACCGTTAAACCACCCTTTGTGTTGTCTACTAATACAACCCTTGCCTAGCTGTAACCTTTAGTTTTTATTCCATTCCATTTGCAGCCAACCAATGGCATATCTGATAGTCCATAATTTCCCATCGCGGTTGCGTGTCAGTCAAAAGGTCGCGAAGTGCAAAATCAGTGTGTTCGCGGCTCAGCCATTTGCGAGATTAGACACACCCCAACAATACCATCGTAGATCTTTGCGACCTCCATCGTAGTTTAATAGTAAATAACAATGATATTATAATAGTATGTGCAAGAAGTTTTGACATGAATATGTCTTTAAAATTGCTTACATAAGGAGGCAATTCAAAAAAAGAATCATAACAAAATCGGGGGATACGGTTTGGTGTTGCAACTACAAATCTATCATCTCCATCCAAAATTCAATCACACCACTGGATAGATGAAGGATCAAAGAATTTATTAAGTAAGGGCTATGGAATACCGCGTGCGGGGGAGGGAGAAGCACTTCTACTTTGAGATAATTTTAGTGCATATAACGTATGTACGTAGAACACGCGGCCGTGTCCATGACTCAGCCACACCCCATTTTTTTGTTATGGTATTGAATTATACATACAACGTTTTCTGTAATTCTTTAACAGAGATCAAAATTGTATAATCCAATGATAGCATCTAATAATATGTACACATAAATAAGGCTACAGTGTTATTGCTTATGAATATTTAAGATAATCAATAAATACGTAACTCATGATTTCATATTTCATTACTGTAATACATAAACACATAAATCTAATAACAATAAAAACACAAATTAAATTAAAACTTTGTCTATAGAAAAATATTTTTTTAAATATAGTTTTCGTAGATAGTATCAGCTTTCTTCCGTTCATACCCTTCCTACAGATATTTTGTTATGAATTTAATAGTTTCAAATTGTGGTATTTATATTATTCTTCTCACAATTTTCATCATTTCTATAGCTAATGATTTGGATACAATCAATTTTACTGCCAATTACACCTGGCTAGACCGTGTTGACTTGATCATCACTATAGAAAATATCGAGAACAGAAATTTAATTGTCACAAGAAGTAGACAAATTTTAGTCACGTTCTGAATCAGAATCGATTGTGTTTGTGAATCGTGCGTAAAAGTTGTTTCTTACCTACCATTTTGTCACGAGAAGTCAAACGCTTGATGATTGTAATGTAACACTATCCGATATCGGTCAAACAATATTGTTCTCATTGCTAAGTTAGATCTAGTAACAAATGCAAAATAAAATAATTTTTAAGTAGAAATCAATACAGATAGACAGCCAGTGTTCATTGCTAAGTAAATTTCGTAACAAATGCAAAATTGATTAATTTTGAAGCAGAAATCAATATAATATAGTTTACCAGTCTATTTATATAGACTGGTAAACTAGATTATAGAGATTTATGACCACAATACTAAAGAGAACGAAGTATTTTATGACGTAGAAAGCATTCTAAAGAAAATAACACACATAACGATAAATATTATACACAATTTGCAATCATTGTAAGTAGAATGACTTGGGAAAGATGATAATAAGAAATTATGATATATAGACTCAATCGCTTGAAGTAAAGAACGAGGAAGTGATGGGGTAACTGTAAATTGTGATATCTGTGATATTACTCGAGACTTTTCCGCACAAGCAGGTGATAACCGACAAAAAGTCCTCGCGGGTTGTAATCAGCGGCCTCTAGGAAGCCAGGCATTATGGCAAAACTGCTTATTTACGCTCCAAGAGTTAACGGTGGTACTCGCTGTTGGTTGAGATCGCTCTAATTCACAGGGGCAATCAAACGTTGTTCCTTACTGAGGCGATTACAGGGTATTTGAATGTTTTTGCACATGTGTTGATTATCTGGGCAGCGTTATTGTGTGCAATTGCTTAACAGAGCTTAAAGCATAATAACTAGTTAGAAACGATTAAAATATTTTCTTGCCTGGAGATACCGACGTTAACTTGGCACAGACAGTAAGCATACATGATGACAACAATCAGGTAATGGCCCTGATGTTGTAAGAGTCTCTAGGCTATGTTAGGTAAGTGCTTCTTTTAAGATGAGACGCATGCTGAATTGTTACATTACTGGTTTAAAAAAGGAGATACAAAGTGTGGGGGGTATATCTTTAGACTGCATATCATAACAGCCTGGATGGTCGAATAAGACAGTTTATTAATGGTAGCTACCAAATCGCTGAATTGATTTCAAAGAGATATGCTGTATTGTGTGAAAACGAATTTAAAAGCGTTGTAGCTGAATGTTAATAAAAAAAACCTCCACTAAGCTGAATTCTCATTGATTGCACCGTAACAGAATGGTTTTGTAAAAACGCTTAGATGTAGATTACCTTGACAATGGCATAAGGGTGAAACTGGCCAATAAAAAGAAAAGTGCACAAGTGTTAGTGTAATATCAATAATTATCAAAGTGCCTACAAAGTCCCACCAAGTGCTGTGCAACTATGACCAATATACTAAAGTTTCTTCTTCGGCCAAGAAAGTGGTCTATCAGTTTCAGAATACTTCCTAACTAACAAACGAAAAATAATACGCTAATGTTGATTATTCATTATTTTCAGAAGCGAAAATAGAAATATTAAACGAGTAGTACGACCGAATATCGATCTAAAGTTGGTAAAGCATGTATTAGACCTACTGTATAAACAAAAACAAATAACATCCTAAAGATTGATGATATTGACCACGAAGTCGTCAAACATTCGCTTCCGTTTTCCGCATTTGGATCAATTGACCTATTTGAAAGTTTGTTTTGTTTAGCATATCGACATTTTTAAAGTTATCGATTGTGTATAAAACTGAACAGGCAGGCGTAATATTTTCTAAATAATTGGCCTTAAGAGTGTACAGTATTACACCGTTAGAATTATTATTTTGTGTGTGACCTTATCTGAACATTGCTATGATATTTCAACATTGTATTTTTAATTTTAACAGGATGGAGGTTCACCACACATTGCCACTGTGTCTATCTCACCAGAATTAACAGCGGTGACCACCAAAAAGATAATGAATAATGAAGTTTATTGCAGTCCCGGGGGTGGTAGTAGACTACGGCTACCTTGGAAATCGCAATCGCCTTGGAAATTTAATGACAAGGAATTTGACTTCCCTTCGTATTATAGCAATGTGAGAGACAGCAATATGGCAAATAAGACATTAAAAGCCTGAAGTGATGGCTAGTCAAGTGAAGCTCAAATGCCGTGCACCACGGATTTTAAGTATTTAACAAAATCGAACACTATTGGGAACCTAAAATATTGAGTTGATTTTTAATTATTATTATTGCTTATATCCCGACCAAATATTATGTCTGAATATTCAAATACTTTTTCATCGGATGCATGCTAATTTTTAGCGCGATCCGTAAAATGTGTGTTTAGGCGATAGTGACTAGGTAGAGACCCCATACTAGGGATATGAAAATAGTCGTGTTCTGTTTTTTACATTAAGTTCCCATAATGAAGCAAGCTTTCGTAGACTGTTTATAACTAGCCATAATAGGCTTTTTCATCTTAATAGTAAAAATTAGCCTACACAGTTTTGTTGCCAAATTACCAGTATCATGTTGTATTAAACATATGACAGGCAATAAATGTGAATGTGTGATTTTGTAAGCGTTATATTACATAAAACCGTTGATTTAAGAATTGAGATGAAAGATAGGACTACTCTCTTCGCAGAAACAATAGGTTTGGCTTAATATTTGTCTTTCTCACGTCACACGCACGGTTATCACTGTTATGCACACTTGATGCCTTCCTTGTGATAATAACTTAGGATTGTAAAGATAAAAACGATGCAGTAAAAAGCTGTAGCAATTTGACGTGTTTCCTTTCCTATTTCGAAACCTGTATGTAAAAAGAAGACATTCTTCAAAAAATATTAGTTCACCGTGTATTTATACATGATTTGATTTATATAAAGCTCCTCTTATATAGGTTTGGGGATCTGTGTCTTTTGTTTTGGTATATATTTGGGTGAACAATCCTTCGACACTTTTCAACTATGACTTCATGAACTTTTAAATTGGTTACATATAACGCGTTTTATTTATAGTGTTTCGACAATCTGGTAAAGATAGCAGGGAGACGAAGGATACAAACAGTACAACATCGCCTTCATCGCAAAATGGTTGTGGACGTCTAAGGGAGGCTTTTGTATTATGTTCAGCAATGAATATCTTTCGACTATCATGAAAATTATTACTTATGTGACTTATATTGACAATTATTAAAATACATTTTGCTCCTACAATATTCATAGTTACCTACTTGTTATGGAAATCTACATTATGAGAATCTTCCTCCCGATTCCATGCTAGCAATATGTTTATTTACTCCTTCATCATTCTTATTATCCTCTTTTGTTTATATATATTTCCAAACATGTGTACCATACACATGTGTGTGGGTATGGCGTAATGTAAAAAGCATTATTGTTTTCTTTAGTATTTCATCTATAAACAACTCATAAACTATCATAATTGAGTTTGGATTTTTCAAACATGTCCCGACCCACTCATCTAATATAATGACTAATTGAAAACGATTACTTACGTCGCGTTCAATGTTACAAAGTTCTTTAATGAATAGACCAATAGATAATAGAATGCACCTACGAATCTATACGATAGATGAAACGTGCCTTATTTGGTATAAACCTCGTTTAGCGGATACTATGAAGACAGAACGCGCAACTCGTGATCATTAGTCATTGACTCAAAAACTTTAGTGATTGTGTAGGTAGGCGTGACCTTAAACATACGCATATGTATTTTAATAAAAAATGCTTGTATGAGTAATTCCTTTATTAATAGGTATTTTGTATTTTGAAATGTAATACTAGTACTAGTTTCCAGTGAAATTGTAGAACCAACTGTTTGTCAGAGGGTTGAAAGACTACCAAGTGATAGAGTCGGTAACGCAATTTCTTTGAAATATCACTCCTATGTTCACGGTCTATAGTGACCATAACACACTACTATGTTGAATGTCTGTTTATTATCGGTGGGTATTGCGGCATACGATTAACGAGTTAAGCATGGCTGTCTCTAATACACACCTATTAACAACTGCTATCCTATAGTAAAACTTCACTGTTGTTTTAATAGGTAGGGGAAAAAGTCTTTTCGCATTATAGTATGTACGAACTTGTAATAAAATCTCTTTGGTTATACCATTTGTATCTGGCAGGTTTTGATATTTTTAAAAAGTTTAAATTTAAAAAAAGATAATTCCAAATTCAAATTAGGTAAATGTGTGATTTTCATTTGTTTTTTTTACTGTCGAGATGAGTGAATCTAATGAAGAAATTCGATTCATTTTAAAATTTTACTACAAAAAAGGTAAAAATGTAACGCAAGCTGCGAAAAAAATTTGTGACGTTTATGGACCTAGTGCAGTGTTTGTGAGAGTAGCACAAATTTGGTTTAAGCGTTTTCAATCATGAAATTTTGATGTGAAAGATGCACGTCGCTCTGGTCGCCCTGTTACGGATAAAATGGATGCCATTTTTGAAAAAGTGGAGCAAGATCGGCATATCAGTAGTTACGACGTAGCTGAAGAATTAGGAATTGACCACAAAACAGTTTTGGCGCATTTGAAAAAAACTGAGTACACTAAAAAGCTCGATATTTGGGTGCCTCACGATCTCACTGAAAGAAACCTACTGAACCGTGTACTCATTTGCGATTCTTTACTACGACGTAATGAAAGCGAACCGTTTTTGAAGAAGCTTATAACTGGTGCTGAAAAGTGGATCACGTACGACAAGAACGTGCGAAAAAGGTCGTGGTCAAAGGCCATTCAGGCTTCACAGACTCTGGCAAAACCCGGGTTAACCTGCAATAAGGTGATGCTCTGTGTATGGTGGGATTGGAAGGGCATTATTCATTATGAGCTGTTACCGCCAGGCAGGACTATCGATTCTGAACTCTACTGTGAACAACTGATGAGATTAAAGCAAAAAGTTGAGAGAAACCGGCCGGAATTAATTAACAGAAGGGGTGTGATTTTTCATCATGATAACGCTAGACCTCACACATCTTTAGCCACTCAGCAAAAATTAAGAGAGTTTGACTGGGAGGTGTTAATGCATCCGCCGTATAGTCCTGACCTTGCACCTTCTGATTTTCACCTGTTTCGGTCTCTTCAGAATTCTTTAGGCAATGTCAGGTTAACATCACGAGAAGACTGCCAAAACCACTTGTTGTGGTTTTTTGAACAGAAGTCCCAAAATTTCTATAGTAATGGGATCTTGTCTCTACCTACAAGATGGCAAAAAGTTATCGAACAAAATGGCACCTACATATTTTAGTTAAATGTAAATAAACTTTATTAAAAAATGTTTTGAATTTTCATATAAAATACGAAAAGACTTTTTCCCCAACCTAATATAATAGTTTGCCACGTACAAGTATAAGCAGAAGGCCAATTTTCGTAATTATGTTACGATCGGAGAATGAAAGTTGACCAAATCGAGATTGAATTGTAAACTTGATTTAATTTATATATCTAGTAACAATTCTTATTGTTCGCAAATTAACATTCTTAATTTCGAAAATTTGTTTAATTTTCGGTCATAATTCGATATAACCCCACTTAAATTAAACTATGAAGTTCCATATTGTTATACGAGAATACCAAATTTGACATTTGTGAGGTCAAGACTAGATCGCAACTGAATTTTGACTACATTTAATTTACGAGAATTGCCCCTGATTTCCTTTCGAGAGCGTGTATAAATGGCATAAACTGATAACCCAAAAGGGTACACTAACTTGATTTATTCTTGTTTTGCCAAGGATAAAAAGTTACTAGATGCCATAACATTGTGCTTTGATGTGGCAGATCTTTGATCGAGACTCTGAAAACACGCCCACATCGGGCGATAAGTTGTGATAGTTAATAGGTCCGCCGTCAGCGCTTTTGATGCATTCACATGAGTGGCCGGTTGTATTCAATCGAAGAACGGAGATGAGGAAGGATTCAAGGCATAAATCTCTTTAGATCGGATCGGTAAACTCAAAGCTATAGAAGAGAGGGAAATAGAAGTGACAATACTTCTGTAAAATCTGTTATTTGGTACAATGTTGTACAATACAATATTCTTACGTTAAGTTAATATAAATAGACCGTAGAGTTATAACATTTTTTAGCGTCAAACGTCTTCAAAATCACACTGAAGCACCCGTATGTTTACCAAAGTACGTAAAGCGTGTGCACTCATATAAATTATTTTGATGGTACCATGTCATCAAAATAGGCCATAAATACCACAATGAAAAGGTCAATATCGTTTTACTTTAATAATTTCAAAACTATTAGTATTGGAGAAATAAATGTAGTGTCATTATTTAGCTTACCTGGATATTTGTTAATATAAACAAGAAAGCAAGGAGCTATACTATGTAGGCACTTACGTGTGTGTAGTACTAATTTGATATTCAAGGCATACGTGGAATTCCCATATGTGGTAGATATGTTTATAACGTTTATATGCATACAAATGTCTGTTACATTTGCATGTTATTGCTAATTGGTAGGAAGCGTTTTCACTGAGACGTCAAAGGATATCTAAAGATTTGTAGGTATTAACGATCTGACGTAACTTCTTCAACTTAACAGCTTCACACATCGTCACAAGTAACATTAAAAATAACTGGTTTTATTTGCGGGATTTAATCACGTTTTGTTGGGAAAGATCGTTGATTAGAACGATGTCGATGTGCTTTCTTGATTCGCATTCTGTGGCTTGTTGTGTTTCCACCGGTTCCTTTCCAGTTGGATTTTACTTTCTTGGTATTTGGCAGTAATCCAAAATCATGGACACACTCGCTCGTATTTCACTCAATGCGAAATAGTCGCGAGAATATAAAGTCTACTATTAATGCTGGCTATAATTGGAGCACGGCGTCCAATAGTCTGCTATGAGACTGCGGGTTAAATTTAAACTATTTTTGAAGAAAACTTCTTTAGCAACGGCACAACACGGCCGCTCCATACAAATGTCGCAGTCGTTTACTACTAAGTACATAAAGGAAGACAGTGCAGAGAGTGAATGACTGTGTGTTAGGTTAGGTTTGGTATATTTTATATCAACTTTAGTCGCCATGTCTGTATAATAGGCGCCCAGTTTCACAATTTTAGATGATCGGTTTATTTATAACTAAAGACCAAAAATCAAATTAGTTAGAATATCTTTGGAATTTTAAATATTAGCGATTCAATTTATAATAGAAAGATTTTTCTATATTCAACATACCTACTTAATAATATCCTGAATGGTTCGCCACAGGACTAACATTAACCCATATTCATCCCACTGCTGGGATACGGGTCTCCCTTTAATTGAATGGGTTTAGAGCGTGCTCCATCATGCTGCTTAACTGCGAGTTGGCGGAGGCCAATGTTGTTAAGCCGCCCATTCAAAAGCCTTGTATGTTCTATTAGGCTAATACACATAACTACGCCATCGACCTCTTCCATACTTGTTAGGTACATACTTTATCATATATCTTTGATCATATCTTATTCATCTTTTATACATTGGCGTAACTACAGGGTGGCAGAGCGGGCAAAATACACGGGCCTCCGGACCAAGGGGGCCCGAAGCTCGAGAGCTTAGTATAAAAATAGTATTTTTATTAAGTTAGGCTATAAATATACAACATACAAAAATTTTAATAGGTAGGTACATTATCATATTTCTTGAAAATAAAATTATATATTATTAACCAAAAATGTACAAAATACTTCTTTAGTGTTGGTTATTTAGATGATGTATTAGAGAGGGCCTCATCCTATGAGGGCCCATCTGATGAATTTACCTCGGGCCCCTGTTGGTGTAGTTACGCCACTGCTTTTATATGATGAGTTCTACTGAAATGTAGGTTGTATGTACGAGTATACTTACATAGTGATGGGTTATCAAATTGTTTCTAGGAAGACAGCGATAATGGAAGGTTGCTGTGGGCAGCCACATACCTACATTATTTAATATGCACACGCCATGACTTGACCGTTTTCATGGAAACCTAGCGGGCTAGTGATCACTTATTTATTACACTTGGACTCGTGGCCTCGAATACGTAATATACTAGTATGTAGTCGAATTAACTAGGATTAATGGCTTTTTCTTGTAGAAACTGTTGTAAAAACTTTCTAGAATGTGTTCCTATGGTGAGCTCATGGAGGCTTGCTATCAGATTTATAAATTTGTTCTAACTAGGTGTCTAAACTATTTATGATTTAAGTGAGAAAATATTCATAACATTGATTAATATAAAAATTAAATTTGAGTCTCCGCCAAACCGCAGTTGAACTGCGTGGTTTTTAGGGTTCCGTACCCAAAGGGTACAAAGGAACCCTATTACTAAGGCTCCGCTGTCCGTGCGTCCGTCCGTCCGTCCGTCCGTCCGTCCATCCGTCCGTCCGTCCGTCTGTCACCAGGCTGTATCTCATGAACCGTGATAGTTAGACAGTTGAAATTTTCACAGATGATGTATTTCTGTTGCCGCTATAACAACAAATACTAAAACACAGAATAAAATAAATATTTAAGGGGGCTCCCATACAACAAACGTGATTTTTTTTGCCGTTTTTATAGATAATGGTACGGAACCTTTCGTGCGCGAGTCTGACTCGCACTTGGCCGGTTTTTTTATACTATGAAGGGTGGCAGACAAGCATACGGCCCGCGTGATGTGAAGCGGCTCCCGTAGCCATATTAACGCTCGCTATATAAAATATCGCTCGCGCGCCGCCACCCCCGCTACCCACGCAGCATATCCTTCCTTTCTAGTGACCTCACTCACTCTCAGGAACACAACAACCCTCAAGGGAATTGTTATTTGGCTGCGGTATTCTGTGAGGTGGAGGTACATTCCCCAGTCGGGTAGCTTACAATTACGCTCCCTACCTCTCTTTTCGCCAGAGCTTCGTTTGTCAGTCAGCAGGGTGCACCACGTGCAGGTGATGTTGTACACCCCTAATAGACTACAGGCCCGTGTACAAAAAATTGTGGGTCATTTGAACCACCAGGTGACCTATCTAGAACGATATAAGAGCATAAAATAATAAGATTCAGCACTATGCCGTCACTTGTAAGCTGTCCAACTGAGTGCAGGTGAGAATTCAAAAGTACAGGTAGAGTGAGTACATTTTGGTCATATGTTTTTGTACGGCATTCTTACCATCGATAGATCCCTGAAAAATAATAAGAAAACGCGCAGTGCCGTAAAAAAATGGTGCGCCACAAAGTCGGATTTTTTTTTTATTTTCCGACAATTTCCAGGGTAAATTTGGTCATTTGATTTTGTACGGCATCAGTTTAATACTGTTTCAATACAGCTTCTAATCCATTATTCCGCAACGCCGTACAAAAATCATGCGACAAGGGGAAAAAATCGAGGGATGCAACCCCCTCTCTTTCCGTGGTCCAGGGGGTGATTTGACACAACATAAAATTAATTTATTTTGAAAGCATTTTATGCATAGATAATATTTTTTCACATGCCGTAAATTTTCGTAGGTCCAAAGGTCTGTAGGAAAAAAAAACTGGTCTGTAAGAAAAAATCCATATAACGAAATGTAAGGTGAAATTCATCACGATATTTTTTTATACGGCTTTTAGATAGTTTATTTGTAGGTACTTAATAAAAGTTCATATTGATAAAAAAGTAATAAATATAATTTACATATCAGTTCCCGGCAAACTTCTTGTCATTGGTAGTAGGTGCGGGGCGCAACGGCGGGAAGTATCGTATCGAACGCGTGATTGGTAGATCAGTAGACCCTTGCCTCCCGTATTGCGTCTACGTCCCGCTGAGTTCCAAATACACTTGCGGCCAGTGAAAAGTTTCTTGTTGACGTTTTTTGTTATAATAAATTCATGTTTCAGAAAATGATAGAGAAGATAATTCGGACGTCGATGATTCCGACAAAAACTCAGCGTCTGATTCCGATACTGAATACTTTAAATAAAAAAACTTATGTTTTATTATCATCATTCAATATATTTTTTCTAAAAAATAGTTGTTTTATTTATTCATATCATTACAATGAAACAAATCAATTATATATATGTATCAATAATGTTTGAAGTATATATTAAAACAAAAAGTATACAAAACTGTAGATACTGGGATTGACAGTTTCAATTCTTGGATATAATATACACGCCGTTTCACTTCAGTTAGATGTCATAATGATTTTATCATATTATCAATTGTTCTCTTCAAAAATATGTTAATGCCGTGCAGTATCAGATGGCCATAAAGTACCCTTATAATGGTAGCGTCATTTTCATCAGCCTATAAGAGATGGTCTGCATTAAAATGTACGGCATCATCTTTTCCTAATTTATTTATCTTAATACTATTTAAAACAATGGATAAAATGTAGAAAATTGCAATATTTCATTATTCTATGAGCATTTAAACTTTTGCAATAACTTGAAAAATTACAGTTTTTGTATTTCTCTATAATTTTTTCTAGAACAGTTTCTTTTGAACGGCAATACTATATAACAATTGTATTTTACAATATCATGTTAAAAAAAAAGTTCCCGTACAGGATCAAATTACTTTACAGCTTTATAAATCAAGTATACGATGAAATTAAGATAATTATTGATATACATTCAAATGAACAATAATTTTTTGACGGCATTATTTTTAATAGTACGTTTAGTGCTTGATAATGTTTTGGAACCGATGCCGTACTTTTTCAAATCACCCCCTGAACCACGGAAAGAGAGGGGGTTGCAACCCTCGATTTTTTTCCCTTGTCGCATGATTTTTGTACGGCGTTGCGGAATAATGGATTAGAAGTTGTATTAAAACAGTATTAAACTGATGCCGTACAAAATCAAATTTACCTCGGAAATTGTCGGAAAATAAAAAAAAAAATCCGACTTTGTGGCGCACTATTTTTTTACGGCACTGCGCGTTTTCTTATTATTTTTCAGGGATCTATCGATGGTAAGAATGCCGTACAAAAACATATGACCAAAATGTACTCACTCTACCTGTACTTTTGAATTCTCACCTGCACTCAGTTGGACAGCTTACAAGTGACGGCATAGTGCTGAATCTTATTATTTTATGCTCTTATATCGTTCTAGATAGGTCACCTGGTGGTTCAAATGACCCACAATTTTTTGTACACGGGCCTGTAGTCTATAAAATACGTATTAGTGGTGTAATATGCTCTAAAATACGTTCGATTGATGGTAGACCCGTAACCCAACAGTTTGGTAATTATGTATTTATGCCGATAAAAATTTAAATAGTTATATCAAACGAATGGCTTTATCGCTTGTGAATAATATATATAGATAATAATATAAAAATAATCTTTATTATTGATTTTGAATTAATTCACATAATCCAATTACCTTAGAAACAAAAGAAAATCCTTGCTGTTGAAACTAAAGCCTGTGCCGAAAATAAAGCATGTAATTCAATTACTTAGAAAAGATTAGCAAAAAACTGTTTACGAGGAAAACCTTTCAAATTAAAACTTTTTCCTTAGGAAGAAACGAGTTTTGTTTGGTTGTTATGCACGTCGTCTAAGATTTCCTGTATTATCGTTAAGTGCTGAGTCGCAAATGACTTCGCACTGGTCGTTAGAGCTTACTGGAATCTTAATGTACTGCTTTATTTGTACATGGACAGGAACATACTAGATTAGTCTGAGACGGTAAGGCTGACAAAATTAATTAAACGCGTAAATGTCGGATTTTTAGGGTTTCATACCCAAAGGTTAAAACGGGACCCTATTACTGAGACTTGGCTGTTCGTCCGTCCGTCCGTCTATCACCAGGCTGTATCTCACGAACCGTGATAGTTAGACAGTTGAAATTTTCACATTATGATGTATTTATATTGCCGCTATAACAACAAATAGTAAAAAATAGAATAAAATAAATATTTAAGGGGGCTCCCATACAACAAACGCGTATTTTTTTTGCTCGTTTTTGCTCGATATTGATAACGGCAACAGGTAGACGCTTGAAATATTCAGAGAATATTTATTTATATATTCACTTTAAAAATAAATCATTAAATAAAAAAAATATTTTTAAGGGGGCTCCCATACAACAAATGTGATTTTTTTTGCCGTTTTTATACATAATGGTACGGAACCCTTCGTGCGCGAATCCGACTCGCACTTGGCCGGTTTTTTCTAAATCATGTGCTTCCTCATCACGACTTGCCTTGACTCGGTTCCTTTAATTTTTTTTTAAATACATGGAGTATTTATGCAGGATATGGTACCTCTTTGCTTTTCTGCATCGATGCATATTCATCCTACTGCTGTGATGCGGGTCGACGGAGCTTAAGCTTAGAGGCTACTTACTCCACAACGCTGCTCAACTGCGGGTTAGCGAAGGTTAGTGTTTTTAAACCAACCACAGGTTTGGCTAAGTGACTGTCATCTAATGACAACAGCTTGGACCGACGGCTTAACCATCGAATATTTTGATTCGAATAATACATCTTACGTTTAAGTTATTGACAAATATCTTCAGCTCAATCGGTAGAACACTATGGTTTCTACAAGCTAAGCTTAACACCACAAACCTAAACTAAAGTTTGATTTTGATTGCGAAAATCAAACTTAGATTTATGCTACTTATGTTTAGCTTAACTGATAGAAACGATGGAGCTCTACCGACTAAGCTGAAGGTGGTTGGCCATAACTTAGGGGTGTAAGTGGCTTATCAAGATCTTTGAACCAAAGCCAACTTCACCTGCACGTGGTGCACCCTGCTGACTGACAAACGAAGCTCTGGCGAAAAGAGAGGTCGGGAGCGTAATTGTAAGCTACCCGACTGAGGAATGTACCTCCACCTCACAGAATACTGCAGCCAAATAACAATTCCCTTAAGGGTTGTTGTGTTCCTGCGAGTGAGTGAGGTCACCAGAAAGAGAGGAAGGAGATGCTGCATTGGCAGCGGGGGTGGCGGCGCGCGAGCAATATTTCATGTTGCAAGCGTTAATATGGCTACGGTAACCGCTTCACATCGGGCGGGCCGTATGCTTGTCTGCCACCCGAAGACGTAGTATATAAAAAAAAAAACTTAAACGTAAGACGTATTATTCGAATCAAGATATTCGGTGGCAATCGGCTACAGCTTGAAGCTGAAGATACCGCCGATTACCACCACTCTAAATAGATTCTGACCAGGGGGTCACAATCTATTTCAGAGTTCCATTCACAATACTCGATTAATATTTCGTTACATCTCAAATAACTCTAATTGAACCATACCAGTAGAACAACACGCTTTGCTCTACATCAGGTTATAAGGTTGTTTACGGCCGTCGACCCATTATGTATCGATTCCAGTTAGTAGGGCAAACGGAAACAAACCGCTCCATTCAAGACTCCAGCCTTGGCCTGTTGTAAGCATGGAAAAGAGTCTCTTTTCTATTCATATACATAATATTTATTCTTTCCACTATCAGTGGCGTAACTATACCATCAGGGGCCCGCATCAAATTCATCAGATGGGCCCTCAGGGGATGGGGCCCTCTCTAATAAATCATCTAAGTAACTAACACTAAAAAAGTGTTTTGTATATTTTTGGTTAATAATCTATAATTTTATTTTCAAGCTTTTAAAAAAAGCTATTTTTGTACTAAGCTCTCGAGCCTGGGGCCTGTGGCATTTTGTCCACTCTGCCACCCTTACAGTTACGCCACTTTTCGCTATCCATGTTTCAATGATGTTCACTATCTTCTTGTCTATAATACTTCTATCCTCTACATATCCATAGTACTATTATTTATGCTGCGATGAGGTCTACCTCAGCACAGTATAAGTACAGTATGGTTCCCTGCCGCTCTCTCGTGTCGACCTCACCTCCCCTCTGAGACGAATCTGGACAGTCACACAGTCTGTTCTGTATGGCGCCGCACGCACACACGCTCATCCGCTCTGCACAGACGCCGTTGTTTATGTAGTAGTAAACGACGCGACATTTGTATGGAGTGGCCGGGGTGTGACCTCACTACTATCACTTCTATATCGGCAGGAGCTACTTTTACTTTAAGCATTCTAAAGTTTCGCCTTTGAGCTACGTCTTTTATAAAATATACTTTTAAAAATAAAACCGTTTAATAACGACATTAAGAATGCACATGACCTTGTATCTACTTGACTTTAGGGGCGTACAATACCATATTCTAATCGATATTGATTTCTATTTCTGTTTTAGTCGACAGTAATCACCGTAATCATGGTAAATTGTCCAGTTCCATGTCATGACCCTATTGAAACCTACACCACAAAATACAGATTATCTCTGTATTTTGTGCCTACAGACCGTCGATTTGGCGGTTGGCGCGTTCGATCTACACGTCATCGTGCGAGGAGATCAAGGCCCCCAGTTCATTGTAGTTCTAAATGGTACACTTAAAACCTGTAGTATTGTTGTGTACGTTTTTTAGGGTTTTGCTTAATTCAAGGTTCGCAAGTCAAGATGCGATGTGGTTATAAGTTATATATTTTACGTTGGTGGTGCTTACGATATTAAGGCGATCTCTACTGTAATAAACTCGAGTCACAGTATAAGTTATAGTTCTACAGCATACTGTAGTACTATTACTGTGGCCATAGCCACTCCCTGCCGCTCTCTCGTATCGACCTCACCTCCTTTCTGAGACGGATCTGGAACAGTTTGTATGGCGCCGCATGCACACACGCTCATTCACGGTCTGCACACACGCTCATTCACGGTCTGCACAAACGTCTGAGTTTATGTAATAGTTCACGTCACGACATTTGTATGGTCCGTGTGTGCCGAGTGACCGGGGTGTGCTCGAGTGAAAAAATAATTGTTCGCTCAACACAATGATAGAAACATCAGTCTAAAACGACACAGTGTTTTGATTAGTTTTTAATATTAAGAGAATAGGTTTCATTCATACTTCTCTCCTCTCTCATTTGGGTTTTTATCAGAATATGAATGTTTTTATTTCTCTCCTTTATGTCTCTATTGCTGACTATACACATCAGATGGTATTAGAATACTATTACTTATAATGTGGTATTAGTTAACTTTCTTTTGTTTACGTAGAAATTAGGACTGATAAATGATTTCGCTTTGATGATATATCTCTCATTCGTTGGCAATCCGTATTCATCCCACTGCTGGAATACGGGTCTCCCCTCAATCGAGGAGGGGGTTTTAGCATACTCCACCACGCTGCTCGACTGCGGGTTGGTGGAGCTCTCATTCAAATAATTAAATTGTCTCAAATGTAAACTCAGAGACAATGATTCTTGCATTAAGTTCGACTGTTGTTAACTATTTTGAAATTGCGTATATAAATAAATAAATCATTAAACCGAGTGAGCGTTCTAAAATTCCATAAACGCACTAACGAATACGAACATCATAAACAATCACGAATATTTTTGTCACGGTTTGTATGTCTGGACGTAAATTTGTTGTTATGTAACGTTTGTCAAATATAATAAATCTCAACTAGTAGACAATGCTTGTATAGCATTAAGTCCACCTTTGTATTTTATGTGCATGAATTTTAAATAAATTAATTAAATATATCGTTCAAAAGTACCAAATTGGATTGCCGACAAAGATTTTTGACGAACACATTCGATTCGATGTACGTTAGCTGTACGCAATACGCATATGCGAACAAAGTTGTTGCGTATCATGCAACGCAACAAAGTTCGTATGTCCGTACACGGCTTAATATTAATAGGAACATTACAAAGGTTCCACAAGGACCAATTCATCATGTACACAACAAGAATTTTGTCGGATCTAGGCAAGAAAACCACCGCACCGCAGTAAAACGTCGCGCGTCATGTTTAGCGCAGACAAGATTTTTTTCTTGGTCAGTGCGGAAGCAGTGTACACAGTTCTTGTGTAGAAACGACACGAATTCTTGCATAGGCCCGGCGACTTTTCTTAGCGTGTACAAGATGGTCAATAAAGTTTTAAAATAAATAAATTACAGTCACAATAGGACTAGATGACAAGACCGACCAAAATTGTCACTGCAACTAAATGGCATTGTAACAAATTGAATATTAACGTGATGGTGAAGGTCATTCTATGATAATTGAGTGTGTACGACATGAACCATTTGCAGTTCACACTGTCAGCATAGCTGCTAATTAGTGTCTAAACAATATGACCTAGCGATTACTCCATTTGGCCACGAGCGCTCAAAGCCAATGCCAGAATTATACATTTAATAAAATGTTTTAATTAAAATATACTTAGAACCCGATTTCATTGAATTTGACGCTTTAGGAATAAACAACTAGGTATGTCAATTTCAATAAAGATTTTATTTCACAATTGTTAGTTTATAAAATTGATATCTTTGTTTATATGTAAGAGAGAGGGGCAAACGAGCATGTGGGTCACCTGATGGAAAGCAATCACCACCGCCCATGGAGATTAACAAGATCCGATCGCCGATCTGTTGCCAGCCTATACTTCTTCCTCTCTTTCATTCTTTAGGTGACGTCACTCACTCGCAGGAACACAACAAGCCTCAAGGGAATTATTATGATGTTAGAAGCAACAACTATTAGTACATTTACATTAGATACGTGGGTTACAAAAAACGTTCAAAATAAAGATTTCTGAATTTTAATAGCCAATAGTATTATTTTACGGTTACAGTATTGTATTTAATAATACGTTCAATCATATAGTCACGGTATAGCCATGTTAATGCTGTGATATTATTGAAAAGCACGCAACTACATGATGAAAAAAATCTGTTTCAATCTACCACAGAACGTCGACCGCCATTTGTGCATTTATGATCACGTGATAACTCAAAACTGTTAAGTATCGTGTATTTTGCAAATTTTAAATGCGTTATTCACACTCCTTTATCATTGAAGTTAAGATAATCTTAATACAATTATAAATGCTATTTTTAGGTATGGTAGGAGTATTTTTGCATTTGTTTACATAAAAAGATAATGCGTATGTTGTTTTGATAATTCCATAACAAGGAAAAAACAATATGTTAATTAAAGACGCAACATATAGTAGAAAACGTATATTGGGTCCTCAAAAACTCAGAACTCAAAACAATAATTTCTCAAAAGTAGAAAAAAGAACAATCTTTTTTTCAAAACTTTTTAGATAATTCTTTAGAAAATCAAATAGGTAATCCCGGCCTAAAGAATGCCCGTCGTTCTTTTTCCTACAATTTCCTTTAAGTTCCTATACAATGGTAATATTTATATATTTCCATTATTTAAAAACTTGACCACAAATTATAAATTAAGGGTACAAAAGGCGGACTTAACGCTAAAAGCATTCTCTACCTGTCCACCTTCTGTACAAGCAGAAAATCACGAATGCGGTTCTGAAGAAGCAAAACAAAAGCAGATTTTTAAGTAATAAAATATAATACTACGACTAATAAAGTACCATTTATAATTACTGCAGAAAATAAAATAAATATCATAGAAATACATAAATCAGCGATGTTGATCATGGTAGCGCGTATATCGTCTGTAGTGAAATCTATATAATAATGAAAATTGCTATCCATATTACGTAACGCTTTGCCATTTTCAGGCGTATTCTATCGAATACAAAAACCACACGACTGTTTCTTTCTGATTACGTAATGACAGCGGAAAGTTTTGTTATGTCCATAGTCATTACTTGTAAAACCATATACAGTGTTTGTTTACTCAATATATTGTCTCTTTAGGTAAGAACCAATGCGATGGTAAGAATAGAGAATATACACATATATATGCGATTCTGATTCTGTAAGCATCTATTATAAACATAATTATGGAAATTACTCTACCTTAATACAGACTATTATTTAAATTCATGTGATTGGCATGAGGAATGTTATGAGATTCAAAATATGGACGGTCAGCAGTGACATAAAATATTTAATTTGACTGCGGCGAGAAAGCAAAGTCCATCCTTAAAGCGTTAAATAGGTAAATCAATAATAACATCTGCAATATTAAGCAATTGCTGAAACCACGGAGTCCGTGTGCAAATATATTTCATAAATATTGAAGAAAAGTATTCTACTTTCATGTTTTACGATAAGATAAATGTGCACTTTTATTTAACTAAGATAAATTTGTGTTACCTACTTTTCAAACCAGCACGCACTAACATCTTGAATTCAAGTTATTATGTACCTACATACGAGTATATTTATTTCATCTTGGGCAATTATTAGTGACGTTTTCCCAAACAGTTATTACATACGCAGTTGGCTCTCTCGATGTGAATTAGTGCCAATAATGCCACATACGTTATGGTAACCAGACGGCTATGTATGGTATTGCAGGTAATAATTTTCTAGCTTGTTAGTAATTATTATTGGACGATCGCAACAATTCCATTGCGATATGATTAAGCTATCTGCCATATGGTGAATCTACATTTATAGCGAATAACGTGGGCTCGCCGTATTGATTTCACATGTTGGTATGGTGTTAATGTACTCATTACTATCGTAAAATCTCATTATCTCTCTGGCTGCTTCAAACTACGTAAATTTCTGTATTACAGAGTACTGTTTTTCCTCGTTCAATTCATTAATGTATGAATCAAACTTAATTCTTAATTATATTTATATATTTGTAAAATATTTGTGATGAAATTAGTACGGACGGACTGCCTTGCTTTGTGCTATTTATCTTTTAATTCAGAATGTACCTGGATAAAGTGAACCCTGTAGAGTAAAAAAAAAAATAAAAAAAATCGGTTGTCTGTAAAGTCGGTTTACTGACGATAGTTGAACATGACAACGTCATAAGAAAATACTGATGGAATGTTTGCATTTTTCAAAAGAAAATTTTAATGGAACGCCTCAGAGCGAGGTAACGCCGCATACGTCATGTTTTTTCGAGCGTGCAGCCGGCTCCATCGAATTATAAGACGTTGTCACGTCAAAAATATCAAAATATATGTTTTCTATTATTTTTTTCATGAATTACTTTTTTTATCTTTCATTAAGGACTCTATGTACATTGAAAAAATCAATCATCAAAAAAGCATTTTTATGACTTAGTACTATTACTTATACTGTGCTATATGCACAGTATAAGTAATAGTTATTTTACGTAATGACTAATGACAGTCACTTTTTTGCTGGCGTATTTGACATCGTATTCTCATTGCTTACAAACTGACACAATTATTATTTTTTATTTCAACGAAATAGACCGATTACTTTGAAAGAAAACGATGTTTCACATAGAGTTCATAGTGAAAAATAAATACCTATCCTAATACACGACATAAAATAATAATAAAAAAACATATATTTAATTTTTTTTGTTGATAATTTTGATCTATTTTCACCCCCTTTCAGGGTTTTATTCAGGGCAAAGTATCCCGGGATACATTGAATATTAATTCTTTCAGGTAGAGATGATTTTTGTGATAAGAAGTCTTGTTGTATTTTCTGTCGGTTAGTTGCACTTACGTATTTGGTTTGTTGTATCTACGTATTTATATGCCTAGATGTACAATACAAAAGACCATAATATAGCTTAAATACAAACTCCTCGCTCTCAAATCGCTATCAATGGTAATTTAAACCTTAATGAAACATAGTAAGGTTTAAAGCAATTTTTATTACTAATTGATACTCGTAGGTGCAAGCCATGTCTTTCACAAATTCTATATGCATTTTTGCACGTGGCTTTAACCTGAAGGGCATTAGGTTTATTGACTTATTGTTTACTGAAACATTAAAGCTATAAAAGTAAGCATTCTATTTGCACACAAGAAAAATATCCAACGAATGAGCGATAAATGCTTGTAAAAGGATAATGATATTTGCACAGCTGCGTCCTTGAGATACGAAACAGAAATTTCTCGGGCTACATGATATCATGAATAAAACCAATGATACCATAAATTTTATATGATATATATATCTATTTTGATTAATATATGTGATATTTCTGTTATGAATAACATGACTTTAACGCCGTTTTTTATAATGTTATATAATTTGAACTTAGGCAGACGTGTCGGTGGAGACAGCATTAACAGCGTATCATGGATTTGTAGCATCAAATCTTAACTATGATCTCATAGTATGGGGGCAATCGGTTGATATTGATAGAAATTTTAAAATACAATATCGTCGTATCAGGGCCATAAGCAACTCATGGCTATTGGGCATTGTAGGCCTCTATTTAGGGCATGTATGTGGGCATTTAGGGTCTGCATCTGTTGGAATAAAGTTTTTCACCTTTCTTCTTTTTAATATAACCTATAGAAGAAGAAGCGTTCACAGATTCTATCATTATATATCATATTCTATGTATCATATGTATGTATTTACAAAAAAAAATGTATTTACGTATGTTTATCAGTTGCTTAGTACCCATAACACAAGCTTCGCTTACTTTAGGGCTAGATGGCGCTGTGTAATTTGTCTGACAACATTTATTTATTATTTATTATTATAACGATGAGCTATAAATGAGTGCTAATCAATTATCTATTGCAGTTTTCATATAATACGAAATATGTTAGTAATTTAATTTAAGGTCTCATTTATCTAGTTACAATAACTTTCAGGGTAAACAACAGTGAGAGGAGTCAGACAGATAGTGACATCATACCGAAACGGGTTTCGGTGACTCAGTCAGTGTCCTTTAAACACACTTTCAGACTTTATTAATACTAAAGAAGTATTTCTTAATATAGATTTTATTATGTTGTCAATACAGAGTTAGGATATTATGTATATCCTATCTCTGTATATAATAGTGGATATAAATTTATATGAGTCACATCAAGTGAATATAACAACATATATCATCATTCGCTTGTTCTCTTCCCATTTGCTTGTTTGTAATATCAGAATTACATAACAGTTCGATTTGGCTGGGCAGCTTTTGGAAGGTTTCGGCACATCTTCGCCGCACAGATACCACAATGCCTAGTCTTCAACCAGTGCGTCCTCCCTGCGATGACCTATGGTGCAGAGACATGGACATTGACCATCGAACTGGTCCACAGGCTAAATAAAGGTCGCGGAGCGAGCGATGGAGAGGGCTATGCTCGAGGTTTCTCTAAGGGATTGAATCCGGAACAAAGAAATTCGACGGAGAACCAAAGTTGTCGACATTGCCGTCAGAGCAAGTTGAAGTGGCAATGGGCCGGTCACATCTGCCGAGTAAGTGATCGCAGATGGGGGAGGAAAGTATTAGAGTGGAGTCCGCGCGTAGGACGACGAAGCGTTGGACGCATGGTCCGATGACCTTAAAAAAAATGTGCAAGGCGGAGGATCGTATTTGGTGGAAAGCATTATATCCTGCTGTGGGTAGATACAGGCTGTTGATGATGACATAATAATTAAGTAAATGAAAAAAAAAAGAAAGCGGTGTAAAGGAAAACTTATCCCACATGGGGATATCTTCCGTTAAATGTTTCTTCTTCTTCTTCTTCCAGTCAACCTTGAGTCTTAAGATAGGATGTCGACGCAGTTTTTTTCTTCCATGCATTTTTATCACCCGTAACCACTACGTTTAGCCCTGTCTTACTCATAACATCTGTCACACAATCTATCTAGCTTTTTTCAATCTTCCCTAGTTGTCATTATACCTTGTCACACAAAAAATCATCTTTCTTTTTATCACAAGCCTCTCATCCCTCCGCATATATATAAACAAATGCCTATACCACAAATTTTACTCTGTCTATTCTAGTCATGCCACACAGCCTTCTCAACATTCGCATCTCAGCAACATGCATTCATATTTATCCTTCCTTTTCACGGTCCAACATTGCGATCAATACAAGAAGGTCTGATCATAGTTTTATATATTTTACCTTTAAACTTAAGTGGCAGTGGTCGTATACCTACGTAGTACCCGAGACTTGTCGCCATTTTATCCACCCGAGCTGATTCGGTGCGTTACTATACGTCACGGTCTATTTCGCCATTGCTCTACACTATCTAATGGAGGTATTTAAAAAGTCGGATCAAATTGGTAATGCAACACTGTTTTTTATTTATATGAGAGGTGGGCAAACGAGCATGTGGGTCACTTGATGGAAAGCAATCACCACTGCCCATGGAAATCGGCAACACTAAATCGCCGATCCGTTGTCAGCCTATACTATACAGAAACACAGCAACTCCCAATAGAATTGTTGTTTGGCTGCGGTATTCTGTGAGGTGGAGGTACTTCCCCAGTTGGGCAGCTTAAAAAATACGCTGTGCCCTACCTCTCTTTAAAAGTCTACTCGCAAAAAAGTTGAGTCTAGTGACAAAATATTTAAACATTACAACTTATATACAGAAGGTTGTGTGGTAGAGAGTCTAATTACATAGACTGTGGTAATATAGTACAGAAAATTATCGAAGTTAAACCTAGCTGGAACGTCATTATTGACGTAAAAAGTATTACATTAATCTATGGTTAATGGTAACACAATAGAAATCACGATTTTGTACACGAAGTTTCTTATCTGCGGCATGTAATGGTATAATGATGTAATATTCGTTATCGGCAAATTCGTGATGGATATAAAGTAATTGTAACGTGGAATGAGTTTTGCGATATCAGTCTGTTCACAGTGTATTAGCTTATCAAATGTTATATGATATTAACATACGCCAGATGTTGGAAACGCCTCTCTGCGTCCTTTTCCTTTTGATTATTTATATGTTTTCCATATTTTATAGACAACATATAAAAATACTTTATGTTATAAATGTTCTTTGCCTGTCTGTCTATATTTATTTATTGTCTAACTTCGCCGACATGTTAGTCAAAAAAAAAAATATATATTTTGTTGAATGAGAGGTTTACGAATAAATTATAGGTTCCATTTTCATCAAGACGAGATCTCATGATAGAATCTCAGGTAATTTCAGATCTCAGGTATTCATTTGGATTTGGAATATTTTTGTATGCACTTCCTACTTGATTGATTGTGAAGTAATTATGATTCTTTTTTCATTGAACACTGAACAAGACTGTTCAGTATCAGTATATGTTCAATATCTTGAAGGTCTACGCTGTAACCTCATATCATCATCATCATCAGGTCCATTTTTGATTTTAGTCTCCACTACAGGAGCACGGCCCTCTCTCGTCCGTCCTAGACGGAAGAAGGATTTGGCCTACACTCCCCACGCTGGCCAAACGGGTTGGGGAGGCCTGATCGATATTTGATAATGCATTTCCCTTAGTCGCCTTGTACGACATCCACGGGAAGAAACGGAGTGATTGAAACCACACGGCCATAACCTCATATACTAACTATAATCTAACGTTTATGTGCGGTGAACTGTATCACAGTAGTTACTGTTCAGGATCGTGTTTATACTTTTATTACAACAGGTGGTAAACTATTGCACCTCAGTCCTATTTTATAACTAACATTTATTAAATGTGTTTTATTAAAAAAATATATATGTATCTCAGCCTGAAATAAACGTAATATTATTGTTTTTTGTGCATCTATCAGCTCCTTCTAACCTTCAGCATTATTTCAGTTTAGGCAGTTTTTGACAATGACACGAATATTCACAAGATTCGATGAGGTTTTGTTGGTTTAAACAATCAATACAATATATTGTCAATATTATTAATTATGTCAATGACGTCATTGCTAATTAAGCACATACATACAAATGCGTGATTTGGGACTGCTGAGTTGGGACCATTTTGCGACATTGCACAGTACTTCCATTTTTTTCTTATATAATATTTGTGTCTGTTTGACTTGTTTATAGAAACAGAGCTGTTTAATGTGCAAATAAATGTTTTTATTTTTATTTGCGTTTTAATTTTTTAGCCACTAAAAACAACAACATAAAACAATAATACCTACATGAAACAATATCTTCAAACATAATGTACACATTGATGTTACACATACAGACAACACAATAGAGATAAGAAACACAGTAAGAGCCACCGAGAAAGCAGCTTTTACTACGCGACGCGCTTGTACACTGTTATACATGGCGTTCTTTCTATTGGAGAAAGCTCAGCATGGAACGCTCAATTGAATGTGTAATAGTTCAGTTAAAAGTGTATATATTCTTTAACCACTTAAAATTAAATATAATTTGTGGCTATTCTTGTGGCAGTTACTATTAGTGCTATTTCTTATAATGTGGTTAGGCAGTTCTACGACATGTAAGTTAATGTAAAATGAAAATTCAAGGATTTAAACTGTTCAACTTGAAAAAACAAAGACTTTTTAAATTTAAATTCAATTGTAACCCAGTGCTATATTTAAATTTATGCCTATACGGATATTGAATAATTGGACGTTTGAGACAGATACTAAAATTGAGCACCTACATACGCTTGTTAAAATACAGAGAGATAAAATTAATGAACAGCTATGTTTTCTTCTCATTAACCTTTTCCCGTTAGGATCCTTCGTTAGTTTATTATCAAAATCCTTACAGCTGCCACATGCTATTCGGACTTTAATAAAATAGATAAATTGGCTAGGCATTTAGTAGATTCATGTTGCAATTAAAATGATGTATCATCAGTAGTTTACAAAAAGAAATATTTTTTATAGGCACAGACGTCTATGATATCGAGTGATCGCGTTTGTGCTACAAATTTTCATAATTTAATGTATAATGATATTGATCCATAATAATGATAGTGTATTATGGTGCAAGTAATCATTTGAGTGACTTTGCGGATGTCTCCGAATCACAACTTGGAAATAAAGTTAAAAATAATAGAAAACACCCAGACCATGACAAACAGACATGTTCATGCACACATATATTTGTTAAGTGCGGGGATCGAACCCGCGACCTCGGATTTTAAGTGACCATTTCTAGCCATTCGACCACCGAGCTCGTCAAAATGATAAAAGCAATCTTTTGAAGGCAACCTTAACGTAACTGATTACATTAAATGACGTAGGTAAGATTCGCAAGACGATGGAAAGACGAAAGTACGTACTAGTAGTACTATTACCCCAAATAAGAAGATACTATATACTGTACCATTACGTAACACTCGTACTATATACAATACGCGGTAACAAGTATGTGAAAGAGAAATTATCATTGTGCATTACGACTTTGTTGTTTTGTTTGCTTTCTCTGCATAATAAGTAATTAAAAAGTACAATTCTGCTTTTAGGCATGTGTCTTGTTATTTGTTAATTACATATTTAACTTTATTGCATTAACCATGGTCTTAATAAATAAGCCCAACATTTTATCACCTCATATAAGACCTCCGCTATATGAAATCCCACCATCAGCGTGACTGACTCAACTAATGAAACCGGCATAATGCGACTTCAACTTGCTGACTCAAATAGCTAAGTTGACTTTGGTTCGCTCGCCTGTATGTTTGTCTAATGCACTAGTAGAAGATTTTGATCTTTATAGTTAGGGATATTTCCGCGGCGAGGATATGCCAAAGTTTCTCGAATGTTACCCAGCACACTCGAATACGTCGTCCAGCTTCCAGCATAACAAACTGTTCACGTTTGTAGGAGATTACATCACCCTGTCGTACTCCATGCTGCCACTGCTGGACGGACGGCTGATCCTGGACGCAAACACATATTTCTGAAGACGCACTCTCTGGCTGCACAGATACCAGAATAAGACCACATTCCCGTCGATTTCTTACTCGTGCACAATAATAGTTCATTTAATCGATTCCTTTCATGTAGCCAACAAACATTAAAATTTTTATTTGTTAGGTTAATAATAGTTGCCTACAATTATTTTTCACAATCAAGTTTATGTCTGTATTCTGTTGCTTTACAAATATAGATAAGTATATATCATTGACTATACACACTGCAGGGTGCATTGCAAAGTTGCTTGTGTGCTCCCTACTTTGTGTGATCATCGTTGCGCGACATAGCTACGCTCCGTTAATATCCGGGGAAGATCAGAGAACTTTGTTTTTGTAAGGCTTCCTGGCACGCTAACCGGCCCGTGGGAAAGGAGCGGCGGCCCTAACTTACCTCCTTGGGGAACGCTGTCATTTAAATTTATACCGTGCGATAATTACGGTAATAACTGTCGACGCTTGGTTTTATGGTGGCAGATTTTGTACGATTAGCGTTATGTTTTGTATGACTGTGTCAATTTTAAGATAATGGTTAATGCTATAACTTTATACATACCAGGGTAACTTTCACATCTTTATTTTTTTTCCTATTCTGTTCTATGCTACGTTAGTACCATTTATTACTTACGCTGTGGTTATTCTATGACGTTCTATAATTCTAGATATAATGGGATGACCTTAGTAAAACAATTATTTAGATAAGATAATTTATTTGCGAAAAATAAAATATTTACAAAGAGGTAGAAAAAAAAAGGAAGAAAAGGAATAAAACAAAAATTATAAATAAAAAATTTCCCCCAAATCGTTGCCCGTTGGTAACGTACCAAGAATGCTGGCAGCATTACCTCGCTGAATAGCAATGCTAATCCTCTGAGCAAGGTAATGGCCAGCCCTCTGGTCACATGAAGCCTCGACCAACCTCCCGCATATCTCTTTAAAAAGATTGCGGGCTGATGGACCCCACGGCCCTAATGTCTCTACCCCAAACGGCTCAAATATGTAAGTGTTAGTCAATCCAGCATATTTGCGCCGTTTGAGTGACTCTGCTGATGCCGCAGCCATACCGGCCTTAGACTCAGTGACCGGGAGATGGGAGGGAGCCAGAGTGTCAACACAAGTGGCATCCCACACTAAGGCACGCCCCAACCTCCAGGGCACTAAAGTCATTCCATCTGGTCTCTTGCCATCGTCCCGAGCCAAGCCGTTCGGTTCCAGAACGGCAGGAGCGGAGACGCTGACAAGAGCCCGACGAATTATATCGTTAAGGCCGGCATGACGTGCTAAACGTCCTGCACTTCTAGGACAAGAAAGGCCGTGGTGCCCGAATTGGTCGACGGCGTGACCACACGGGCAACGATGAGGGACAACACAAGGAGCCCCGATACGGAGGCATGTAGCCAAACGAAATGTGGTGTGGTCTAGCAAATTACCTACATTAGATGAAGGCAAAGCCTGCAGCCAGAGCCCCGACTCCCACTCTGATACAGCTAAAAGACGAGCTCGCTCCGCAGAACCTACGGACGTTTGAATGAGATTATCCCACACGATTCTGCAAAGCGGCTCGTCCCACTGCCTCTGAGAAGAGATGCAAAAAGGAAATTTAGAATTTTGACTTAGCCTTGACCAAACATTTCTGGCCTCTGTTGCATAGCTAATTTCGAGATTAGTGTCAGACATAATTTTTTTACACAAATCACTAATGCTATGAACAGAGGACAGAAATGCTGGTAAAGCAATACTAGAAATTTTGCGAATACCTAAACCACCCATCCTAATAGGAAGAGTGGCCTGGTCCCAAATTCTGTCTCCAAAATCAATATTAAATAAAGCCGAAAGAGTGTCTTTTATTACAAGATCAAGTTTACTAAGCAAATGGGGATGTTTCCACAGATGAGAACTTCGCAGTACATATGTAAAATTTGGAACAAAAATACAGTAACGAATGATATAGAAAGCAATATGTGTATTAATATTTTGAAGTCGATCTTTAATAATACCAAAATTTTGAATTTTTTGTTCAACGAAAAGGGGCAAAACTCTCATCACATATGGGAGACCCTAAAAGACGAAGGGATGACTTGTCTACAATTTTGATATTCGGAGCTAAAATATTAAATTGTTCTATTATTGATTGTTTGTTTGGGCAGTTCTCCATAATAAATAATTCACACTTACTGAAATTTAGATCTAAACCTATTGTCCGAAATTCTTGTTTAATGTGTTTTAAATCGTTTAAAACAGTCTCAGCTTCGCCTCCCAGGGTGCCATCATCAAGATACCAAACATTGAATTTCGAATTTAGAGAATTAATTATTGGATGAATGGCGAGGCTAAAAACTGCAGGACCGAGAGGGTCGCCTTGCTGACAACCTACGGATGAAAACAAAAGGTGATCTTTATAAATTAAATTAGAGTCAGTACTGTAACACTGCCAGAGATAAGGAAATATAGTGGGACAATGCGATTGAATTTGTGTCAATAAGGCGCCCCTGTCAACCGAGTTGAAAGCATTTTTGACATCCACTTTCAACAATACCTGATCTCCTTGCAGGTTTAAAAAAGTGCGTAACGAGTGCACGGCTGCTTCGCATCCACCCTTAGTGCCAAAACCTAGTTGTCGAGGTTGAAAGTAATCACTAAGCGTCGATGTGATTTCTTTGCAACATATTTTGGACGTAAGACGGCGGTAAGTCATACCCACAGCAATGGGCCTTATCCCACCGTCTTTTTTTTTAAGAGCGCACAAATTGGCGCCATATAAAATTTTGGTAATATTAGTATTGACTTTACCGGAAAGCATCAGGTTTACCAAAGCGGTGATTGCCCTCAAAAGCAAGTCACTGGTGTTTGTACAACCGCACCCCAGTAAATCTTTGAGATGTTGTGGGGTAAGCCCGTCCAAACCACCAGCACTACCACTTCTGAAGGAAAACACGGCTTTGTAGACACTGTCCGGCAAAGTCTCAAAAACAGAATTACAGAGAATTGGAGGTGGAGGGAGGCAACAATCAGCAGTTGAAAGTGGATGTTTCTCCTCCAAAGCAGAAACCGTATCAGAAGTGTCGGGTGCGATTGCGTCATCTGAGAACAAAATCCGGGCAGCACCTTTAACGTCTCCGTCTCGTATTTTTGACTCTATGAAACGAAATCTATTGGTTTTGGTATATGTTGTAGTTACAAATGATGGATGCGTGTCAGGGTTATTACAATTTTGTTTTATGGATGATGTTAAAGAAGTATTTCCTTTAGACTTATTCACATGGAGAACTCTGTAGGGGAAGGTAAATAAGTGCTCCCAACTTTCTTCTGAATTGTCATTTACAGTTTTGTTAATGGTATTTGTTAGTTTTTGAGCTACAGCTACGCGAGCTCCACGTGGAATTCGTTTTACGATTGGGACACTATTTTTAAATTTACTCAGAGTATGGCAAAACTGTTCAAAAGGGTTTGTAATATGGATTGATGATTGGGGTAATAAAGTGTGGTCAACAGAAGGACAAGTAGGGTCAAAATAAGCATCCTTATGTACTCTACTATTATGGATTTTAAGACCCCGTTGCCCTTTGAAAAAACGTGGTTGGGAGCACTTATCACAACGGATGTAGCACTCTGAAGACGCATCGCTTGGAAGCAGGCTTCCACTACACACCACATTGTCGCTTGACATATGAAAAATAGAAATAGGAAAAGAAAATAATTACAAAATACCTTACCAACTATATACACATAAATAACAATATTTTTTATATTTTTCACTGTAATTTAGTCACTTTCTTACTGACATAAACGACAACACCACCGCCTGGTTGCTTGGAGACAGCATTTTAAGCTACCCATTCACTGTTACGTCGTCTGCTTTCTAGCATATGCTTTATTATAGAACTCCATTGGAATATCCATAGTAAATTAGGTCATAGTTTATGCTTCGCAATACATGCGACATTTTCTTTGCAGTGCGCTTCATAGGCATAGGAAATTTAGCGTATAAATTTTAAAATAAGCCACAAAATCTCATATGTATGAACTTCCGCTGAACATTTATATATTTGCAAAACAGTACGACAAGACAAATTGATGATTATGGCTTTGATGATAATGACTTCCGTGATAAATTTTATTTGATTTTCTGTATTAATTATTATAAATTGTATTTAAAATTTGCAAATTTATTTATTTAAATTAAATATTATCATATAGATTGTAGATTGAATTGTGAATTGAATAAACATGAGCGTATAACATTTGCGAAAATAAGTACAAGTTATATTTTTTGTCTATTTATATGGCAAGTGAGTACATAATTGATTGTGACAGAATTTAATTCGGTCAAGTGCAAACTTAAAATACAAATAATATGACACAACAATAATTAATTTATATAAATATAATATCATAGAATTTGTTCGGACTTAGCGTTCGCGTTCTGTTTAACAATATTGTTAACAGTCTCTATACATAGAAATCTAAATAATGTTATTTAGGTTTCTGTGTCTCTATAATACACATTTGCCGATGATCCAGTCGCCACGCACGATAATCGAAATTCTGAACCGTTGTCATTCTCTCTATTAACAGGTTAATAGCAATAGCATGGAAAAGTGTTTATCTAACTACCCATCTTTTACTGCGTAAATTGTCAAGCATAATTAATGCAAGGCAAAACTTAGTCTGTAGCGTCCAACATCCAGCGTTTATATAGAGAATAGTGCTAATACATCCTGTAGATACAGGATACTATGATTTAATAAATTAACGTGACCTTTGATGTGACCTTTGACCTGTTTTATGGACACAGCCGTGTGTTGTACATGGATACGTTATATGCACTAAAATTATCTCAAAATGGCAGAGCTTTCCCCTCCGTTGCACGCGATGTTCCACAGTTCTTACTTAGCGTAATAAATCCTTTGATCCTTCATCTATCCATTGTGTGATTGAATTTTCGATGTAGAAGATAGATATGTAGCTGCAACACCAAACTTTATTTCTCGATTTTGTTATCATTTGCCTCCTTAAGGAAGCAGTTTTAAAGACTTATTCACGTCAAAATACTAAATACTACTACAAATACCATTCCTTCAAATAATTTCCATGTAATATTTGTATCTCATTCTGCACTTTAGATGTTCTTTAATTCTGTTTTATGTTCGGCTGCGTGTAATTTCATTCATCATCGTCAATTTAGCCTTCTTTTTATGACAAACGAATCAGAGCAGGCGATGTCAGAAAATCAACTGTTGGTGTAAACTCGGCGAACGCTTTCACTTGCAATGTGATTTAATTTCTCAACCGTTTGTAGCAGTGCACCAAACTTGATTGAGTAACAAGCTGGTAATCTGGTAACATCGCAGCATCAATATTATCTCGTGCAATCGACGTGAAACAATGGATAATTTGCGAAATGCTGTGACAAAATTTACAAATAGGTATTTCACAAAGGACTAAATTAGGAAAGCTCCTGATTGTATTATGTGTGGTAACTACCGTGGATATCAGTGGGTTACTGGATATGAAGAAGTCACATTGGATCATGGTAGTATTTTTTAAACTAATATTTTGTAATTTATTTACTTACCGGGCAACTACATATGCCCGGAAAGGCTTCGTTCCGTCAAAAGTTAAGTTTTTTTTTTACTATTGTCTACGCAATTTCTATATTTTCTCTTTATTAAAACTTTCCGTGTGCCTTAAGGATTATATGAAAAAAAAAAATCCGAATTGGTCGAGCCGTTTTCGAGTTTTGCGCTTAGCAACATTAAATGTTCTTTATATAGACGAAGATAGATATAAAATGTGCAATAATATACATTTTGTAATGTGATGACATTATGGAAATTAATAAAGCTAAAAGAACCATGAGAGAAGGTACGGAAAGGTAAAATACTAGCTTGTTGTCGTGGTTTTTCCTCGCGTGAACACAGTACCTGGAGGTACAATTAATAGTATCCTATGTCTTAATCCAGAACTGAATATATATAAGTAAAATAAATAAATATTCCTGAACAAATTACACAGAGTCATCTAGTCCCAAACTAAGTGAGAAATATACTTAAATATATTTTTTTTAAATACATACATATATTACCTACATAGAAAACACCCAGACCAAGACAAACAGACATGTCCATGCACACAAATGTTTGTCTTGTGCGGGGATCGAACCCGTGACCCCGGATTCACAGTAGCCATTGCTAGTCATTCGACCACCGAGCTCGTCAAAAGATATGAACGTCAAAAAATAATATCCCGATTGGGCACATGTTTCCACACGCGGCGCGGCATGCTCGCACGCCGGAGACCAAAGTTTATAAACTCCAACTGAAGTTTGTAAACATACCAATCATTGTGAATAGCGATGTGCCTATATTTTTCAAAACTCTAATCTCATTGTATAAGTATGTTTGTTTTCTTGATTACACTTTCACTGCAAGTGCAGGAGCTTGGTGACATCGTTGCGCGTGTCAATCTAATAGAACACGCAGTTAAGCATCGGCCGCAGCCTGTCTGGTTTTATTTATCTTTATTTAGCCTGGTGGGTTTATTTATCTCGAGTTCTTCCGTGCTTCGGAGGGCACGTTTAGCTGTTGGTGCCGGCTGTTGTCATTAGATGACATTCGTTAAACCAAGTCAATAGACTTTCGGTGACTTGAAAACAGTGGCCATCGCCAACCCGCAGTTGAGCAGTGTGGTGAGTATGCTCTAAACCCCTTCGATTGATGGGAGACGCGTATCCCAGCAGTGGGATGAATAAGGGTTCACGACAAATATTTCTAGCTTGCGTCAGCGATTTCGTACGAGCGTTTCAGGGTATCCTGCAAAAATCCTTTGCTGATGTCTACAGGATGCCAAATTTCAACCCGATCTGCCCAGTGGTTTGAGTTATGCATTGATCGATCAATCAGTAACGGTTGCCTTTTATAAATACATCGTAGTCAACCATTATTCATCCCACTGCTGGGATACGGGTATCCCATCAAGCGAAGGGGTTTAGAGCATACTCCAGAACTGCGGGTTGGCGGAGGTCAGTGTTTTTAAACCGCCTAAAAGCCACAGACTTGACTTAATGACTGTCTTGACAACAGCCGGGACCGACGGCTTATATAGTACGTAACGTTATACCTTAATACATAAGATACATTAATTAGAACTGATGTAGGTAATAGTGGTAGTAGAAAGAAACTATGTATTAAATAATGTTTGTCAATTTAGGTCGAAGTTTCAAATACTATAAAGTCATTCAGTATTTCATAGACAGGAAAGCTCCGTATATAATCTAATGTCGTATTTTTTTTATATGAGGGGGGGGGGGGGGGGGGGCAAACGAGCAAATTTAGGTTATCCTATGTTGTAAAAACGAGAGTGGAAAGTTGATAAGAACTGTACGAGTACCTTGAAGTGGTACTTAAATTTCAAGTGTGTACATTTCTCAAGGTTTTGGAAATATCATTTTTTTTATATAAAAGGGGAGGGGGCATTCGAGCAGTGGATCAACTGATGGAATGCAATCAACCATGAAGATCAGCAACACCAAGGGGTCGCCGATCCGTTGCCAGCCTATATATACTCCTTCCTTTCTTTTTGGTGATCGCACTTATTCGCAGAAACACAACAACCCTCAAGGGAATTGTTATTTGACTGCGGTATTCTGTGAGGTGGAGTTACTTCCCCTGTCGTGCAGCTTAAGAATACCCTATGCTATACCTCTCTTTTCGCTAGAGCTTCGTTTGTCAGTCAGCAGAGTGCAATATGTTCAGGTGCGGTTGGCTTTGGCTCAAAGGTGTTGATGAACCACTTACACCCGAAAATATCATGGGACGCAAACAGTAAAGAGCTAATAATTATAACGCTGGTGGCATCTGCACCTAATCAAGACTTTAAACTTTAACTTTTAACTTTTGATACTAATATAAACTTGGGCATTTTGATACAGTTTAGCTCCTGCATTCAAAGTATAATAAGTTATACTGCGCTAATTATAGTAAATTATAGTAAAGTGTGGTTGCCGGCAGACTAGAATAGAATCACTCCATCTCTTCCCGAGGATGTCGTACAAGACGACTAAGGGAAATACATTATCAAACATCGATCAGGCCTCCCCAACCCGTTTGGCCAGCACAGCGTGAAGGCCAAAGAAGAGTGTAGGCCAAATCCTCCTTCAGTGGAGACTAAAATGACCTAATGATGATGATGATGATGGATAGTAAAAAAAAGCATGATGCATATTTTTTGCATAATAAGTAACATGCGTTAAACTTACGAAAACCGACAGGCTATGTGGGTAACAAATGTCTAGCTATGCCGCCCCCGCCGGGACCCGGTAGAAGGGGAAGGCCAAAGAAATGCTGGCTTGATGTCGTAGTGGATGACATGCGGGCCAATGGTCTCACACAAAAGGATGCCGAAGACCGGGCGAAGTGGAGGAGAAAAAGTAAGAAAGCGGACCCTGGGCTCCGAAGCGCAAGCTTAGGATGCAACCGGGACTTAACGCTTGGATGATGATGAAGTAACATGCGTTAAACATACTTGTAGGTTACATAGTTTAAAACAATATGATGAGAAATCTGCCTCCAACTGGGTAAACAGCATTAAAAACTATACAAAAGCCTGTGAGGCTGTGGCATTGCTAATGGAGCCTCACTGAATCCGATACATCCGTGATCCGCTGCAGACAATACTGTGAGTCGATTACGTAGAAGTTGAAAACCTAAACGTATTGTTAAAGTCCCTTGCTTTCTATGAGATCTTTTATTTCTTCAAGAATGATGAGAATTTGCGGTTAAATCATTAAGTACTTACAATGAATCTTTAAATTAAGTAATAACGATTATTATTATGTAGCCTTATTAACTTATGCTTTTACTTAATAACATTATTAATTACATATTATGTGATATTAGACATAATATGAAAGATTTTAAATGACACAAATAGTAAAATATCTTGGAAAAGTCTACAAGAAAAGGTAGTGTTGGCACCTATATAGGACCTACCAGTAGCTTTTTCTTTAAAAAGGTAGAATATCATGCCGGTGAACAAACATGTCATGTCCCTAATTCATATATAGATAAGAAATACAGATAAAAAAAAAACAAATATACCATAGATTACGCAGCTCGCATTGCTAAGAGGGGAAGTCACATCAAAGGGTTTCCCAGGAGATTACAATATGGCGCTCTTCAAGCTTCTGGCGGTATTTACCGAGTCAGCAACGCATGAATGATGGCTCTGGTGTCGCAAGCGTCCATAGGCGGCAATCACTGCATGCCATTAGGCAGGTCGTATGCTTGTTTGTCATGCTACAAAAACTATTTAAATAACTTTACATAATTAAAGGGCTAAATTGTATCGTTTGTAACGCAAGGAGTTTAGTATTCATTGTATAAATTGTGGGATAAAAATAAATTGGTCATAAAAAATCATGCACAAAATCAATTTAGTTTCCATGATGCTAAAATAAGTATTTGATACGCATACTAACAATATCATATCAATTTATTTCACTTGATTGTGTTTTGCGAAACAAATTTTACGATCTATAAACTTTTTTTTATTTATTTTTGTTAACTATTACGAAATGGTATTAATTGCTCAATTAATTAAACTCTTATTTCTGGTACTACACGAGATCTATACAAAATGGTGAAGGTCAAAACAAGTTATCAATTTTTCCTAACTTTATTTAAGTACTTCCTTTTTAGAACGACCTCCAGAATATTTTGTAAAGATCACAATTTGTTTCAATATTGTCAAATTTGGAATTTTGCTCAATAATAAGCAGTCCCACCACACATTACCGCTCTGTGTCTCCTGTCCTGTGTAACTAGGATACATAGCGACAATCATCAAAAAGACAATGAACTATGAAGTATATTGCTGTCCCAGAGGTAAAACTACGGGAGCGTTGTAACTTACAACGATTTATAGAAAGAAATTATTAGTAGTAGTAGAAACATTGATGTACAAAAAACCAGTAGAAAGCTTCAATGTCTGGCTTCCCCCCTTGGCAACGAGAGACAGGGATATGATAAATAAGGCATATCCATACATGGGCCATGGCTTTTATAATTCCGCTTCATAATTTAGGGTTACAAAACGACACATCGATACGCATAGTTTTAGCGATAACCAGACAGCTCTAATGGCTTTGAGCTCTAACAGGGTAGAATCTAGGCAACGTTAACTCTCACGGATATGGGTTGCCCACAACAAACTGGAGAGAAATACTAAGCTGGTGTTGGCACAGCATAGTAATTGTTCCGACCGCTCAGGAAGTTTTGGTGGCCCGCGCACCAAAACTTCCTGAGCGGTTGTGTAAATGACGCTTGGCTGTGTGCGTGCGCCGATTTGGGCGCTAGTATGAAGTTAAAGTACTGGTTGTATTACTATGCTGTGGTGTTGGTCAGGGTTTCAGGCCCGGGGCATACTTGTGTTAGAGGCAATTAGAAGGCTGAAATGGCAAGAGAGCGATCAATTTCGCGAAAAATCTTATTGGACCGGGACCCTAAATAGGCCTCATTTATTTATTTATTATCATTAAATGGGACAGTAATTGCGTCTATAATAGACAAGGGGGCCTACCGCCGAAGCTGAAACCGATTACCATCGAATTTTTTTATTGTGATAATCAAAGTTCTATCTATTTTGGTGATATCAAAATCCCATGGTAATCGTCTTCAGCTTCGGCGGTAGGGTCTTAGCTCGGTAGTCGAATGGCTAGCAATAGCTACTTTAACTCAGTGGTCGCGGGTTTGATGCCCGCACAAGACAAATATTTGTGTTCATGGACATGACTGTTTTTCTTGACCTGGGTATTAGGTATTAAAAAAATGTATTTAAGTATTAATCAGTTATCTAGTACCACAGTATAAGCTTTGCTTAGTTTGGGACTAGATGGCAGCGTGTAATTTGTCCAGGAATATGTTTTTATTTATTATTATTATCTATAAATGACAGAGCATAGTCTAGGTATCAGGCTTAATGGAAGGATGAGTGGAATCTTACTCTCCGAGGAAACCATCGGTGAAAGCATAGTGAATTGGTACTAACATTGTATAAGAAAACGACAGGAAACGGATGCGTTTCATGCTTCGACCACTAACAGGCCATTATGCCTGCCTTGACACCCATCAGATATAACCAATAAGACTCGTTGATAACAGAATACAGGCTCTTTCCTATCAGAGATGTACTGATGATACTGGAACATGTGGTATGAGAGAGTGACTAAAAAAGTACCGTCGAACGCACATGACATCCAAGTGGATAGACATGCCAATGCAATGGTACCAGCAGTTATATATATAAAATAATATTAATTTTCAATATTAATTTAGAGGTTCAAGTAGTTCAAAATTATTTGAACCTAGTGCCCACTGGTCAAATATTCAGGGACATAGACGAAAAATGTGACTCTATGTTGTTATTTATACTGCCTTTAATTCGATACAGCCTAAGAAATATGGACTTACATCGCTATAAATTTTATATATTTAAACTGATATTTTGTGTATGATCCGTTCAAAATTATGTAATACTCAGCAGCGAAATAAATAATAATTATTATAATCAATTTTGATTACCAACTTCATGGAAATATAATGAGCCGATTAGCGCTTGACTGCAATTCCGTCACAATGACGTACCAATAGTATGAGTCACAAGCAGAGACGCTTTTTAGAAATATCGCCCGAGCATTGGAATTCGTCATCTTTTTTTTTCATTATATTTTTACCTGCTACCTTAGTATATTATACTCAATAAGTTCGATATCAGTAAGTCAGTAACCATCAACAATGATGATAACGATAACATTGTATATAATCACTGTTGTAACTATGTTTGAATACGGCGTGACTAATTTAAATATATTTTTTTTTTTAAATGAATATTAGAGTTCTTTTCTATTCTACAAAGTAATATGAATAATAGAAAACCTTCAACGGGTCTGATCGGTTCGAAATTTGAAAAAAGAATAATCTTAATTTGATGTTGCGGCATTACCATGAAGACACCAAACCCTTCACCAACTTACAGCAGAGATGGGTATTATGATTAGGCTATTGTAATGGACTGTATGAACATAGATCATTAGTGATCAGGTTCTGATTATAGAGTACGACAGAATGGTTTTCTTGGTCGGAGTTCAATATTTTTTTTACACCCCTAAAATTTTGGTATGTTTAAATACGTGATAACTTTTTATCAAAACGGGGAATGTTTTGTCATCAGAGTACAAAGCTAATATGTAAATAAATATTGAGTTACGCTGTACCAGGCAGGTAGCAGAGCAAACAATTGATAACTCCCCCCTTTTTCACTATGCCGCACTTGACTGCGTCTGCACAATAGATGCACCTGATAAATGGAATAACTGTGAGACCAAGCTTAAAAATGCATTCTGTTCAAGTTTATAGATGTGATTATTTCAAAGGTACATTACCTATTGAAGTAGATGTAAATTGTATTAACGTTTTCTACTTCCGTATAGGTTACCTCACATCCATCTCAATAATACTTTGGTGAAATCTATAACTCAAGGTAATGATCCCATTATTATACATCTATCACGCTGTACGTACACAATGTGATATTTATTAATGAGCAACACAAAATTTATTAATTTTCTTTTTAACATTGTGATACCTACTATTTATATAGCGAACAAAGTTCTTAATGATCTCTGCTGATTTGTGTATTCTACAGGTAGGGTAGGAATGAGCAAGGTTTCACGCTTTGTTCTCTCTTTTTTTCGCCTTTTCTTTAAAATTATCTAATAAAATTCTCCAAGTCTATGGTTAGTTTTGGCTTTGCTCCTCATAGCGGCGAGACACATGCCTTACTTTCTCTCTATTGGTATTAATCACGTTGATATTCTCAATAAGAGATATGAATGATGGTGTTTATTAAGTAAGCAGCTACTCTTGTTGTGTGTATGTTGAACTCATGTTGAACTAGATTCAATAAACATGTGACTAAAGCTAAAAATTTACTATACTAAAGTAAGTACTTCACATAAAGTTATTTTAAAATTCCTTTAAATTAAAAAGCAGTATAGCTACGCACTTCAGTAAGGTAACATTGTTTTCATCTGTTTTATTTATCATAACAATAAAAGAAGCATACCTTGACCACTAATTGCCACCAAGTGAATAAGAACGGGGCAAGCGTCGTTGACGATGATAAAGCCTCCAAGTCAAGGACCAAACTCACAACACAAGAAAAACTTGTTGTCACTATTTCGAAATGAACCACTTTAGACACAAGTTGAAGGAACTGGCACAATAATTCAAAATTACTGTTTTGCAAACACACAACAATGTCGTTTTATAAAAAAAAATCCCATAAAACGCAAAGCTTATTAAAAACAGGTTTTATTTACGAATATGAAACACTGTGCACGCATTGAACGAGCACACCTGCGAAGTACGCTAGCGGTTCGCGGTGACTGAATGTAATGCGAGACAAAGACAGTGACATCGCGCTGGAATGAGACGACAATAGAATAGGTGGGAAGACGACTGCCTCTGCACACTGTTCTACTTTCTCAGCGTAAACGCGAATTAATATTTCTTTTCGTGACTTGTCTGGCGATTAGAAAATTAACGCGAAAAATGTAATTTTGTTTTACATACTTTGCGAATATTCGGATTAAGGATTTCAATCCAGCGGCATTTTCAATTCAGCTGGACTTTTGCTGGATTAGAACAAACAAAAAAGAAGATCGAGTGGATTTAAAATTGTAAAAACTTAAATAAACGCAATGTTTATTAATATAAATTATAACCAATATATGGTAAATTATGAAAACAGTTTGTCAGGTTGATTTATTAAAAGTCATCTGAAGTAGAAATCAAACCAAAAGATATTAGTATAGTTTAGAGAGGGAGAGCCACATGCCACAAGGGCAAATTAATAGCAACAATTTTTGCTTTGGTTCCGTTCAGAGTGACTATAAAGTCCGCGGAATAAAGCGGCAACGCAAAATTTTGTGGCGTTTTCGTATGAAAAGAGAGTAAGTTTCTCGTTTTCAGCTAACTGCGGATCCGCATTTTTGATGGTCAGAAATTTATAATATCATCCGGAGTTCTAATATCGCATTTGAGCAAATAGCTATTTCTAATACTAGTACATAGCATTTATCTTTTATCCGTATGTACAGTTAGTCTTGCGGTAGCAAAAAAGAAGAAAAGTCCAGCAGATAATTTTAGTTTAATGCCAAGATTTATACTCTAGTTATCGTAATTATTTATACAATTTATCGGATCTTATACAATTGATACAAATGTAGTTATAACAATAATCAATTAGTGTGGCATTCAAGTGGTTTCTATGTATGTACTGTGTGTATAAATGCATAAACAATCAGATTAACAGACAAGCACTAATATTAATTACTAATATTGAAATTCAAGTTATAAACCTAAGATAAAATAAAAATGTCATCGTTTAATAATAATGAATTAAAAAATTATCAGATAAAATTTGTTGCTAACGAATTTTTAATTTAAATCTTTTTGGCCATACTAATCGACACGAGAACCACTGTGCGTCCGTACCTCCCTGTTACCTGGTACCGGCGCACCATGACACTGGCTGGCGGCACCGCGCGCCCGCGCATACCGCGCACCTTAAATTTTTACGATCTTACTACAAACTCTCTTCAGAGTGGATTAAAGTTATTTAAAATATTAAAAAATTATCAAAAAAATACTGAAATTGTCAGATGCACCGCACTGTAGACAGAAGATGACTTAAATGTTACTTAAATATAAGCAATATCTAAAGAAACTATAACTTTATAATATGCAATAAAATTGCCCTTACGCTTTCGGTTTAAGATTTACAATTCAGACTAGTTCTTACGTCATTTATATAAAAAACAAGATTCAGACGAAGACACTCATTCATTTGAAAATTAACATCAAATATAGAATGCGAATGATATGGCGAAATTGACGTATTTTGGGAATAAAGAAGGAATGGAGTTGTATTTTCATTTTATTTGGAGAAAAATTTGGGGTGTAGTGAAGTGACTCATCTTTACACGAAAAAAGTATTACTGCAATTATTTAAGTAGGTATTTTAGTTTTTAATACAGCATAAATCATCTTTATGTCTGTAGCTGCAAAACTAACTTCAAAACTAAGGATTCCCTTACTGCAGCCCTGTCTCAAAATCCGTTCCATGTGTTGTCTCTTAATTATAACGTGCCTGCCAAAATTTGACGAAAATATGATAAAATTTTCTCCAAATATTACGTTTTTAAATAAAAATTAATATTGACGTTAAGTTTTTACAAATATATATTAATTAAATTACTTGTTGAAAATACGAAATACCATCTTTTTTAATCTCCTAGAAGTGTAATTTTTACAACTTTTAAACGAGCAGTTTGGCATGTTTATTGCCTAAGTAAAAGAGGCGCCAGATCGTCATTTGAGATCTGTTTTGGTGGGGATGTTTTTTTTATATCTATCTAGTTCTAGTATTCATGAACGAAGGTCATTCCAATAATATTTCGCCCCGTCCTTAAAAAACTCACGTGGTTTTTATTACGTGTGCTATTGTTAGGGGGCGTCCAATGTCCATTAATTACGTGAGGCATTTTTGAGGATTTTGGACCAGATGAACTATAACATATGTTCTAGTATATTCCAGATTTTTGTTCTGACATATTGTACGGCTGATATACCTACCCGTGTTTGTGCTGAATTGCGTCAATGTGCGGTATTCCATATTTTTCAGAATGGTCTAGAACATTCTAGGATATTTAAAAAAAACATGAGTATCAGCAAATCTATAATATACAATAAAATTTAAATGTTTAAATTTATTCAAATTAAACATTAGACATTCTAGAATTTTCTGAATTGTTTTAATGTTTTTTTAATATTCAGAAAAACATAAATATATAATATTCGTATATAATAAATGTCAGTATTTAATAAAAAGGAAATTATACAATGTACAACACGTGCCGCTAAAATTCAGAAACGAGTCCTAGACGATCGACGGACTTATATGATTTAGGACCTTATCCATGAAGGTCCCGTTTTTACCTGAAGGACGTAGGTACTTTTGAAGACAAAAGGGTTGGAAGTTTCGCCCTCTAGATATTTCTAGATCGGTCCAGTACATACGAATATTCAAGAGCATTTCACAATTTTCCAGAACATTCTCTAGAGTAATCTATATAAATCAATGCCACTTTTCGTTGTAATTTTATAACTCAAGAACGAGCTCACCTATCCAAACCAAATGTTTAGGGTTTATTCGGACTATTTAGTAGATGGTTTAGGTGAAGTTTGCACAAAATCGGTAGAGCGGTTCTTCATTTATCACATTTTTTGTAACAATTGTATTCAATAAACGGCGGATCATTTTGTTAATGGGGATCATATTGTCTAATGTTTTGAATTAAGTTTTAAAATAGCTAGCAATTAATAAAATATTTTTTTGTTTAAATAAATGAATTTGGTGTTCCAATATTTTTTTTTATTATTTCACTTTATACGTAGCGAAGCACGTACCGGGCCGCTAGTTATATTATAAATATACAGTTATTTTGATATTATATTTGTTATTCGGTATCTCAACAGTTATAAGTCGAGTGGACTTCAATCTCTTCATGTTTACCATGTCTGATTATATACGAGAAATGGAATTAATCTTTTTTTTACACCATTTAGGTGCAAAACAAATATACGACCCGCTTGATGGAAAACAGTTACCGCTGCGTATGGGCGCTTGGTAGCAGCATCACACACGCGTTGCCGACCCAGAAAAACATCGTCACGCCCGTTTTGAAAAACCTCGTGCTGTAGTCTCCTGGGAAAACCTCAACAGGTCATAGTAGATACTTGATTGTACGTACGTACTATCCAAATTGATTTTTTTTTCTACTACGTCGGGTGGCAAACAAGCATACGGCCCGCCTGATGTGAAGCAGTTATCGTTAGTCGAACGCACGAAGGGTTCCGTACCATTATCTATAAAAACGGCAAAAAATATCATGTCTTTTGTATGGAAGCCCCCTTCAAATATTTATTTTATTTTTATTTTTATAACTAAATATTCTGTGAATATTTCAAGCTCGATATTGATTACCTGTTGCCGTTATCAATATCGAGCAAAAACGAGTAAAAAAAATCACGTTTGTTGTATGGGAGTCCCCTTAAATATTTATTTTATTCAAATTTTTTGTATTTGTTGTTATAGCGGCAACAGAAATACATCATCTGTGACAATTTCAAGTATCTGACTATTACGGTTCATGAGTTACAGCCTGGTGACAGACGGACGGACGGACAGCGGAGCCTTAGTAATAGGGTCCGTTTTACCCGTTGGGTACGGAACCCTAAAAAGGATATATACATAGAAGATGCTTTATTTGCACTATCCAAACTACAGAAACAATTTAGTCAGCAGAAAATATCCACTTATAGAATATGTATGTGCAACAAGGCGGCCTTATTGCTAAAAGCAATCTTTTCAGGTAACGGATACATTATATGAATGACGGAAAGATGAAAATACCTATGAACATATTGTAATATCATACAATATAACTAATAAACATAATATGATATTTACTTACACATTCCTATAATATTATACATGTGTAAACATAATACACACAGGGGCGCCGGCTTTTAAAAAACCTTATGGGTGCTCGTACTCATTTGATAACTCTAAAAAGTGGCGAAGTGTGAGAAGATAAATGCACACTGATCGACAGACAAATTAAATAAATTAATGTCCTACTTATATACTGCGTACTCTAAACCACGGGTCGTCGGATAATATAAAACACCTATCATCCCTAAAAGGCGATTACTGATCTGTTTCTTAATGTCTATTCTCGTGGGTGCTCGGCACCCACTGTTTATTTCTCATGGGTGCCCGAGCCCCCGAGCACCCACGGAGTTGGCGTCCCTGAATACACTTAATTAATATAATTTCATGTCTACGCTACGATAAATAAGGAATCAAAGATCAAGGAAATTATTTTTTACTTGTCTCTTGAAAATGTCTATAGAGTTAGCAGTTGTGATAGCCACAACCGCCTAGTTGGCTCTGTTATCTAGAATTATATCTTCATAGAATATGATTACATAACTTTACATAACTAGAGCTATATAGGCTAGATCCTTATTATTTTCCATAGTCGCCGTGGTATTATTATGTATGTTATCCATATTCTGGGACATTAGTATTCTGTCACATTAGAGCCAAAATCACAGAATAATCCAAAATGTCGGATGCCCGACTAAAAATCACAGGACGTCTGACCTTGGTTCCGATGTCCAGAATTGTTTTTGAATACATTTTCAAATATATTAAAATTTTCTTTATATAAATCTGCACTGTTGATTTTATTCGACAACAATACATATAGGTATTTTAACGGCCGCTTTTATTTAATTATTCTATTGAAGTCAATTGAACACACGAAGGGACCGCTAGTGTCGTCCGTATAACAGCTGATAAGAGTCGCGTGTGAGCCACGACCACGAAATAATCTAAAAAAAATTGGGCGATAAATAAAAATCTAATAGAGCAACTTTCATTCACGTTCCGGCAGTGTGGTTTACGCATAATTTTTGTCTGTTCTACTTAATTGTATGAAGTAAGTGAATTGCAGAATTGAAGAGTAATTGCGGTTATTTCCTCAACAAAAATAGTTTCGCATATTTATTAGGTAAGTGTGTATTTTTTATTTAAATTAAGGAAATCTATTGTGCTAACACAATGTGCTACTAACGTGGATTGGTTTAATATTATTTCTTTGCATCTTGATGTATACTAGTACTGTCTGGCTACGCAATCTTTTTGTCTTAATTCACTGTTGATGAAGTTAATTTTCATTGCAAGCACTATTCAAGAACAGTACTGAAGCTATATTTTCATTTACCAATACTTTTAGACATTGGCTTCTGAATTATTCTTAAGTTAAGCACAATCGTAAACGTACCATATATAGCACACGAAATATAAGATATTTCTAATAAGTACGTTTAAATTATTACGTAAATGGAGTAGAAGAATGTTAACACTGCAATCAATATTTAGAGAAATACAATTTCCAGCATTTTTAAATCCTACAATTCCATTTGAAAAAATAATCTCAAACTGGAAATCGCTTGGCTGGCGTAGCGGCAGAGATTGCACAGCGCGGCTCTATCAGGCATTATCCTAACGCCTCTCAGCGTAATCACAAAATAATCAGTGCATAGTTATCTTTCTAGTGAGCTAATAATAACTTTAGTGTCACATATCGAGAACAAAACCAGTGCTCCGTGGTGAGAGGTGAGATACATAGAGACAAGACCCGTAGTATCATCGACACTATTGATACATGTTCATTTTTTTGAGAGTTTGTTAGTTACATTAATGATCTGTCTATTTTATCCAATGTTTTAAAAATAATTACGTAATTTCAATTTACTACTACTTACCTATACTTACTACGGATAATTTTTCCATAAACTTGTGTTACTTTAGGATTTATTTTTGGCCACATATCTCGCTTTAACTAATACTAGTGGTCGCCCAGTGGTCGAAATTCGACCATAATTATTTAAAATTATGACTTTAACAATGAACAAAAGAGTAGGTATATATGCGCGTGGGTCTCATATACGTGGTAGTGTGTGTAATGTTTTTATAATAATAATAATATATCTTTATTTTACAGACAACATGATCCATTTGGTTAGTAAATACTTAAAACTATGTTAGTTATTACATTTTGCGAGTATAATTAAATTATGGGTACGTTAACATTAACATACCATATTATTAACCAATACTAATACTATACATAATATCAATCAATACAAATATACATCAATATATCATATACCTACGAGGCACCCCGTGCGGACGATGTCGAGCCTCATATCGTCCACCTTCTATTTCGGTCATCGTCCGAACGTAGTGCCTCAGCAGGGGCGCATGAATATCTTCGGCAACAGTTTTCATGATAATGTTGTCACTCTCTCTCACTCTCCTCACTAGCGAGGCCACTTTTTTCCGAATGACATTCTCATATTTTATGCATAATAAAAAAAAATAACATTCTGCACTCATTCGCTATATTTATTTATTATTTTAAAGTTTTTGCTTCACGTATTAATATATAGATTAAAGAAATACAAAGACATAATAAGTACGTTTTCGATAGTCGTAGCATCCAACAATCCGAAATCAAAAGAACCCAATGCGGTTTGCATTTGGAGAAAGGAGCCCTCATATACATTACGTCTGTTTTAAATAGATTTTAGCCTTACCCTAATGTTGCCTTGAAAAGATTGCCCTCAGCAAAAAGGCCATCGCAAAGCATAGATGTATTTATACTTTGCAGCGGCCTTATTGCTGAAGTAATAAAATTGATTCACTGTACTTTAAATTTGTATTACATATGTAAATAAAGCGTATTCTATCTATCAAGTAATTGTAACACTGGGGGCGGCGTATTCCGTACTTTGCCGTATATAATGTGCTATAATATGACGTAACAAAGAATTGTGATGTTTTGTCACAAATGGTATTGTTAGCGTGTATGTTTTAAATAACAGTATGACGAATTTACGAAACCTAGATACATACAGCGATGCATAAGTAATGAGTTCCGGTCTGTTTGAGGCTAACTTGTAGCTGTAAGTAGATATAAATAATTTTATTTTATACTATGTTTTTTTATATGAGAGGGGGGCAAACGATCATGTGGGTCACCTGATGGAAAGCAATCACCACCGCCCATAGAGATCAGCAACGCTAAGGGGCCGCCGATCCGTTGCTAGCCTATATACTCCTTCCTTTCTTTCTGGTGACCTCACTCACTCGCAGGAGCACAATAACCCTCAGGAGAATTATTATTTGGCTGCGGTTAGTCTGTGAGGTGGAGGTATCATCATCATCATAATCAGCCTGTATCTATCCTCTGCTGGTTTCACCCAATGTTTTCCACCATATGTGATCCTCCGCTTTCAGACACTTTTTCGAGGTCGCCGGTCCATCCACAGAGGGGGAGCGCCTCGTCACCCCATACGTGGAGTCCACTCTAGCACTTTCTTCCCCATTTGCTATCGCTGACTCGGCAGAAGTGGCCAGCCTGTTCCCACTTTTGCTTGCTGATTCTGAGAGCTATGTACCACTTAGGTTTTGCGTCGAATTACTTCGTTCCGGATTCTATCCTTTAGAGAAACCCCAAGCATTAATAATCATATTACCAAATCTCATGTCAAACAGTCGCAACAAAACATCTCTGCCACTGTTGAAAATCTACATGTCACTGAGAATGGATGCGAATGGACGGAAGTGAAAAGGAAACACCAGAGAAGATCAGTGAATTCGGTTTTGCGCGGAACTGCAGCCCCAGGGATAACAACGCTTCAAGCATCAGAGCGATGGAACTATTTACACTTATTTTATGTGAAGCAGGGAACAGAGCCAGACCAGGTGCTCCAACATCTTAACAGTATCTGTGAAGAGGCAATCTGTACAGTGGAAGTATTAAAGCCACGAGGCAACTACGCGTCATTTAAAATTGGAACTCCGTCTAGATTGGTAGAAAGCATCCTAAAACCCGCAAACTGGGCGGCTGACATATGCATTAAGCCATGGAGGCAGAACTTTCGTAGGGACAAACATGGAGAGAAAACTCTGCAAACTCAATCATAATATGCTGGACTCAACGAACGACTTTGGTGGCGATGACATTCAAGTGCCCCAAAGGAGGGTAAATCGGGTCACGGAAATACACTACCAGAATGTCAGAGGTTTGCGAACAAAAACATCTAATTTCCAATCATTCATTCAGGCATCGGGGTCGGATTTATTTGCCATAACGGAAACTGGATGTAATACATCAATTCAAGATGCTGAGCTGGTACAGCCCGGATATCACATATTACGTTGCGATAGAACAGATGGTCGCAAACAAGGTGGTGTGTGCTTGGTAGCCTCTCCTCGGTATGAATTACGGCAAGTGCCAACACCAGACAATGTGGACTTGAGCGACCATTCTTTCGAGATGATCTGTGCGTCTGTATTTTTAAGATCAAAATTTTTATTTGCTTGTTGCGTTGTATATATTCCACCACGGGCAGATGATAAAGAATATATGATAATGTTTAGTCTAATCGAGAAACTGTGTATAAAATACAAAAATAATGTGATTGTGTTGGGAGATTTTAACTTGTATTCTGCCAGTAAGGATGTCTCTAATTATTACGAATATTTTATGTCTTTTTGTGAATTCGGTCAAAGCAACAGCGTACCTAATAGTAATAATAGGCAACTAGATCTCGTATTAAGCGGGAACGGGGTACGTGGCACGGTGTCCGTCTGTGTAGCAGACGGTTTACAGCCGATAGATGATCATCATCCACCTCTCGCGGTAAGTGTCTCGTCAGTCGAAACCAGCACAGAAGCATACAGAAGCGTCCATGTGCGTCCTACTCCAGTCGTAAACCAATGGAATTTTAGAAAAGCTAACTTTCATCTTTTATATTCGTCTTTGGCAGAGATAGATTGGAGTGGTTTGTATACCATAAAAAATCCTGACGAGGCATTAGATTATTTTTATAACAAGGTCAATACGATTGTTAACGAGTGTGTCCCCAATAAAAGGTCCAACAATTCTGAGGTAGGGTCTCTTTACCCAGTGTGGTATACGGCAGATGTAATATTCGATATTAAGTTAAAACATAAGTTACATAAGCGATATAAAAAAAGCAAATCGAACATAGATTATGAAGAATTCTCGCGCTGTCGAGCGAGAGTAAAAAAAGCCGTAGAACTTGCTCATAACCAATATAAGGATGGAGTACAGAATAATCTAGTGAAAGATCCGAAGGCATTTTGGCATTTCATCAAGACTAAGAGAGGCAGTACTAACAAACGAAAATTAATAAAAAATGGTAACGTTCTTTCCGATACAGAATCTGCAAATGAACTCGCTAACTTCTTCTGTTCTGTATATCGTCGGGAACCTGCGTCGCTGGATGTGGCTACAGCGTGCGCCTCGGCGCCTGCTAGCGCAGCGCGTGTCCAGGTACATGCACTGCTGCTGACTGACGTGAGTCGTGCGCTGCGGAAATTAAAGCCCAAGCACTCAATTGGCCCCGATGGCATTCCACCTTTTATTTTTAAGGACTGCGCCGATGTGCTGGCGGCGCCACTTTTGCACCTATATAACACATGCCTTGAGGAAGAAACGAGTCCCGACCGATGGAAATTGACAAGGGTGGTGCCAGTGCCCAAAGGTTCGGGTGGAACTAGTGCATGTGATTACAGACCGGTGGCCATTCTGTGCACACCGGCTAAGGTGTTCGAGTCGGCTATATATGACGCCGTATATTCGCAGGTCAGTGCTCAGTTATCGGATGCACAGCATGGGTTTCGACCTGCACGCAGCACTGCCAGCAATCTGCTGAAATTGATGACTCAACTAGTGCCTGCGGTTGATTCGGGGGCTCAGGTGGATGTAGCATACTTTGACTTCCAGAAGGCATTCGACACCGTCGACAACGACGTCTTACTCATGAAACTAGCAACCGCGGGCTTTACGCCGAAAACGCTGTCTTTCTTCACAAGTTACTTGAGGGATAGACGTCAATACGTAGACTGGGCTGGACAAAAATCAAGTCCATATTATACCAGATCAGGTGTGAGTCAGGGGAGTAATCTCGGCCCCCTAGCCTTTAATCTGATGATAAACGACTTACCTACCACTGTTTTAGAATCAACTTGCCTCCTTTTCGCTGACGACTTGAAGTTGGTACTGGAAATTAGAAACCAGTCGTACTGCGATAGACTGCAGGCAGACATTGATAGGGTGGTACAGTGGAGCCATGAGAACAATTTATATTTCAATGTCAATAAGTGTTCGGTAATGTCTTTCACACTAGCGCGACAGCCACTCAATCACCAATATTGCTTAGAAGGCACCCCAATACAGCGAGTGAGGGAAATAAAAGACCTCGGAGTTCTCTTTACTCCTGACCTCAATTTCCGGGAACACATAAGCAGAGTTTGCAAGAAGGCATATCGGAACTTGGGATTTATGTTGCGCCAATCCTGTGGATTTACAAATTTGAATGCGGTGCGAGCCCTGTACGAAGCGCTTGTTAAAAGTCACCTGGAGTGTAACGCGTTCATTTGGGCACCCCATGAGACCAAATATAAGTTGATGCTAGAACGGATACAGAATAAATACATTAGATTCATGTATCTAAAATTATATGGTGTGTACCCGTTTACCCGTTAATGTATCCCACGCTGTTCGTACTAGGAATGGTGGGGTACAACACGCTGGAGGTGAGACGTGGCCTTAGTCTTGCTACATATTTGGTCAAGTTATTACGGGGTCGGGTGTTTAACCCGGACGTGTTACACGAGATGGCGCTGTGCGTACCGGACCGATATGTGTTTCGGCGACGTAGGCCTCCGTTGTTCGCAGTTCCACGCGCGCGAACTAACGTCATGAACCAGGCACCCTTTGTGAGAGCCCTGAGGTCACTTAACGCGACTGCTACTACCGTGGATGTATTCTGTTGCTCATTGACTGAGTTCACAAGGGCTACTTTATTTAATTTATGTTATGGTTTAGAAAATAATATGTAATATTAACTACCTACATTGTTGCATTGGGGTAACCTGTAATGATAATGTAATGAATAATAAATAAATAAATAAATAAATAAATATAATTACTATACAATTTAAAAATCACTTAAAGCATGATAAAACTCATTTTACTTATCATTTCTACTTATATATTTCAATTCCACTCAAGTGGTTCACCACCATCTTGGAGTCACAGCCAACCTCATCTGCACGTGGTGCACCCTACTGATTCGCCAAGGAGGCTCTGGAAGAGAGGTAGAGCATAGCGTAATTTTAAACTGCCCGACTGGGGAAGTACCTCCCCTCCACCTCACAGAATACCGCAGCAAAATAAAAAATATCTTGAGGGTTATTGTGTTCCTGCGAGTAAGTAAGGTCACCAGGATGGAGGAAAGCGATGGGTTGGAAGCGAGTTTTGCAAGCGTTTATATGGCTACAGTAACCGCTTCACATCAGGCGGGCCGTATGATTGTTTGCCCCTCGACGTAGTATCTAAAGTAAAAAAAAACACGTGCTACACATAAATAGTAGAAAGTTACAATTGAACTGCATTATTTTATAAATAGCTGTATAATATATGTCTGAAGGTGGGTATGCCACTTGCAATAAGTTTGGCAAATCTCCCGGAATTCGCTATTTCTAAATGTATAAACCGTATCGTGCCATTGATTCTTTAGAGAATCCAGTTTAGGTATGCGTGCACTCTGCAACACTGCTTTCCCCGCTTTTCCTGTTTGACATCTCGTAATATCCTGAGCCAAGACGATTTCTCTTTATAACTAAAATTTATTTTTTAACTCGTCAAAAGAGCTAGTTTGTCCGTTAAAATGGACTAAATTAGCATTTTAACTCCTACGGAATAAAAGTGATTTGAATTAGGAATGTGGATATTGTTAGTGAAAGTTCCAATTACCAAAGAGATCAATCATGAACATTGTAAGAACAAATCAAAGGCTGTATGTATAATAAACTACCAGCGTGTGTGCCAAATTAATAAAAAAAATGGGACAACATTAAAAATGTGCGAAATAAGTACATTGCATTCATAACAGTTTACCTACTCAAATTTAGTTTTCTAAAAAAAATGTGTGTGCCTCAAGCAATGCAGAAAGTATTATTCTTGCATATTCATAGTTGCATTTACTTATCATAGAGGGTGATAAAAAAGAGTGTCTACCACGGCAGCTTTCACCTTTAAAATAGTTCTTTGCTCCTTTAGTAAACAATCTACAATTTTTACGTACAAAATTTACCAGATATTTTGCGTTACAAAACGCAAATCAGACCGTGTGTGGAATTTTGTTCGCATCTCCGGGAATAGTCCATAAAATACTTTATGGATGCCCGTAATTCATTGCAAAGGCGTGCACTCCGGATTATTGACGATCCTAAGCTGAGAGCGTCACATGAACACGGTATTAGGTCCTTCAAAAGCAATGTGAAGAGGTTCCTTCTAGGCCAGCATAGTATAGTGGACGCGACGAGATGACATGAAGCGTGTGATTTCGTCGCTTCCATTCCTGGACTCCAGTGTCCTGCGGACTGGTGCTACGGCAGGCGCTGGTTGTGACATGACGTGTATATAAAGAAATAAAAAGACTAAAGGCTTCAACCAGTGTGTCCTCCCTGCAATGACATATGGTGCAGAGACTTGGACACTGACCATCGAACTGTTCCACAGGCTAAAGGTCGCGCAGCGAGCGACGGAGAGGGCTATGCTCGGGGTTTCTCTGCGGGATCGAATCCGGAACGAAGAAATTCGACGGAGAACCAAAGTTGTCGACCAAAGATGTGGAAGGCGGAGGATCGTATTTGGTGGAACGCATTGGGGAAGGCTTATATCCAGTAGTGGGTAGATACAGGCTGATGATGATGATGATGATGAAGTACAGTTTTTTAATATACATTTTAATATATCCTATACCTGTGCCTATAGTATTAAACGATGAAGTCATGTAGGAATATACTCGTATAAAAATTTGATCACGACGATCTCGAAAACGGCTCTAACGATCGTGACGAAATTTACGGGCGCGAAAAATCAATCTAAATAGGGTTGTATGTGGTTCATCAATATCTTTAAACCTGAGCCAACTTCATTTGCACGTGGTGACTGACGAACGAGGCTTTGGTCAAAAGGGAGGTAGGGCATTGCGTATTTTTTAAGCTGCCCAACTAGGGAAGTATCTCCACCTCACAGAATACCGTAGCCAAATAACAACACCTTAGAGGGTTGTCGTGTGAATGAGGTCACCAGAAAGAAAGGAAGGTTGCAGACCTCCATGGACGGTGGTAATTGCTTTCCATCAGGTGACCCACATGCTCGTATGCCCCTCTCTCATATATAAAAAAAAGGTCTCTTAATTCTGGAAAAAATAGTTTTCTTCTGAAAAATGTCATGTCAATCAATCAACTGACTAAAAATTTAATAGAAAGTTAATTGGAACGATTATCCCCGGCTACTTAATAATAATCAATTAGTACGAGTTACTCGATCGCGACAAAGTTAGCTTCATTTTGTAAAAATGAAACAAAGTAATAAAATGAACAATACAAAATTAAGTTCCTATTGTTGAGTTCAAATTCAGTACCCAAATTGTAATACAATTGTTCTTTTTTACATGTTTTTTTATACTCGTAAGGAGCATGTGGATCTGAAGGAAAGTACCATCACCATCGTCTATATAAATTACTTAACAACCCCAAGAGGTCGCCGATCTCGTCGAGTCTCTTCGTAGCATAATGTACAAAACACAAAATGACTCAAAATGTACAAATCGTAAAACGAACAACACGCAGAATGTGCTAAACGTTAAATGAGTACAACAACCAAAATGCACAAATACGTTGGTTCAGTGGCGCCATAGGGTGGTAGGACTAGCAAAATGCCACGGGCCCCCGACACAAGAGGGCCCCAACCCTTAATAAAATTGTTATTGGTGTTGGATAACTACTTAAGTGATTTATTTAAATAAAATTAAGTGACAACGACGCGACTATTTTTACTGATATGGCCCCAAAAAAAAAAATTTGCCACGGGCCCCAGATGGTATAGTTATGCCACGCGTTGGTTGGATCTTTTGTCCGCCCTGTGGTTGTATGTATATAGTACCAATTTCCTTTTTTAACTAACATGTGGGCGCGGTAACCGTGTGCGTCGTGCGCTTGCAACATAATTATCATATGTTGCAAGCGCGTCTCCTTATCATCATTTCCGTATCTTATCAGATACGGAAATACATCAAAAGGACTGTTCGTATTCGGTTAAAAATGTAAAAAGGCGTGCATGAAGTATAATTTCTGCCTTTGTTGTTCTGCCACCTGATCTAAAGCAATCACCCAGACACCAGAAGCCAGAAGGGTCGCCGATCCATTGCTATCTTTATAGGGACACATAGACTCTGTTCTCAATGACTCAAGGTTGTATTTGTTCGGGTATGTACACCGTTGAGGGAAGTTGATTGAACAAAAATTGAGTTTTTTAGTAGTATTCAATAAGATTAATATTTAGTAGTAGTAGAATAAGATTTAGTAGTTTTCAATACATATAGCATTGTATTTTGAAAATGTGCAATTGTTAAATGTTTAGCGTGGTCAAGCAAGGTAGTTAAGCAATAGTCCTTTTGAGTGACATTTTTGGCAGGCAAACAAGCATACAGCCTGATTGGTGAGAAACGGTTACCGTAGCCATATAAACGCTCGCTCGCTCGTTGCCACCCCCGGTGCCTTACTGATGACCATCACTCGTAGGAACACAACAACCCTCAAGAGAATTGTTATTTGGCTGCTGTGTTTTTATATTTTGACACTTCCTCAGTCCGTCTGCTTGTAAATATGCTGTTTACCATTCTACTTATTCTTTCGCTAGTCGGCAGGATGCACCATGTGTCGTTAAGATTGGCTTTGGCTCTAAAGATCATGGAAAGCCTAAGTGGCTTGACACCCCATTATAATGTTCACAATATATATGTATTTTAACATTCGCATTGGAGAGGCAACATCCACGGTTGGAAACTTAAATTTTCCAATTAATATCACTGCCACATATCATTATAATTTCCCTGTCTCAGCTTCGTTCCAATAATGGGGCTACGGGCGGTGGTACGATGGGTCCGGGATGCATAAATCTATGATGGAACTGTACAAATGGAACAAAGTACAAGTCTCAATTTCACCCACTCTGTACTGTGTCCGTACTTTAATCGTCTAAAATTGTACACAGAGAAAATTATAGACAAATTAATAGTTTCTATCATATTCACATAGGAGAAAAAGTAACTTACCTTTCTGTCATCATCGTGTAAGGAAATGAGACAAATTCGTCTTCAAAATTGCTTCCGGAGGGAATTAAAAAAACGGATAACAAAATCGGTGGATACAGTTTGATGTTGCAGCTACAAATCTATCGTATCCATCCAAGATTCAATCAACCACTGAATAGAAGAAGGATCAAAGGATTTATTAAGTAAGGACTATGGATCATCGCGTGCGGGAAAGGGGAAGCGCTGGCATTTTGAGAGAATTTTAATATCTATATAACGTATTCTCGTACAACACACGGCCGGCCGTGTCCCATGACACAGCCGCACCCCATTTTTTTGTTTAGGGTCATGTCCTGTTTTTTTCAAAGGAAAGCACAATAATGTGCGAAACATTTATACGACAGCGCTATATAAAATCATCTCATCCACGCCTATACGGCGTCTATACAACGTGGTGTATTCTCTGTCTATATCAAAAATACAAATATTCGTACATTACTCTTTCTCGTTTTTCAGTCGGGTACAATATATATATATATCTATAATAATATATATATATATATTATATGTATATTAAATGTATAAATATATATATATATATATTAAATGTATATATATATATATATATATATATATATATATATATATATATATAATTTAATTTCTTCGCGGTGTCTGTAATCATATGATGCAAGTTAAACCTGCATCATATGATTACAGACACCGCGAAGAAATATGACCCATTTCCCGTCCGATTAGGCTCAAATTTGGCATACTCGTTGGATTCGCGTAACAATCTAAATTATGTTCATCTAAATGTCGGCATTTTTTATTCAAAATGACGGCTGTCTTAAAATAGCTACTTATAATTTCCACATTAAGTTCTATAATATAGGTATCAAATGAAAATATTTTTTAATTAGTTTTGTATAACAATTAATAAAATCATATTTCAAATATATTTTTGTGTTTATATTCTCATAGAATACAATGTTTGCTCGCTTGGGAGCCATATGGCGGCGGTCACTGCAGAAGCATCCAGTCCTCACCAACACCGCAGTTTACGGAACGTTCTACACGGCCGCGGAAATGGCACAACAGACTTACAGAAGAATATATACTGTAAGTATACTGAATGATATAACCTTCTCGTATTATTTGTAATTTCGTAAAAAATATTCTCGTATTATATGCGAGGAGCTCGATTATGTCGTTGCGTGTGTCAGTCTAATCGAACACGCAAGTTAAGCAACGTCGGCCGCAGCCTGTCCATGGATGGATTAATTTAACTTGAGCTCCTCCGTGCTTCGGAGGGCATGTTTAGCCGTGGGTCCCGGCTATTGTCATCAAGCCAGTGGCATTAGGTGGCTTGGAAACACTGGCCTTGGCCAACCCGCAGTTTAGGGCAGTTCAATTGAGGGCAGGCCCATATCCCAGCAGTGGGATGAATAAGGGTTAATGACAACGACGATTATCTGTGATTTGCGCTTTAAGTATAAATAATTATTTACATGCGCGACAAGAGAGGTAGGGAGCGTAATTGTAAGCTAACCGACTGGGGAATGTACCTCCATCTCACAGAATACCGCAGCCAAATAACAATTCCCTTGAGGGTTGTTGTGTTCCTGCGAGTGAGTGTGGTCACCAGAAAGGAAGGAGATGCCGAGTTGGCAGCGGGGGTGGCGGCTCGCGAGCGATTTTATGTTGCAAGCGTTAATATGGCTACGGTAACCGCTTCAAATCAGGCAGGCCGTATGCTTGTCTGCCACCCGACGTAGTATAAAAAAAAACCAAAAGGAAGGAATACGATTTCAGCTGTCTATTTAAGTTTGTATTTGACATGATCAATTAAATTGAGACGCGCAACGTCGCCATCGAACTCCTCATCAAACCATGTGGATCTAACTATATTTAATGTATGTACATTAAGGAATAAATTATACTAAAAATATACATTGGCAGCGGTGGGATTCGAACCCACGCCTCCGAAGAGACTGGTGCCTTAAACCAGCGCCTTAGACCGCTCGGCCACGCTACCATTGATGTGGGATCACGTATGTCGACATGTGTATCAGTTCTTTAGAAACATAGATTAGTACAGCTATTTCTAGCACGTACAGTTTGCATAACAAACGATTTTACACCATTTTACAATTAAGATAAATTTGTAAATTGTAATGCTCTCATGAGTAGAATATATATATAGCATTCTACGTACTCTCTATTATATTTGGGGTGTAAGTGGTTCATCAACATCTTTGAACCAAAGTCAACCTCACCTGCACGTGGTGCACCGTGCAGACTGACAGAAGAGGCTCTGGCGAAAAGAGAGGTAGGGCATTGCGTATTTTTAAGGTGCCCGACTGGGGAATACCACAGCCAAATAACAATTCCCTTAAGGGTTGTTGTGTTCCTGCGAGTAAGTGAGGTCACCAGAAAGGAAGGAGTTGCTGCGTTCGTAGCGGGGGGTAGCGTAAAACACGAAATAAAATAACAAATATACAGGATAAAGCTCAAAAATACATGTGTTTGTCTTGGTCTGGGAGTTTTCTACGTATGTATTATATGTATATATATTATATGTATGTATTTACAAAAAAAATGTATTTAAGTGTTATATCAGTTATCTAGTACCCTTGTACAAGCTTTGCTTAGTTTGGGACTAGATGGCCGTGTGTAATTTGTCCAGGAATATTTATTTATTTATTTATATTTACACTGGCTGTACCCGCGGATCCGCTCGTAAAGCAATAGCAATAAAAAATCATGTAAACTTATGCTTGCGTGAAAAGGCTATAAATTTCTATAAACGGCCAGACATACATACAGAAAGACGTAGAGATTAATAATAAGACGTAGAGTTTGCCAATGAGCGTCTTCTGTCGAATCATATAGAGTAGTACAATACGTCCTGTATCTACAGGATATATAAATTATTATTATTTAAATAGTTGTCTTGGCCAACTTGCCAGATAAATAGTTGGGAGAGCACTCGACCGGTCATCGAGAGGTCGTGGGTTCAAATCCCACCTTTGGGGCAATTTTGCCATTTTTCATAAAATGGGATATATAAATGTTGGAAGTTGGACGCTAAAATCTAACTTTTGTCTGTCCATGACTCCACATCCCATTTTTTGTAGTCTCCAAAACTTTTTTTTTTATACTACGTCGGGTGGCAGACAAGCATATTGCCCGTCTGATGTGAAGCGGTTACCGTAGCCATATTAACGCTCACAACATAAAATATTGCTCGCGTGCCGCCACCCCTGCTGCCTTTCTGGTGACCTCACTCACTCGCAGGAACACAACAACCCTCAAGGGAATTGTTATTTAGCTGCGGTATTCTGTGAAGTGGAGGTACATTCCCCAGTCGGGTAGCTTACAATTACGCTCCCTACCTCTATTTTCGCCAGAGCTTCGTTTGTCAGTTAGCAGGGTGCACCGCGCGCAGGTGAAGTTTTCTTTGGTTCAAAGATGAACCACTTACACCCTAATCAACAACTTACATCCAAATTGTGCGAATCCGGAGCGCGTCGCTAGTATAAGATAAAGTTTAATAGTACATACGAGTATGTTACATAAAATAGTGCAGCGTGATATCACAATTAGTCCCAGCATTGTGTCGTGGACTGATTGTATTGATGAGCAGGAGGTCCCAATTGGAGGTTACAGCAGTATCCATTATTGACGCAATCAACCTCGACAATTGTTTCAGCCAGGAAATCCAGAATTGGACTTCGCAGCTGCTGGGCGGATTGCGGCTGTTGGCAGCACCGTTTATGCGCCTGTACTGTATTACTGGTATGTGTCTAAACTGTCTAATTTCACCGACGATGAAATATTTTTTTAAACTAGGAGACAAGTATGCTGACCGCCTGATGGGAATCGCTTATAGTAACCTATAGATAGATGCTTTCAAACTCAACTCAATTGTCTTGTGAACAAATAAATAATAAGTTTTTCTAATATCTACAGGTATAAATTTTTAGACAAGAAGTTTGCAGGAAAAGCGCTAAAGATGGTCGTAATCAAGGTGACATGCGACCAGACATTTATGTCGCCGTTTTTACTAGCTACGTTCTATACATGTAAGTTCCTCTCCTTCTTTTAAATTTAACCTCTTTATATGAACGAGGTTTAGGGTATAAGTAGATGTATTAGACGAAAGACATACCTCCTGATAGAAGTTTACACCTCCTGATAGACAGGTAACCTCTCTATCAGGAGGTGTAAACTAGATAGGAAAATTCCAAATCACGTTTTATTTGCTTTGTTGAATTTTAGACTCTACATACAATCTTAGATTATATTTACCTATTTTCAGCGAAATTTATTGAGCTTATAAAATCGTCCGGTCGTTCTGTCTGTCCGTACGTTGCCATGAAACTCAAAATTTCGAAATTCTGATTCGTGTAGGTAGAGCATCAAAAAGTAGTAATGTAAAGTGACCTTGGTACGATATCAATTCGGGAAAGTGGCCAAAATAAGTAAATAAATTTCGCTATGGTGGCGCATGCTGCGCGTCCGATGTTTCTCTTTGTATTTCGATTTGGGCGCCAATTACGCATACATAACGTCTGATATAAAGCAATATATGGAGAGATCATCGAGAGCATGTTTTCGAACGGTATAATATTATATATATCTGATCTCTTCAAGTTTGGTGATGCCATTCACTCGCACGCAAGGATATAATATTTATCAGGGGTATTGTTTTAGCTGCCATTTTGTGGAGGTGGGTTACTTCACCAGCGGGCTCAATACTATGCTAATGCTAATCAACAACAACCCTCTATTGACTGCAATCGGTCGGTACTTCCTCAGTCGACTTACTCTCAATTCAATTTTGCAATGTCCCAGCTCTCGTATCGTCAGAGCTTCGTTTGATATCCGACGAGATGAATTACGTAGATGAGATTAACTTATGGCTCTGAAGATGACGGTTACTGTATCGTTATAGTTCTTTTATTTTTATTTTTCAGTACTAGGAGTTTTGGAGAACAGAGAAGATGTTTTCCAAGAACTACGGCAGAAGTACTGGAGGACTTTCGTAGCAAATCAAGTGTTTTGGATACCGGCTCAAACTATAAACTTCTTTTTCATTCCACCGCATTTGCGAGTAGTTTACGTAGCTTCTACGTCCTTCCTATGGATCAATGTGCTGTGTTTTATAAAGAGACAAGAAATCGTATCACAAAAAGAATAGGTAGTTTATCAATGGTTAGTTTTGATCAATGGTCGAATGGTGGATTTTGATCAATGGTATGGTCATGATTAATACTGAGCTTCGGAACTCCACACCAAGGATAAACATTTATTATTACTAATTTCTTCTGATTAAATTCGTTGTGAGTTCCAAGGCAGCCGTAGTTTTACCCCCGGGACTGCAATGGACTTCACTGTTCATTGCGTTTTTTGGTGGTAGCCGCTGTTATGTAATCTGTAAACCTGGCTACACAGGAGACATAGTGGTGTGAATGTGTGATGGGCGCAAAAAAAATTACACATTAGACATTTTATTCATATTTGTCAGGGCTGTCTAAAGAAAAAAAATACACTGTTTTGGTATTGCCACAGTATAAGTAATAGTACTACGTACAGTATGGCCACTCCCTGCCGCTCTCTCATGTCGACCTCACCTCCCCTCTGAGACAAATTAGGAACAGTTTGTATGGCGCCGCACGCACACACGCTCATTCGCGCGCTGCACAGACGTCATTGTTTACGTAGTAGTAAATGACAGTGACATTTGTATGGAGTGGGGGGGGGGGGGGGGGAGCGGGGTGTGGTATTACTGTCCTGGTAAAACAAATGCAATATCTGATTTCACTATGACATTCCCAATTTGAGAGAGATTTCTTTTCCTGTGAGTTTTGTGTAATTGTTTTCGATTTATTAATTGCATAAGTAATTAAAGGAAATATATTTCCTAATAGGAGGGGTATATCCCTCCACCATTATTTCCTTAAAAAATGGTCCAGTAGCACAAATTTCTTATTATATATTATACGGTTTTAAATAAAGTTATTTACTAAAATAGTTATGTAAAAGTCTATTATATTTTACGACAATTTACTGTTGATGTTATTGTTTGTTATTTACATGTACAGAATTCTAATTAAAATGTTAGACATTTTATGTGAATTTATTTTGTAGTAATATTTGTCACCTTTAGTAGGCATATTAAATTTCGGCATCAACTCATAATCATCCCACTGTTGGGATACGGGTCGAACCGAAAGGCTTAGAGTATATTCCACGGCGCTGCTCAACTGCGGGTTGACGGAGGCCAGTGTTTTCAAGGTGCCCTAAGGCCACTGATTTGGCTTAACGTCTGTCATTTAAAGACAATAACCGGGACCGACGCTTAAACCTGCCCTCTGAAGCACGGAGGAGTTCAAGAAAAAAAACCCATCCATAGACAGGCTATGGTCAACATGCTTGCTTGATCTTGAACTTGCGTGATCGATTAGACTGACACGCGCAACGACGCCATTGTGCTCCTCCATTGAGATAATAAATTTAGTCGTAATTATTAGTTTAAACCACACATAATTTGGCATCTTATGTTATAGAGTACGCTCCGTACCATTCGTTTATCCTCAAATTGGAACTCTACGCATCATTACTTATCACGAAATAAATAATTGATAGTATGATCCAATATAAGAATTTTTTGTATACCACTATAGTTGTAAACCAGTATACGGCCCGCCTAAAGCTTAGATTTAGATTAGATTTCATAAACAAGTGTTGACATGAAAGTGGATTTCTATCCTTTAATATTCCTGAGACAAAGCACATAGTACACGTTGTTGATTAGCGGGGCTCTGGGTCATACCGATTAAGTAGAAGACGATTCCGACAGGTCTTCGTGAGCTGAAATAATTTTAACAAAAAAAAAATCGACTTCAAACATTACTCTACTATATGTATGTAGACATGGATATAGATGATGATGATGATGATGATGATGAAAAAAATATGGGACCAATCTGGAAGTATACTCTTTCTAATAAAGTTTTTTTCAAATCGGTTTATAAATGACCGAGTAATGAAATAACAAACCTAACAGTGGGTAGATACAGGCTGACGATGATGATGATGATGATGATGAAAAAATATGGGAACAATCTGGAAGTTTACACTTTCAAATATTTTTTTTTTTTAATCGGTTTATAAATCACGGAGTAATTAAGTAACAAACATTTTAAAAAAATGCAGCCGGATTTAGAACCTCCCCTGTTTGGAGTCGGTTAAAAAAGACTAGGACAACTGGCGACTCTATTTTGCAAGAAAAGCAGACTGTTTTCATTGCATTTTCGTATAGTACAGGGTATTTTTTGCTTGAAAATGTTGTTTTTATCTGACTATCGAAGAAGGGAGGGTCGAAACATAATTGTTTCGAGAGTATGTAAAGAAATAAGATTATTATTCTTTAGAAATAAGACATACTAGGTTAGGTTAGGTTAGGTTAGTTCAGCCATTGGGCTCTTGTGGGTATTTAGACACGTCTTAGATTTTTTATAAATAACATTCTTATTTGTTATTATGCTTTTATCTACTAGAATTTCTGAATTGATCATTAGCGAAGAACAAATGCTTCAAAGAAACTTGCCAATATGGGTCTTTATTTAAAATAATCTGATAATATATGGAATCAACTTCCTTCAGCGGTATTCCAAAATAAATACGACATGGGGGCCTTCAAGAACAGAGTCAATATTTCCCTTAAAAGGCTGGCAACGGATCAGCGACCCCTTGGTGTTGCTGATTTCTATGGGCGGTGGTAATTGCTTTCCATCAGGTGACCCACATGCTCGCTTGCCCTCCTCTCATAAAAAAAAATATAAACAAAAATCTTGTTATGTAATATGACGAAATGAGACGGATTAGTTAACTGGATCTAATAATTCTGGCCTACATTGCTAAGGCTTCACTTAGAGTGCACTTTGTAACTTCAGCCCAGGTTTTCTTTAGTTCGCAACCCGACTTATGTGCGCGAGTGTCTAGTTTTGGTGAAGAAAGAAATATATAGTTTCAAAATGAGGGATTTTAAATTCGTGAACTGTTCTATTGCAGAAGACTTCCATAATGTTACAAGCAATTTAAATGAGAGGTTAAATAGTGAAACTACAATTGCGGTTGGAAGTAATGTTGGACTGTTAATATTCATTTTTAGTATTATTATAAGTTACCAAGTAAGTAAACATTGTTATATTTTTTTATACTACGTCGAGAGACAAACAAGTTACTATATAAACCTCGCCGCCAACGAAGCTGCTCCGTCCTTCCTGGTGACCTCAGTCACTGGCAGGAACACAACAACCCTCAAGGAATTGTTATTTGACTGCGATATTTTGTGAGGTGGAGTACTTCCCCAGTCAGGCAGCTTACAAATACACTATGTTCTACCTCTCTTTTGCCAAAGGTTCTTTTGCTAGTCGTACTGTCGTCGTAGTACACTTGGTTTTCGTACAAATCTAATTGCTTACCAATTTATTTCCATTTGATCACCACGGAAATTACCGTGGTGATTAGGGTCTGGTGATGGAGCAGGAGAAAGATATTTTCTTGTATCAGGGTTTAATGTTTTTTTAATTTACACATGTAATTGTTTCAGTTTTCGGGACGGAATAAGTCTACTGTGAAATTTGAACTGTTTAACAGAACAGCAGTGTTAAGAATTCTGGTTTTAGCAACAATAGTGTTGATGGTACCAATCTTAATAGTGTTATTGATACTAGCTATGTGTTATAAATTGTTGTGTTCAGTGATAATTAAGAGAAAAGATAAGCAATTCGTTAGTTTTCTTGATAGTTTTGACGTTTTCTGGAATTTAGAAGGCGATTCAGTTATAAATATTCTCGGTATTGTAGAATCGGATTCTGCTGAAGCATTATCACAAAATATGAAATTAAAACTGCAAAAACTCGTTCATGATGAAACTATTGACAAGATTTTTTATAGGAGAAATGAAGAATATGGCTTTTATTACTGGAGAAGATACAGCTTAATTGATATGAGTGAATATATAGATATTATTGAACTGCCCGAGAAATATGAGCTTGGTGTTGAAGATCTAGAAGACGTTATGACAGACCTAGCGAATAAATGTCTGCCTTATGATGATGAAGGACTTTTCAAAATACTAATAACGAAGCAAAGGGTTGGTAATTACGATAACGAGAGGGGAGAATATGGAATAATTTTCAGAATTCATCATTCTGTTGGAGACGGCGCCGCTCTTATTCAATTTCTTTGTGAATCTTTAGCAGATAAAAGCAACGATGTCTATACGGCAAATATGCCAAAATTTCACAATCATGATAATCCAGGTGACATAATAGATATGATAAAAAAGTTATGTGATATGCCTTTATGTATTGTGGCTTCAGCACAGAGAAAACCAGACGAAAATACATTACATGGTCCAACCTTGATTGGGTTAAAGAATTTTAAATGGACAGATTCTGATGAAAATTTGATGTTAATGGTAAAGGAAATAAAAGAAAATGTTGATCAATTTAGCTTCTCAGATTTGATGCTGACGGCACTATCTGCCGGTCTGAACGATTATTTCTCTAAGGTAACATGCGATAATGTGATTTTTTTTACAGGAACTTTATATTTTCTAATGATCTCCTTTATTTTTTAACAGACACAAGCACATGTTCCAGAAGATGTAGCAGTAATAATTCCAATCCCCTTTCCTGCACTACCCACAATGAAGAAGAATCAGAACATATTATCAAATGATTTTACGGTTTCGATACTTGATCTACCAGTAAAAGAACACAGAAATTTGGACAAAATTAAAAGTCGGTTTACTAAGTTTCGAAACAGCAACGAATTTTTGGTATGTGTATAATGAGATTTTGGCAACCTAATAGTTCGATCAATATAATTGTATTGTTTTGATCACATATTTAGGATGTATAGATGAACAATGCCCAGTTCAGAGACGTTTCCAAAATTGAATTGCATATGTGTGAGTTTTTAATGTAGTCAATGTATGCGTAATTTTTAAGATTATTATCATATAAAATAAATTAGTTTCTAAAAGTTGCCAAGTTATGGCGCAGAGATTGCTCACTCTATGGTTTGTTAACCGTCGATCGTTATGTCATAATACATTATGTAATATATGTTATAATATATATCTATTATAATACCTACTCGAAATATGCATAAGGTCGAAAATTATTATCCTCCCGTCTTCGGTAGGTAATCGGATAAAAAAATAGCGAATTTTTATCGACATGCGTGATCATTTGGTCAATCCCTAGTGAAATAAAGGCATTTTAGTTTTTATACAAAATGTTCTATAATCGAGCCTTTGTCTGGTAAATAAATATTAACACGTATGTCTAGGAAAACCAATATGTTGCTCTAATATATTAGGTTGGGGAAAAAGTCTTTTCGTATTTTATATGAAAATTCAAAACATTTTTTACTAAAGTTTATTTACATTTAACTAAAGTATGTAGGTGCCATTTTGTTCGATAACTTTTTGCCATCTTGTAGATAGAGACATGATCCCATTACTATAGAAATTTTGGGACTTCTGTTCAAAAAACCACGACAAGTGGTTTTGGCAGTCTTCTCGTGATGTTAACCTGACATTGCCTAAAGAATTCTGAAGAGACCGAAACAGGTGGAAATCAGAAGGTCAGGACTATACGGCGGATGCATTAACACCTTCCAGTCAAACTCTCTTAATTTTTGCTGAGTGGCTAAAGATGTGTGAGGTCTAGCGTTATCATGATGAAAAATCACACCCCTTCTGTTAATTAATTCCGGCCGCTTTCTCTCAACTTTTTGCTTTAATCTCATCAGTTGTTCACAGTAGAGTTCAGAATCGATAGTCCTGCCTGGCGGTAACAGCTCATAATGAATAATGCCCTTCCAATCCCACCATACACACAGCATCACCTTATTGCGGGTTAACCCGGGTTTTGCCAGAGTCTGTGAAGCCTGACCGGCCTTTGACCACGACCTTTTTCGCACGTTCTTGTCGTACGTGATCCACTTTTCATCACCAGTTATAAGCTTCTTCAAAAACGATTCGCTTTCATTACGTCGTAGTAAAGAATCGCAAATGAGTACACGGTTCATTAAGTTTCTTTCAGTGAGATCGTGAGGCACCCAAATATCGAGCTTTTTAGTGTACCCAGCTTTTTTCAAATGCGCCAAAACTGTTTTGTGGTCAATTCCTAATTCTTCAGCTACGTCGTAACTACTGATATGCTGATCTTGCTCCACTTTTTCAAAAATGGCATCCATTTTATCCGTAACAGGGCGACCAGAGCGACGTGCATCTTTCACATCAAAATTTCCTGATTGAAAACGCTTAAACCAAATTTGTGCTACTCTCACAGACACTGCACTAGATCCATAAACGTCACAAATTTTTTTCGCAGCTTGCGTTGCATTTTTACTTTTTTTGTAGTAAAATTTTAAAATGAATCGAATTTCTTCATTAGATTCACTCATCTTGACAGTAAAAAAAATAAATGAAAATCACACATTTACCTAATTTGAATTTGGAATTATCTTTTTAAAATTTAAACTTTTTAAAGATATCAAAACCTGCCAGATACAAATGGTATAACCAAAGAGATTTTATTACAAGTTCATACATACTAAAATGCGAAAAGACTTTTTCCCCTACCTATTATATATTTTTATACTGTTTGTACTATTTTGTATTACTTTGATATAATATGTTTTCAAAAATATCTACGACATAATCGAAATATGTAATTCTCTGGATTATACTATCTTGTACCGCACGCAACACGGCATCTTAATTGTATTACAAACTTTTTTCTTGTTTTATTATAGGATTATTTCTTATTTATTTAATAAAATATCCACTCTGTCTCTCTCTCTCTATCGCTTTCGGCTTTATTTGTCGTTATGCGTAGCGAAAATACCTAGGTCTGTGGTTATGATTATATTTTATTTAGAAAATATATCAGGTAATGTTAATATCTAAAATTAGTTACTTACACCCTGTTCCTAACAGAAACGGAAACAAATTACCAACTTCATTTGCGTTCCAAACGCGCATCAATAAAAACATTTTTTGTTACCTGTTACGTCGCATTTGCAATACGTGAATTTAGTAATCTTTAGAAATTTTGGAACGAAAAAGTTCATGATTTATTTTTATTCGTAATTTTATTTTTTATGTTTCTCAATAATACAATAGATGAATATTATTTTAAATATTGTCAGACAAATAACATAGCGCCATCTAGCCCCAAAGTAAGCGAAGCTTGTGTTATGGGTACTAGACAACTGATAAACATACGTAAAAACATTTTTTTTGTAAATACATACTTATGATACATAGAAAACACCCAGACTAAGACAAACAGACATGTTCATGCACACAAATGTTTGTTCTATGTGGGAATCGAACCCACGAGCGTTGGTGTCGAAGCCGCGTCATTGACCGCTACGCCACCGAGCTCGTCATGCTTATGCATTATGCTAACAGTCCTATTTTATTTTTCAGGCAAATCATTATTTCCTTAAATTGGCAAGCATTTTACCTAAACAAATCCTGGCACCTATGTTTTACAGTCATCATGCCACCATCGCATTCAGCAATTTGCCTGGTCCAGGTTGTTTGACCATTTGTGAGGGTAATGTCCTGAAGAAACTGGTGTTTTTCATTCCACATAAAGGATTAACTGGTAAGGAATATGTCTATTGTGAGAGGTAACTAAATATTGTCTACCTACGACTTTGTGGTTTACACGTTGTAGGTTCATCCCGCTTTATAGTTAGTTACAGTGAACCAACCACAAGTCATATTGCTATATTAAGTTTCATTACATTATGCAATTAACTGGAGCCGTGACTATACGGAAAATAAAATAAGTCAAGTAATTTCAAAATAGCAGATATACCTGTATGTATTTTTTCAGGTAACACGTGTAAACTGATATAAATAAAATAAGTCTTTAGTGCAGGCAAAAAATCCATCTATCTATATATATAAAAGAGAAAATCACTCACTCACTCATCACGAAATCTCAGAAACTATAACACCTGCAAACTTGAAATTTGGCAGGTAGTTTCCTTATAGGGTGTAGACATTCGATAAGAACGGATTTTACGATACTCCACCCCTAAGGGGGTAGAATGGGGGTTGGAAGTTTGTATGAAAGAGACTTGAAATTTAAAATGTATGCTCTATAGATGGTGTGGAGGTGTACCAATAATGTCTCTTTGGAAATCAACCCCTTTTTGGGGTTAAAACGGGGGTTGGAAGCTTGTATAAATATGTGTAAAAGGGTATTTTGTCTGCAATAAAGACATTTTATTTTAAATTTATTTTATTTATATCAGTTTACATAAAATAAAATGTCTTTATTGCAGGCAAATATAGTTCGGTTCAGGTCAGCATCAACCCATACTCATCTCACTGTTGGGATACGGGTCTCACCTCAATCGAAGGGGTTCAGGGCATACTCCACCACGCTGCTCAACTGATGGTTAGCGGATGCCAGTCTTCTCAAGCCGCCCAAAGGCCACTGACTTGGCCTAACCACTGTCATCTAATGACAACAGCCGGGACCGCCGGCTTAATGTGCCCTCCGAAGCACGGAGGAGCTCGGGATAAATAAACCCATCCATAGACAGCCTACGGTCGACGTTGCTTAACTTGCATGATCGTTGAGACTGACACGCGCAACGCAACCTAATGGCCGCTTTTATAATTTGCCGGAGCACGGCACGGCGCGGTTTTGCCGTGGACGTCTCCGGTAATTCGTCGCCGTCGACGGCAAGCCGTGCCGTAGAGCTCTTTTATAATTCGCCGTAAAATTATTTACGCTTTACGTCTTCAAAGTGCGGACATCATGTTCTCGAAGAGACAGTGACTACTTATACTTTATTTGTTATATTTAAGACGTAGAAAAAGACATATTACTAGAAAGTATTGGCAACATCCGCTTTTAAAAGTAAAATATTTAGAAGGATCATACTACACATACTACACGCTATTTGATAAGCTCAAAGAAGATCCAAATAAGTTTTTCAATAATTTTCGGATGTCAATAAAAACGTTTTATTACATCCTTTCTCATCTGAGTAATGATTTAAAATAACGTCATTCTGCTTGTACAACTTACGCAAAACAGACGCTGCCGCCGCGCGCGCCGTCCGACTACGCACGCACGCACACAGTTACAAATTCCTTGTACGTACGCACTACACTCTCAACACCGCCGCGACGATTTGATGAGGAGCGCAGTGTGCTACGGCAACGGCACGGTCGACCGTTGACGTTCACGGCATGCCGTTACCGTGGGCGGTAAATTAAAAGCGTCTGCATACAATTCCATACATTTTGCTCTCCTATTTCGCCGTGACGGCAAAACCGTGGCGTGCCGTGCCGTGCTCCGGCAAATTATAAAAGCGGCCAATCACGGTTTTGTTCACGGAGAGTGTAGTGCGTACGTACAAGGAATTTGTAACTGTGTGCGTGCGTGCGTAGTCGGACGGCGCGCTTTTATAATTTGTGTGCGGCGGTGTTGAGAGTGTAGTGCGTACGTACAAGGAATTTGTAACTGTGTGCGTGCGTGCGTAGTCAGACGGCGCGCGCGGCGGCAGCGTCTGTTTTGCGTAAGTTGTACAAGCAGAATGACGTTATTTTAAATCATTACTCAGATGAGAAAGGATCTATTAAAACGTTTTTATTGACATCCGAAAATAATTAAAAAACTTATTTGGATCTTCTTTGAGCTTATCAAATAGCGTGTAGTATGATCCTTATAAATATTTTACTTTTAAAAGCGGATGTTGCCAATACTTTCTAGTAATATGTCTTTTTATACGTCTTAAATATAACAAATAAAGTATATGTAGTCGCTGTCTCTTCGAGAACATGATGTCCGCACTTTGAAGACGTAAAGCGTAAATGATTTTACGGCGAATTATAAAAGAGCTCTACGGCACGGCTTGCCGTCGACGGCGACGAATTACCGGAGACGTCCACGGCAAAACCGCGCCGTGCCGTGCTCCGGCAAATTATAAAAGCGGCCATTAGGTTTTATATATATTTCTCCATCCACAGGTGTGGGTGTAACAGCTTTCTGTTATGGTGGTGTGCTGCGATTAGCAGTCTCTGCTGACAAAGCCCTGGTGCCAAATCGTGATCACTTGGACTATATTTTGGAGGGAATGGTGGACGAGATCAAGCGGTTACATTTACTTTACGCAAAAAAGTAATCAAAATTATGTGAAAGTTATATGGCGGTGGAAGGCTCGCATTGGCATCTCAGTAAAAGGTGACATTTACGTCAAATTTCTTAATTTTTAGCGATATTTATAATTACATATTTGTCGAGCCCGATGGTCGAATGGCTAAGAAGGCCGCTTTGACTCCGAGGTCGTGGGTTCGACCCACGCACAAGACAAATGTTTGTGTGCATGAACATGTAAAATTTTCTTGGTCTGGGTATTTTCTATGGGCATATCATCATCAATCATCATCATCATCAATCATCATCATCATCAGGTCATTTTAGTCTCTACTACAGGAACACGACCCTCTCTCGTCCGTCCTAGACGGAAGGAGGATTTGGCCTACACTCCCCACGATGGCCAAGTTTAATATAATATCAGATATCTAGTACCTACCCATAGTACAAGCTTTGTTGCTTAGTTTGGGACTAGATGGTAGTGTGTAGTTTGTACCGGAATATATATTTATTTATTACTTATAATTTTTCTTTGTTGCAGATATGGAGATCGTCAAATAGTGCCAATAAAGTCTACAAAATGATTTATAATATTATTTCTCTACATTTTACATTTAGTATGTAAATGTTAGCAGAATAATATATTATAAGAAAATGTGGTGCAGTATTATGGCGTATTTATTGTATAAATTGATAAATATAAATAATAAAGTAGTTACTTATGTCAGATTTATTTTTAATTAATAATCTTATAGATAATAAATACTTAAAAAAATACTGTATATGGAGATAATAAAGTAACAAATAGTTTTTACCAATTTATACTTCCTGGTGTCAATTGTTCAATGTATGCCTTTAGTCTCAGATTCTCTATGTAAAGAATATTGCATTTTCGCACCTAAAACAAAATATTTCTTCCGTTCTAATTAATAAAAACAAAATCCAAGCCCCAGCAGTATAGGTACTGGAATCAATTGATCGAAAACTGAACTTTTTGACGTGCCAACGTCTTATAATTCGATGGAGCCGGCTGCACGCACGAAAAAACATGACGTATGCGGCGTTACCTCGCTCTGAGGCGTTCCATTAAAATTTTCTTTTGAAAAATGCAAACAATCCATCAGTATTTTCTTATGACGTTGTCACGTTCAACTATCGTCAGTAAACCGACTTTATAGATAACCGATTTTTTTATAACATTGTGGTAAATAAGCAACGAGAAATTTTCGAATGAGAACGCTTCATGGAAAGCAATTACCACAGCCTACGGAAGCGTTACAATGTACTATTACTTATACTGTCGACGCCTTGTAACGTTGCGAAAATAATTTAAAAAAGATGCAAATATGCAAATGAAGTTGTAAGTTATGTAAATACTCATTAAATAACTGGAGTAATTGACACTAGATTAAATATACATACATTTTTTTATATAATTACATACTTATAGTGTGCTTATAGGTTAAGTCCAGTTCCAAAAGCTTCCTATTCCTACTAATTTCTTCTGATAAATTCGTTGTGGGCTCCAGGGCAGCCGTAGTTTTACCCCCAGGACTGCAGTGAACTTCATGTTCATTGTCTTTTTGGTGGTCGCTGCTGTTAATCCTAGCTATACAGGAGACACAATGGCGGGAATGTGTGGTGGACCCCCGTAAAAAAATACATACTTAATCATAAGATATGACGAGCTCGGTGGTCGAATGGTTAGCAATGGCCACTTTGACTCCGAAGTCGTGGGTTCGATTCCCGCACAAGTCAAACATTTGTGTGCATGAACATGTTTGTTTGTCTTGGTCTGGGTGTTTTCTATGTATTATAAGTATATATTTACAAAAAAAAATGTATTTAAGTACATTTATCAGTTGTCTAGTACCCATAACACAAGCTTTACGCTTAATTTGGTACTAGATGGCGCTGTGTAAATTGTTCAGAAATATTTATTTATTTATTTATATATGGTGAACACCAGGACAAACAAAGCAAACAGACATGTTATTGCATAACTGTTTTACAGTGTTAATGTAGCCACTGGTAACCATTCAACCACCGGATTCGTCATAGCCAAGGGAATAGGCATCAACCCTTAATCATCCCACTGTTGGGATACGGGTCTCACTTCAGTAGAATGGGTTTAGAGCATAATCCACCACACTATTCAACTGCAAGTTGGCGATGGCCAGTGTTTTCAAGCAGACCTAAGGCTACTGAATTGGCTTAATTACTGTCATCTAATGCCAAACACAACAGCCGGGACCGACGGCTTAACGTGCACTCCGAAGCACCGAGGAGTTCGAGATAAGTAAACCCATCCATAGACTAGCTGCGGTCGACGTTGCTTAACTTGCGTGTTAGATTAGATTAGACTGACACGCACAACGACGCCATCGACCTCCTCGACGATCGAAGAGGAGAGGGATGAAGTTAATTTACCTCAGCAAGGAGCAGTGCAGCTGAGGCATCCCGCTCAGTCTCCATGCACCGTGCAAGTTGCTTATCCATTTCTAATCTCGCTTGCTGCGTCGAGCTTATCACTTCCGCTACGGCTTGTTTGAGCGAGGATATAATTTGTTTGTAAAGGGTTTTCTAAAACAAACGAACTTAGCTTAGCGACGATTGTCTATGATAATCAGAGACCAAATATAGCGTCGGTTACAGCTTATGTAGCGCCAGAATGTAGACACATATCTATAGTTAATTGATTCAGGTGTTCCGGAAGTCAAATATACAGGCAATTTGATATACACTACTTTGCGTGCTTCCGCTACCTATTAGTTCATGCAAACTACTGCCGGCCGGAACCCGCTACCACATTTCTGGTGAATACTCGCTCCTTCCCAATTCGTTTATGCTGTACGGCTGGTATACGTCGAAGAAACCGTATATAGGAATTTCTGATATTTAACCTAAAATGCTAATATTTTTTTTATACTACGTCGGGGGACAGACAAGCATACGGCCCGCTTGATTAACGCGGTTACCATAGCCATATTAACGCTCGCAACATAATATGTCGCTCGCGCGCCGCCAACTCCGCTGCCAATGCAGCAACTTCCTTTCTGGTGACTTCACTCACTCTCAGGAACACAACAACCATCAAGAGAATTGTTATTTGGCTGCGGTATTCTGTGAAGCGCAGGTACACATTCCCCCATTCGGGTAGCTTATACTTATGCTCCCTACCTCTCTTTTAGTTTCGTTTGTCAGTCAGCAGGATGTATCGCGTGCAGGTGAAGTTGGCTTTGGTTCATATAAACCCCTTACATCCCAAATATACCTATACAATAAAGATATATTTTTTATCGTAAGGGGCTTCACTTTCGTGGCTACAAGGACTTTAACACCCGAGGTAGGTAGTATCAAAATGGGTATGGTTATAAGTACTTGCATATTCCCCTTACTCTTGAGAGCCAGGAACTTCTCGCCAATAGATAGAAGAACTTCATGAGCATGTGTGAGTTGTGCTCGGCTCTCAACAGTATGGCGCTTCAAGCGCTTTATAGCAGCATCTCTTTTGCTTAAAGCTTTACACCGTTCGTCGTATGCGTGGAGTAAAGATTCATATTTCTTTGAGAGTTCTTCGTATCTGGAAAATGTTTTTCTGTACAACATCGGATGGAAAACTAACGCACTAAACTAACTGTTACCGTAGTCTATAGACGATTCGCAATACGAGGAAATTGCTCATACGCTGCCATCCCAGCTGCTAACGAAACATCTTACGTCTCGTGGCGTTACTCACTCGCAGGAACATAACAATTCTCAGGGGTGGTCTGTTATTTGACTGTGGTTTTCTGCGAGGATGAGTTACTTGCCCAGTTGATCTGGACTTGCCCCACCTCTATTTCACCAAAACCTCGTTTGCTTACTGGTACATGTACTTAGGATTGAGTATAGCTTTGGCTCTAAAAATAACGGTAAACCTTTTCCATCCCAAAAGAAGAAAAGGTAAAGGTTTGCAGGAAAGAGGAAGGAGGAAGAAGGCGAGGTAAGAAAGGAGGAACTAGGGAGAAGTGATATTGTGCTTTTAAATAAACAAATACTATTACTAAAGTATAAATTATATAAAGCTATCGAGTTATTGAGTAATTAATTTCTACTTAAGTCAATAAAATTTGCGCGAAATGTCTACTAGTCGTAAAATGTATCTTCCTTATAATGTGCCTTTCACAGAATGCCTTTTTCGCAGAATTTGCAATAGAAATTTCGACTGCGAAGTAAGCGTTCTGAGCAGGAGTAAAAATTACTTACTGGTATTGCAGACATACGATGCTCATAGTAGACCAAGAATCAGTTACATCTACAGGGCATCTTGTCGATTTCGGAGTTTCTGACAAAGGATACATAGTATTTTATACTTTTCTATATTAAGTACATAATGTAAAGTTATTAAAAATTAAGTTACATTCGTATTTTTATATTTTTGTAATGGAAAACACAAAAACTATTAAATTATTTGGGGTGTAAGTTCATCAACATCTTTGAACCAAAGGCAGCTTCATCTGTACGTGGTCAGCCTGCTGACTGACAAACGAGGTTCTGGCGAAAAGAGAGGTAGGACATAGCGTATTTTGTAACCTGCCCGAGTGAGGAAGTACCTTCACCTCACAGAAGACCGCAGGCAAATAATAATTCCTTTGAAGATTGTTGCGTTCCTGCGAGTATGTGAGGTCACCAGGAAGGAAGAGTTGCTGCGATTCATGTAAAAAAAAATAAGATTAAAAAAATCTTACGTCTATTATTAGACGAAAGATTTTTTTAAATCTTAATTTTTTTTTATATTTAAAATCTTAATTTTTTTTTATACTACGCCGAGTGGCAGACAAGCATACGGTCCGCCTGATGTCCTGCCAGCGACTCCTTCTATCCTGGTGACCGCACTGACTTGCAGGAAAACAACTCTGAAGAAAATTGTTATTTAGCTGTTGTGTTCTGTGAAGTGGAGGTACTTCCCCAGTCAGACAACTTATACGCTTTGCCTTACCCCTTCTTTTGTCTGTCAGCAGGGTATACCACGTGCCGAGGGCTCACTGATGATGATGAATCTCTTGCACTCCAAAATCCGATTAGAGCAGTATTCAGATTTTGGGGTTATTATTTTTTGGTAAAATTGCCTGCCTCACAGGAGAATGACGTTAAATTGGTACTTTGCTGTCTTAAGATACTTTACTGGTAGGAAACTCACCACTTTTCGAGCACTTATCCTTGTCATTCGATCCCTCGCTATCCCACCATTCGTTAACACTGTGGCAGTGGGAGTGCGAATGGTTAGCTTTGCAACGCAACAGTTGTGCCTCGTATTTGCTCGTCTTACAAATACTGTGTTCCAGTCTGTTCAATAATTGACGAGCATTTCGCAAGCCGTTCATGAAGTTTTTCTGCTGTATTGTATTTAGTTTCAACTGGAAATCATTTTGTTTTGGGATCAAGTATAACAGATAGATACTTAGTACTCTTTAATTATGATTGAGATGATATAATTATCTTAGAATTATGTACAACATCTAGGTAGGTACTATATTCACTAAAACTTAGTGAATATAGTACCTACCTGGATGTTGTACATAATTATCTGTATATATAAAAGGCAACAGTTGCTGACTGATCTAATAATGCACAGCTCTAACCATTGGACGTATCGTGTTGAACTTTGGCATACAGGTATCTATATGACGTAGGCATTCAATAAGAAAGGATTTTTCCCACGCGAAAATGCGCGTACGAAGTAGCGGACGTAAGCTTATTACTTACAGATAGGAAACTATGGAGAGACCTGGAGCTCTACCGCCTAAGCTGAAGCCGATTACAATCTTATTTTTATAAAAGGCTAGTTACGGCACTGATTCTGAACAATGAATGGTATAGAATTAGAGACTAAAGGTACTGTAGGTAATTAAGTAATAGACAGAGAGATATTCTGTGGTGCAAAGACAAATGGGGATAACAGTGCAGGGAGGGTGAATGAGTGAGCCTATAACTTGTCCGGGAAGTATCACGATCTATGAAGCAGATGGGAGTATGGATGTAATTTAATTATCACAACTTACTGGAAACTTATTGATTTCAATACATTGTAAGTTTTGAGGAGTCAATAAATTATCGCATATAACATTTCTTTGCATCGTTCAAAACTTAAAAATTATCTAAAACATTTTTATTAAAATTTCAGAGCAAAGACAGAGATGATATTGACTACTTAAATTCCAAACATGCCATATTATCCAATACTTTTTCATAATTGAAACAATAAGTTTATAGCACATAGTAATCACCTCTTTATACTTTGATTTCAGCGAAAAGGTCACATCGGGGTAGAAATGTTTATGCTCGCAAGCGCTATTCTTTTACGAGCTCTACATCTGAGCCGCGAAGCTCCGCGAACAGGCGTGAACGTAGATGTGGATGGTTTTCTCTGTTCACGGGCGTTCACGCCAGTTCCCCGATCGGAGTCGGTATTTTGTCCCGCGACAAAAGCGACACGAACGTTCGCGCGGTGTTCATGCGTACACATCCACATTCATGGCGTGGCGCCAGTTTACTTACTCCTGACTACCGATGCGTACAAGTCATTACAATTTCAGTCATCCACCATCTTCTTCTTCTCCAACGATTTCTAATTATTTTCATATTTTTTATGGACAAATAATGCTAAAGCAAACAAACTTATTGCAGCCGCAGCTTCCACTTTCATTTCGCGGCAGGTTTCACTCATGTGTACCTCGTGGATGTAGAGGGGCACAAGCTCTACCGTGAAATCACAGTGCGAATTCAAGGTATAGATTTCACAGATGTAGAGCCCGCATTACACAATACAGTGTGACTGCTAGTAATAGTGACATCTCACTGGGCCAGCTGATCGTTCCTCTATTCCGCTATACCTAGCGTTTATTAACTTTATGGTAGTAACATCAATGGTACTTCTGCGAGTAATTGAGGACAGAATACAGAATATATGTATTATTTTTAATGGTCGCTAGTAGCGGCGTAAAATTATGTCATCATCAATTGGTACGTACTGACCAATGGTACCTACTTCTGATGCTTATACCCTATAACTAATTTGCACAGGCACACATAAGGGATTTAAAATTAAAGTCTCTAAAACGTTGTCAGACGGTTTATTCAACTACAACAAAAAGCATAACTTTTACAACTAAATCAGTCTAAAAATATTCTCCTGCAAATATAACTACTATGACTCAAATATTCCATCTAAAAGGATAAAAACTATACTACAATTCGTGAAGTTACTGCTCTTTGCAAAATAAACTTGTTGGCGTCAACTCAGTCGTATTTTAAGATCCTGCATGCATACACTAGCGCCACGCGAGTGAAAAAATAATTATAGGTAGACCCTATAATCCTACACAATTCTAAAAACTATGTCAAACAATTTTATTGTTTATAATACTCCGTAAAATCCCGGAAAACTGTATTTTTTGCACATTTTATGTTAACAACTACAGACTTCATTTTAAGAGTTACTCGTTATGAGTCAGGTTCTCACAAGGATATATCATATCTACATAAATTTTAATTACAAGATCGTTTTAATTTTCATATAATAATTAACATTTGTTTAACCACTCAACTGTACTTTTATACGTCACAGAACATAACACGAATCTGCCTGCTACAAAACCTGACCTGGAACCATACCGCCGTCGCTGAAACCATTTACCATTACCATCGGATATTTTGGTTCGATAAACAGGTCTTACGTTTGTTATTCACCAACATCTTCAGCAGAGTCGGTAGAGGTAGTACAAGGGTTTCTACCAGCAGGTAAACGCAAGTAGGTACCATAAATCTAAGCTGAAGTTTGATTTTCGCAATCAAAAATCCGACGGGTATCGGCTTCAGCTCAGCCGCTAGGGTCCCCGATTCATTATATCTTTTATTTAGCGAATAATTTTTTTTCTCACTTGGGTGGCGGTAATTTTGCAGCAGGGAACGCTATAATAAATCTGTTTTAACTCGGTACTGTGCAATCGCAATGTATTGCGAATATGTATGAAGTGTATTCTAAAACAAATATAAAAAAAATATTTTTATTGCACTGAAATTATTTCACCTTGAATATAAACGAACTCTTAGGAGGTTGCTTTTGTATGTACAACGAATTATTCGATTCCTATTTGTAAAAATGCAGGGTAAAAGTGTCTAAATGTAGTCAGATTGAATAAAAAGGGCACGACTACCGCCGTTAGAATTCGTGAGTGAATAAGTTTTTTTGTTACTTAGATTTTTGCAATTTGCAAAAAAAAAAATGCTACTCTTTTAATATCACACATTTCGAAATTGGTTCAAGCCAATAAACAAGATTAGCTTATAGGTTCATGCAGTTAAAATTGTGGCGAAATAAGGGACTTGTATTTTTTAAACCATTAGGGTAAAATACAAGTATACGACCTGCCTAATGGTAAGCAGTCGTTACAGCTTTTATACGCTTTCGAGGCATTACTCACATTACATAAACTGAAAACGTTACTTTATTGGCCAGTCGTGCATTAAGCGCCTTTACTCTCCTTTTTATCAATCGTCTATACAGGGCTGTCCAAGGCACGGCCCTCGGCTTATATTTGTGCGGCCCGTGTTTTTCTTATACTGGTTTTATATAATTTTTTACCGCTACATTGACGGAAAAATATATATTTCTAGAAAAGTTTAAGTTTTATAACTAACTGGTTATAACTAACCTTAAACTTTTTTTTTGTATTTGTTACTGCGGCCCGCAAATCTATTTAGTAATTTGTAATGGCACGGTATTGTATAAGGTTTGGACAGCCCTGGTTTATTATATTTGGACCCTGTTATGCAGAATACATCCAACCGGCATTTTCGTTACTTTCAAGTTGCTTTTTAAAGTTTAATGACGAGCTCGGTGGTCGAATGGTTAGCAATGGCCACTTTGACTCCGAGTTCGCGGGTTCGATCCCCGCACAAGGCAAATATTTGTGTGCATGAACATGTCTGTTTGTCTTGGTCTGGGCGTTTCTATGTATTATAAGTATGTATTTACAAAAAAAATGTATTTAAGTACATTTATCAGTCGTCTAGTACCCATAACACAAGCTTTGCGCTTAATTTGGGACTAGATAGCTCTGTGTAAATTGTCCAGAAACATTTATTTATTTATAATAGGAGTAAACTGAATGAACATGAAACTGCTAGTATCTGTTGCTAATATATAAAACTCGATTTGAAGTTTCTCGCTACGTATACTTCTCAATTTGGTATAGTTTGTCGGTTGGATCTATTCTGCATAACAGGGTATTATGATAATTTTAGTAAAAATTATTTTAAAATAAAGCATGTACTAAGTCTCTGGGTTAATACGATCTGAATAACTCAAATCTAATATATATTTTTTGGATGTCATAGAATCAAGCAATTTTTGCATCATCTATCACTATCATTCTCGTACTTACAAATTGAACTCTAATACTATGTGCGTTAGAGTGCAATTTATATACGAACTTACTGATAACACAAGTGCAATTTCAAAAATACTAATGCTATTGCATCATTCTGTGATATGGTACTACTTAAAAGTCGTCGAATAAATTGTATGTAAATAAGTCTATTGCTATTTCAAATTTGATAATACTACATACAAATAATAACTTTATCCTGTACGATTTTTAATTATATACGTCGATAACCCCTTGGTAATATTATAATAGGCCAAGAAATAATTCAAAACATCGGTCATTTGCAACAAGAGTGAACATGATTTGCTCCGTATATAAGAGCTATAATGTTGGTGAGGGTGCGGTAGCTGCATAATATTGCATATATCCTCATATTATAAATCTAATTCATTGTTCTCAAATTGAAAGAAAATATTCTCGAGTTTATAATCACAATTACTGTCGGATTGTGATCAACGTCGCGTGCCTTATTTCGGCACTGCCCAGGTCTCAGATCTTGATTTTAACTAGACAAAAAATTTGTCGTTAATTTAACTCTCTTTAACGGGAGAGCGACATTTTTTTTCCTTTGGGCGACGAATTTCGACCAATTAACGACTAATTTTTTGTCTAGTTAAAATCAAGATCTGAGACCTGGGCAGTGCCGGAATAAGGCACGCATCAACGTCTATAGATACGATATATTTAGAGCGAGATACCGCTACACTCACCGCGTGTGAGTGTATAACCTCTCTTGTTTCACGTATGGCAGTCATCATCATCGTCAGCCTGTATTTTATCCACTGCTGGATACAAGCCTTCCCAATGCTGTCCACCAAATACGAACCGCCTTCCGCATCCAGTCGCTTCGTGCCACTTTCTTGAGGTCATCGGATCATCTAGAAGGAAGGTGACCAACGCTTAATCGTCTTACGCGCGGCCTCCACTCTAATACCTTCGTCCCTCATCTGCCATCATTTACTCGGCAAATTTATGGGGTGTAAGTGGTTCATCAACATCTTTGAACCAAAGCCAACTTCACCTGCACGTGGTGCACCCTGCTAAGTGACAAACGAAGCTCTGGCGAAAAGAGAGGTAGGGAGCGTAATTGTAAGCTACCCGACTGGGGAATGTACCTCCACCTCACAGAATACCGCAGCCAAATAACAATTCCCTTGAGGGTTGTTGTGTTCCTGCGAGTGAGTGAGGTCACCAGAAAGAAATGAAGGAGCTGCGTTAGCAGCGGGGGTGGCGGCGCGCGAGCAATATTTTATGTTGCAAGCGTTAATATGGCTACGGTAACCGCTTCACATCAGGCGGGCCGTATGCTTGTCTGCCACCCGACGTAGTATAAAAAAAAAAAAAAAAATGTGACCAGCCCATTGCCAGTTCAGCTTGCAAACAACTGAAGGCTATGTCGACAATCTTGGTTCTCCGTCGAATTTCTTCGTTCTGGATTCGATCCCTGAAAGAAACTCCGAGCATTGCCCTTTCAATCGCTCGCTGCGTAACCTTTAGCCTGTGGACCAGTCCGTTGGTCAGGGTCCAAATCTCTGCACCATATGTCATTCTTGTCACCTATGGCAGTATCTCCCTTTAAATATAACGTATCTGCTTAGAATACGAAACACTTATTTCTTGGGTGGCGTAAGTGTCATGACACACGATGCTACGCTTTGGCGTTACTAACCATAACATGCTTTTGATAAAAAAATAAGTCCCGCTTTTTGTAAGAGATATGGAGATACTAAATCACTATACCCTTGTCACTAATGAGCGATATCTATTCAATTTATAATTTACATTGAAAGTTAGTCGACGTATACGTACAAAAGCTTTTTTCTGAGAGGCAAAATACCTCCAATGTAACATTATCTATAGTTCTAAAAAATTATTGCTTTATTTGAAATTCTAACACAAGTGTATTTTTACTAACAGCAGTCAGAATACATAACAGATTCTGCACAAAAAACATTTTCCGAAGATAATACACATTAATACATCGACAATGTAAAAATGTTCTGGAAGACATTGTTTGGCTTCAAGCAAAGAAGCTAAAAGTCCAAAAATTCACAAAACAATAATGTACTATGTACGACTTAATTTATAGTTACATGTTTTCATAATGTATAAAAGTTGAATGCTGATTTTGTAACAATTTTTACAACGTTAACCTGTACAGGCTCTATGACATTGAGCGAGTGTACTAGCTATTAGGTACTCGATGAGCAACCAACTAGCTATGAGTTTAAACTTAAACTTTGACATACTCGCAACTAGTTCACTAGCAACTGTGACGGCTGCATACAATACAAAATATATTTTTTTTTTTCAATACGGGTATTGCATTGTTTTATGGGACGTTTACACGCTAGCATTCAACGGGCACAAACATAGTTACAAGAGTGTAAACAGATAGGTCGCGCCCGCGTTGCACTCGCGCCTGTGATCGTGAATCCCGTGCGTGTGATTGGCTGGCTTAGTCAGACTGCTGGGCTACTTGTCCGGCTTGGCACGCATTTAAACGTACCATTAAACTTAAATGGGTACAATTAAATATTGGAGAGAACAGGACAGAACTACGCCAAAATGAAAATCAGAAGTTTCGGGCGAACGTTCGGAATTTTTCAGATAGCTTTTCATCCAGCAGGACCTAATTTGTAGTCTAAATAACACAATGTGAAATATACACATTAGTTTTCTCGAAGATACTACAAACTGTATTTTAAAAAATCCGAACTGTGGGCCGAATGTTTCGTGGACCTGCGTTACAGGTCACCTCAGTCCCCTTTCCGCAAGGAAGATATATATTTTTTTCAAACCATTCAAAGAAGCATTTAAAAAAGAAACTAGTTTAAATGACAGACAGTTGCTAGTGAACTAAAGTAAAGTACTGCCTCTCAATATTTTTCTCGTAGATTTACAATCTACTTGAAAAGTAATATTCTTATACGGGGCAAGTTTACTAGCAGATTAATTAGTGGACTAGTAGCTAGTAAACTTGCTCAATGTCAACGAGTTTACATAACAAATTACCATAGCTATAAATTTAATTAAACTTAATATTTAGCGATCATGATTCTAGAACAATATGCGACTTTAACGATAAAATATAGAAACAGTAAAATAAGCGACGCTGCCAATTCCATTAACTTGGTGTTTATAGATAATAAAAAATAAAAACAATGAATGTATGCCGGGTCTCTTGCGAAAAAAATACACAAAAATATTTGTTTTCATACACGAACTGTATTTGAAAATAGAACAATCCACTTCCCCCTATTCAGCCGCGCTAATAGCAGAAAACAAAATTTTGTTTTTGGATAGACAGATAAACATTTTTTGTGCCTCGATTTTTTTGTGTAATGTTTCGAAATAACACTCGCAGCAGACGCGGCTTAAAATGTAATACAAAGATAATGAATTTATTTTGCTTCTTCAAACATTAGGCACTTTGGATATAAACTGTGTATTTAAAACTAATTAAAATCTGTGTTTAGGCACAACTATTGCTATTAAAAATTTCAACTTGTAAAATTTAAGTAACTTTGAAAAGCATGAAATTACATAATTATTGCAATACTATTCCGGTGGCAAACTAACATAGTAAGTAGTTGAAAAAATATTTAATTTATGCGTTTTTTTTTGCTGCTTTTTTTAAAAGCTATTATTTCTTTATAAAGTGTATATTGCACTGTACATACATACAAAATGGTTTAAATTCTTTGGTTTATGACAAACAACATACGAAATGTATTTAAAATGTTCAACAAAACAATAACATTCACTCAACAATCGATCTTATGGTTCGTAGTAACATTCTGTATCCGAGAAAGAAATTGAGCGTTTGGAAAAATTTCACTTATGATATGACATAACTACTGAGATCCACAATCAACTGTAGATTACTAATATTTTTACATTCGTTTTTAGCTATTTCCATTGTGATGTAGTAGACAGGTACATTTTTTGGTATACATTTCCATAAAAAAAACCACTAAAAGGATAAGATTCTTGGAATTTTCAAGAAATATAAACATTAATCGCCAACATATAAAGCTGTAATTTACTTAAAATAAATTTTGTGATTATTAAACTTTATTAGCTAAAAATTAAAATAGTAATTGATTCCGAAATAAGATATAAATTTAAAGGAACGAATATTTCAGGTAACCACAACCATTATTTAGCTGTTAAATGAAGAAGATATAAAACAAAATTTATAAGACTTGTACGACTGTCGTCGTTGACAATTCTTATTCATCCCATCGAGCTCCTCGAGCGAGTGTAAAGGCGCGTATCCACCAGAAACTTTTGTCACTAACATGTGTTGACAACATAAAAGTTGGCAACTTTTGTTCGGTGGAGACTCGGCTTTATAGAAACTTTTGTCACCAACACGTGTTAACAACATAAAAGTTAGCAACTTTTGTTCAGTAGCGACAGTGGAGAGTCGGCTTTAGACTTTGGTATTGTTCAAACGACATAAAAAATAGTTTTATGTACTGTTATACATATATCCAATTCGTAAATTATATAATGGAATGGAAACATATCATAAATATTTTAAAAAGAACTAACATATGGCACTGTTGTTCTGAATTCTGATGGGGTACTTGAAATGTAATGTTTGTAATTCATATGGTTGATTAAAGAAATGTTTTGAAAAATATACGTAGACATGTCCAGCGTGTAAAATAATGTAAAATTGATTTACGGAATAAAAACCAGTGAAAAAAAAAAAACATAAAAAGCAGGTCCATTCTGAAGAGAAAATACTAAGCTTCGAGCAAAAATTCGGAATTTTCCACATACGAAACTGATTAGACTCGGGCGCTATCTTTGGAAGACAGCGCCCGAGTCTAATCAGTTTCGTATGACATGTGACACAATCTTATATATCATCTAAATGACAGAATAAACATGAAATAACATTTGGTTTGACAGAACAAATAGTATTAGAAATAATTCCAACAATCGAGACTCCGAATTTCCATTTCCAAACAGGCCCACACAGGTTTACAGAATCTAAAAATTCGATCGGAATCTTCTTCGACTTTTGGAATCAGGTAGCAAAATAGTTTACAGATAGTAACCAGTTACCAAAGCCTAAACGCTTGTAGTACTAGGGCCGTCATCCATGGCAGGCTCGGTAACCTCTTTATTTCTTCTTTTTAGAGAATTGACGGATTTCGGGAACTAAACTCCAATTTACTTAAGGGTCGTGATCTCTAAATTGTCTTCAATTCGAATTTGCCTATCCAAGGCATATAAGTTATCCTTATGCCTTACGTCACTTAGAAAATTTCTTCTCAGTTGCATCCTTAGCAGAGTGGTTGTGGTAATGGATGGGATCTCCAGGATGCTGTCTCCATTGGTTTTAATTGGAGGCATTATGGAAACCGTCGGTCATGGTGGATTTAGTGAGCGATTTAATGAGATCTGCCCATCTGGTTGGAGAGCGACCTAGGGGTCGTTTTAAGATTTTTTTTTTAATTTAGTAAACTGCAGATGATTGTGATTTAGGCTACCGCGAACCCTCATGTTCCTGTGGGGTGGTGCGTACTTTTGGCTCAGAGTGAGTTGGTGATGTTCTGGAAAAGCCGCTTGCCCCACCACGTCTCCAGGTCGAAAGGCTTGAAGTCGCGCAGCACGGGGCTTGGTGCCTCATCTTGGTAGTAAAGGTTTGGGGGTGGTGTTGGGGATGAACTCTCTGACCCTGTTCAATGAAAATTATATTATGTAATGCAAAGTTAGAAAAGCAGAAATTGCATAGTAATATAGCATTAGTATTTAAAAAGATGGCACACTGTGTCTGATTGGGGAAGTATCTTTATCTCAATAGGTAGTTCTGCGAATGAAATCACCAAATGTGTGTAGATGCTGCGTTTGCAGAGAGGGTGCCAGTAAGCTGTGTTATATATCAGGTGGGCCATATTGTTTTGGTAGTCGACGTGGTATAAAAACAAATGCGCTACACAGCAGTCTGGTGGTTGTGAAATCCAACAGTGGCTATCCTTCAACAAATGTGATGCAATATGTGTCTCTAGCTTGTCTTTGAATGGATTTAATTGTCTCCTACATTGGAGGGCATATTAAGCCATCGGAAACTGCTGTTGTTCGAGAATGGCAGTTGTTAAGCCTCTGTTATCATTTACTAGATTAAGATTTTTATATGCCCTTAAATAACAATCTCTATTACACGGATAAAAAAAACCGGTTTTTTATAGAGAGGGGGGGGGGGGGGGGGTCAAACGCGCATGCGAGTCACCTGATACTAAGCAATCACTACAGCCCATGGACATCAGCAACACCAAAAGGTCACTGATACATTGCCAGCCATTTTAGGGATATATAGGCTCTTTAAGTCGTATTTGTTCGCGAACACCGTTGAGGGAATTTGGAGGGTTCTGTTTAACCCATATATACAGTTCGCGATTTCCTCAAAAACTAACTGATCCAATGTGATGGAGTTTATGATATTCAATGGCATATTTCTGACAAGGTTTTAGTGTATTGTCCTAAACTATAAGAAACTAGAGCTATAGACTAAAAAATAGTAACTCAACTTTTCTTTGACGTGAAAAGTAAATTTATTTTTAAACAGTTTATATTCTGTAAAATGTTATCGAGTTCCGAAAACCGAGATACTTTTTCCGAGCTTTAACTAAAATAGTATGTTTTTATGTATGTAAATATCTTTACTGTACAATACAAGTAATTAAAACTAAAAACAATAAAATAAATATTATTAAACTGGAGTTATTCCCCTAAGGAATCTCTTCCAGTCAAGCTTTAAGCTTCTTTTGTATCCATACTAATTAGTGGTGGGTCGTCGACGATTTTACAGTCGACGCAACGAGACCGTTTACCGTCGACGATAAACTAGCTTAAAAAACAGTCTAATTTTCGACTAGTTTACGTCGTTGTCGATAAGACTATTTCTTCACATAAGCGATTGGTAAACGTAAACGAACGAAAATCTCATTTGTCAAGTCACTAGACGAGACGAGACGATCACGACGCGACGCAACGGACTCATCAACTAGTCGAAGAATAAACTAGTTTATCTGTAAACTAGTTTAATCGTTCACGCGCAAAAAACAGTTTAAAAAAATGGTTCGTTCATTCAACGCCCATCTCTAATACTAATACATAAAAATAAAAATGTCGTCTCTTACATTTTCAGAACTAACCTTTTCACAATAAAAGCCTGAACCGATTTGAATTTAATTTGGCATGGACATAGATTATTAGGGTATTCATGTGGGCGAGACTGCACAGCTTAGTCTATTATAAAATACACACCCAGCGGTGTAGGTATGCACTGAGCAATTATCATCTCACTCACAGGCAAGTTCTCCAGACTATCATCATTATCAGCCTGTATCTACGTACTGCTGGATACAGGCCTTCCTCAATCATCATCATCATCAGGTCATTTTTAGTCTCCACTACATGAGCACGACCCTCTCTTGTCCGTCCCAGACAGAAGGAGGATTTGGCCTACACTTCCTACGCTGACCAGACGTGTTGGGGAGGCGTGATCGATGTTTTATAATGTATTTCCCTTAGTCGCTTTGTACGACATCCATCATGGTGCAGAATAACGTTACGGTGCGTTACATGGGGGGAGGGAGGGTCAAAAATCTCAAATTTACGTAATACTTGAACGCCCTCTAGTCTGCCGGAAACCACACGGCCAGCCTTCTACAATGCTTTTCACCAAATACGATCCTCCGCCTTCCACATTCAGCCGCTTTCTTGAGGTCATCGGACCATCTAGAAGAAGCATGTACAACGCTTCGTCGTCCTACGCGCGGCCTTCACTCTAATACTTATTACATACTTACTCTGCAGCTGTCTTACTCTCCTATTATATTAGATGTAAAAAATATACTAACCAATGGTACTGGTTGGTGTCGTTGGCTCACTGTCACCATAAGCTGATTCTGTCCAAGCTGAAAATATAGAAAAAGACAGTTGAAATGACAAAATGTACTTTTTTACATTACATTGGGTGGCAAATAAGCATACGGATTACCCTGTAGTGAGTAGAGCTTAAGTTAGTATATATTAGTTTATAAGAATCATTGTGGCACAGTAATAAACCATTCATCGTGCAAGCATGTAGTTTCTTAATTTCGGAGCGTCTCCCCTCGCGCCGCACACCACATGGCGACCCTGCCAGGATTCGAACCTGGAATCTTCTGATGTATCACAGTCCGATGTGAAGCGGTTGGCGCAGCCGTATAAACGCTCATAACATAAAATAATGCCTCGCCACCGCTGCTGCTAACGCAGCAGCAACTCCCCTTACTTCCTGTATTAACAAGTTCCTTTCTCTTATTTTCTCCATTAACATATTTTAATTGAAATACTTTTTTCCCTGAATTTAGACATATTCACCATCCTTCCTTAGGCAGGATGGTGAATTTTATACATGTGAAAGTTTGTGAGGCTGTTTGTTACTCTGTCACACTGTGTAAACGGCTAACGAATTAGGATGAAATTTCGCATACATATAGCATATGTTCTGGATTACTACATAACATGTTTTTTATCCAAGTACTGTGTTCACGAGGGGTGAAGCTGTACATTTTTATCCAAGTACTGTGTTCACGAGGGGTGAAGGGGTACAAGGTAGTCTTTCATAAAATTACTACAATATTTAGTCACAATGTTATATGAGCAATGCAATTGAGTTGGCTACAAAATTTTAATATTATATTAACCTGAATGATGACCTAATATGATAAAAAAGCCATAAGGAATTCAACTGATAATTTTAATAAATCAAAGTTAAACAACAAACATATTATTATGTTTTTGCAACTGTATTTATGCAACCACATTTCTTTGTTTGTAAATGAGGTGGAGGTGGATAAAATATGATGATGATAGCTTTAAAAAAATGGCTGAAGTGACTTGTTGGAAGGAGGGTAGACACAGGTTTATGATGAGTCCAACAGAAGAATTAACTCCGCCTTATATATTACCTGTAGGTATTCTTCTGTGAGTTTATGAGAATTTCAGAGCTCATAACAAACTCTTGGAAAGTGCTACTTGCATTGATTCATGCATGAACATTAACTTTTATAAACAGGCTTCTGGCTCTGGATAATAGGCATGTTGAAAACAGTATATTTGTAGACTGTTTTTAACAGTAGCCATACTTCCAGTGGAATAAGCATGGAGTCAAGAAACTAATATTACATCATGTTTTTACTTACTTGCACTTATATATCTAATCATTTCCTCATGCTGTGGAGTGATCACATGATGCTGTATTCTCTGATGTACTGTCTTTTTGCCATTGGAATGAAATACTGGCTTAGGCATACTGAAAAACCATAAATCAACATATCAATAAATATTCTAAATTAAAAAATCAAAGCAGGAACACAAAAGTACAGCTCTAACACAATATTTCTTACTTAGTTTTTGATTCTGATTGTTAAAATAGAACGCTTGTGTGATTGGAATACTTAGCATCGGCAGATTTGTTAACTTTTGCTTATCCAGTCAGAAACCCATTATATTTGTTACTCTTTACTGACAGAATTTATTAACAAAACGTATTCTATAGTCTCTGTGTACATCAAATGATTATAGGAAGCAAGTAGGTAGGTACCTCTAGCATTAAAGTTCTTATTTATCCTAAATTTCAATAAAATAAAAAGAGGGAGAAAGCTATCTTTTATGACTGTAATAGAACATCATGTGGGCATTCAGCCATAATTTATTTATACATTGTTTGTAACCAACAGGCGCCCCGGCGGAGAGGTTATGTAAAAACAGTGATGAAATCTCAAAACCCTCCAAATTGCATCAGAATCATTTAACGAATACGTACTTAACAATTTCTCCATTATCCGATTCCGATGACTTCCTACTTTGGTCCTTACGACTGTCTAGTCTTTCTAAATTCTGTGAGAGGCCTGCAAATTGAAATTAACAAAAAAAATCAGTTCGTCGTACACATGATTATATACAATCTAGGAGAATCTAAGTTAAAAAAATAATGATGTACCCCTTCGAGTTTTCGCAAAAATCTTGTTAGGTCCTTTGGAGACAGTATACATTTTATAATTTCGCTCAGAAATTAAAAAAATAAACGTAAAAGTCACGCACGGATTATGAGACCAACCAGAACTAGTGTTGCTAGTATTTAAACAAAATTAGCTATAATGGTAGTTTTGCATTACGGCCTTAGTCACTTTCACCACGAACCATGAGAGTTAAAAATTTTATTCCTAATTACGACACTATCTTGATAACGACCGAACATCAAATATGTATTTATTATAGATGTGTATAACTATGCACAAGGTCGTGCAAAGTTTTTGTACACTTCAATTTAGTAGTTTTTCATTATGTTAAATTTATCTATATCAATAAAGATAAGTTCAATACATAACATATATAATGGAACAAATATTAATAAACAATATTAAAACATTTCTATTACCAAATATTGGTAGTTGCTAAATGCAAGCTTTGGTGGTCACTAGCAGAACTAACTAACCTAACCCAGCTATTTTGAAGTTGAAGTGGAAATTTTATCGACTACATTATGGTTAGCAGTTTTGTTTCATTTACTAAAGATAAGGCAGAAATTTTAATCTATTTTATGTTTGCCGAAATGTTTTCGACAAACATTTCTTGTTTTTAACTTCGACAGTGTGCAATAATAAATTATTCAAAATTAATTAAGTTCACAAAATTGAAACTCTTATTACCTACTACGAATATCAACTTATTTCGTAGATTACATAGAGACATAATTGATCTTGTTAGAATTATTAAAAAATTTATTTACTTATCTGCTCGTGTAAAATATCACAATTAGATGCGTCAATTGTTCGGCGAAATATTTGTATTCGTATATTCGGTGCGTTTTTCAATTTTAGTATTCGGCCAAATATTTGGTTAATTTGCCGAATAAATAATAAATAATAATACCTACTTCAATACTTAATAATAAAATAATACTTCAATCAACCTGCCAGGCGTTGATATTTATTGTAGGTAGGTAGATCACAAGATATATAAAGAACAGATCTAAGTATGTCTTTATGAACTTCAATGTATGATTTAAAAAAAAACATATATTAGGTGGGCGCATTTATCGCAAAAGATCCCTTTTTGCCGTAGTTCGAAGATTAGAGGTTACCTCAGCGTTGCGCCTGGCATCTATAGCCTGGATGTCGAACGATGTTCAGTTCCGTGGTCACTTGGAGTGCAAGGCAGAGGGCTTCGTGAAAGATTCGGCTAGTCAGTATTTTTTTTGTACAACGCCGGATATCAAACAAGCACTGATGCAAAGTGAAACAAAAAAAAAGCGAGTACCATGTAGATCCTTGCAATACAAGGAATACCTAGGTACTTATTGCTCGCGCACTGACACCCCTGCCGCTAACACGGAATCTCAGTCTCTCAGAATTCAAATTCCAACTCCTATTAATTTCTTCTGCATAAATTCGTTGTGAGTTCTAAGACAACAGTCGTTTTACTTCCGGGACTGCAGTGGACTTCATTGTTGTTTGTTGGTTACCGCTATTAATCCTGGCTACACAGGAGACACTGTGGAGGGAACCTTACCCTCCATCCTGTAATACAGAATCTTTTCGTTGCTACAAATCTCAGATGTATTATTATTTGGCTACGGTCTTCTGTAAAGTCTAGGTACTCCCCCAGTCGGGCTCGACATTCCTTACTTGTTTTTAGCCAGGGCTCGTTTCGTAGTCAGGATGGTGCATGACGTGCACATGAGGTTGGTTTTGGCTCTAAAGACAGCTCTGCCGAGATTTGGCTTCATTTTATGTTTATAAATTATACCATAGAAAGTTGTCGAAAGACATATTCGATTTAATATCAGCCGCTGAGTTCCACTAACAGAACAACTTAATAATTCGGCAGAATTTTTGATTTGGTACTATTTGGACCGAACATTCGGCCGAATGTTCGTATTTGGTTGAACCTATATTGGGCGTATCTCTAATCATAATAAAGGCTTAATGTCCTTACAATAGTACCGCATAATTATTTTGCAATAAACATTAGATAAAAAAAAATCGTAAATCCATTTCGTAAAAATCATGTAAGGTCATGAGTTGATGAATAACGTGAAATTATAACAAATATTTTTAGCCCGTTCTTTTTTACAGGGAAGATATATTAAAAAAATGTGGTGTAAAACATTATCAAAAGTACAAATCAAGTAAAAATTCAAGTATTTACTTATTAGCTATTTGTTTTCCTCCTATACATATACACAATAATCTATTCCGTGAAAATTTACCAAAGAATATCCTTTCTACGGAAGCCTATTCTATATTACTCATCTTATTATACTAGCATTTCAAAGCAGGGGTTTCATACGTTTATTATAAGTCAGTGCAGGACGAATGATTTTTTATGTTTGGATTTCTGCATTTCTGTGAAAAATTGCTTGTTTACAGTAAATGATAATGTTTAAAATAAAGATAAAATAACAACAACATATAGCAGCAACATTAACTTACGTTCCGTAATACGCATCCGTAAAAATTCACACGCAATGCTTTAAACAAATTTTAACGTCACAGATTTTGCGTAGGTACCTACCTGTGACGTTAAAATGTACCTACGCATTGTGGCATTCAAGTAGGTACGCAGTTATTTTTAACCGACTAAAAAAAAGAAAGAGTCTCTATTAATTATTGTATTTATATTTTTTACTTAGGTATTATCACAGATATTTTTTCAATTGTAGACCAATTTTATTTTGCCATTGCTTCCTTTCGACGACGTGAAAGAAATACAAACATTCATGATTAAGCTAGTGACTAACACATAGATATACACCACATAACTCTGGACGACGATTGTAACTATTTATTATGACTGCTCAATTCCTCATAGCTGGTTATAGATGTATATATCGATAATAAAATAAAGTGCAATCTTTGTTACGCTTTCTACCTCTACCCTACTATTGCACTACTTCCCACACCTGCATGTACTAGTGCATCACGCAACTTGAAATGTATTTCCGAATAGATTTGCTCACGTCTGCCATATTGAGGAAATCCTCGTGTAAATAAATGCATCGATGCGTTTCGATTCCTTCACTTCTTTTAACTATATTGCAGGAACTGATTAGTATTTTTCGAATTGATTAATTTGATGATTTGAGCAGATTCATAATTGATTGAGTGTACTGCATGTTCGGAAAGGGTGTTAGTGGATTATCAACATCTTTGAACAAACAAAGTCAACCGCACCTGCATTTGGTGCACCCAACTCACTCACAAACAAGGTTCTGGCGAAAAGAGGTGGGGCATAGCATTATTTTTTAAGCTGCCCGACTGGGGAAGCACTTCTACGTCACAGAATACCGCACCCTAATAACAATTCCTTTGATGGTTGTTGTGTTCCTGCGAGTGAGTGAGTTGACCAGAAAGAAAGAAAGGAAGGAGTATAGGTTGGCAACGGATCGGTGTTGCTAATCTCCATGGGCGGTGGTGATTGCTTTCCATGAGGTGACCCACATCTTCGTTTGCCTTTGTTTGTATAAAAAAATCAGTATCGTCAAGCTATGTCTGTAGTTCCTAAACTTCACTGGGCTTCGACCCATCTAACAAAAGTTCTTAGTTTTGGAGGTGGATACCTCTTGGCTGTTTTTAAAAAAAAAGGTTTATAAATATTAGTAAAGATTAGATTTCATAGTAGCGACTCGCGGAATGCTGCATTACATTTCAGGGCCCATTACATTATACCTACCACAATATTCGCTAGCGATCCTCAGGTGGGTTACGTACGATACTTGAAAAACTTCCAATCTATAGTTTGGGAACCGCTAAGCTATGTTCTTTACGTGACTTGTGGCTCAGGTGATTGTAAATATAGATTTCATCATCAGCTCTTCCCATATATTGCTAAGATTACACCATGAACTGTGTTTTCAAAATTTTACATCTTTCATACAAAATACAAGAGATGACGTATACTAGTTCCAATCATGTGACCTAAATGTCTCGGGAAGAACATTCCTTGTTATTGCACCATGTATCAGCACTTACACTTTTAATACCAATTAGATTATGGGAACGTCCCATAGGGGTGCGGACTGCGGATGCCGGACGTCTCTTAGTATACTCTTAGACTGGAAGTATTCCAGAATATAACAGTCTTAAGCCGCGTCCACACGCTTGCTCAACAGCGGCCAAACAGCAAACAGCAAACACCAGCGTGTGGTTGGATGTTTGTTCAAAAAAAGAAAATAAAAATAAAAAATCACAAATACATACAAATTTACTTTACTACACGTTACTAATTTACCTTACTACACGTCACTTCACAAATTCTCTATAGCTATATATGCCAGCACTGGAGAAGAGATGCACCACGTGCAGATGAAGTTCGCGTAGACTGCGGCTAAAAGACTATTTTAGATGTCATCTATTCTAGTCATGTACACCTTGAATACTACCTACCTTAATTACTGCATGTTTTGATGGGGTAAATAATTATTTTACCACCAATAGCATGGGTTTGTTGAACTTTGATATAGGTACACAAGTTTGATTGGGGCATAGTTCGTAATTAATGCACAATTTTGCTAAGAGTTTTCTTAAAGGCGCTTTTTTTACTGGAATGAACAGGCTGGGTTTCGTAAAGGCTACACAGTACCGTGGAGCACATACATACATTGCGGCAGATTGTGCAGTAAAGCCACAGAGTATAATTCTTATTTATTTTCAGATGCCGAGAAAGCCTTCGACTCCATCGAAACTTGGTATGTTCTGGAATCGTCAAGCCGACCACCGGTATATCGAGGTGCTGAGATGGCTGTATAGCCACAGAATAATATGCACGTATAGCGCTGCAAAAATAAATGTCAATGTCCAGGATTAGCAATCTAAGCCTATCAGGATGCAGCGAGAAGTACTTCAAGGAGATGTTATTTTCCCTGCACTCCACTGGAATAAAACGGGGCATCAGTGGGAATGGCGAATACATCTCACATTGGTGTGGCGGTGCGCGAACGATATTTCATATTATATAAAATAATAATAATAATTTTTTCTAGACAATTTACACAGCGCCATCTAGTCCCATATTAAGCTCAAAGCTTGTAGTATGGGTACGAGACAACTGATAAATATACATAATTTTTCTTTTTTGTAAATATATACATATAATACATAGAAAATACCCAGACCAAGACAAACAGACATGTTCATGCACACAAATGTTTGTCATGGGGATCGAACCCGCGACCTCGGAGTCAAAAGTATAATAGCCATTCGACCACCGAGCTCGTCTTATGAGCGTATAATAATATATAAGGTTACGTTATCCGCTTCATAAAAACGGGCCGTATGCTTATCTGCCACCTTAGTGATATAAAAAAATGGTTAACATAATTACCTAACAGTACTACCGTATCACTATCATCTTTGAGCAAACCCAAACTTACATACGTGTTATGCATCCTGCTGGTGATTATAAGTAAAACGTACTGGGAAAATGTGCCTTCAACTCACTGAAATCCGCTATTAGAGGCGTAGAGATGATTCTTGTCTTCTTTAGTAAGGTCGTCATCATCACTCCCTAGGCAGAAAGGAGTAGGAGTTGTGCAAGTTGCTTCATGTACCACTTCACATTAGACGAACCGTACGCATGTTTGTTATCAGACTTAATAAATAAAATGGGGTGGGTCTGTGTCTTGGACACGGCCGTGTGTTGTAGGTACGTCAATACGTTATATGTATTAAAATTATCTCAAAATGGTAGCGCTAGCACCTTCCCCCGCACGCGATGTTCCGTAGTCCTTACTTAGCATAATAAATTCTTTGATACTTCATCTATCAAGTGGTATGATTGAATTTTGGATGGAGATGATAGATTTGTAGCTGCAACACCAAACTGTATCCCCCGATTATTGTTATCATTCGTTTTTTGAATTATCTCCCTATGGAAGCAATGTTAAAGACGTATGCAAGTCAAAATGTTGACTTAAGTCAGTATGTATAATTCTCTAGCGGTGTTCAGGTAAATAGGTACCTCACATAATTGTATGTAATTTCATCGACAATGGACAAGTAAGTAGGTAGTCATTACAAAATTGTGTCTGACGACCTTCATATCATTGTGGTAGTAATGACAACATTATTGCTGGTCTTGGCTTCGAGTCTTGGATATAAGTTTAGTATCATGATTTCTTCCAAAATTTAAGTTTAAATTTAAATTTGCCGTTAAAAACAGAGTCTATATTACTATTAAAAGGCTGGCAACGGATCGGCGATCCCTTGGTGTTGTTGATCTCGGTGGTGATTGCTTTCCATCAAGTAACACACATGCTCGGTTGCTCCCTCTCATCTAAAAAAAATATTTTTGTGTGTATACCCCGACTGCAATAAATATTTTAATCACTACTTATATAAATAAAAATTATGTAAAAAAACTTTTAATTTAAACGGTTTTATTGAAAATAGTGTACTAAAAGCTAAAAAATAATTCGGTAGGTCGGAGGTTTCAGTCATCACACCCCTCTCCCTCATCAGTCTAAGGCAATGATCAGACAAAATAATAAAATCGTTGGGCGTAGCGTAAACTGAGTTGACTGGATGGAAACACGGGCCCAACGATTTTATTATTTTGTCTGATCATTGCCTTAGACTGATGAGGGAGAGGGGTGTGATGACTGAAACCTCCGACCTACCGAATTATTTTTTAGCTTTTAGTACACTATTTTCAATAAAACCGTTTAAATTAAAAGTTTTTTTACATAATTTTTATTTTCAAGTTTTTAGTTTCTAATTTCATTACATAGTACCTTTCGTTCTATTAAGTTTAGATTTGACTTTTGTCATTATTTTTTTTACTTTTAAATTTGTCTTGTATTCAAATGATTACCCATATTGAAAAAATGGGTATCAAATGATACCCATATTGAAAATTGAGAAGATATGTAACCGCGCCAACCGGCCATTTTGTTGACGGCCATCTTGGATTTTATAATATTCATCGTGAACTGTGTTCTACTAGTTAAGCCCTTTCATTTGATACCCATATTGAGGCAGTCGTGACAAAATTTGTAAACCGCCATTTTGTAGAGGCAGCCATCTTGGATTTAAATTTTTTTTCATGTGAACTGTATTCTTCTAGTCAAGCCTTTTCATTTGATACCCATATTGAGGTAGTCGTGACAAAATTTGTATACCGCCATTTTGTAGCGGCGGCCATCTTGGATTTTCATTTTTTTTTCACGTGAACTGTGTTCTACTAGTCAAGCCCTTTCATTTGATACCCATATTGAGGTAGTCGTGACAAAATTTGTAAACCGCCATTTTGTAGCGGCGGCCATCTTGGATTTACAATGAAACAGAATTTATTTAATTGTATTGTCACCAAAATCCAAAGTGTATACAAAATTTCAAATTAATCGGTTGACAGGAAGAGGGTGAAATTTGAATTACTAAATTTGACCCAAGAATAAATAATAAAACAAACGGGGTGAGCTAAATAAAACCGTTTAAAAACAAAGTCCCTCCGCCGTACCTGGCTGTCTGTCCCAATAACAGACGGACTGATTCCTGTGGAAAGTGATTAGAAGGACATTATTATTATTATAATAAGGACAGTCATCGAAATATGATGATGGTTGTCTTAGATCATGCCGACTTGGAGCTTTGCATGCGTGCTACGCGTAAACCAATAGAGTTCTATTTACCTGTGACCTGAGCTGAGACATTGTTATCTATCAAAGTCCCAATGATCTAAACTTCGTACTCTCGAGGCTACTTAGGCACTCTTTAAGTCCGTTGTCCTCTAACTGGGACAATTAGTGATTGGCAAATTATCAAATTCACAGTTATAACACATATCTTGTATGATGTAAGTGGCTCGCCACGATCTTTAGAGCCAAAACCAACCTCACCTGCACGTGGAGCACCCTGCCAACTAGCGAAAGAGGCTCTGACGAAAGAGAGGTAGAGTACAGCGTATTTCTAAGCGGCCCGACAGGGGAAATACCTCCACCTCACAGAATACCGCAGCCAAATATTAATTCCTTCAAGGGTTGTTGTGTTCCTGCGAGTAAGTGAGGTCACCAGAAAGTAAGCAGTTGCTGTATCGGCAGGGGGGGGGGGGGGGTCAGCACGCGAGCAACATTTCTTATTGCGAACGTCAATATGGCTACGATAACCGCTTCACATCGGGAGGGCCGTATGCTTGTATGCCAGCTGACGTAGTATAAAGAAAAATAATAACACTTGATTAACCATAGTACGTAAAGCGTCCGCCTCTAGTTAATTGAGTACAATTGAGAATATCGTTTTTGCGCAAGTCTCGGACATTCACTTATACCATAGAGAAAGGTTTATCGTCTTTGCTTATACCAATTAAGCTAATATATTACTAGCTAACAATGGAATATTGACAGTATGTCAACCGACATAACGTTACATTAGAAAAGTTAATATGGTCGTTCAGATTTCTTAGACTTTCAAATTTTTCGCGCAACTGTTTTATATTTTTCTTTCGTAAGAACCTTCTCCTGACAATAATAAATACAACATAAAAAGAATTTGCGAAATTGTTCCATCCGTTCACGCGTGATGCGATGACCAAGAGAAATAGAGATTCATTTATACACAACTAGCGGCCCGCCCCAAAGACAAAACGAACAAAACCCACAAAAGTCGCTTTGCCCGTAATTTTTATGATTTTTCTCTCCCTAAGAACCTTCCATAAGCCTTAACGAAAATATGAAAACAAACATTAGCCAAATTAGTAGAGCCGATCTTGAGTTTGTCTTAGCAGCACATTTGGAGATTCATTTTTATTATATATACGAGTAGGTATAGGTATACACAGTATCACATGTGATATTTGCTGTTCACGATCCGCAACACCTGACCGCGATGCACATGTTTAGCGCAGGACTTTCGCCGTTGAGATCACTGGAACTTTCACTGGACTGTGTAGGTACTAATAGCCAATTACCTACATACATGACACGCCATTACTTGCAAATTGCAATAGATATCTATTGTTTGTTTGCGCTCGCGACTTCGTACGCACGTATTCCAGTATCCCGTGTCAACTTTCAAAAATCATTTCTTAGCGGATGCATTTTGCATTATAGCTACATGTATGCCATATTTTGAAGCCGATTACCATTGAATTTTTGGATTCCAAAATATGGCCATCGGGTTCGATTAAACTTCCTCACTATAAGAGTATTTAATCAACGTTGCTTATTTTTTTATATTTTTTTTATTGATATTTATTACAGTTTACAGACCCGGGGTCTGTACCTTTTATTAACAATGTTCAATTTTTTATCTTATAATATTCTTACAATTAATAAATTGCACGTCGCTATTATGCTAATAGTTATATTATTGTCTATTACTACTTAACCTAAATCCTCCTATTGGTTACCTTGCAACCATGACAGCCAGTCACCTCTGGCAACACCCGTTCACGAGTTGATGCATTGGGGCAGCCATCACCGCATTCAACCATTTTATTGGGAATGCAATGACCCGCCACACGACACCACCACCAGTTTGAGCACTTTAGTGAGCATGACTACCTGGGCTGTCAGGGCTGCACAGTAAAACCTCTATTTATTTTCCTATGGTCTCCTCTCTTTCCGTCTTCCTTCTCTCCCTCTCACTCACCAGATATTTACATTCTTTGACCCAGCATCAACTTTGCTTAGCTTCCCTTGCTATACTACTGACTCAGTACAATATTGGTATCTCTTTACTCTATATAAATATAATCTATCATCTAAAAATTCTAAAATAGGGTCGGCCATTATCAACATTGTCGTCATACTCTAAATACTCGACGGAAGTTAGAGCCTTTTGTAATGGTTTAATGAGTTTTTAATATTGCACACACTTACGCCAAGAACTGGGTTACTGCATGTGATAATGTAATCAACATATTAGCAACTAGCGACCAGCCCCGGCTTCACACGTGCGCGTTTTTGGGAACATACTCCTTATATTCAAGCGAAGCATGAAGAAGCATCTTGCAGGCCAGCATGGCAATGACAGGGTACTAAGGTCTCTTGCCCGTGACCGACGCGACTTGGACTCCTCTTCTCGCTTAACATTATACGAAGTATGAGTAGAGAGATTATACGGAGCCTTTATAAAAAAATACAGATTTTTTCTATTTATATATAGCTACCTAGCTTATATAATAAATAAATAAATATTTCTGGAAAATTTACGCAGCGCCATATAATCCCAAATTATACGCAAAGCTTGTGTTATGGGTATGTACTAGACAACAGAACTGATAAAATGTAGGTACTTATACATTTTTTTGTAAATACATACTTATAATAAATAGAAAACACCCGACCATGACAAACAGACATGTTCATGCACACAAATGTTTTTTTAATCTGTAACAACATTGGAAAGCCAACTGCGTGACAGTTAAGTAAATCATTTTAATATGCAATTATGTTAATTTTCATACTTCACACGTTTGTACGGGACACATGATAGAACGGGTGATAGAACATACCGCTTGCTATTCATGAAACGAACAATGGCAACCGTTACATTCATTGTTCAATCACAAAGATTGAAGATAGGTAAATGCGAAAATCTATTCAAGTGACTTAAAATATCTATTGTTGGAGGAGCGGTACGTCCCACTTAGAGTTGGGATTCTACCCGGTAAATTCCTAATGCGGGTAAAACCACGATTCGAGTATTTACCCGGGAAATACTCGAAACGTGGGTAAAACGAATTATACTTACTGCTTTTACGATATATAACATACTTAAGCGATAAAATTCTATCGGTTTTCAGGCAATTTATCATACGTTTTTTTGCATTGTAGATTAAATTACACGCGTTACTGTGATGTCGTTAGATATTTTGTTAAAAAGTTTCACCTAACATGTAAGAATCAGAATTTGATATCAAATTCCCAACATTCCTCACATGTTGGGAATTTGAAATCGAATTCCGATTCAGATTCTGAAATACAATGAATGAAAATAGTAATGAATAATTAATCGAAATCGGAATCGCCACCGGAACTGGAAAAGGATCTGGAAGCAGAATCTAAACCGGAACAAGAGAGATTCCGGTTCCTGTTGAACCAGAATCGGAACCATAACGGGAATCGCAACCGGAACTGGAACCAGAATCGGAACCAAAATTGGAATCAGAATTCGATTTCAAATTCCCAATATATCTCATAGCTAAGTAGGTAATTTTAGAAAAAAAATACCTACATGATAGGTATTTTTTTTTTTAAATGCACAAAACGTATACAAATTTACTACATTTACAGAATTATATCGCTAAACTATGTATATACCATAAAAGTAGTGTAATTCATTTTTATCCACATCTCGGATATTTACCCGGGTAAAAACCCTATAACTTCCCAAATGGGAATTAACTTACTTACCCGCCGACCATCTCTAGTTGCACGTTGCACTGCACAAAAACGTGGACACTTCACAAGATTTTCAAATTGAATTTGCCTAGTTTTTCTTAAGTGTTATCGACCTAAGTTTATATTTTAAGTTTCCTGTTTATATCCGGGGCCTAAGCTGAAGCCGATTCTGATCGAATATTTTGATTCGAAAAATCATAAGTTTAAGTTAAACTTTTAAACTCCCGATTTACTTCCAGCTAAGCAAAACACAATTATCAGTAATGTAACTTGAAGTTCCATTAAAAGCTTCGATGGGACTCGGCTTCAACTTAGGCGGTAGGGTCAACCCATGGTAAAAAAAAAATTGGTTGTAATAACGTCATAACGTAAATTCACGATAATTTTACGTGATAACGTAATAAGAAAACGTCGGCCGATGCAGTGGAAGAGAGATAGATGCGTCACTTGTTCTTGCCCTCGCTTGCACGCTCGGCTCAGGCGGAATGTAACAATGAGTCATGATTTTTCATGCGTGCAGTCGCAGCGTGCGTTTTATATCTCGTTAAAAATTTGGGGCCCTACCGCCGAAGTTAAAGCCGATTACCACCGGGTTTTGTGATTCCAAAAATTGGCTTTAGGTTAGTAATTGAAAATATATTAAAAAATTGGTTGCCTGTAAAGTCGGTATACGGGCGAAAGTTTTACGTGACAACGACTTTGAGTGGTAAAATGTTTTCGAGTGGAAGGGACGCATGCCTTTCACTTTTTATGTCTGTCTCTCTCGCTCTTAGAAGGGACACGCGTCCACGACACGCTTACAATGAGAGCGAGTGAAAGGCACGCGCCTTTCACTCGCTCTCATTGTAAGCGCATAACGTGACCCAGTTTCTTGAAGTGTCACCCGGCTAACCAATTTATAAGACGTTGTCACGTCAAAATCTCCAGCTTTGTCGATAGAGCTCTAGGGTTTCTATCAGCTGAGCTAAACATAATTACCAACAATGTAATCAGTTGTTTCATTTTCGCATAAAAAAATCCGATGGTAATCGGCTTCAGCTTCGGCGGTAGCCCTGGTAGGTTCTTCCCGTTTAAGGTTTTTGAATTTGGTTGTCAAATACATACAAAATACAGCTCAGCTGATGAAGTTGCAAGTTCAAATCGCTCGACCACATCTGTCTACCATCAACAACCCAAGGGCCCTACCGCCGAAGCTGAAGCCGAGTACCATCGGCTTTTTTGATTCCAAAAATTTTTCTTAGGTTAAAGTTATTGACAAACATCTTCAGCTTAGTCAGTAGAACTGTTTCTACCAGCTAAGCTTAACACAATTACCACCAACCTACTCTGAAGATTTATTTTTGCGATAAAAAAATCCAATGCTAATCGGCTACAGCTTCAGCGGTAGGCCACCAGGTCCGACTGCCAACAAATGGTCGCTTGACAAGAAGAGGTTACATAGTCTCCAGACGCTTGCAAGAAAACAGAGAGAACGCAAGAACGTTGCCATCTTCTCAAGAATTATCTCATAATCTTACTCATTCACAAGACAACTGCATTTTTAAACACTCAAAAAAGAAAGATTCACAAAAGTGTTTAAAATGTTATACGAGCTCGGTGGCGTAGCGGTCAATGACGCGGTTTCGACACCAACGCTCGTGGGTTCGATTCCCACACAGGACAAACATTTGTGTGCATGAACATGTCTGTTTGTCTTGGTCTGGGTGTTTTCTATGTATCATAAGTATGTATTTAGGCGGTAGGGTTTACCGGTTAAACTGAAGATATTTTTCGCAAATTTAAACATAAGTTTAAATTTGCGAAACATATCTTCAGTTAAACCGGTAGAGCGATTCCGTCCTTACCTGCTAAGCTTATTACTATTGGCACTAATTAAAGGTGAAGTTAGATTTTCGAAAACAAACAAGTTAAGTTAATTAAAAAAAGCAAAAACCCGACTGCACCTACAACAGATTTATTAATCATGCGCAACAATAATATAATACAAGCAAAGCCGCAGGCAAAAACGAATATATCAAATATATATTTGAAATCAGGTCATCGAGACCTTTATTTTGATGCCCATATCGATATATTTAGAAGAAAAAATAAATTACTGCAACGACAATTTTGCGGCTCACAGCCGCCATATAGATTTTTTTTATATTTGATGTAGCCTATGTCACTCTCACAGCAAATACGGATCTAACGACACCTCTCAAGCTGAAATCCATCCAGCCGTTCAGGCTGCAGAGCGTGCCAAACAATTATACATACATAAATATATACTCTCGAAAAACATAACCCTCCTTCTGTCGCAGTCGGGTAAAAATCCAATAGGAATAGGCTTTAGCATAAGCGGTAAGGCACCAGGACTCCAAACTTTTTTCGAATGTTAAATCTTATTGGACATGTCACAAAGTCACTACCAAAAACTAAAATACTATCGGTTGATACTTGCCCACTTCGATGTACGCTGGCATTATCATAGGTCAAAGTACCTTGATGTAAAGTGCACTTAAAAGTCTGCAAGGTTTTACGAAAACCTACTCGACAGGTTAAAAATCATAATTGCTTAGCAATTATTTTATACACTCCAAGAAGGATGGAAGGATTAATATCGCACGGATAGAAGGCGATGATTCGCATGCTATCCATGCGATATTAATAATGCGAGTATTTAATTTTGCAATTGCTAGCTACAAAAACATATATTTTTCGATTTACTGACTGATTCATCAACACCCGGGATGTTATCGTGTGTTCTAGAAATTAGCTAGAAATGTTCTTTTGGTAGAGATGAAAATCAATGGATACCGAGATAGGAAGAGGTAGCGAAGGATGCGAATGAATTTAGTGTAAGTGTATTTACAATGACGTTGCAATCAACTCATCAGTTAATCACTCAATACTTTGAGTTCATATATTTAGCGACACGGGCGAAAGGCGATACACATTATTAAATATGTTTGAGACCCTAAACTGGCTTTAATTTTGAGATAAATACTTACCCACTAATTGTTGTTTGCGTGCATTTTCACACAAACAAGCATACGGTCCGCCTGATGTGAAGCGGTTACCGTAGCCATGTAAACGCTAGGAACCATAGGCAATGATGGCAACGATGGTAATCAGTCATCAGGCAGTTTATTAATTCTCTGTTTATTAGTTATAAGAAATTAGTTCGTAATTCACATGTAAACAATAGCTTGTCTTCTATTGCATGTCAATTTCACCTCGGTTAGCTTAATGGTTGTCAAATGACATCAAAACAATGAAAATTACGGTACCTCATTAGCTCATTACTATAGCGTAAAATAAACTAACAAATGCACCGTATTTGGTACGCTATGGAGTTATTGTAAGTACAGCAAACAATGGCGTTTCACACCATGCTCCCGCGCGGTGACGACGCGACGATAACGGGACAACGCAGCAACGGGGTCGAGCCAGGCTCAAGCGTGAATTTGGTTTGATGACATCCGTGACAATATTGTTTTATTATGAGTGAAATAAAGGGCACAGTCGTAGCTTCTTATTCTTCTTATTCATAGCCTTCGCGTCACACTCCTTTAGTTTGCAAGCATTCTGGCACACGTTTACTGAGACCATCAGAGAATCTTCCAGTACAATAACTTCATTTTCAAAAAGAATGTCCAAGCTTATTTACTTGAGAATTTATTCGAGCAATAATCATCATTGTCCTATTGTTTTTCCTTTGCGTTTCCGTGTGTAATGTGTATAATTATGCATATGTGTAGGTAAAATTATGTATATGCGTATAATTTAGCATAATTAGCATATGTCTATGTATAGTATGTATGTTATTTTATGTTTTCATACTCGTAGGTATTTATAGTGTGTATGTTCATTACTGTTATTTTGTGAACCGCATTCGAGTCTTATCTGCTTTTCCCGAAGGTTGACTGGTAGAAAATGCTCTTAGCATTAAATCCGCCTATGCACCCTTGTCAGTAAAGTTTAAATACTTAAATAAAAATAGCTGCAGTCACACACTAAGCGATACGATATATTATCATAATGTTATACTTCCACCAAGTGCCAACAATCAACAGTATCAACTTTATATTTTATAGCGATAATAAGATTTGTATGGGAACCAAACGTGCCAAACTCACACAAGGGCAGCAATATGAGTAAGTATACTAACTTCATGCAGATCGATAAGATAACATGGCCATATTTGTAATAATATCAATTACCTGGCTTTAGTTAAAAATCTAATAGTTTCCTAGTGTTTTCACGAACGTATATATTTTATTTTTATTTATCTACGCTTATTACTCCGATACATTGAAGTTGTTTAGCAAACAGTTTACACTAGAATAGTAAGAAATAATGAAGACTGTTGTTTTGGTAAACATTATATGTAGAGTCATAATATATTTATATTCTTTAAAGCATATAAATAAACACATTACTATTACTAAAACATGGATAATCTATTGTTTTACAACGTACGAGCTTGATGTTGTGATAAACGGCAAGATGTTCATCAAGAAATATGCATATATAAATTTATTTAGATTAGACATTACCTAATAATAAGTACCTATAAGCTAAATATGATTATGGAAAGATATTATAAGAATCTATGTATTATATGTATGTATTTACAAAAAATGTATATTCAATTAAATAATTATCATTTTACTAATATCCATAGTACAAGCTTTGCTTAGTTTGGGACTAGATGGCAGTGTGTACAAATGCTCAGGAATATTTATTTATGTCACTTTCATCCATATAAATGTAAGTAAATAAGTTTCACTTTCAATTTATTCACAGAGATTTATAGAAAGGAAGAAGTTTGTTTTCAAAAAGAACTTGCGTCACAGAATAATATCTTGCGTGCTTATCGTTTTGAAACCTTATCAGAGCAGTAAATTATCATCAGTAAAGTAGTATATAATACAAATACAAATGATTTATTTGCAATAAACATGTGTTATGTAATATGTATATATCGAGATATATTTATTTATTTATGTATATTGGATTAATTTAGGTATGTGGATTTATATATATTGTGTTTGTAGTACTATTGGGTTCACCTATCATTTAACTTAACGGTAACGTAATTTTTTCCACTCCCAATAGTTGACTATTAGAGAATGAAATTAGCATTAAGTCCGCCTATTGTATCAGTTTATTGTGATCAATAAAGTTTTAAATAAATAAATGCTTTTATCTCTGTTAATATATTATAATATATATGGGATGTTTAACGTACAAGATGTAAAAAAATAGCGTTGCACTCCGGGAGTGCCGGCAGAAGTGAAAACTCGAACATTAACGTTATGCATTTTTGAATATTTTCAAAAATGCATAATATAATTCAGGTACCGTCGTCGTGGAAGACTGCGAACGTGCACCCTGTGCCCAAAAAGGGTGACAGATCAGACCCATCGAATTACAGGCCTATCGCTGTTACCTCCCTTCTCTCCAAGGTAATGGAGCGCGTCATTAACAACCGGCTCCTGAAATACCTAGAAGAGCACGACTTAATCAGCGACCATCAATACGGCTTTCGCCATGGTCGCTCGACTGGTGATCTTCTAGTGTATCTTACACATCGCTGGGCTTCAGCCGTGGAGAGTCAAGGTGAGGCATTAGCTGTCAGTCTTGATATGGCGAAGGCGTTCGATCGGGTCTGGCACCGTGGTCTTCTTTGGAAGTTGCCTGCATACGGTCTACCAGAGGGTTTATGCGAATGGGTCGCTAGCTTCTTGTCCTGCAGAAGCATTAGAGCCGTTGTGGATGGCAGTTGCTCCGATAGCATGGACATTAATGCTGGCGTCCCGCAAGGCTCGGTATTGTCCCCGACGCTGTTTTTGCTGCATATCAATGATATGTTGTCCATTGACAGCATTCATTGCTATGCTGACGACAGCACCGGGGATGCTTATTATACGGGCCGCGCTAATATTCCCCGCTCTCTGGTGGAGGAGAGCCGCGAACAGCTTGTGTCGAAGATCGAGAGCACACTGAATAGTGTGTCCGATTGGGGGCGAACGAACCTGGTTCATTTCAATCCCACTAAGACACAAGTCTGCGCGTTCACCGCTAAGAAAACCCCTTTTGCTGTGGCTCCTCAATTCCTAAACACACCCCTTACCATCGCCAAAAACATTGGGATTCTTGGAGTTGAAATCTCCAGCGATGTCCAGTTTCGTTGTCACCTGGAGGGGAAGGTCAAGCTGGCGTCGAAGAAACTAGGTGTGCTCAACAGGGCGAAGCAGTACTTCAATCCGCGGCAGAGACTTATGCTTTACAAAGCTCAAGTACGGCCGCATATGGAGTACTGTTACCATCTATGGGCGGGAGCGCCTAGATACCAGCTTGCACCTTGTGACTCGATTCAAAGGCGCGCTGTGAGGATTGTCGATGATCCCAAACTAACAGACGGTTTAGAACCGTTAAGTCTGAGAAGAGATTTTGCGTCCCTTTGTGTGTTCTACCGTCTGTACAATGGGGTGTGTTCAGAGGAGTTGTTTGATATGATGCCAACGGCCTCCTTCTACAGTCGCACCGCTCGCCATCGACAGGGAATTCATCCTCACACATTGGAGCCTAAGTGGTCACGTACTGTGCGGTTCCAGAGAAGTTTTCTCCCGCGTACTGTCAAGCTGTGGAATGAACTGCCTGTCGAGGTTTTCTCAGGGGACTACAGCATGGGGTTCTTCAAAAAAGGCGTGAAGAGGTTTTTACAGGGTCGGCAACGCGCGTGTGATGCCTCTGGTGTTACAGGCGTTCATAGGCTACGGTAACTGCTTTCCATCAGGCGGGCCGTATGATTGTTTGTATAATTTTGGAATGGTTAAGGAATAATTTCGCACGAATTGCTTTATTTATATATTAGCATAAAAGTACTATAATTTATGTGGTAAAATACAATATTCATGTATTGCGCTATCGTCTATCATTAAAAATAAACAGCAGGAGCAGGCATACATTTTCGCCGCGCGGTAGAAACAGAGGGGGATATCTTCCTCTCCTACGCCGCCGCGCCGCCGCACAGTGGTCGGAAAATCGAGCTTCATACTCATAGAAACCGAAAGTAAGAATACTATTGAAAAAAAAATTGGAATAAATCGAATCTGTTTCTCTTAGCTTATCATTAAAATATGATTGGTATACTATGTTTAATGTGCGAGAAAAAAAATATTTTGTATTTTTCTTGTATGGGAACACACACATAAATTCGTTTTTCTCAAAACTGTATGGAACTGTAAAGCTGCTACTGATATAAGGTATTGTGGTATTCATGGCGATCCACGTGAGCCATAAGTCAGATGCCGATAGCTGCCCGTTTGCTAGTAGAAAATACGTGAAATTTTGATGAATTTTTAAGTCGTTTTGACTATATTAAGCAAAATGCAAGGTAATTACGACAATGGAACGGCTGACAGAATAAAGCGATTGCAATGAAGGGATTCGATTGGGCCACTAATAATTCTATCTACTGCGTTTGGCTTTCCGCAGTTGTACCAAATTTGTGGTAAGTTTGAATGAAATCACCAAAACTGTGGTTATAAGATATTTTATTTGACTATTATTATACATAAAAGTCATATTAAATATAGGTATAATTGCTAAGAATAGGAAATCTACTTTGATTAAAAAAAAACATGCAGCAATTCATAGAGACTGAATAAACATAACGTTTTACTTATATTATTATAGTTATTAATTTAACTTAATGACTAAACTAAAAAAAATATAAATAAAAACATACATTGGAGATGGCCTGAACAAATTGAAAATAGTGGTGAATACAAGTAAATTTTATAACTTCTCATAAAAGTTTTGTTGACATTTGGTGGAACTTTATAGACATTTTGTTGTCACTAAAATCACTTGTACTGTTCAGACAAATAATTAATTTTAGAAAAAAAGTATAAATAAACTTAATGGCTGTACTAAAAAGTCGACAAACAAAATAAAGATAATTACAAACA